>JAPCWY010000003.1:45688750-46333125 GCA_028455895.1 Rhodomyrtus tomentosa | reverse complement strand
ACCTGTAGCAAATATAGGGTAATGTGTATACTCAGCAACTAACACGTGTCATTAAACTCAGCGGTTTGGCGGTAAAATTAACAAAAATTAATGGAGGGTAAATTTATCATGTTTGTACCAGTTTGATATATGTGACAAAACAGGCACGGTACATAGAGGTGTCAACGGGCCGAGTCGGACCGGATCTAGGCCCAGCCTGAAACTGAGCAATACCAACTCGGGTCGATCGGGTCCGATTCTTTTTTCTTTCCTTTTTTTATTTTTTAATCAAAATTAATAAACAATCCTATCAAATGAAAGAATATAAAAAGAAAAAATAAATTAAATTAAATTAAAAAGAAAAAATGAGTGTAAAAAAAAGTTGGGCGGCGGGCCAAACCGAGCTGAGTATCAAACCCGGCCTGAAAATTCAAGCGACGCGGGTATATTTGACTAGATTTACGATGTTAAATCTTTGTCAATTTGTACGCGCGATGGGTAAAAAATTCTATGGCTTTTGCTCAAGTCGAGACTCGGAGGAGGGCCATGCGTTATTGACATTTCTTTTGTTTGCGGACCATTGTACTCTAGATGGATTTCATTGACCACTTCCGGGGGGGAATTAGACAGGTTGCATTCCTAGCAGATGTATTGTACATCCTTGGTTTATAATATCGTAGCAATCCATATACGAATTCCTCGTAAGAGTTGGCGCCACTCCTTGAATTGGCGCAATTGGACGACCCAACGGGAGGATTTCATACTCAAGATCTGAAAAGTCCCACGAATTGAGCATTTATTCGGCGCGTTTATTTCTCGAAAAACAAGAAATAAAAAAAAATTGCTTGTGGCATTTGTTAAATCAAATTAATGAAGAATATTATCTAAAAGCGGTGTAAATAATTATTTTTTAAAAAAAGTGCTAACAGCAATCACGGTGACGAATGTTTGGTCCGATCAAACCAAAGGACCATTTCCACGAAGGACCACCGGAGACTTTAATTTACGACCTCGGGTTCTCGTCGGGACTTTTCAATTTCGTTGACCTTTGGACCCTCGCGTACTTCATCAGCCAAAAAGAGGAATAAAGAAAGAAATTATCTAAAATAAATTTGAAGGGGAAATAAAAAAATGACAATTTTCTACTCCTCAAATGAACAAAAAAAAGAAATTTCATTTCTTTTTTAAATACCCGCAGTCGCCAACCAGCACCTATTCCCCCAACCGACCATCCCCCGTTGACCCCTATTGGCCGCCGCCGCCGCCGCCCTCGGTCGTCGGCCACTGCATTTTCTAAAAGTAAAAAATTTCAACCATTGTCAAATAAATTTTCATTCTAAGATCAGAAATTTTATGTCGTTATCAAACGTATTTGTCTTGCTAAAAAAATCATCTAGAAACATAAATAAATAAAAAAACTGTTTCTAGCTAGAAATATATTTATAAAATAGAATGGTTATCATGCACATGATCAGTTCAATCCAGGAATCAAACCAGTCTTACTCAAGAGGTACCTAGCTGGTTTCACATAGAAACTGGTTCGGTTTCCGATCTTAGCTTTGGACCAATATGTTTTACTTTTGAAGGGAGCCGAACCAAACCCACCTCACCAACCAATTCTGAGCCAATTTGTATTGGAATTGGTTCGGTTTGAGTTTCTTGACATGGGATCTATGGATTCTACTCAATGAGGTCGATTTCCGGGTAAAATTTACTTTAATCAATTTTCAAGGCTGGTTTTCAAATACAAAATCGGCTCAAAATCAAAACCTACAAATCGTTTAACCGAAGACATTTGCAAAAAAAAAAAAAAACAACAACAACAACGAGGTTGAGCATTCTACCATAAAGAAACCAATATGATGTCTTAATTGAGAACTCCTGCAAAAATAATGCACGCGACAGAGCTTTAAAAAAAAAAAAAAGAGTAGGCTGGTTTCGGATCGACCCCAAAATCGACTAGTTCAATTCCAGACCGATTTTTGACCAAAAAAAAAATTCCAGACCGATTTTCAGGATCAATTAGTACGGTTCTCGATTCTAAAAAAAAATGGGCATCAACTCTGACAGGATATGTTTCAATTTCTGGCATGGAACCTACTCGCCCTGAAATCTGTCACCCTAAACGAGGACAATCTATTTGCCTAACACTCGATTGTGAAAATAATAGTTTACAGAGTGAACAAGAGGTTAATACTTGGTCCATGGGCCTAAAATCACGGGTTTTCTCTCAACCTAGCCCCATTTCACATCCAATAAGTTTGTGATCCAAAATGATATAAATGAAGGTGCAAAAAAGCAAAATTGGATTCATGTGTTAATAATTTGACTTCGAAGGTCAAGATTACAATGTGAAAATAATCATTTTTTAGGTACCATGATGACATTGTTAAACTTACTTCCGGTGCTTGGAAGACTTCTACTGCGGTAATTCATGCTTTCCAATTGTGGAAGCTAAAAGTCAATAGATAACACACATACTATCTTTTTTTGCTCGTGTAGTGAAAAAAAAATTACATTTAATTTCAAGAAAATATAATTTTAAATGATCTCGAATTTACCTAAGGTCTAAGACTTGAGGTGTATGTTAAAATGACTTTCACTTCGGCAAAAGTACAACATAAATGTTAATATTTATGCGAGGAGATCACTTTATTGCCAATATATTTTTTTTTATTTAAGCACCAAATTGAGAAAAAAACGATCACTTAAGTGCCAAGTCGTCGGAATTGGCAATAACGTCTTCTTTTTATGTTGGAATTGACACTAAATTGATCGTTTTTTGAATCACTTAAATGCCAATTTTTCTTTAAAAAAGGGATCACTTTAGTGCTAATTCCGGTGACTTGGCACTTTATTGATTGTTTTTTCTCGGATTTGGCACTTAAGTGACTCCAAAAAAATATTGACACCGAAATGATCTCCGTACACAAATATCGAAACTTCTTGTAATTCTATCCTTTCACTTGAATTCATCTTTTTTGTGGTGGATGTCAGAACTAGAGTTATTTTATTTTAAATGTCATGACTTGAAGTGACTTTAACTTTTTTCTTCTTATTTTTTTTTTCATTCATCATCACATCATTGAATCTTAAATTTTTTTTTGGGCGCAAATGATAATCGTTTCGTTTCTTTGTTTTGTTTCTATTTTTTAATTCTCAAAAATAAGTTTGGAACATAAATCTGTATGGCAACATCATGTCATTTTTCTATTTTTGGGACGAATTTTTAGTTCACGAATGAGTTTGGAACAAAAATGATAAGTGTAAATTTTCTAATTTCTCATAGTATTTTGAATTTATGAATACTTTGTCGTGGCAAGGGGTGATCCGTTCCACGATGGGTGACTCTCACTTTAGAATCAAGAACAGTCTGATAAGGACCTATTTCACAAAATACGAATCGTGAACCACCCGTTCGTTCTATGGATCTAATCGAGAACCGGGACACCATTCCGGTCCGATTTTCACTTGGAACCATAGAATCAGTATTACCGAGCACCAACATCAATTAAAAAAAAAAGGCACCAACGAAGATCATAAGCAGCAGCACCATTCATATCTGTATATGCGGATGTTGACCTTGCAAGTCTCAAGGTCTTTCGAGGTTTCGACGTCGGCTAGCTTATGGGGGTTTCAAGCTTGATTACTTTGTCTTCAGGCCAAATATGTCACTTGCTCTACCGGCTCAATTTCATCAATATAAGTTGCTTTAGCATTCTTTTGAGAAAAAAGACCACTACATGATCATCCTCTTCATTTTTAGAACCCAAAGCTCTTTTTTGTTTATGTCACGTAATTGAAAATTTGAGGGTTTTAGTTTCAATATATATATATATATATATATATATATATATATATATATATGTAAAATCAATGGGGTCCGATCCCATTGGATGGTTGGATCAGGATGTTCCTCATTTGAAATCATGAACCGAATCGATAATAGAAAATTGCAATCGAAAACCGAACTCCTACCCATCGGTTACCATTCAAAATCAACCGATTGAGTACGATACGATCAAGTTTGGTTGTATTCTGACTTTTTTGTTCACCCCTTAATTATGAACAAGCCAGTTTCTCCTTCGAAGAGGAAGGTTTAGATCTTTCAATTATGTCGCGAGGGATGAGACCAATATTAAAGCTGAAACAACAATTTCTTAAAAACTTCAACGTTTATGATTTCTTCACATATTTTGCTTTGGGAAACACTTAAATCAAAATAAAAAGTAAATAATAGTTTCCATGGAAGTGAATAATTTAAATCTTATATTTATATATTAAACTGCTAAACAAGTGAACAAATTTATTACATTTATTTATTTTTTGGGTCGGGAGTTTATTTATTTTTCTTTAATTTACATTTTTCCTTTTCTTTTTCCCTGGGCCAATTTCTTTTCTTTTAGTTTACCTTCAGTGAACCCATCGACTGCATAAGAGGCGCAGAGCAAAAAGCCAAACCCTACGCAACCACGCGATCGCTATTTGTGGGTTTAGAGTCGCCATGGCAGAGGAGGTAGCGCCGGAGCTCGCCGAGGCAAACCCACCAGCCGCCGAGGACATGGACCTCGTGCCCGAAGAGCCCGATCCGAAAGAGGACGAGACCTCGCCCGAAGAGGCCGCAGACGGCGAGCCCAAAGCGAAGCGCCAGAGAGAAGGGGAGGAAGAGGCGGAGGGCGACGACGGCGTCGCAAAGAAGCAGAAGGTGGACGAGAAGTCCGTCGAGGAGGAGCGTATGGAGAAGGGTTCGGGTCTGGTCAAGGTCGGGCCCAAGGAGTTCGGGTCGTCCGTGGAGATGTTCAACTACTTCTTCAAGTTCCTTCACTTCTGGCCTGCCAACGTCAATGTCAATAAGGTATGACGAGAACGCGAATGTTAGCTTCTGCTTGTGTGTTTTTTCTCCTCAACTTCCATGCGTAACCGCTGAGCAATTGGAGGTAGGGTGAAGCTCAATTCAAGCGTTTGATTATTCAGAGAGTGTCTCTGTTTGTGTGCCACAATTTGTTCGTAACGAATTTGACGACGGCTTGATCGCTTAGACTTATTGGTCGAATTCGGGAGCTCATAGTTTCTGAGATTTAATGGCTATGAAATGAACGAACAAAATTTTCGATTTCTAATGCTGGATTCTGCGGTCGCCGGAGAATTCATACGAGTCTGTGACAAGAGAAGGAATTGGGTTTTCTTGTGAAGCATATCTTGCTGCTGCTTGAGGCAACATCAATCTGGAATTTTTACTAAGAAAAGATAAGTTGTTCCTTGTACATTGGTTAGCTCAAAGTAGGCTGTGTATTGTCAGTGTTCTCCACATTAGATGGAGATCTCACTTGAACTATTTGGAATGGAATTCATTTGATGGTGACGTAGTGATTTTTTGCTGATTAGAAAATGACATAGATCGGCCCTGTTCAACTGTGATGATGAATAAGGAGATACAGGTCTCCCTCTTTGGAATTAGGAAATGGTCTATGTGATATGCTGAGCACGTAGTCCCCATGACCAGTATTGTAACTCCGGTTTGCCAGGAAGATTTGTCTGGTAAGCATTAGGAAGTCCTGGCAGCTTGTTGTGTTGTTAATGACGCCCGATAGGAGCAGTATCTTTCTCTTGCTAAGAGTTATGTACAGAAAAGTCTCTACCTGTTTGTTAGGTGTGTGAAATGCATTTTTATCATGCTAGTTACGTGTGATTCCCACATCGACTGACTAGTTTGATTTTTGTGTCCAAGAGAAAGAATTTAATCATGGACTGGATGATCCATTGATACTTGAATCATGTGGTGGATTCAGTCAAACCAATTGCAAGTTACATCTCAATTTTTGGAGCTTTTGGCTTTATGTTCGTTTTGATAAACCCGTGCTTCATGCAATTTTTCCCCCCCACAATGCAGTACGAGTACATGACGTTGCTGGAGTTGATTAAGAAGGGGCATTCGGAGCCGGAGAAAAAAATAGGTGTGGGGATCAAGGCGTTTCAAGTCCGATATCATCCTACATTCAAAAGTAAGTGCTTCTTCCTCATAAGGGAAGATGCCTCCGTGGATGATTTCAGCTTCAGGAAGTGTGTAGACCACATAATCCCGTTGCCAGAGGAAATGAAAGCTAAAGATGGTGTCAGCAGGGCGTTAGGTGGCGGCAAAGGACGTGGTTGGAGAGGAGATGGTGGACGAGGCGGCCGTGGTCGTGGAAGGGGCGGGAAAGCGAAACATTGAGGTTTATGATGATGTCGATGTTAAATTATTGCTGATGTGGCTTGGAAATCAGCACCAGGGGCCTTTGTTGCACTCCCTTATCTTTGCCTTGCTGTTGCAGATGCACGTGCCGTGCTGCCGGAAATATGCATCGAATAGTCATGCATCTTTATCTCAATTTCTTTTCTAAGTTTTCAGATTCTTGGGCAACTTTTGAGTGTAACTACACTATGATCGTTAAACTTAGTATGGAGTGCCGGTTCCAGCTCGATTCGGTCAAGCATGATGTCGAAGGCAAAGATTGACTAATGTTGTTCAGCACAATCACCTGCTTGTGGGTTTCATACTCATGCGGTGTCTTTCCTGACTTTGATAGCAGAAAAGCAGAGGGTAAGCCTATGAACATTGACTACTCCCAAGGCCTGAAGCTTTGCATTTCTCGGTAAGCCGTGTAGATTTCCGGTTCAGGTTTGTCGCACCGGGCGGTGCACCAGTCTCTTGCCGAAAGCAAACTGCTGAGAACTCAACGGCTCTGGTTGGCACTGCAAATGCAAGCGAATTCGGAAATGCCTCGCCATATGAACTCTTACCGTTCAAGCCAATCTTCTCATGTTTGTTCGCTTTCCCGCTACTTCAATTGCAAGAACCTTGTTCGCTTTCCTGCTACTTCAAATACATGAGCCACCACATAATCTGGCAAGGCTGCTCTTTTGACATCGATGCATCAAATTCGACATTTCTCTTGCGCTTAGTCGTCCATCTAATAAATTTTCCCCGAGAGGTTGTGACCGCGCGAACCAAACCATATCACGGATTTCTCCATTGTCGTTGCTGCAGTAATCTGTATAACAGTATAACCTACCCTGATCATCTTGCCGACTCTTTAAAAGGTAATTAAAAGTCTGGATTAAATACTAATGAAGTTCACAATAATGGATGAAACAAAGTCTGGATTGAATCCTAATTAAGCTCACAATAATGGAGCGAAACCAAGGGGTGATATCAACCGTTACAGCCGCAATATATTCCCGTTGTTTACTTAGAAAAACAGAAGTTAAAAAGTGTCGCATGGCAACAAAGTGGAAAATATCATCAGTTCATGGATGACATGAACAACAGTTTGAGATACTATACATGTAGATATAACATAAACCCTTTGCTGAACCTTTTCTTCGGGGTCCAAGTTGGGAAGTCGTTGATACGTGGAAATATACGGCTACTAAAACTATTGTTCGGAACATCCTTGTAAGGCATGGCGGCTACGTTTAAGGTTCCTACATTAGCACATCCAAACGTTGTAACCGCCCCACGAGCGTCCCCATTGAAGTTAAAACTCCTCATCATTGAAGTCATTTAACTCATACATTACAGCAGCGATTAACTTTGGATTAACACACCAAAACCACACACAGCAGGTATTGTTAAACCGGTATTGCGAAGTATTTTCTACGTATTTTGTACACGCACGTACGTATTTCGTCGCATGTGAATCCAACCCTAGTCGACAAATGGTAGCTAAGACCCCATGCAAGTGAATTCGTGTTTGAGTTTGACAGCCCAGAATCCTCAGTATTCCCAAAGTCTACCAGATTTCTGGGAATCGAAGAACGAGCACATAATTCCACAACCCTCCCGTAATTATTAGACTCTCTCTTCTCTCTCTCTCTCTCTCTCTCTCTCTCTCTCGTATTCATCTTGTAACTCTCAAAAACCAATAAATGAAATTGATGATGGCTGTTCATGCATGCATGGCCGGTTTTTATCCGCGAGACGGCGCACGATCGGCCACGATATTAATTGTAGTTGGTTGGTTGGTTCATGAGGGAATATATATACACACACACACAACTGCGCCGCTCGCCATCTTGATCGGTTCTGACTGAGGAAGCTAGAAATTTTTTACCGGCGTTGCAGAAGATTTAACTTTGGCGATGGCCAGTCATCGCCGCCAGGCGATGAAACTCGAGCCGCCGCGCTCCGAATACGACTTCATCGCAGAAGATGCAGACCCTTTGTTCTTCTCGAATGATCACTTGCCTTCGCTTGGAATCTGGTATGGCATCAGTCCTTTCGTTTGTTTTTCGGGTTAAATAGCAGAGCATATGAGGAGTCCTAACGTGCTTCTCCATTTTTTTTTTCCCGCTGCGAATATGAATACGAAGCAGTGGAAGAGGGCATATTTCTTCGTTCGACTGGCAGTATTGTTTGTCGATTCATGAGTCTTTTCTGATGTCGGCGACGTGGTTTCCAGATGATACTTGGTACTCCACTTTAGACATTGTTGAGCACAGTAATGCTAGTGTCGTCGAAGGTATTGTAATTCTCTCTGATCCACTTCTTGGAGTATGTATCGTAGTCTTTGTTTCTGATTTCATTGATTGGCGTTGCAGATAACGTTGTTTGCCTCGGCGATGCGAACGGGTTATTTGAAGAATTTAAGGATGGTACCGATGGAGATCGAGCAGGCCTGCTTGATGATATGATTGTGGGCAATGGATCGTCAGGGTTGAGTGTGGAACGTGAAGGCGAAGCATCAGAAACTAGGACCAGCATCAGAATGCTGTCTCGTGAAGCCATCTCTGAGTACTTCTACATGCCGATCATGCAAGCAGCCAAGGAGCTTAACGTCGGGCTGACACTCTTGAAGAAGAGGTGTCGGGAAGTCGGGATCCGCCGGTGGCCCCACCGGAAGCTCGCGAGCCTCCAAACCCTAATCAAGAACGTCCAGGTCCGTATATACATGTCTACAGTGTTTTTCACAGGACGCGTTACGGCGAGGATTTGACGGCCATGGCGCCTTATGAATCAAATTTCGTGAGCCGACGCAGGAACTCGGGAGGGGAGAGGACGAGAGGAAGCTGCGAGAGGCGATAGAGTTGCTGGAGAGAGAGAGGAAGTTAATGGAGGAAGCGCCGGAGCTGAAGCTGGAGGACAAGACCAAGAGGCTTAGGCAGGCGTGCTTCAAGGCCAACTACAAGAGGAGGAAGCTTGTCCCAAGAACATCATATCCTGATATCCGAGTGTCTGGCCTAGGATGATACCGTGCTAGATTTTGATCTGTTCCCCCTTCTTCTTTCGCTTGTTCTTCTTGTTTGATTAGATAGAGTTGGACTTGACATGATATCATTGATGATTTGCAGATACTTGTCACCGTATTTTGGCTCAAAATCATTACGCAAATCGACATTTTAATTGCACTTGACGGGAAAGTGAATTTTATTAGGAAATATAAATGAGTGAAGGTTTTTTTTTTTTTCGAGAAAAATAGGCTATTCAAAATCATCAATTGAATTGGACGAAAAGAGATATCATTCATTGGAAATAGATTATCTTTTGTGATTTGAAAATTTATAACGATTAAGGGCCACACGATAGTCTATTGAAATGTTATTGTGACCAGACTTTTGAGTAGAATTAATAAGATTTAATGGTCTAGATGGACTCGACACACTTAATTTACCTAATAATTTGTGCTGCTCGTATTGTCCGATCCAAATGTGCATTTCAGCAAGTTCATTCTAGTGAATCATGTCAATGCGATTTCAGGGGACACGGTAAAATCCGTACCCCATAATAATTACGTAAAAAAGAAAATAAAAGCTACCTTTTGTCAAGTGGGGTTTGTTGCCGCTTTTTGTTTTCATCCTCTCTATTTCTAAGAAAATGTATTTTGCTCATGAAAATAAGATTTGAACATTCGTGGAAAATTTGAAAATGGCCCGCTTTGTCATTTCAAATTTAATTAAGATAATAGTTTAACAGTGGTAAACCTTGTATCAAGAAATTAACCAAAAAAAAGAGTGAAGAGGTGGACACATATTGAATCTTTTTTTATCTGAAAATTATAGAAAAATAGTGCTTCATAAATGAATTGAAAATTTTCAAATAATAGCTTTTTATTTCAAATAAAGTCATGAATTTCAAAGAAGGGCATCATCAAAAGCATTTTTGTCATTCATTTATTTTTTTTCTTTGTTCTTTTCCTTTTTTTTTCCTTTTTTCTCGCTGTCCTTGCCCATGCTAGATTTGAGAGAGGCTAGCGAGTGAGGACAGCCTCACCTGGGCAAGGGCCAGCCTTGCCTCGCCGGCCTTGAGGGCAGCCTCGCCTTGGTGAGGCCTACTATCGACGAGAAGGAAGGAAAAAAAAGAAGAAGATGAAAATCTCTTGAAACAGTGATGACACTGCTATTACTTGAAATGATATCCATTTTAGATTTTTATTTATCTTGAACGAAACTATGACAGTTGGCAAAAAAACAATAATAAAAAAGAAATTCTGAAAAAAAAAATTGGCGAGCATAGAATGGCCAGGACAGGGCAACCGCCAGGCATAAGTTTTAAATCGACGACGTTTCAGACTTTCATTTCGAATTTCTCCCTGAATGAGTAAATTTTTCCTGCGCATCTTTACGCTCTTTCTGCGAGCATCCCTGAGTTCGCGCCGTTCTACCAATTCGGTTCGTGTTTTCCCGCAGGAACCTTTCCTGCGAACTTCATCGTTATGGAACGAGAACGCATTCTCGAGCGTTCATGGGCTTCGATCCGAACCTGACCAGTCTCTGGCTTCCGACCGTCTTGGATCGCCGGCGGTACCTGAAGTGAACCCACAAAGAAGACGAGATCATGAAGCTGGTCGCGCCCTCCGCCGTCTCGCGACGATCATTTCTCGCATCCCTCAATTCCAATCCCTGTCTCACTCTTTCCTCCTCTTCTCCTCCTCCTCCTCCTCCTCCTTCCTCTTCTTCTTCTTCATTAGTCACAATATTGTCGACAGTCCCCAATGCTAAAAACATGCGCCCAGCGAATCCCATTTCGTACTCTCAAGGCGCGAGCGAGCAATTGATTTCTCTGATCAAGTCGTGTGCCCTCGAGTCCCATTTACTCCAAATCCACGCCCACATCCTCCGCACTCGCTCCCTCGAAGACCCCACCATTTCCCTCCGCTTCTTGTCCCGCGTCTCGCTCTCGCCGTTCGGTCGCGTCTCGTACGCCCGCCGTTTCTTCTCTCAGATCAAGGACCCGTCTCTGGCCGAGTTCAACACCATGATTCGAGCTTATTCCGGGAGTGATTCGCCCGAGGAAGGGGTCTACTTGTACAGAGAGATGAGGCGGCTCGGTGAGAGGACTAATTCGTTGACCTCTTCTTTTTGTGTTAAGTCGTGTGCAAAGATGGCGTCTTTGACGGGTGGCTTGCAGATTCACGGAAGGATTGTGAGAGACGGGCATCAATCCGACAGCCTTTTACTCACTGCTTTGATGGATTTCTACTCGATTTGCTGTAAGAGCGAGCAAGCCTGTGCGGTATTTGACGAAATGCCTGAAAGGGACACTGTTGCTTGGAACGTGTTGATTTCATGTTACCTACGCAATTGCCGAACACGTGATGTGTTAGCAGTGTTTGATGCTATGATTGGTGGAGAGTGCGGATGCCAACCAGATGATGTTACTTGCTTGCATGTCCTTCAGGCTTGCACTAGCTTAAATGCGCTGGAATTCGGTGGAAGGGTCCATGAGTATATTCAAGAAAGAGGCTACGGTGATGCTGTCAAGCTTTGTAACTCTCTAATTACAATGTATTCAAGGTGTGGATCCATGGATAAGGCTTTCATGGTTTTCCAGGGAATGCGAGTTAAGAATGTGATTTCTTGGAGTGCATTGATTTCTGGTTTAGCCATGAATGGGAAGGGAAAAGAAGCAATCGAAGCATATCTGGCAATGCTGAGAGCAAATGTTGTTCCTGATGATCAAACGTTCACTGGAGTTCTTTCAGCTTGCAGTCATAGTGGATTGGTTGATGAAGGAATGTTATTCTTTGAGGAAATGAGCAAAGATTTCCAGAGGATGCCGAATGTCCACCACTACGGATGTATGGTTGATTTATTGGGTCGAGCTGGCTTGCTTGATGAGGCCTATGAACTAATAATGTCGATGTTGAGCAAGCCTGATTCAACGATATGGAGGACTTTACTCGGGGCTTGCAGGATTCATCGCCATGTCGCCCTTGGAGAACGTGTAGTATGGCATTTAACTGAACTCAATGCTCAAGAAGCAGGGGATTATGTTCTGTTACTGAACATTTATTCTTCTGTTGGTGACTGGGAAAAGGTGAAAGAAGTGAGAAAGTTCATGAAAGAGAACGGGATTCAGACAACCCCCGGATGTACAACAGTGGCATTGAATGGAATTGTGCATGAATTCAATGTGGATGATGTGTCGCACCCGCAGAAAAATGAAATTTATTCTACGTTAGATGAGATTGCGAGTCAGCTGAAGATTGGTGGCTATGTCCCTGAAATATCATCTGAGCTGCATAATCTAAGCTCTGAAGAGAAGGGTTATAGGCTTTCTTATCACAGTGAGAAATTAGCTATTGCTTTCGGCGTCCTTGCAACTCCACCTGGCACAACTATTCGATTAGCTAACAATCTCAGGATCTGTGTGGATTGCCACAACTTTGCCAAGGTCCTTTCAAGTGTTTATGACCGGATGGTAATAATGAGGGATCGTTCTAGACTTCATCACTTTCAAGGAGGACATTGCTCCTGCAATGACTATTGGTAGGGAATGAACACTTAAGGTCAGAAGACGCAACAAATATGCCCTAGGACATGTAATCAATAACAAATTGGCATTTGGCTAGATTTGGATCATTGACATGATGTACACAAAGTTGGCTCCACCCGTGATTTTATCTTGGGAAGAAGTTCGGGATTGGTAATAAGATTGTCTACGACCGTTGTATTATTGGATGAGTGGTCTTAGAGCCTGAGATACCCCAACAGCTCCCTCTTCATAGTTTTCTGTCTGCAACAGCAAACTATGGCAACTATGCAGAGGGATTCATCGAAGCCATCTGAAAATTCTTTTGAGATGCACTTCAAAGGTGGGAAATTTATGCGGACAGGATCTTGCATAACGTCTCCAGCAAAAAAGAACTTGACAGAATTATGCCGAAATTTGCTGTTCCAAAATGCGGTGGTAGGAAGATCCAAGGACCGTTTTTGGAGCAATTAGTCTATGAGGATCCAAGCAGGTCTATACTGCTTTCATCAACATGACCCTGAACAAAGCAAATTGGTAGCCCAAGCAGGTTACAATGTTCTCAGATCTCAACAACGGTTGCTTTGATGAGCTTGCATCTTATTGTACTTTGACTGATGTCAGATATGTTTAAATTGGTTGCAGCACCTGCAAGGGCGCATGGCCTCGTTACAAAATGGCGTCATCTAAAGCAATCTTTCTATGCAGAAGACCTTCAATTCACAATTTTAGTGTGTATTTCAAGGAAATACCGATGAGTAACTGGATCTGATTTACTTCAGACTCTGGAACTCTGTGTATTTTCTCAAGTTTTTAACTTTTTGAGAAGCATCTCTGCTCCATATAAGCCTAAACAACTATTTGAAGTTTGGATTGAGAATTTGCTTGCTCTTTATCCAGTATACCAATCCAGTGGCATTTCGAGTTCTTCAAGAAGGGATACAGAGGGGAAAACTTACTGGGATAAGACCGCAACATCAATAAGAGACGATAATACGAAATCTTCATCATCATGAGTAATTAGAGAGTGCAATAACATCCCTCTAATCATCCAAAGACATTTACCAAAATCAACAAGAAAAAAAACCATCTCAAATGATCCAAAAGAACACAGAAAGGGTACAATCAAATAACATGAACTCAAAAGAGTGAAAAACACATCAATATCAAAATTTTGCATCTCAGGTATAATTGCTCAGTTAAGAAAGTGCTACAATGTCATACTAGAAATGCTACATCCGCTTCATCTACAACACCAGCGCAACAACTCATAGAAGCTTCTCATCATCAGTAGAAGTTTTTGAAACTTTCTTGTTCAAAATGATCAAGGGAAAGCCTACTAACAAAATTGACAGCCTGATTTCTCTACTCAATGTATATTTAGACTTAGAGTTTCATTTGCCTTTTGCTGATAGACCTTAGGCAGCAACTGCTTGCTTCTGCGCGAATGCAATACCCTTGTCAATGCTGGCCTTCAATTCAGGCTTCAGAGCGTCCAGGGAGTTCTGCTCATACTCAGTCAAACCTCGGAGGTCAGATGGAATCAGTGCTTCAATCCCTTTCCTTCCGAGCTTAACCCTGGATGCGAAAAATGGAAGCTCAGTCAAATCTGACTGAACAAAAGAACACTCGTACACATCCCCATCTCCATCCAAAGCACGAAGAGACGACTCGACAAATCGAGCAGCTGCATATGCCATTGACAGAGTAGCAGATCCAGCACCCGCCTTTGCCTCTACCACTTCTGTCCCAGCATTTTGGATCCGTACCGTTAACTCTTCCACTTCTTCATTGGTAAAACTAACGGAAGGTCTTGTCTTTGAAAGCAGGGGCAGAATCGTAATTCCAGCATGTCCCCCTACAATTGGCACATCCACATCAATGAGCTTTAGGTTCTTTTTCTGAGCAACAAAGGTGTTTGCCCTGACAACATCCAGCGTGGTGACGCCAAAAAGCTTCTTTGGGTCATAGACACCCTTCTGCTTCAGAACCTCGGCTGCAATCGGCACGGTGGAGTTAATAGGGTTGCTGATTATGTGGATGAAGGCATCAGGGCAATTATCTGCTACGGCCTCGACCAAGTTCTTAACTATACTTGCGTTGATGTTGAAGAGGTCATCACGGGTCATCCCCGGTTTTCTTGGAACTCCAGCAGGTATGACTACAACATTCACACCCTTCAAGGAATTGGGTAACTCGGAAGCTCCTGCAAAGTCCAGAACTTGCGAGGGAGTATTACAGTGACTTAAATCAGCAGCGACTCCCTTGACATTGCCAACATCGTAAAGATGAAGCGCTGAGACCAAAGGGGACATCTTGATAAGAAGTGACAATGGTTGCCCTATTCCTCCAGCTGCTCCAAGAATTGCCACTTTGAAAGACGCCTGTGGCTGCAGATGATACTGCAACCTCTGGCTTTGTTTTTGCGCTTTACTTGCTACTGAGCGTTGAAGGGCCACACCACTTTCCTTGCCTAAGAAAGACGACTCTGCTTCACAGCTCACTGACGTGGTGGTGGCCTTGAGGCCAATGAAACTTGCAAGAGATGCATGGGATGCGAGTCTCACACCAAAGGGATTTGGTTGAGCAAGGGAACCAGATTTGTGGCCAAAGGAAAGAGTTGATCCAATTGACAAGGTAGCTGCCAATGTTGACGCCATATCTAATAGCCACGAAAATGATTCAAAACGGATACATATGGAAGACGATGAATAAGACAGAATCTTAAGCACAGACCAAAAGGTCAAAGAAAAGTGTTGCTTTTGCACGACTAACAGAAGACAAAATGTGAGAAGAAATGGCTGGTCATCAATGTAGGCCACAACAAACTGAAAACCAGAATCTCCAGTCAGTTGATAAACAAAAAGCAGCGCAGTTGTAGTCATCCAATGAAAGCAAGACAGCAATATCATTATTCATTAGCATGATCTTTACAGCAAGAGAGAGAGGCTATTCTGTAATAGATCCGAATCCGAATCTTTCATCCCCAAATTCATGAATGAGCATGTGATTTTCCCGAGAAAAACTATGAAACAGAGCATAAGCCTGCTTAACCTTGCAGTCTAATAGTAAACCTTTTACTCTACGAAGAAGATTCATCTTTCTCAGAACCGGTAAAACACTTCACAAATTTTCATTTCAAGAAGGATATCAGCATTGCTCATTTGTTTTTCCTCCAAAAAGCCAACAGGAAATTCATACCCCAAACGCAGAGAAACCCTCAGATTTTGCGGGCAAAACAATTCTACTCACATTGACATAAACGAGATTCCAACAAAAGATAACTAGCAATTTGAGTGAGCAATTCCCGCCATCACAAATAGCACCAGCACAGACACAAATCTTGCAATCCAGAGGAGACCAAGAACGAGCCTCGCACCACCGTTGCAGAGAGCCAGCGCTCAAAGAACAACAAACGACAGCTTACCCACATATCAAGACGAGGAATTAAAGCAGGAGAACAAGAAATTTCAATAAGAACGGTAGCGAATTCAAGACCCACCTAAGCTTTTTTTCTCTCTGGTTTCTGTTCTTTCCGAAGCTGAATAAACTCGGCCTCGCGAGCTTCGAGCAAATCACACCTCTTCTGCCCACAAAACCTGGGGAAATCTTGAATGGCTATCTCATGTACGGGGGTGTCTACGACGCCAAGGAGGCGGAAGAATATCTGCCGTATCAATTGCGTTGCCGTGCTAACAAAAACGATCTGCCAACTTTTTTTCTTTTGTGTTCGATTAAAAAAAAAAAACTTTTTTCTTTTGGAGGCTCCAGCAAATCCTGGCCGTTCATTTTTGTATGCCATTTTTATGATGCGTGGTATGCTGATGATGTTCGCCGATATTTTGCCTGTTTGCCCTTTTCGTTTAGTTCTGTCTTAGCAACAGCAATAAATTCATAGCTGAAGTTTGCGACAAGAACCTGTTTTCCCCTTTCTAAGAAAAATTTCGGGTTTCTTGTTAATCTCTAAACGGATATATGACGGACAAAAAGCAAATTTCACGAAGTATTCACTTCAGTTTGCATGACTAATTGAATCAGGGATGCAGATTAGAACTTGTTAACATTGCGAGTTCGATTGCAGACAGATGCAATTTCATGAGATCATTCTGAGAGGAATATAATGGTGTCCATTGAAGGTTTCCTCTTGGGTCCACCCACCTATCTTAGCGCAGGCCACAGGTAAATATCATGATTGAGTCACACTAGGTCCAAAAATATTCAGATAGACACTCGGGTCACTCCACAAGAAAAGGGGCTTGCAAAATTTGTGTGACGAAAGCATAGTCGAGTCAACGGAGTGAACTTTTATCTGTCACATCTGATGAAACCGCAAGAAATCAACTCATACTGATAGGAACACAGTATGTCACATTGCCAAAAACGATCAATTTACTGGGTAAGACAAGCACAGTGACCGTGAAATTTTTCCGTCATGTCTATAGCTTTTCTGACTAAATGGCCATATCGTAATCATCGTCTCTCATGATTCCACTCTTAAACAGCTCCTTAGGTCGACGCTAGTGGAAAATTTCAGCATAAGCAAGTGAACTCATCTCCTCATGGCGCCCACCCAAGTGCTTCTGCTGCATCCCACTTGCTGCATCATACATGACCAGATCTGAGATTTCATCGAGACTACAAACTTCCATGGTCCATGAAGATTGCCATGGAGATTTGCCAAAAAGGGTTTTAGAGAAGGAGAGTTCTCAAGAGTTATGGTGATTCAGATTGCTATGATCAGCAAGCTGGAGATGTACAATATCCCTTGTTGACAGCAGAAACAGTCTGATAATGGTATATAATACGAAGAAATACTAACTTCAAAATCGAAAACAAATGTCCCTGAATCAGATACAGAGCCATCTTTGATTTGTTCTTGTTGAGGTGGAGTGAAATGAACTATTAGAGAGGCGAAAAAAGTTCGAATGATGCACCGAAAATGCTCCACTTCTTGACATGCTTATAATTTCTGCATCTCTTTCCTGAGGGCATTGGCCCTGATCAAGCTCCCGATGGTGTTCACGGCCAGCTTCAAATCCTCCAATGGATTCCCGGGCACCACGGTCTTATACAAGTAGCTATCGAAAGTCATCTTCTGCACGTACTCGTCGGCGCACATCTCCACGAAAGCTTCCCTTGCCGGGTTCGACCTGTAAAACACCTTCTGCAACACATCCAAGACCTTGTAGGTCGGCCAGTACGTTTTATCCCACTTCTCCAAGTACTTCCTCAAGTCACTCTCTTCCACCATTCTCTTCCCCTGCGCAGAGCCCTCGACGATGGCTTCTGCACACATTCTGCCACTCTTCGCCGCGAAATAGATGCCCTCACCTGAGCATTTTGTCACGTACCCAGCAGCGTCGCCCACTAGGGCCACTCTTCCGGACAACCTCTTTGGTCGGGGGTGCTCGGGAATAGGGTGTGCCTCCACTCGAATGATCTTTCCGCCCATGATCTTGTCTTTGGCTCTGTTCCTTGTAGCTAGCTGGAATTTCTTGATATCCCCTTTGTGTGTCACTGTGCCGGTGCCGACAGCCACGTGGTCGCATTTGGGGAACACCCAGCCATAGAAGTCAGGTGAGACATCATCGCCGACATACATCTCGGCTAGGTTTTCATAGTAAACCATCTTATCGTCAGGGATTTTGATTCTTTCCTGGCATAAAACAGAGAAATTGAATATGCAGGAATCACTCATCATCATAACTTATGAGAAACTACATTTTGGTCTACAGAGAACTTGCAGCAAGTCCACAACCTATCCATAATGAAGAAACACAGCCATTTGAGCTGTTTTAAAGCAACGAGAACCCATCATCGTATCTCCGGGATAAGTCATTCAAAGGTGAACACATGTTTTGACGGAAAAATCAATTAGCTGAATAAGAATGTGCAGTCTCTATCCATTTATGCAGTTCCACTCGAACATGGTAACCAGCAGAATAGTTTTCAAGCTTACTTATGCCGGAAATGTAAACATGTTTCTTTCTCATTGTGCTTGAAAATAAATTTCTGCTTCCCCTAGAGATGAAATGATCAAGTCTAGTGAACTCCAATCAGCAAACTCCAACATATGAGAGAGACCGACACATGCACCCCAGCAGCCTGCAAACTGCAAGAATTCGTTCTTCTAAAACTCGCAGCATCTACCAGCATAATAGAACAGACATGACCAAACAGCATTCTTAATCAACACCAAATTCACCATGATTCAGTCCTATGAACAATGAATCCAAAAAAAAGGCACCTCAAATTGGAAATGCCCGAAATCGAGCTCAAAGTTTCAAGCTTTACATGAACCATCACCACCGAAACGTACCTGAAAAGCAATGGCATAGTCATAATCACCAGCACCGATGGACTTGGCGACCCTCGAATTGGCCCCATCAGCCCCTATCACGGCGTCCACCTCCAGAGTCCTCTTCTCTCCAACCCCACCTTTCTTGCCATCGTACTCCGTAAAATGCAAACGGTACGGCGCGCTCTTGTCCTGAGGCATGTCCATTTTCAAGAACAGCCCATTGATCACCGTCGCGCCGTTCTCGGCCGCTCGCTCTCTCAGGTACGCGTCCAGGACCTCCCTCCTCACCATCCCGATGTATTCGTGAGGCTTCAGGGTCTGGCCGATGTCGACCGCGACGTTCGACGGGGAGATCATTTTCATCTTGGTGACCCTCCGGTCGATGATGTCGAGCGGGAGGTCGAACTCGCCCACCATGCAGAGCGGGATCGCGCCGCCGCAGGGCTTGCAGTTGTCGAGCTTCCGCTCGATGAGGAACGTCTCAACGCCGCCCTTGGCGAGGGCCTCCGCGGCGGAGCCACCGGCCGGGCCTCCGCCGATGACGGCGACGCGGAGGTTGCGGTTGGTGAGCTTGGGGCTAGTATTGGCGGCGAGGACCTGGAATTTCTGAGCGGCGGGGCGGTGGGTCCTGGGGGCGGCGAAGTGGGGCTTCTCCGCCGTGTTCTGGCGGAGCCCGGTGAAAGTTTTGAGGGAGATTGAGGAGGTCGCGGCCATTTCCGGTGCTGGTGGTGGTGGAGAAGGAGAGTGGGAGAGTAGCAAGTGAAGTGATGGCTGAGTAAATTTTGTAAATTTTGGGATTTAAAGTTCAGAATTATTCTTATTTTTAGGGGGGTTTTTGTGAAATTCTTTGGGGGATATGGTTGGGGATATGAGGGGGTATTGACCGTTGGATTGGGGAGATGGAGGGTGGAGATCTATGATGTGGATAATGCGTGAGGATTTCGCGCGTTGGTAAGGGACAATATGGGTTCCAGTACTGAGAATGAGTGGCTCACATTGCGCCACGTGACGTATCTTTTAATCGTGGGTTGTGGTTCAGCCAAGGATATTTCAAGCAGGCCGTGGGAATCTCTGGTCCTTGGTTCGCATCACATTGAAAGTCAGGCGCTGAACAAGTTTTAAAATTTAATTATATATTTTAAAAATTTTAAAATTCGATTACACTTTCGTAATAAATTTTTATTTTTTTGTTAGAAATAAATTTTAAAAATTAATTATATTTTTCTTTTGCAATTTCTTAATAAATTTTAAAACTTTCGACATATGAGTATTGTAGCGCGCGGTGAAATCATACTTTCGATGTTACAATGATTCAAACATAGGAAATTTATAAAAAGACAAGGTGGATTTATGTCCCCCTCACTCGAAGCAAAAAGAGCTCAACAACCACGATCAAATTAGCAAACTTTGTATTAGTCGATTTTGTTTTTCAGCTTTCGACACAACACACTTTTATCATTGCGTATCAATCGAGGCAGTTCAATTTAGTTCCTTAAAATTACTTTTCAAATGCGAACAGTCGAGAGTAACTGGTCAAAAAGAAAAAAATTTCGGAGCATTTTTGGCTATTGACGTAGTAATGGAACTCAATTTTGCAAATCGCATCAAAGTCTAATCACCATCCAAATGATATCATCAACCTTGGGATGAAATTTCCCAAAGGTTGTACACAGTTGCTCAACAAGATGGAAACAGAACCTGCCCAAATTTGAAACTGGTATTTGCCCCCATTGCAAATGAAGAATCTAAAAACCTAGGTCAAAACAGGGATCTTTGCTTCCATTCCTGGTCAACCAAATCCTAGGATAATCTTTCCGGGTCCCTGAGGTTGAGATACAGTTACAACCAAAATGCTCAAAAGCGGTTGCAGTAGGTTCCGGTCGCTAACGGTTGGTTGATCAGACTAAGCTACTATGACTTTTCCAACTCATTATCCCTCAGGACTCTTTTTAACTGTCTTTCTAGAACTGTCTCTGCAATTCCTGTTCTTTCAACAAGAGCACCAAAAAGATCTTCACTTTAGTTAAGTTAGAGGGCCGGAGGTAGAGTTTCCGACCATGACATCCGCGTTAGTGGTGACGTTACTGGCCTTGACGGCTCTAGGGATCGCCATAGGCAGATGCCAGGGCGAGGTTGTGCAGTTCATATTCGGCGACTCCCTGTCGGATGTCGGTAACAATGACTACCTCTCCAAGGGACTTGCCAAGGCCAACAACCTGTGGTACGGCATCGATTTTGGCAATGGATTGCCCAACGGGAGGTTCTGCAACGGGCGTACCGTCGCCGATATAGTCGGTGAGATTTTTCATTCTGGAGGCTCCTACAAGTACATACTTTACGCTTTCTCCTCCCGAAAATTCCAGGATCATGGTTTTTTGATGCAGGTGATAAGATGGGTCTTCCAAGGCCTCCCGCGTTCCTCGACCCGTCCTTAACCGAGGACATGATAATGCAAAATGGGGTCAATTATGCCTCTGGAGGTGGAGGAATCTTGAATGAAACAGGGTCTTACTTCGTAAGTAGCGAAAATTCGATATCTTCGTTCCAATCTTTTTGTCGAAGGTATTGCCTAAGTTCTCGTGTACTGAAATGTGGTTGCACTCTTCAAAGATTCAAAGATTTTCGCTTTACAAGCAAATCGAGCTGTTCCAAGGAACCAAAGAGCTGATCAGAGAAAAGATAGGCGACAACGCAACGGAGAATTTCTTTCGGAAATCTCTCTATGTGGTTGCTCTAGGAAGCAACGACTTCATCAACAATTATTTGATGCCCGTTTACAGCGACTCGTGGACGTATGACGCTGACGGTTTTGTCAAGTATCTAACTGATACTCTCCAAGCACAACTCACGGTACAGCTAATTTGATTGCTGGTAACATGGAACTCTCTCTTTTTCTAGTAGTTTTTCCTTAAAAGTTTTTGACTTTCAGACATATGTGCACAGATACTACATAGCTTAGGTGCGCGGCAGTTGATGGTGTTCGGGCTAGGGCCGATGGGCTGCATTCCCCTCCAGAGGGTGCTAAGCACATCTGGAGGGTGTCAAGAGAAGACGAACAAACTAGCACTCAGTTTCAACCAAGCTACGAGCAAAATGTTAGAGGATGTGTCAAGCAAGCTTCCAAATGCAACTTTCAAATTCGGCGATGCTTATGATGTTGTCAATGACCTTATAAGCAACCCTGTCAAATACGGTACTCTATAAGCGCACACTATTATCGGGCTTCCTAGAATCTGCATAAGCTTCTGGTTCTTTTATCTGAGCGTTTTCATTCTACTTGATCTTGATCTTGTGCAGGGTTCAACAATTCCGACTCTCCCTGCTGCTCTTGGGGGAAAATTAGGCCTGCTCTGACATGTATGCCATTCTCGAAATTGTGCCAAGACAGAAGCAAGTACGTATTTTGGGATGAGTACCATCCCACAGAGAGTGCTAATGAGTTAATAGCCAATGAAATCATTAGAAAGATGGGATTGTCGCGATCTGCCTCGTCGGATGCTCCATCTGCTGCACCTGATGCGGCTACTTCACCACAGGGATAATGCTTTGTCCGAGATCCAATCATCGCGATTGCTGAATATTGCTGTGAACGGCGAATACGGGTATAGGCTTCTTCATTAATTTAACGTACTTCTACAATGCGAGCTGTTCTCATAAGTTCATCAGCCATTTATTTCTCTTCCAACACTTTTTATCGACACTCGGATATTTGAGCGAGATCAAATGGTTGAAAAATGTTCCGTGACCTCTGATGCAGTTTCGAATGGGAAGATCGATTACCAGATGACATGTCCTCATTCAACAAACAGAAATGCAATATCTCTGGTTAACAACAAACGTGTTTTTGTCAATTAAGAAAGCGATTCAATAAAGAAATCCGAACTTTTTCGGTTCCTTGAGTTGGGCCACTTCACTAAAGAGAGCCAGGAAGGTAAAGAGGGAAGTGGGTAGATATAAAAATGGAAATGGAGGTTTAGAAGTTGGAAGTCTGCCACTTCACTTTGCAACCCACTTTCAATACTTAAATCAATGGAGCTTGCTTAACAAAGTCCAGATGCAGGAACCTTTGAGCTGATAAGCAAAGTTGCAGATTAAAAAAGGCTAAATCGGATGCGACATAAGTTGGAGAAAGTTGATGGCTGAATACCTAACTACAGATTTTTCTGATATTTTATGCTCTTCGGTGTATGTTCTATCGAGTTTGCTGTGGAAAGATAGCCGGAAAGCAGTTGAAGCGGTACAAGGGCATTCGTCCATATGGTCGAAAAGTATATGCTTTTAGGTTAACTTGCATTTACATCTGCTCATCAAGCATGAGCTGTGATTGATCGAATTCGTGGATGTTCCAACGAGAAAATACTTATGTTACTAGCTCTGCATCAGCAGTATATTTGGTTGCTGCGATTTTCTGCTCCTTTAGGCTAATTCCTCGCCACAAGCAAGAGCACTGACTATTGAACAGATAGTGGTTGAACTTACTATCATTAGATTTACTCGTTTCACGATTTCATATGCCCGGAAAGGGTGAAGCACATGATTAGAAACTAAGATTAAAGCCAAAGTTGCCGTAACCTAAGTATCACCGATAATAGCCCAGGAAGTTTCAAGTGCTTGCGGTAACAATGTGCAGATAGCAAGTGAAAAGCTTAGTTCATGGTTTCAATGTCTTTCAGCAACAATAGCCAATCATTTCTTCATCGGAAAGCGTCACTTGTTACTTATGTCACCAATCAACCAGTATGAAGATGACCATTGCCAGATAGTAATGTACATCCGGATTAAAAGAACTGTGAAGATGGATCAGAAAGTCTCATTAACAATCTGGACTTAAGTTTTCTAGGCTTCTATAGAAACATATTAATCAGAGCTCTTAGCTGACATCAGTCAGATTCTCGTACCTGATAAGTACCAAAGACTAGCTTCATTCGCCTCATCCCAATAACACAAGAATTACCTTATAAACCTGGTATTCTAGTTCTAATCTAAAGTCTAAATCACATTTCGATTGCCCATATTACAAAAGAATTCGCTACACTGATACAACATTAACATCAACATCACATTTATTCTAACCACACTCAAAATCTATACTAAATATAGGGACTAATACGCTCACTCCTGACACAGAGGAGAACTAGCAATCGATACAAACTCTTCCAGATTGTGCCTTAGGAGTGTGCCGGTTGTTAGCCCCCGACCCTGGATAATCGTTGAGCTGCACAGTCATCCTTCCCCTAACCAGTTCAGCTGCCAGATTTCTTCCTTCTTTGATCTGACCACCAAAACTAAAATGGGTCAGTAAAGTAAAGATCATTTTCGGCCTTAATGATCTTGAGTTGTAGCACCAACGAAAAGGAGCAAAACTATCCAACTCTATATCTTACCACGTGCGCTTTCACCGGGATTGGATAATGAACTTTAGGCCTATGAATTAAGCTTCCTGGCCCTGCAAATGCCGAGAAAACATTTGGTCATCGGATGAACAGAAAGACAGAGGTGGGAACTATAACGGAAAAGTCGAAACTTTACTTGTAATCGGGACAGCAATGTTTGAAGACAGCAGCAGAGAAAATGCCAGCAATGCAACAAGCATGTGGAAGGCATTGGAAAGAGCCATTGCCTCAATTTCTCTAGGCATGACAGCTTCTGTGGATGTTTTCTAGTGACAAGGGATGCACTGCATTTATATACTTTCTTGTCCTTAAATCTTTTGTCTGAATGTCTTGCAATCCAAGGGTGAAAAAGGGCAATGTGTCCGCTCTTTTTCCAAAAAATTGATAGGAACACAAAGATTTGTTGGAAGCTTAATGCGTCAGAAAATCTTGCAGAATCTCACTTTTGCGCCTCAAACTCTTAACAAGAGCCGCAGATGTGAACAGCCTTGAACACTAGTGACAACTAATGAGGTGGTCTTTTTGATGTCTAGGATTTGTCAAGTGGTGATGAACATGATAAAAATCACATTTTTAAAAGTCAGGATAGTGGGGAAAAGGTGAAAGCACACTAATGAAAGTGGATGATGACCCAAGAACAATGATGCTAATGTGCACCATCAGAGAAGTCTTGCTGCTGCACTAGTTTTAAGTCAATGGCGTGGTGGGGATTGTGATTAGGGTTTCTTGTATCCTATCAATCAATTCTTTTTTTTTCTTTTTTTTTTTGGGGGGGGGGGGGTTCAAAATCCTATCAATCAATTCAAAGGGTGTGTTTGACCAAGACTTAAGGGGCAAAACACCTTGGAAGAGTGGAGTAAAAAATGGCTACAGAAGGGGTGGTCCTTTTGTGCCATGGATTTGCCATTAAACTGTGAAAGTTGATGGGAAGCATTCATCTTTCATGTCATGACTAACAATATAGGATTAAGCACTAGAGTGGCAGCTGCTGAATTACATACAAGTTTTTATTAAAACACTAAATTTTTTTGTGAAAAAAAAAATCCCATTTGAGTGTCGTCAACGTCGTGCAATGTGTAAAAATCGATTACAAATCAGGTGTGTAATGTATTGCAGCAGCAACCAGTTGATGCTGCAATGCATAAACGACAGTTTCCCCGACGTTATGCCGTGTTTATGAGTTTTGCAAACATACGTGCCTAAGCATCTCAAAAGATTTGATACCTCACACCCGCTTTTAAATCCACAAAATTAGTTCTATTACACCATAGAGACAGAGAGAGAGAACCCTTAGAATTTTCATAATGTGATTCTGCTTGTCACATAATGTAAATCCTATGCTGTAAGCTCCTAACTTAAATAGTGTGGCAAATTTTCCATTGAACAATATAATATATATATATATATATATTGCACGAGTGTGTTGGTCAACCCTCAGATGTAGCCAGTGTGGATCTCTGGAGATTTTGCAAATCGAAGACCACTTGTTCAAATATCACCAACTGTATATAAAATTACTTCGTGCCAAGATCACGCGTATAAGCCAAAGACCTAAACTTAAAGCGATACGTAAAACTTTGCAGGATATTTCATGAAACGTTGCATTGGTGTTCTTGGAAAAGAAATAAATAAATAATTTAATGGGAAAAAAAAAACAAACAAACAAACAAGCCTTGGGGCCCAGAAGAGAAACACAAAGTGGCTGCTTGAAGAACACAACTTTTTCTTAAGTCTAAAAGGAAAAAAGCCACATATTGCAACGCCTTCTTGATTCATGATGATGCGCTGCAATAAATGGACATTCCACATATCGTGTGCAAGCTTTGTCTGTGCGGAAAAGCAAACCTTGAGGACCGAATGTAATTGTCACGCTGATGGTAAAAAATTTCATTATGGTTTGTGTGTAAATGCATGCGTTTATATTGGAAAAGTTTTGTTAACGATAGACCTCCGGTCATAGATAGATTTACAACTTACTTAGGCCTAACCCAACTTTACGGCACTCTTTTCATTCTCTCTCACTTCCGTACTCTCACCTTAATTTAAGCATGAATACATCTAGATCGAGTTAAATTCGTAAGTGTTTTAAGAATAGGGATTAGGTTAGATATGAGTCGGATCGGATATGTGTTATTAGATTTGCATCGCATGAAAATGATGCTCGAATCATTTCGACCCGATTTACCTGTTTGATGGGTCTAGTTAGGTAATGAATCAGGGCATTTTCTATGTACCCATACACAGAAAACTTACGATTTGGCGCACTGTCTTTTTTAATTATGTGCAATCAACGCTTTGAAAAAACCTTTTTTTTTTAAAAAAAATCAAGTATTATTAATCATGGCTCACCGGACACGACATGCTTTGCTCCAAGAGTGAGAGAGAACACCGTCATTAAAGTCGTGAAGAAAGTCATAATGCTCAACTCAAGCCATTCTCCACTTGTTATAAACACATATAGTCAACCATCGAGGCCTACGAGCAAATGATGCACTTTGCCCTAAACTCAATAATTTTCCACAACCTTTTTGAAGTAGAATATTTTGTTAATCAAGGTCATTATCGGCGTAAGAAATAATTCATACACTCGCAATAGTGTAACAAGTTGCAGGAAAGGACATTATTTTTCTCTAGTCTAAACTTTTAGGTGAGGGGATGCTTACCGGTATAAGCTATCCCACCCCGAGATTCATCCGGTGGCGATGGCATTCTATCGGCTCGAGAATCAACGATTAAGAATGCAACCTTTACAATGATAAATTTATATCGAAGCGAGAATTAGGGTGATCAGTCGTTGTGTCAGTTCCTCTTTAGATATTTGATTAATTATGGTCATACTTTTGGATTCTGAAGAATAAGTTGAAATTTTTAAGCAATCATGGCACATGTTTCTACACAAAATCTAGGAAAATTGTCAATTAAGGGCCTAAAGTGATCCTTGTTTCAAATAAAGGCCTTAGGTGACATTATTTTTTCAAATAAGGGTCTGAAGTGCTATTATTATTTCAAACAAGGGCCTAAAGTAATTATGCATGTTTCAAATAAGGGCCTCACCTCATTGGCCAGTTAAATATTTCGGCTAGTCAAGAGCATTTTAGTTAAAATATAATTTTAATTAAAATATTAAAAATAAATTAAAACACAAAAAGAAAAAAGAAAAAAGAAAAAAGAGGAAACACAGGCTCCTCCTGCCCATGGTTGCTGCCCCATCGCCGATAGAGCGACGATGGTTGCCACTGAGGTCACAGGTGCCTCGGTGGGGTCGGTTTCCACAGGAGGCAACCCCTCCCGCCTATGTGTTTTTTTTTAATTTTTTTTAATTTTAGAAACTTAAAAGAGAAATAAACAAACAAAAAAATTAAAATTTTAAAAAACTAAATGACAGTAATGCCTCTAATCAACTGGTGAGCTTTGATAAAAGAAAAAAAACTAGGGAGGGGTTTTGACCCCAATTTTTAAACTGATATGGCTATTTCAGATCTTTGTTTGAAACAACATTCATTTTTTGCTTTTATTTGAGAAAATGAGAATGCTTTAGTCCCTTAGTTGGAATTTTCCCCAAAAATCTAAGCAAGTAGAGGGATTTCCCGCCTATTTTTCCTATAAAATTTAGGTTTGGCCAACAAATTTTCGTATATATTTACTTTGTCAATTTCTTTAGCCTTTTTTAGCCCACTTAATGAAGAGAAGCCCAGTTGATGAGCTCAAGAAAGGCCCACACGTTCTTTTGGGCCACAAATCTAGGCTCCCACTCTCTTTTAAAAGTCGTGTCATAATTTCGGAATTTAATTGGATAAATTGGTGAAATTCACTATTTTGTAAGCCCATAGTTATGAGGCCCAATATGTGATTACCAAGATCATAAAAAGTAAGGAGTGACATTAAGGTTTACCTTAATCTTAACCAGAGGCTCCCTTGGATCCACTAAGGAAGGGAGATATCTCTCCTATAGCTATATCGGGGCCTTTGGAGCACGTCCGTTTGTTATACAGGGACAACGGGGTTACGTGCCGATGACAGCACTCCCCGTACCCATAATTGTCAATCATATCTTTTTTTCTTTTCCGACGATGATGAATATCCTGTGCTTACTTAATGCGCGAGGGAGTCTTGAAGTAGGCACGAGATGTCAGACGAAGCAGTCTAACGATTTCCTTGGGTCGCCAAACTACTTTCCATGCCCATAATTACGAGGCCTAATATACCATTGCCAAGATCATAAAGTAACGAAAGATTTCACTTTCTTATTGGAAATGATGGATTCAGTCCATAACTGTTGAACATTTTCCTTAATTAGGAGGGATTTAAATGTGTAGGATAAGCTTGATCTAATCGGCACGTCGTTATCGAATTTCTTAATTACCCAACACCAGACGCACTTAATAAAGTACTTAATATTAAACTAAAGCGTTGGGGGGAAGGAGGGAAAAAAAAGTCGGTTGACTTTTCGCACCGAAAGACCAAAGGGCAAAAAAAAACAAAAACGCTAAAGTTGTCGGGCCTTACCTTTTCTTCCAGCCCAAACAAGAAAACGAACGGAGTGGGACACGTGTCCAAGCCTGGGAGGATATCGAAAGTCGAGGTCAGGGTGGTAAATTGGCAGCGGTGTGCCACACGTGTCCCGCGATCTTCGATACGTGTCGAGCGATCGGAGAGTCGGGGGAAGATTTTTTTCCCCGGGCGACTTTTCCTGCTTTTTGGGGCTTTCAGCGGGCCCCACGCAGGGAAAAAGAGATGTGTGTGGAGTGCTGACGTGGCGATAAGGCCATGCTTATCCGTAGTATTTCTCGGTATATACGCAGGCTGCGGTTTTTTAAAAGAAATATATTTTTTCTTAAAATTGATTATTTGTATCGCCTATAAAATAAAATAAAAAAATATAAATAGACATAAATAAGGAGCTACCAATCATCTCAAGCGACACAAAAAATCATATTTTAAAAAAAATACCAAATAGTGCAATTTTTTCAAAAAACAAACGGAACTGTAATGTAATTCAACCTATATGGGAGAGTTTAAATTTCATGATCAGACGTGAGGCTCACGTGAGTCGAATACTGATTCGTTATGAAGACTGCTCTCGTATATTCAAGATGTGTAAATTTTCCAATTAGGGAATTATTGTTTTTTAGTCAAATATTTTTTTGAAGTATTTTATCTTTCGCGATAGCAACCATCACTATTGTTGTGGGGGATCTTCTTTAATTTGAGAAAGGAGAAGTTGCTGTTGCCGTGTTGCGCGAGGAGGCTACAGAAATAAATCCAGCGAAAAGTCTGCGGAATTATTTATGCGCCACGCTTTTGTTTTTGACTTGTTGGGCTCACCACTTCTCATTTGTTTTTGAATTGACCCCTTAACGACCCGGAAAAATCAAACAAAATCACCAATCACTAAAACACGAAGCTGATTAATTTCAATTAAGAAGAATCGAAAATTGACCCCCCCCTCTCTCTCTCTCTCTCTCTCTCTCTCTTATGAAGATAGACGACGGGTCGTTTGGGCTTCTATTGATCGTACGCGGTATCGGTGAGCATAATCCGGGTGGATAAGTTCCAGACCTGAAATTTGAAACCTCAAACGTTATAACCGGTTCCCAGACGATCAATACTAATTTTTTTTTAACAATAGCTACAAATTGATTCCAAAATCGATTCGGTACTTAGATGGATCTTCATTTGAAACCAAAAACTGAATCAATTCCAACCTGTTTTCGAAAATTAGAGCCTATACTCGGACCCCTTTGAACACGAATCAATTTTCGAATCTGTTTTTCGGCTCGTCCGACCCGATTTCTGGATAAATCTTATCCGATTCTATACCCCTAATCCGCGGTATCCTTTGGCCACATACGAGCGCCACTAGCCACATCAATGTGAACGTGATGACAAACTTAACAATGAGTGCTCTTGTAGCATCCCATACTACGACCCCCCGACGAGGAGGCTTTCCAAAACCCATTGTTTTCTTTAATCATTCTTTAATCAGAGTATATAGTTGGCGTATGCGGAAGATTAAGAAATCAATGCGGCCATATGGGCACAAGTGTATGGAATACAAAATATTTAATTGGCAGGCACGTCTAATAAAAAAGGTATGGCCCTTCATGATTTCACTAACCAGATGACATTGGCGTTTAATCATTGCAAAACAACTCACAAAGACTTCGTATGCATATCTCCTTCAATTCACTTACATAGTTTATTCAATCTCACCATCCATTCCATTATACATATCAATATAAGTATTCGCTTTATTTACAATGTTTACATGAGACGAGTATGACTTAAGGGGAAATCTACTTCAATATACTACGACTACGTCCACGTCTACTCATTTCTTTATTACTCTTCAGGAATTCCTCACTTGTCATCTTCATTGTTGGCTATTCCAAGCGCATTGAGGTGATGAGACAAAATAGGATCTAACCATCTAGATATGCCACGGCGATAAACAGTCTTGAATTCAAAGGCGGCTAATCCAACTGGCGGTCCTTCCTCAACATAAACCCTAGAGCGAATGATCTTGTAACGATTCTCATAGGGCTGTTGGGATTCACATGAACATGTTAATCCACAAAGGCTCACCATAGAGATGTTGCACCGAAATCGGATTATCCGACATAATGTTAATTTGAAAAAGGTGTTTCAACTATTGGAGTGAGTAAATTACTCATAACAAGAAAATCCCTAAGCCAAGCAACTATCCATCCACAGGATCATAAAATTGTAGGAAAGATTACCAACATCAAGTCCAAACGCACCAGCGTGTACGATCTAGCAGTCATCGCTCATGGGAATCTGACAAGGCCAAATCATCATAACCACGATCTTCACAACAATATCGTTGCAATCAAGATCGATCAATGCTTATCATTCACGATGACGAAACATAGACAAACTAGTGATAAGGATTAGAAATCAACTTGTCTCGATTAATCGAGAATTCAACGAATGAACGGACGACCAGATGGATGAGCTAGGGCAGTGCACGGCTAAAGCGGCCGCAAACGGGCGACGACAACTACGACGGTTGGCAACACGACAACGATGACACGGTGCATGAACAACGACGGTGAACAATGGTTGCGAACATGAACAGACGGCTAAGGGGCAGTGGTCGGCGGTTCAAGTAGAGTGACGACATTCTGACGATCGTTCTGACGAATAAATTGACTCAAAAGTATTTATAGGAAAAGCAGCTAAAGACCAGTCAACTTAGACTAGTGAGCTTCCAGTAGAATCAGCTTACGATAATTCAGTAGCTTACAGTCGGGCTAGACCGTAACACCTGTCAAGCACGTGGAACGTCACACGCTTGAGTGGACCACGTGACACGTGGTTGCCCATGTGTCTATGGGTCTCCGCTGTCCCAATTCTTTCAATTTCACACATATTTGACCCAATGGGACTTGAATTAAATACATGGCGTCTCTAAAAATAATATCGAATTTCTAATAAATCACCAAAAAATATTCTGAAGTCCGGATAAAAAATTCTTAGAGCTTAACCAATAATCCGAGCTCATTAAATACTAATTCACTCATGAGTAGGTGAGAATTTTCGGGTCATCAGAGGTCTTGTATGCCAAATTCTCCCGATCATCTTGAATTAGAAGACATTGCAAGAAGCAAGTTTGTTTTTTTTTTTTTCCCGCAAAACATGAATGGTTTGAAAAATATCTTTCAAGAAATTATCGCTAGTATCGGTTGAAATATTTAGTCAATGATTTTTTTTTCATTATCGAGAACCATTTTCATGGACGATGAAAATATTTTTCATTTATTCAGTGATACAAGCGGTCATTTTTAGATTTTTTTTTTCTAAATCGCCCATTTTTTGCGAAACATATGCACTTTATATTTGTCATTTTTTGGGTCACACACTATCCATGGATTCTTGAGTGTTGATAAATCAAATTGTGGACGGACAAATTCAATTTTGGAAAACTTCACCACGATTTTACCAATTTGACATTATCAACATTTGTACTTAATAAAATTACTCTATGAACATCGATTGACTCATTAACAATGCTAAAAGATTAAACAATTAGAGGAGAACGACTTCAAGTTTTGCATAGATTTTTACCTGAAATTTAGAACCTACCCCTTGAAATAGATTCCTCATTTTTTGAAACCTAAAACTTACCTTGCATACTCTAAAACCTAGAACCTAGAACCTACTTTGTTATAAGTTCTAAGATCTATCCATGTTTTGCCTGTTTTCTTAATTGAACGATTGAAATGAATGATAACTTTGAATAACCACCATTTGTTGCTGTAATTCACTCATCACAACTCATTTATAAATGAATAAATATGAAATATTCACACAGTAAAAGTCTCAGTCATAAGTATTGTCAAATATGGAAGCTTAGATTAATCGTTTCAAATTACACAATTATCATTAGACGCCATTGAATACCACATGATCGTGCGAAGACATGTACCATGAAAAATACAAAAAATTGTTGCAGGTTCTAGGTATTGCCTAGCTGAAACCTAGAACGTACCGGTTGGAAAAAGGTTTCCCAAATTTTGAAACATAGGACCTATTCTGCATACTTTGAAACCATGCTCACCCTTATAAACAACTAACTCTCATGCTTGAGAAACAAAGGCAACAAAAATAATTTCATATATTTAAATGAAACAAATCTAAAATAAATAAATAATGAGGTCATTATATATGGATAATATATTTCGAGAAAATATATTAACAAAATAGATTGAATGTGCATGAGCCTAAGACGAGATTCCCTCCGTATTGTCATTCGTTGAGCCATACACAACCAGTGATCATAGATCGCGGGCCGTAATTGTGTGACCATTCTTGCCCATCTTAAGTCGCACATATCATTTTTCATTAAAATCAAGCGAAAGTATATCGATTCATGTCAGTTTCGAGTTAAGTCATCCCCGTCGAGTTTGAGTTTTTGTCGTTAAAATGAGGAAATGATTAGTGTATTATTATTGTTCTATTTCCGTGATAATATATATTTTTTTGATTCTTAGAAGAAGATTTTTGATCTGTTAATTTAAAATATATTATAGCTTGTAGTATCCCAAAATGAATGGCTATCACTTTTGCTGTACAAATCAATTTTTACTTAGAAATTAATTTTTTTACTTTTGATTCTAGAGAGAAGTAAATTTTTTTACTCCTTCAGGTGGCATCATAATTATTTCTTGAGCAAAAAAAATTCTCGAGAGGTTAAAAATAAAGTTACATTACCAAAAAGATTTTCACATCAAATTGTGAGATGAATTTTTATTTCAGAAGCTATGAACAAACATTGTACTCTAAAAGTGTCGTCATGCGCGCCTGGCATATCCATGCTTCTCGGCTAACTCCGAGTCCGAACGGGCAATGTCGGGTCGGATTCGGAAACAAAAGTGGGTGCACCATCTTTTTGGCGCAGCCTCCCCGCAAGAATCAAAAGCTGTGGGCCTAGGTAATGAAAATCTTAAGGCCACGAAAACTTGTGGCTCAGAATCCAGCCCTGTCGCTGACGTGGCACCCACCTCTCTCTCTCTCCCCCCTGCTCCGAAAAACCGAACAACGCGAACGGATCCTCTGCCCCCATGGCAACTGACTTTAAAAACTCAATACTTTAACATCCTTTCTCTTCCATGTCCGCCCGCCCAGGAACCCAACTCCCGCTAACGAGACACGGACGGACTCTCGAGAAGAGCAAGTACCCTGAAGAAAGCAAAGCAGAGAGAATGACGGAGATGACGAGCGATCCCGCCATCAAGCTCTTCGGCAAGAAGATACCATTGTCGTCCAACGGAGAGTCGCCGGAAGCCTCCGGCGACGACGTGGCTTCTTCCTGGGTGAAGTCGGAGGAAGACGAAGGAGGTTCACAGAAGGTACGTCCGTGGGGTATGGTGACTGCCCATTTCTTAGAAAACCATAAAGATTGATGGGTCTCTCTGTCTCTGTCTTTGTCTCTGTCTCTGCTTTTCTGTAGTTGGGTGTGATGCTCTTGTCTCTGGATAATTCTGTAAAACTTCTTGAAATTCTTTGGAAATTTTTGCTATTTTTAGCTTCTTTTTGATGGTAGACTGTGAATTGGTTTTGATATGATCCCTGAAGTTGGAAGGCGTAGAAAAGTTAAGAGTGAAGACAAAGGAACTACCAGTTTCGGGGGTTGTTTTGCCATCACCGAGCAATAAGATTACTGAAGCAGGTACTCTTCAAGAGGTGAATTCTTTCGCTTGTTTAAGAATCTGGTCTCCACCTAAAACAGCATCAAACAGAGACGGCTGCGACCCTACTATCTTCATCCAGAAAACAGGGGGAAAACGACAAATCTGACCCAAAAAAATTTAAACTTTAAAGGAGGTATGGGAAGAAGACTCCTTCCCTGTTTTAAAATATGGTATAGAGAGGCATTTTAGCTGTAAACTGTCTGGTATGATCCATGATGAGCATAATTTATACAGTGCAGATAGAGAAATTCTGCATACCCTCTGAAATTCAAGTCCTAGACATCACATGTGAGCTGATGTTGATTTCTAGTACCAGCTGCATAGTTCCAAGGCCGCCTGTTTTGGATCTGACACAGTTTTAATTCACTGAGTCTGTGTCTTTTCCTTGATTCTGTCAAATTTCTTGGAGAGCTCATCTATGTCTCTCTAGTCCAGGCGACAGGATCCAAGTTAAGAGTCGCATTCTAGATCTTTCCAAGACTAGCTTTAGCTAATGGCAAGAGGGATGGCATTATTTTAGTGAACAAATGATGGCAACAACATTCCTAGATGCTGTTCCTATTCTTTCTTGTTGCCCTTGCTTGTTCTGTTGCTGCTTATCATGTTCTTCTAGAAGCTTTCCTAGTTAGACTTTCACATCCGTTGCTTGGTACTAATTTTCCTCCACTTTGGCCTGTCATGTCATCAGTGTCATTCCACTGAAAAAGTTGCCAGGGAAACGCAAGAAGATGAGGACCAAGTTTCACAAGAAACTGTGAATCCAAAAACACCCTCTATTGAGGAAGAGTCTGCTAAATCGAAAGCTTCTGGCACTGATCCGGGACAGCGCGATTCGCCGAACTTGCAGGAGAAGCCCCTGAAGAAGCCGGACAAGATCCTACCTTGCCCGCGATGCAACAGCATGGACACCAAGTTCTGCTACTACAACAACTACAACGTCAATCAGCCCCGGCACTTCTGCAAGTCCTGCCAAAGATACTGGACGGCGGGCGGTACCATGAGGAATGTTCCTGTGGGAGCGGGGCGACGCAAGAGCAAGAGCTCAGCTTCGCATTATCACCACATCACAATCTCTGAGGCTCTTCAGGCAGCTCGAATCGATGCTCCGAACGGGACTCACCTCCCAAATGGGAAGATCAATGGCACTGTTCTCACATTCGGCTTAGATCGATGCGCTGGTGATTCCATGGCTGCTGTGTTAGATCTCGCCAATAAGAAAGGATCGGCTACGAACGGAGTACGGAGTGGGTTTCATGACTTCGGAAGTAATAGGGTTTCAGTCCCGCAAAGAAGTGTAGAGAAAAATGACGATTGCCGGAGCCAATCGTCTGTCGTGACCTCTAACTTGACCGAAGAAGGAAATGGGAATTCCTATCTGGAAGGATCTGGTGCCAATGGATTTCATCCTCAGCTTCCATGCTTTCCTGGTGTTCCTCAGCCTTATCCATGGAATCCCGCATTCCTTCCACCACCTTTATGTCCTTCGGGATTCGCTGTGCCGATCTACCCTGCAGCGCTTTGGAACTGTGGCCTCCATAGTAGTTGGAATTTCCCTCCATTTTTGCCTCCAAGCCAAAAGACACCGAATCCAGGACCAGGTCGAACTCTTGGGAAGCATTCAAGAGAAGGCGAGATGATTAAAATGGATGATTCTATGGAAGACGAGCCTAGGAAACGGAGGAACGGATGTGTTTTAGTCCCGAAGACTTTACGTATAGATGACCCGAATGAGGCTGCGAAAAGCACTATATGGTCTACTCTGGGGATCAAGAAGGACTGGCTAGGTAAGGACGGGTTGTTCAAGGGCTTCCAATCAAAGGGTGAGGAGAAAAATCACGTATCCGAAACCGTATCCGTTTTGTGCGCTAACCCTGCTGCCCTATCAAGATCTATCAAGTTCCACGAGAGCTCTTGAGTTTAGCTCACGATGACTACAGGTAGAAATAACTACAAGGAACTCTTGAAACTGGGCCGTTATCTTTCTTTGGCGATTCTGCGACTTGCATTGTTTGGAACAAAGAGAGGCAAGTCATCGATTGGCTGCGACAAGCATAGGAAAGTGACAGACCCCGACTCACCGGAGTTTGCAGCGAACTAATTCCAACCCGATGGGGATGTTTCCTTTATCTGCGTGCTAATTAGGTTGAGTGCACGCACTTGTACATTACTCATGTAAATTATTTGAACGAAACAGAAGAGCTTTGTCTGAATCTTATACCCCTTGAGAGATGTTTCTTAAGTTCATCCTGGATCGAAGCAACGATGTGTAAACCTATTCGATCTCTCCGAATGTTCTTCGTAATAATCCAACAAGTGCTGTCATCATAGTGTTATTGACATAATGGTCAGAGCATATACGTGTGAACTCCTCAAGGATGACATGACTGAAGCAGGGCACACAGCTTTGGAGGAGCAAATATACCATGAAGACTGGTACAAGCAGAAAGATCCAACCTTTTCTTGATTCTAAGACAGATGAGTATCACGCGAGATCCGTTAGAAAATTCAACCCAAAAGTTTAAGCTGATGGGTAGAAAGAAATCATATGAATAGACTCGTTGTAAGGCGATGTGGGACAACAACAAATTCAACAAAAGCCCCTTTATTTTTTTCTTTCCTTGCAATCCAAGGCACAAGGTGCCACAGTCTGTCAATGATAGGTCAGTTCTTCACTGTTTCTTTTGGTCCATATTCCAGAGTGAGATTGAGCGAAGCATACATCAGCCACAACCTGCACATCACAACAGCTGTTATTTTGCCCTTCATATGGATTTCTTTCCCCAATCTTGGTGCTTCCCTCTTCCATCTCTGTCGTTTCTCTTCACGGGGAAGAAACCGCACGGTCTATCCATTTGGTAGGCCTAATTGCAGTTTTTGGATAGACTGATCTGAACAATCAAACCAAAGAACGACAAAAAGAATAAGCCTCTGGGGGATTTAAAGTTCGGCATGTGAACCAAGTTGAAGTAGATTATGAACAGTCCTAGGGCCTGTTCTATTCCCGGTAAGAAAGAAGCTACTCTTTGTTGCTTCTTGTTCCTGTTCCAAGTATTGATTGGCGTTGCCAAACAGCTTTCTGTTTTGTTTTGTCTTTTTTCCCGAGAACCAAATAAAAATTAGGAATCGGAGAATCTGAAGGAGAGAGGCTAAACGATCCCATCTCGATCTGATCTCCCTTTCTTGCTTATCTTGGCTTCAAAGCTAAATGCAGCCACTTCTCCATAATACGATGCCATCGAAGCAGATGAAAGCCTTTCAGGCCAGAAATAAAATTGTGACGTAGTCTTGACCTGCCGTTCAATTCTGATTCAGTGAATAATGCCTTGGACGTGAGTCAACACATTCACATGCTGAAGGTAAACAATTTTGCGCAAGTGTTAAATATGTCTTGAATTTTATGCATTCGGTTTGGTTTATCACCCGACCCGACATATTTTTTGTGCGGCCAAAAGTGGAGAAAAAAATTGAGATTTGGGCCATATTTTTATGTTGCGACTAGGATTTATTCTGTTGTACGGAAGATTTTTGTCATATGAGAGTTTTGTGAGCCGTGTGCTTTGGTAGAGTCGCGAAAACCGACTTCTGTAATATGTACTCTCTTTGATTATAGCGAAATATTATTTTTATCTCACCCCGTGTACATAAATCACTTTGATCGAACTACGTAAATCCTTACGTTCTGTGTTTGTTTTTCTGCATTTATTTCAACAACAAGTTTCTAGCTCTGAATTCTCGGGCAATTATTGACTCATGAATCTACAGCAAGTCCTCAAATCAATGGCTTAATCTTAAGTTTTGGGTGGGGGTAGACATCAACCTGGGAAAGATGGCCATGTCTTGGAGTTTCTACCGATGAGAAACGCCAGTTCTTGAGGCATGGGGCATCAGAGTCAACTTCCACCATGGCATGTCTCCAAAAGTGACTTTATGAGAGTTAAGTTGGAGATGTCAAAGATAATGTTTTTATACATATTGAACTTTCACTTCATGCGTGTAAAGTTGTAGCGAAGTCAACTAGCTAGGTCTTCCAAGAAATTTTTATTAATCACCTTCCAGAATGAAATGCACCATTAGACAAGTAGTGCACACGCATTAAAGTAGATGCAGGTAGGAAACAAAGCACCAAAAAGAGGTGCGATAATCCTCTCGAGAAAGAGGGGTGGTTCTGTGAAAGATATGTTGGAAAGTAATAGGAGGAAATGGAATAACAATATAGTCGGTTTTTGAGGTGTCTAACCACTTTCTTTTAGGATTAATTTGTCCCGCGAAATTGTTATTGATTTCTGACAAATTTTCTTCAGGATACAACAAAGTCACGGTGAGAACATTGAATAGCAATTCCAATAAATCTTTTAAAACTCTCAGCGAAAACAATTAAAAAAACTGGTTGTTTCTCTTTTGAAGGAAAATGACAAAAATGAAAAAGGAGCTACATAAAATGAACAGAATTGTCCATGTTATAATATGAATAAAATACACCTCTTAGTGTCCGAAGTGTTCATATGAACACACCCATTCATGTCCAAAAAATCACAATTCGGACATGACTGTTCGTGTGTGGAAACCATCATTCGGACACACCTATTCAATGCTGTACGAAAAATGTCGCGTATGAAAAATTGTATCCTTTCATTATATAAAATTCGAAATTAAATAATAATGATAAAAAAAGAAATTAACTTTAACTCCTATGTGAACAATCACATTGTTTTGATAGAGTTCAGCAGTTAATTATTATTATGATTTAGAAAATAAACAAATAATTACTGAATAGACCCAAATCCAGACCGCAAAGAAAAAGTAAGAAAAAATAAAAGAAAAATAAAGGTAAAAAAATTAGAAAAAATTAAAATATTACTAAAATTGTCTATGTCAGTGCCGATCCTACCACGTAGGATGGCTGGCACCCACGTTAACAATTTTCAGCCAATACTGACAGAAATGACTCAATTGACAAAACATGAAAAATATTTAGAACCCAATTGGCAAAATTAAAGAGATTTATAATTGAATTGGCAAAAGTGCAACAAGTTTAAGATTTTTTCGGTGGGAGAAGTGCAAAAAAAAATTCCTAAATCTATTGCACTAGTGCCAATTCAGTCTTAAATCTTTTGTTGGTGCCAATTCAGTCCTAAACCTTTTGCATTGATGTCAATTAAGTCCTCAACATTTTATTGGTGCTAATTTAGTCTTAAATCTTTTGCATTGATGCTAATTCAGTCCTAAATCTTTTATATTTATGCTAATTAAGCTAATCTGACTAATTTTGATCGAAAATAAGTGACATAGACATCGATTATTCTATATGGCATGACAAACGCTAACTTGGATTTTTATAATATTATTATAATTTTAAATAATTTTAAAGCATTTTTTTGGTTTTTTTAGAAAAATACTTTTAAAAATATTTAAAATATTAAAAAATATTAAAAAAAATATCCACATTAGTGAAAGCCGTGTCATGTAGAACAATTGATGTTTGTGCTAATGATTTTCAGTCAAAATTGATCTATAACTCATTTGGCATAAATGTAAAATATTTAAGACTAAATCGACATTAATGCAAAAGATTTAAGACGTATTGACACCAATAAAATGTTTAGGACTAAATTAGCATCAAAGCAATTGGTTTAGGATTTTTTTTTTTACGCTTTTCTCCTTTTTGGCCAATGTTTCCTTTATTATAATTATATGAATATGTTGGTCTAAACTGCCCAAAGAGTTGGCTAAGTGATTAAGTGTTTGGATTGGATGAAGTAAATCTAACTCAAATTTAACACTATTGGATGCGACCACCATCCTGTGAATGAACCCTTAGCACGTGGTCCGGTGGTTTGTGTGTATCTATGAAACTTTATCAAATTGAAAGCACAATATACTTCAATATTGGTCTAAATTAAAAGGCAATATAACTGAAAAAACAACGAAATATTATATAAAGAATATTAAAAGGGATAAGTGTAATGTAAATCTTAAAACTTATCAAGAAAGTGCAATTAAATTCTAAAACTTGTCAAATTGAAATAATAACTCCTTTCGTTAACTATGTCCAGCTTGGCTGAAAGAAAGTGCTAACGTGATTTTTTTTTTTAATCTTACGTGAAAATGACGTGGTTGACGACACCACTTTGGTGTAACTTGGTTTTTTCTTATTATATATAAATCTTATTTAAACTTAATTAGAATATGGATTACATTTTAAAAAGAGAGTTGGAAAATAGGCGGTGAGTAAAGTCCTCGCCGCCGTTGCTCTATCATCGCCAATAAGGGCCGACAATGCTGGGGAAATGGTTGGTGGGAATCGCCGAGCCCTAGTTAGGTTAACAGGCCATCACCTGCAGTCAATGAGGGTTGTAAGCCCTTGGCTCTTTTTGTTTGAATTTAAATTTAGCTTATTGTTAATTTAATTTAAATTATTAAAATTTATATTTAAATCAAAATGACGCCATTTTAGCCTTATGATTCATGTTTTTTCCATGTTATTGCTATATGATCGAGAGAAAATATTAAAAATTTACATCAACATTTTTAATTGGCCAAGTTGAATGGAATTAGTTGAAATACTCGATTGCACCTATTTCACAAGTTTTAAGCCGTGATTGCATGATTTGTAAGTTTTAGGACTCAGTTGCACTCTTCCAACAAGTTTTAGGACTTCTCGTGATTTATCCCTAATTTCTTTGTATTTTCATTTGATTAATGATATAAATGAATTGAGAAAATCACCAAAATTGTTCTAAACTTATTGTACAAAAGTTAATTTAGTCCTAGAATTTTTAATTTTGCCAATTTTAATGATAAACCTTTTAACGATTTGCCAGCGTAGTTATTCCAACCATCTTTGGCCGAAAATCATTGGTGTGGATGTTGACCTTGACCTTCTTACGTGGCATGGCCTAACTCTAACATGGACCATTTTTTTAGTTTTTTATTTCTATTTTGTAAATTTTTTTATTAAATTTTCTGATTTTTCCCTTTTTTTATTTTAATTTCCCTCCGCCGAGCACATGGGAGAGCTGCAACACTCGCCAAATCTATGAGGTTTGGCCATGCCCAAATCCAACGAGGGCTGCAATTTCCTTTCTTGGAGCTGGCGAAGGCATCACAACCGTCACTCAAAGCCTTCGTCCGACCCTTCCTTTTTTTGAAAAAAATAAGGAACAAAATTTTTAAAAAATTCACTAAAATTGCAAAAGTCATCCATCTCGATGCCGACTATGTCACATAGGACGGTCCATGTTCACGTAAGCGATCTTCAGGAAAAATTGATCAAATGACTACATTGACAAATTCTCAAAAAATTTAAGACTAAATTGACTAAATTGAAAAGTTTAAAACTGAATTGGCGACTAATATGTTTAAGACTTTTTTGGTAAGTATCCCTAGATAAATATGATTCACAACAAAGATAATATAATATACTCAGTATCCTTATTCATATTTTATATAAATCATGTATCTGTATATATGTTCAATGAAAATGCACATTTGCCTCACTTTTTGTATTCCAAACTTTGCCCTTACATTTAAATCATAAACTTATTGTATTGATGTCAATTCAATCATAAACCTTTAGTCATATATCTTTTATATTGATGTCAATTGAGTCCATCTGGGCAATTTTGACTGTAAATAATTGACAAGGACGCTGATCATCCTACGTGGCATGTCTGACGCTAGCATGGATATTTTTAAATATATGCATTTTTTATTTTTAATATTTTTTGGATATTTTTCTTTTCCTTTGCTTTATTTTTTATATTGAAGGCAAGGACTGGCAAACCTCGCCAGCAAGGTAGGTGAGGGCTCGCGAGCCCTTGCTGTGGCCGATGAGGGCAGCAACACCTTCCCCCATATGAAATTATGAAAAGAAAAGAAAAAATAAAAAAAATATTAAAAGATAAAAAATAACATCATAAAATATTTTAAAAAAATGTCAACATTGAGATTGGCCATGTCACATAGGAAGATCCATGTCCGTGTCAGCGATTTTCTGTCAAAATTAACCGGATAGACTCAATTAGCAAAAATGCAAAAGGTTTATGACTAAATTGACACAACTAAAAGGTTTATGCCATTAGATTTAGGATTTTTTTTTACACTAGCTTGTTTGGTTCAACTTTGGGGAAACGTCCTTGAGAAAATGCAAGTACCTTTTGGCTAAAAGGGATTTTCGAAATGCAAATAGTATTTAGTATAGTGTATTTTGAATATACATTGGAAAGCAATTTTGACGCAAATGTTGTTTGGTAAAAAATATCCTTTTTAAGAAATTCATTTTTTCAATTATATTTACTTATAATTATTTTATTTTTAATTACATTCTTTTTTTCTCTTTTTTTTTTCCCTTCTCCCTTCGTTAATTTCTTCTCAGCCTGTCATCGGCCCTTGTGGCAGCCAACGATTGTCGATCGGCTATAGTCCAGGCTTGGCCTTTCTCCGAGCGAGACCGAGCTTGGTGAGCCAGATCAGGCGAGGCGAGCCTCGCTTACTAGAGGCCGAGCCAAATCCTGCGAGGCGTGGCTCGCGTCGCCGAGCCTCAAGCTCGTCGGCCCGCGTGTCATGGTCGATCGTTGGGCGATTGCCATTGCTGAGATACGCGATCGGCAGAGGAAGGAGGAAGAAGGAGAAAAGAAAAAGAAAAAAAAGAAAAAATAGTTTAATTTAATTTTTGTTTAATCTAATCGTCAAATTTCTAAGTTGGATGACATATAACAATTGATGGGTATATCAGTTTGGGATTTTTACTCTATATTTGTTGTAAGTGTATCAATTTGAGATTTGTTGTGGTGTAACGAAAGGTAAAATTGTCACAAGTATACTGGTTTTGGATTTTTCTTTCCACTTTTATTATCACTATCGGTACTGGCAGGGGCAATTACCATGTTATTAACTGATCGAAATTTCAATTGGTCAAAAAAATTAGTTTAGGATAAATTTATCACATATACTTGTTTAGAGTTTTTAACAATATATTAATATCATTTTTCAAACATCTTTGGCCAAAAATCATTGGTATGGATCCTGACCGTCTTACGTGGTGGCCAATGCTAACGTGGATAATTTTTTTATTTTTATATTTTTATTTTGTTAATTTTTTTGATTTTTTTTTCTAATTTTCCTCTGCTAGACACATGCGAGGTCCGCGATGCCCTTGTCAAATCTGAGAGGTGTGGCCAACGCTCAAATCAAACGTGTTGCAATGTCCTTTCTTTGAGTTGGCTAGGGCATAAGAGTCCTCAACCAAATGCCCTCCCCGACCGTTTTAAAAAGAAAAAAAAGGACAAAATTTAAAAAGAATCACTAAAATTTGCAAAAGTTAACTACCTCCGTGTCGCCAATATCACGTAGGACAGTTGATATTCATGCGAGCGATTCCCATGCAAAATTGATTGGACAGACTATATTGACAAATTGTCAAAAAGTTTAAGATTAAATTAGTCAAATTAAAAAGTTTAAAATTGAATTAGCATCTGTTTAGTCCGTTTAAGATTATTCGATAAGCATCCCCAGATAAATATGATTTATATTAAAAATAATATCATATGATCTCTATATGAGAGTATCCTCATTCATATTTTGAATAAATCATGTATTTGTATTTATGTTCAAGCAAAATGCTCATTTGCCTCATTTTTTATATGCCAAACTTACCTTTATATCAAAATTAGAAAAAAAAAGTCAAAAAAGTCTTGTGTGCCAGTTCAGTCATAAACCTTTTAATTATGTCAATTTAATAAGCGTCAATTGAGTCCATCAGGCTAATTTTTGCTGAAAATCAATGACTTGGATGATGTTCACCCTACGTGGCACGAGTAGTGTTGATAGGGATATTTTTTTTCTTTATATTTTTTTAATTATATGCATTTTTTTATTTTTTAATATTTTTTATTTATCTTTTAATTTTTTTTATTGAGTGCCAGGCAAGGGCTGTCAGCCGACCCCAGGCGAGGATCGACGACCCTCGCCAGTAGCTAGATAAGGGATTGCGGGCCCTCGCGGTGGTTGATGAGAGCCTCGATGCTTTCGCCTCGAGTCGGCAGGGTTGGTTGACGACCTTTGCCTACCTCCAATAAAAAATATAAAAAATTAATTGTAAAATATTTTAAAATAAGTCCACGTTGGCATCAACCGTGTCACGTAGGAAGAGCGATGTCCATGTCAGATAATGCAAAAAATTTAGGGTTAAATTGACACAAGTAGAATGTTTAGGATTGAATTAACACTAATGCAATAGATTTATCATTTTTTTTACACTTACTCCTCAAAATTCAAAACTACCTACTAGTTTCTCTATATCGAATAATTGCTCAATTCACTATATCGAATAATTGCTCAATTCACACATCTTTACTAACTAGCCTTGCACACCCACTCGATCAAATAATTTCCTTTCTATTTATACTTCATGCACTCACAATTCCGCACGTACGTGGCAAATGCCTCGCCCTACTCTATAAATCGAACATCCTATAAAATATAAAACAAGCTTTCAAGTTTGGTGCACACTCTGAATTTACTATTACAGTCTCGATCATCTGACCGTCCCGTCGGCCCAAAAAGTGGCGGCAGCTTCACCTCGACCGTCCCATCGTCCCCTCAGCCGGCCGACCACTCACAAGTTCCGTCCCCACTTTTTCCACCACTTTTTCCCTCCAAAGACGGCAGTGTTTGCTTAGGGCGGGAGGAATCACGACAAGCTATTCCGGCATTTCATACATTACAAGGCTATGCATAGGCCGCAACGAAGCAATTCCGGCATTTCGATCTTTACGAGAAGAGCAAGCAGTGTCAGCATTGCATCGGCCAATCACAATTTCCGATCTTCAAAAGGAAGTTCGAATCATCATGCCATCCGCCTTGCTTTCCCCGGACCCACATGACAAACCCGGAAAGGAATTCAAAGAAGAGGCGGAAAGCTTCCACTTCAGGCTACCCCACTGCTCATTTAACGGATCGCGACACGAATGATCCATAAACTTTGACCCAACATGTAATGTGACCCTTAAACTTTTAATTTGTTCAATATGGACTCGGGACTTTGGCCCAATGCTTAACATGATCGCTGAACTTTTGGTACGTGTTCAATATAGTCAGTGAATTATATGAAACTTCTCAATGTAGTTCCATCAATTTCAAGATTAGATACAATTTTGAACATTTTCTTATCGTCCAACAACTGTATTGAAGTTGTTCAGGGACCGCATTGATCAAATTAAAAATTTATGGATCACGTTGTACATTGGACCAAAGTTAAAGGTTCACTTGGTCATTATCCATTCGATTATAAAAAGAAGGAAGCACTTCGGGCATTTCGTCGGTCGTCACCAATTCACAAGGCAATCAAGTAGCCACATCCGCCATTTTTGAAAGAGAAAAGAATATGAGTTGCCGGCCACCACTTCCTAAAGATGTGCATCAGGCGCTAGTGAAGGGCACATCCGTGGCATTGCATTGCTCCTCCCCACTCGACAATGCCTCATCGCGGTGTGAATTGGGAACGGCGCCTCACCGCCTACGTGTGCAAGGTGGGCAGACAACGGCCGGAGGAGAAGGAGGACGTGAGGGTGGAGATTGGTTGGGGGGCTGGGGCGGGCATTGCAAGTGATCGGCCGAAGAGGGATGCTCCGATGGCCAAGGCGAAGTTGCCAAGGAATCACAAGGCGAGGACGAGCGGGGGCCACGGCTTCAGCGAGCTGCGACGGCCTGATCACGGTCGAAGTTCCCAAGCAGGACCGGGCTCGGAGGTGGTAACTCGGATATCGGATTCAGATTCAATGCCGTATCTTTGTTTCACAATTCAAGAGTAAGATTGAAAGACAGCTAAGAAATGAATGGTTTCCACAATGCTTAATGTTAACACTACCTCCTACTTACTAAAAATTGAGTAATTGCTAGAATCACACATGTTTAGGGAGAATTATAAAAAAATTCCTAAACCTGACAATTCAATCATAAACATTTTTTTCTTGGGACGACATAAGCCGTTTGCATTTATGCCAATTTAGTATGTCCAGCTAATTTTGATCGGAAATCGTTGACATGGACGCGGTTGTTCTACCTGATACGGCAATCTGCGACTGACAATCCTTGCCGTCTCTGGCAACATAAGGCATTTGCATTTGCGCTAATTTTGATAAGAAATCGTTGGCATGGACGCCAATCGCCCCACATGATACGACAATCCTCGACTAGGAACCCTCGCGGTCTTTGGCAACATAAGCCTTTTGCATTTGCGCCTATTTAGTACATTCGACTAATTTTGATAAAAAAAATCGTTGGCATGGATGCCAATCATCCCACATGATACTGCAATCTACGACTGGCAACCCTTGCGGTCTCTAGCAAGGGCTCGAGCCTTGCCAACCCAGCTTCTGGCAAGGTCAACCTCACCCAGCGATGATGACCTTTTTTTGGTAATTTTGCTTACATCTTTAATAAGGAGATGTTTATAGAAATTTTATGCTTTTTTCTTTATACGTAACCCATTTGCGACCATGCTCCGCACATAAAGCAAGCTTATTCTAGTGTCCAGTTCGAATTCACCATTATGGCCTCACATTTATAATTATTAATAGGTTCGGTACCACGAACAACCTTAATTTAGTACACCTGTGATAAATTTACGCTCCGTTAATTTTTTGTTTTAAAAAATTTTACCGTCAAACTGCTGAGTTGGATGACACGTTGCAATTGACGAGTGTATCAGTTTTAGATTTTTACCACAAGTATACAAATTTGAAATTTTTTGTGGTATTAACCTAATTTAATAGAAATTTAGAGAAGGTAAATTTGACAAAGGTATACCAATTTGGAGTTTTTGATGGTAAAAAAAAATTAGTTTGGGGTGAATTTATTCGAGGCATATCGATTTGAGATTTTTCATGGTAAGCTATAATTTGTTTTTGTTTTTGTTTTTTTGTTTTTTTTTGTTGATGGGTAGTGTCTGTTTGTTCTATACACTATAGAGCATTGGTTGCTAGCCCAAAAGGAATCGCGACAAGCAATTCCGGCAATTCAATCGTTAAAGAGCTAGAGTCATCCAATCAAAGTTAATTTCATCCAAAGGTCACGACAATGCGTTTCCGGCATTTCGACCTATATAAGAAGAAGAGCAAGGCAACGCCGGGCAATTGCATCGGGGAATCACTGCTTGGTAACGCCAGTGTTGCGGCAAGAAAAGAGAAAATTCAAGTCGACATGCGGTCCTCGGCTCCTCTCTCTGGCCAACGGGATGGGATCGGGGCCAAGATCGACGAGACCCGGAACAAAATCGACGAGGCCCAGAAAAAGATCAAGGGCGAGGCCTTCTTTTTCGTCGCCCCGCTCGAACTTCTCTCCACCAAGCATGTGTTGGGCACCACGGCATACGACCAGGTCACCGAGGAAGAGACGGTGGAGGCCTACGTGTACAAGATGGACAGGCCGTAGCTGCGGTCCGGCGAACTGAGGGTGGAGATCCGGCAGGGACATGCCTTGTGGGTGATTGGTCAAGGGGACGAGACCGTCAAGGTGAAGTGGCGGAAGAACCGCAAGATGAAGTTGAGCAGGGCCACGGCTTCCGTGAGCGCCGACGGCGTGCTCACCATCGTGATTCCTAAGAGGCACGGGCCCCGGAAGTGGTACCAGTACAAGGACTTGGCGCTTAATATGTTCAGGACGGTCCACGTCGAGATCTCCTGGTCTTAACAAAGCAGTCGGAACACCGCAAGTGCTCGAACTCTCGACGAGGTTCCTTTCATTCGTTCGGCTTTCAAAAGCATGGTTGAGTCTACATAAATTAGTCCTGAGATTGTTATCCACCGTATGTTTTACCTTCGACCCTTCGTTCAACTACTTCGTGAATCATGGAACAAGTCATTCGTTGGACAACTCGACAAAGTAACTAGATGTCACCAAGCTACGCCGGAGCTCGAGAACACGAAAGTAGTACGCTAGAATTCAATCGAACGACACACAATTTGTGCGGTTTTAAGAATGTCGGTTTGAACTCTCCAAAGCACTTCGTTAAGCAACTAAGTAATCCAATCCGGATGAAGTCAATCCGCTTCAAATCACAGCGTCTCGAACTTGGATGAATCTTAAGAGTTGCGACTGCCCGGATGAAGCCCTTGTCCGATGCATACGGTCAGAGTAATTTGCGTGCATCTATGGAATATAATCAAATCTGAAAGCTTCGAACACTTTGTGCTCATCTAAACCCAAAGGAGATATAATAACGGGCAATGACAAAATGAAAGAACATTGCCCAACAAGAGTATGCTACATTTCTTTTCAATAATTCAGTGCCACAAACTATTTTTATTTTATTTTTTTAGATGGATTTTAATTAAATTTCGGTATTTCGTCAAGGAATCATAAGTAAAAGAAGAAGGCTCGAAACATTATACAATCTCTCTTTAACGTTCATTTTGCTTCTTATGATCCATCAATTCATGTATTTGATGAAAAAAAAAGAATTATTTTTTCTTACTTTTTTAATTTTTTTCAAAATTATCATTGTATCAAAACGTAAAACTAAACCCCTACCTTCTCTTCATCGAGTAATTGCTCAGTTCAAATGTTGGAGTCCACTCCGAATACGCTGTTATAGCCTCAATTCTATAGCTATTAAAAACACTATTTTTTTTTTTACTTTTTAGTTTGACGTGTGGACTCCGTTTGTTTCGCTTGAACAATTTGTAAGAAAAAGTTCTCCGAATTTTTCCACGTTTTGTTCACAGAAAAGTTCACAGAAAATAAATCAGCCAAGGAAAGTATTTTTCACTGATGGAAAAAACGCCTTCCCCCCTTTTGCGTTCCTTTTCTTCTATTTATTTCTTTTCTTTTCTTTTCTTTTTCTTTTTTTCTTCCTCAACCAGCGAGCTTGAGGCTCGTCCGAGGCCAACGAGCTCCAAGCTCGTCCTCAAACGTCATTGGCTGAAGGCGGCGGAGGAAGAACAAAAATTTTAGTTTTGGTACTTTTTTAAAAAAAAAATTATAGAATTTGCCACGTGGAATGGCTTCTATGTCAATAATTTTCAGCCAAACAATAACGTATAAAGTTAAACTAGATTTTCCTTACCAGATGATAGAAATTATTTTTCAGTTCACCTTTAGATATTTGCTAAACACAACAAAATATTGCCATTTTGTTTTTTACGAAATGACTTTTCCGGGCATTTTTTCACGAAACAAACCAACCCGTGGTGTCGGTTTATCCTTTACGGCATTGGTTGCTTAGCCCAAAAGGAATCACGCCAAGAAATTCCGGCAGTTCAGTCGTTAGAAAAATAAATTAAAATCAGAACCACCAAACTCTCTCTCATCAACGTCACCTTGCAAGTTCCTGGAAATTCCATTGACATTTTGATCGTTACAAAGCTTTGGCATTTCGTCCATGGATCGCGACAAAGTGACTCCGGCATACGCATCTTCATAAGAAGCGCAAGTAAAGCTGCCATGCCATCGATGGACAATTCCAATTTCGAGTGTTGTGGAAAAAAGGGTGTGTAGATCCCCTTGGATAATACACGTATTCAATTATGTCGAGCCTCACGAAGGTCGGCGCGTGTGGGGCAGCACGTCGTACGACCAGGTCTCCGAGGAAGAGACGGCGGCGGCTGCTTTCGTGTACAAGATGGATGTCGCGGCCTAAAATTCGGTTTGAATTCCGGGTTAATGGATTACCAAATTAATTAAATAAATTGACCAACTTAGTCCGAGCTTTCCCAAGCTCTATCAATTCGGAACTTACATTTGAATGATTTTTTAATTTAGGAACCCCCATTAATCTTTTTTGGTAGGTAAATTAGATAACTAAATAAAGTACGGGAGAATACTTTATTTTCTGCTAACTAGACATTTTGGTTTGGGGACTTGATTCTTGATTGACAAATTCAATTGATTTCGCTTGAAGATTAAGGTGCAATTTATTTTTTGGGATTTTCTTGATTTAACGAATGCTATGCAAAATGCAACTCTATGACATGCAACTATATGTCATGCGGCGACGTTAGAAAAATGAGTTTTTGATGCATATAAAATATGGTTTCTAAATACATCACGTGCAAAATGAGAGCTAACTTATGACGTAGCATGAATGACGGGCAAAAATGTATCATGAACATGCGAAAATCTAATAGACTATTCTCACATGAATGACGTGAAAAATGGATGAGCATGGTGTAACGTGACATGATGTAATGACATGTAAAGATGAATACTACATTACATGAATAAGGAAAATGGACAAGCTAATGACGTAAGAAATAATAATGCATGAATGGCAATGACATGGGCACTATATGAAATGCATATGAGTCATGACATGTCGGAATGCATGGATAAGCTCAAAATATTCTCGAAAATCATGAGATAATATTGGAGATTTCGAAAATATATATATATATATATATATATATATATATATATATATATATATATATATATATATATATCTTGTCTCATCTGTCAAATTTCAATTCACTGTTCGAGATGAGGAAACATTATCTCATGGCGATATCAAACAACTGGGATAAATCTCCAATTTAATTTGGGAACCCATAAAATCCAATCGAAATCAATCCAATTAAGGAAAATTTGAATTCAATGGACTCTTTTCTTCTTCGTGATCTTGTCCACTAATTGGATGTGCAATTTGAATTCAATGGACACTCAATAACTTAAGCTTAAAATGGCCAGAACTTAAGACCCATGAAAATTTCCACAACCACGTTTCAATAGAATTTTCTGATGGGCTTTGATCGTTCGACTCGTCTTTTCCCAGCGTCTATGAAATGCACAATGATAATGCATGTTAACAAAAATCAAATATGGACCTTAAACTAATTGTTTTTTTTTTTGGTTCAAAACAAAAATAACTCTACTTTTTACGCAGAAAATGAATGAAAAGAAAAGTCAAAATTTAGGTGACAACAATGGACGAGGTGATAGTGAAGATCTGGCGGGGCCATGCCTTGTGGGTGATCGGCCAAGGAGACGAGACCATCAAGGTGAAGTTGCCCAGGAACAACAAGCTGAGGGTGAGCATAGCCACGGCTTCTAGGAGCACGGATGGCATGCTCACCGTCATAATTCCAAAGAGGCCCCAGCCTCGCAAGCGGTACAAGTTCAAGGACTTGATGTATATTAGGTTCAAAACGGGCGGTTTCCGGTCACATTGGTCTCAACAAAGTGTCTTTATATTGCCAGTTCTCAGATTATTCCTCATTAGGCTGTGTGGTAGCCGAACTTCCTTTTTCTCAGTTAAGTACAGCCTTATCAACTCTTTTCAACGGTACTAAGTTTGTAGAAACTTATCTATAAAATTCATTAATTACAAGTGATTTATTCGGCGGTAAATGGTTTTTATAAGTGAGCAATACTCACTAACCAATATTCCATTGGTTTCTCAATTAATTCTCAGCCGCCGATCAAAGTAAATAAGACATGAATCAACGGTTTAGATGTAATGAGGTACCAAAGAAGCGCATTATATGGATTGATGATTTGCAAACGTTGACTTTAATGTCCTTGGTTAGGTAAAATAAGGAGCCCACAATGGCTTGTGAAACTAAGTCAACTCATCAATTCCGTATTAATGGGGGTGATTGATTCCAAAAAGGATAGGTTTTAGGCTTGGAAGTTGGAACCTATCCTGTTAAAACCGGTTCTACTTTTTGGAATCTGAATCTACCTTGTTCGTCGGTTTGATTTCAGAGCAACCCGATAACTTGATTTTCTTTTATTCCTTTTGTTGATATCATTATTTTGCAGAAAAATAATATGAATAATAAAACGGTTCAAAGTAAAAGATGAACAAGCAAGTAAAGGTGACTCGGGAATGAGCGACCATTGCGAAGCTCGTACGAATTGCGAGTTAGGAGGGGAGAGAGAGATATGAATTCAACCATTGCATTAATTTTTCATGCAATACGATGTCTGCCAATTTTATGATTCTCTGTGGCCACCTTACAAATGTGCTTGATTCCATATTCTTGAGTAAAGCTTTACGCCACCGGTCGAGTTTTATAACGGTCCAAAGTTCCATCTACTTTCATTTCAATCATGTACCATCGACAGTCGACAGCGGGCTTACCAGGAGGGAAATCAATGAAACCCATGTATGAGATTTGTCTGAGGCTTGTAACTCATCTGCTATTGCTTACTTTATAACGGGAAATTTAACGAATGTGATGAACAATGGTATCAAACTTTGAAACGCGATAGCAATCTCTTTTAAGAATTTATTTGCCCAATAACGTTGCTAATAGTTACCGATAAAGATCCTCTAAGATAAAATAGAATCTCAAACGAGAATATTGCATAGCAATTAAAATACTTCTCCAAAAACTTTCTAAGGAAACAATAACAAAAGAAGGTTTTATCTCTCTTGGAAAGAAACAAAAATATGAAAAATTAAACGAGTGAAGTTTTGAAAATGAGCAGAATAGTTGAATATATAATAAGAAAGAACACAACTTTTCGTGTCTGAAAAGCAATTTATCCTCATGCAACTCTGCGTGTTCGAAAACAGTTTATTCGGACACGACTTTTCATTGTTCGAAAAAGTAGTTTGTTCAGACACAACTATTCATTGTCTGAAAACTGTTATATCTGAAAGATTGCAACCTTTCAAAGGTCGTAAGGAATTGATAAAAATTCAAAATTTAAAACAAATTTTTAAAAATTAACTTCAATTTATACGTGAACATTTGCACTGTTGCGTAAGGCTCAATAGTTAATTATTATTATATTAAAAATAAAAAAAATTACAAATGCATTGAATAATCGCACACCCGCACACAGATACAATGAAGTGTGGTCTACTTGCTCATTTCTTTATTTGAAAGACTGTAGTAGCCTTTTAACTAATAAATTAACTTGCACTCTCCCATTTCTTCTACATGGGACAAAAGAAAAGGCACTTTCGTTTGTTTTACAAACAAACATCAATAGCTGCCATACAGCATTAGCAATAGCTTCTTTATATATGCTGATGCAGAAGCAATTAGTAATACATTTTTGGATTGATTGGATTGGTGAAAATTCAATCGGAAGGCAAAATGATGGTGCGACTAGAATCGGCGATCCCGGGCAACGACATCGGATTGAGCTTAAATTCGGTCAACCGGCCAATTTTGACCAAATGGACTGATTTGACACAATTAGAAAAGGTTTAGGACTAAATCGGCAACAAAAAAAATTTAAGACTGAATCGGTACTATTCCAATAGGTTAATGAATTTTTCGGTAATTTTTCCAATTTCTAATGATTGTTACTTTTGATCTTATCGAATATTATTCCAACATTCCTGCCTACCTTTATGGGTTTTGTTCTAGTGCATGTCCTTGAGCAGTTTGCCTTTTGAAATGTGCATCATCCAAACCCCTTCACCAAAAGAGTGCACCGTTCTAAATTGTCATCGATCAGCACTACTCAGTTCAAATCTTCTTCCGGTGCCCTTTCTTGAGAGTTGATTTTTGCTGAAACTAATATATCCTCGGAACATTACAGATTGCAGACATTATTTTGGAACATTATGCTGTGAAGCTTCTATGATTGTATTCACAAGTTGAATGATCATCTTGGCTCAGGATGATGGGATTTATCGCAACCGAATTAGATGATCACACAGAGAATCAAGAAAAATTGAATGACGCACGAGATTACCCCGATTCACCCCAGAATAGGACTACGTCCTGCAAAGAGATTTCATTATGATTGTCGGTTTATAACCACTCAACCCGTTACAATGATCAACAAAAAATGGACAAAATATATATGCCCCAAATGAGCCCAAAACTTACACATATCTGAAACTCTTTAATCCCATAAAATACGCGCCGACTTAAACTAAAGCCTAAACCCGTGTCAGCGGCGCTGTCCCCGAATCCCCGCATCCCATCGCATGAGTCACATGTCGTCGGATAACATTTTGGTTTCCCTAAACTCACGTGGACGTACCCAATGTGGGAAACAAGGGTCCTCGAAGTATTCGCCAACTCCAACACAAGATGCCGAAGATGCTTATGAATATACTCCCGCGGTAAATGCCTGAAGACGGCGTTGTTTGCTCGGCTGTAAGGAATCATGGCCAGAAATTCCAGCATCTCCATCTCCATAAGAGCAGCAAGCAGCTTCGGCATTGCATCAGTGGATCACTATTCCATAACCACTGCTGCGGGAAAAAGGAAATTTTCAAAATCATCATTGTGATTTTGTTTCCGTTGGTCCCGTGCAGGTAGTATACAGCTTCTCTCGTCGCCACTCACCAAGGCCGGCGCTTGTGGCACACCACATCGTACGACCATTTCTCCGAGGGAGAGAGGGCGGCACTTATGTGGACAAGATGGACAGGCGGTGGCTGAGGCCGGACCAGGTGAGGGTTGAGATCCGACGAGGCCATGCCTTGGAAGTGGTAAGTGTACAAGGATTTGGGTGTTCGCATGGGTCCATGTTAGGGTTTCCAGTTGAACTGGTTTTAACAGGGTGATAATACTGCAAGTCCTGCCTTAACTCTTTAATATGGACATAACATGATCCTTTCAATTTCATTAACAACAACTTGCATTCCTTGTTGTTGTGTTTTTTTTTTTTTTGTTCTTTAACAATGTTAAGTTTATAAAGACTGGTCGATAAAACTTAGTTTTTATAAGTTTATGTTGGAGGACTACGAAAATGCATGAGAAGAAGTCGGAGCTTATATTTTCCCTCCCCAAACACTAGAAATTGGAGAAAAAGAAAAACTTTTTCCATGAAACAAACGGAACCTAAGAAGAGGCAAAGAGCCTCCACCCAACAAGATACTTTTCGGATAAATTTCGGCAAGCAATTTTATTAATGGAAATTGGTCATATGAACTCAATTGGCAAAAATCCACTCATGGGTAGCTCAGTTGGTTAGGACGCACTTGAGATTGTGTGATTAGACGCACTGGCCCCAAGTTCGATTCCTCAGCTGAACACCTGTTATTTAAGTGGGGGGCCATGGCGGTGGGTTGTTGTGCTAGTATCTCCTGAGTAATAATCGAGGTGCGCACAAATTGGTCCGGACACCTCGGTTACCAAAAAAAACTCAATTGGCAAGATAGCTATTGGCAATCGGCTGAGGCCTGACGTCCTCAGTTGGCCACCAGGTGAGGGCCTGCGAGCCCTCTCTGGCAACTGTCGCTCAATGGCTAAGTAATCGCAGCCGTCGCCTAGCTGTCGGTGAGGGCTCGCGACCTTGGCCAGTGGCCGGTGAGGTCTGGAAAGTCCTCGCCTAGTGACCGACGGAGGACACCAAGCCTCGGCCAATGGTAGGAGGCCTCCTACTAGTCATAACAATAGAAAAAAATGAAAAGATAAAAGAACAATAAAAAAAAGGTTCACGTCAGCGCCGTTAATACCGCGTAAGATGGCCAGGGAACGGTCGAAGTCCATGTTATCAATTTTCGATAGAAATTAGCCGGATGAACTCAATTGAAAAAATACAAGAAGATTTATGATTGAATTGGCATAATAAATTTGAAGAAATTTTTTGTATATAATTTTTCCAATCAATTCATATAAGAAGTCCACGACGACTTGTCAAACTAAGTCAAGTCATCTACTCAGACTCAATGAGCGTCGTTCACGATCAGCCGCCTTTGGAGAAAAGGAAAAGCACAAATCCACAAGGCGAGCAAGTGGATGACTTGACTTAGCTTGAGTTCAACATCGCCATTTCACGGAGAGACGCAAAGGGTTCCATTGGTCTCCCCGCTCGATAATGCCTAATCTCGAAGGGAGTTGGAGACGACTTGTTGACGTCAAAAAATTGATTATTTTTTTTATATTCGACAACTTCTCTTTCCAAGAGGGTTTCTGGATTCTGATCTTGATTTGACAAGGACAGTGCACTTGGCCTGCTCAGAAGACTATTATTATACATTGAAATCGGAACCACCGAGCTTCCTCTCGTCAACATCACCAGGCAACTTCCTGGAAATTCCATTGACGACCATCAATAGTGTAAACGACGACTGGACAATGCATCGAAGAAAGGGCGAAATCTCCACCCGAGGAAATAAAAAGGCCAAAGTTACAGGATACGCGGTCGAGACATATCCGGCATGCAGTGTCATCCACATCATCTCCTTTGAATAAGAAGCCCCATAATGACTTTGGAAACTAAAGTCGTTCCCATCGCCCGAATTCCTCCTTCATTTTGAAAGAAGGGAAGCATTCCAGGTATTTCGTCGGAGAATCACCGACCGACCGGGCAGTCGAGTAGCTCGTTAGCCACTTGTGGAGCTTTAGTTGACCTACTCACAAACAGAGAGGCACGCCATAGAAGAGAGGGCGAGCCCTGAGCAATGGCCGGAGACGAGGGAAAGAAGGTGAAAGGGGACATCGAAGATTCAATGGTAACCTTGGATTCGCTCACGTCGACTTCCGAAGAGGTATAAGATCATGCTTTATGTTGTGTTCCTACTTCATCAAGCATGTAAACTTCTTTTGGAAATTTGCTGCCATCTTGATGGAAGCTCCCTGCAATGGTCATGATGGAAAAAACCAGCTTTTGGAAACTTAGACAGCAGATTTTAATTGCCATTAACGCAGTCAAATTGTAATGAAAAAGCATTGTCGTGACCCTTCTGTGCGTCTACACTGTCATTGGAGCGCTGGAATTTGTTAGGTAAATTTTGAGGAAAAAAAAAAAGTACCTAATAAAAAGTTATAAACATATTGCATTGATAGTGGTTCAATTCTAAATTTTTCAATTTGATTAATTTAGTCATGAATTATTAACATGGACGTCAACTATATTACATGAGACGATCAGGATCCATGTAAGTTATGGATAAAATTAGTCGAATAGATTGATTTCGTACGTTGCAAAAGTTTTAGGACTAAATTGATCCAATAGAAATGTTTAGAACTAAAATGGTACCAATGTAATAAGTTTATAATTTATTTGGTACTTTTCCCTCAATTTGTTATGGTGTATCGCATATTATTGTATTAGCTAATGTCTGATCTTCTGTTGTGTGTCGAAAAGAGAACGAGTAAGTACATGACGTGCGCAATGAGAATATTCAGCCCATCCCTGATTTCCGGAAAGAAAAAAATATACTCAAATCATTACGCGTTTCTCTTGTCCCGTGTAGTCGACCAAGGGCTGCCGTCCTTTGTCGTTGGCTTTCGCCGACCCTTGCAAAGTCCCGCGCATGTTGGGCAACACGTCGCACGACCAGGTCACCGAGGAAGAGACGGCAGCGGCCTATGTGTACAAGATGGACAAGCCGTGGCTGACGGCAGATGAGATAAGGGTGGAGATCCGGCGGGGCCGTGTACTGCAGTTGATCGGTCGTGGGGACGAGACCGCGAAGGTGAAGTTGCGAATGAACAGCAAGATGAGTGTGAGAGAGGTCACAGCTTCTCTGAGCGCGGACGGGGTGCTCACAGTCGTGATCCCGAAGAGGTACGGGCGCCAGAAGTGGCGCGAGTACGCGGACTTGGTGTTTATGTGGTTCAAAACGGTCCGGGTTGAGGTTTCTAGTTAAGTTGGTTTTAGCAAAGTGTCGTCGTAGCATGGCTAAAGTGTTCGAACTGTTCCACAGCTTAATGTCATCCGAACTTCTTTTTTCCCCAAATAAGTACTGTCTTGAATCGGTTTAACATGATAATTTCATTATTAATGACGTTGGTTATTGTGATGATTGTGCCATTATATCGTAGTTTGTCGTGAACTTTGGACACCAAATCCAGAAAAAGGCGATTTACCACCTACTTTCTGAGGAAGGGACGGCGACGGACTATGTGTACAAGGCGGATGGGCCAGGGTCGGAGGAGCAGGTGAGGATGTAGCTCAGGTGGGGACGAAGGAATAATCCGACAGCCAAGGTGAGGTTTCTAAGGCGAGGGTGAGTGGGTCGTACGTAGTATTATTGTGTCACGATACGATGACGACACGTAATTTTTATATAAAAAAATAAAGATTAAGAATTCATATTATGCATCTAATGACACAACAACAATTTTGCCCGTGAATCATAAGGTGAGGGTAGGAGGATCACCACTTTGGTGACCAGCGATGGTGCGATCACGGTCATCATTCCCAAGCGGGACTTGTCTAAAATTGGTATTAGGACATCGGATTCGAATTTAGCATAAGCGCATTGACCACCTATTTAAATAGGAAAAAACAAAAAGAGTTTATAAATTGCGGATTTATGTGTAGCTTCCTGGACAAAGTGAGGCGAGTTGAGTGTATTCGATGCAAAATTGAGTATTTACTTGAATGAGTATTTTTCATTAATCGTCTACTGTTGTATTTTTTCTAAAATATTGTAATATTTGAATTTCTTGCTACTTTTATTGATAAATTCACCTTTTTGTTCTTTTTTTATTTTTTAAAATATTACAAAGGGGCCTGGGCCAGTCATGCCCCGACCAGGCATGTGGGCCAGCATGGCCCTCTGGCCAGCCCCAGCTACACACATAATATTTGAAAATATAAAAACATCTTGTGCTAGAAAATATTCTTAGGAAATCCGATATAGAAAGAATTTCTCTGGTGTTTATTTGTGCCAAAAACAACAACATCAACATTAACAACACCGTCTGCAGCTCATGAACCCCAAAGATACATAAAATAAAAGCAAGACCGATCAAGGAAAAAGAGATAAATATTTAAAAATAAATAAATAAAGATATATATAATGTGAAAAAAAAAATTGATTTAATGGTATTTGGTAATAAGTGAAAAACATTCAAGGTGGCTTATAACATGATTTTCATCCGCAATTGGCTAGATTGACCGGACTGAAAAATTGTCAAAACGTTGAGGATTAAATTGATCAAATTAGAAAGTTTAAGACTGAATCGGCAACTATATAATAGGATTACTATTTTTTGGATAGTTATCCCTCCATTCAAATGATCAAAGTTATGCGCTATATAATAGGAGTCGTGATCAATTCCTTGGAAATCATTTGTCAAGTTTAAGAATCTTTTTACCCCTGCGTCAGGTAAAATGCAGTCAACAAACCAAATATAATTTACAAGTCCCTCTCCAAGCAATTTCTAAGTGCTGATACGATTTTGACTGGGAAAATGCCCTTTTGTCAGAACATTTAAATATTAAATTACGTATTCTCTACAAAATTATATTTTAATTTTTTTTTTCAGGTCTCGCAAAGTTTTATATTGTATTTATAATTGGAATTCTTAAATTCAAATATTTATAAGCCCTTATTTTCGATTATACACATGAACATAGTTTTAGAACTTTCAACTCCATCAGTTTGATTAGTTCAACTTTTAAAATAATTGACAGTGCTCTGCTAAAAATATTAATTTGAATCACATCACGGACCATTTTCCTGGAAAATCCATTGCCGGCCACCAAAAGTGTAAACAATGACTCGACAATGATCTTCTGTCATCTTTCTTGATCTTCTCTTTTATGTGTCCATTGCCAATGGATCTTTATCAGCGCAAATCCGTGAATGGATCCCCTGCCTTAAAGGCAGGGGTGCCTTAAATCTGACATGATATGGGTCGTCCGTTTCAAAAATGGACAGCCCAGATCAGTTTTCTTAAAATTCCATAAATAAATAAAAAAATCCCCTCCTGTGTAAGCGATCTAGGCCGTCCATTCAAAAATGGACGGCCCAAATGATTTAAGACGCCCGTGCCTTTAAGGGAGGGGAACCGGATCCTGCAAATCCTTCCTAACATCTTGAATCGCTGACCCAAACTCAGTCACTCTCTCTCCCCCCGGGGCATTCTACCAAACACAACAGCAGCTTATTATCATGTTAGTTAATTTTGACGATGTATTTCGCATATTATCATGTTAGTTAATCTGTCTGGTTTTGGGTCGTGTACCGATTGATCAATGAGTAGGCCAGTGACAAAGTTTTGGCGATAGACCAAAAGCATAACGAGAGGCGCAAGCCGGCATATGATCAGTGCAACGAGATCATCCAGTCGATCCCTGGTTTCTGGCTTACTGCTGTCGGTAATTCGACTCTCTTCTCCTCAGTCTTTGGTTGGACTTACTTTGGCTGCTGCTACTTAACAACGTTTGTTTTTCTAATCGAGCCGCTTGTTCGTTTGTGTAGTTCCTCGGTCATCGGATGCTTGGTGAACTTTTTGACGGATGAGGATCGAAATGTATTTCTTCTATTCTTCCATCAGGGGGAAAGAGCTATCTATCAGTGACCACGTTTCACCTTTTTTTAGTCGAGCTAACGGACCAGCGCTAGCGCAGTTTGTTGGGAAAAATAGTGGATAAATTTCCCTTTTTGACTGAACTTGTAAGGAAACAATTTGAACACAACCAATGAATATATATACGAACCAAAAAATTGACACAAGAATTTTTGCATGGAAAACTAGTCTACCCGACTGTTCAAGGAATCCACCCGAATCTCCGCTATTGATAGTTAAGGTGCAAAACCTGACTGATTTCAACAACACTGAAATTCCAAAACTACAAGTGAAGAGCAAGCATCAATATCACCTTTAACAAGAGAAACACGTGAAAAACACCCAAAAAATGTGATTTGAAACCGCCCACATTAAACTGTAATAGACACCTTCAAAACACAATCCAACCGTTTAGAATCAAAGACGAATAAGTCTCGAAACCGTTGATAAAATTTCAGCCCGATGAGATCACGGATGGACAAATTCGTTTTTCCCAGAAAACTGCCATTGCCCCACGTTCAATCTTTTGCCTTTTCTCACTTTTTTTTGTTGTTGCTGATACGTTACCTTGGATATAGCAGCACCTTCTCCAATACAATGAGAAGCTGAGAGCTTACTCAAATGGGCTGGACCGGCTTAAATGGCCTAACAAAGTTGACCAACAACTTATTGCTTATTAATGATTTTCATTATTGAATATTTCAGCAGTTTTAAAATACTTGACCGCCATGAAAGTCATGACTTTGTAACGGTTTTGTAATGGCCCTATAATGGATTTCTAACGGACATATAACGACTTTGTAACGTTTGATTCTTAACGGGTCTTTAGTTTGGGATATAAATCAGATTTCAAACCACAATCCCAATTCTCCGATTTAATTAGAGAATTTTTCATTTCATGTGCACATAGCGTTGTTCTTGTTCCATCTAGGATTTAGTGCGAAGCATAAAAGAATGTCCATTGTGTCTTAAGAGAATAGCCGCTAGAAGCCTATCGCAACGAATTTCATACTCCGAGGAATGGCATTATCTTAAGGACATTGCTTACAAGCCTCAAATAATTGTTCTTACTTTTCTCGTGTTTTTCAATAAATTTCCAATGATTCTTATGCTGCGAAGCTTCTGGGATTGTATTAGCATGTTGGACGATCATCTTGGCTCAGGATGCGGATGAAGCTTATGAATATGCCCACGCAGTAAATGCCCGAAGGCAGCATTGTTCGCTCAGCAGAAATGAATCACGGCTAGAAATTCCAGCATCTCCATCTTCATAAGAGCAGCAAGCAATGTCGGCATTGCATCAGTGGATCACAATTCCATAGCCACTAGCCAGTGCTACGGGAAAAAGAAATTTTCAAAATCGTCATCATGTGTTTGTTTCCCTTTTGTCCCGTGCAGGTAGAATACAGCTTCTCCTTCGTCGCCCCTCACCGAGGCCAGCGCTTGTGGGGGCACCGCATCGTACAACCAGGTCTCCGAGGAAGAGACGGCGGCAGGTTATGCGGACAAGATGGACTGGCCATGGCTGAGGCCGGACGAGATGGGGGGGTGGGAGATCCGGTGGGGCCGTGCCTCGTGGATGATCGACCATGGAGACGAGACCGTCAAGGTGGAGTTGCGGAGAAACAACAAGATGAGGGCGAGCGAGGCTGTGGCTGGTATGAGTGCCGACGGTGTGCTCACCGTTGGGATTCCCAAGCGGCACAGGCCTTGGAAGTGGTCCGAGCACAAGAATTTGGGTGTTTACATGGATCAAAAGGGTCCATGTTAGGGTTTCTAGTTAAATTGGTTTTAACAGGGTGATAAAACTGCAAGTCCCGCCTTAACTCTTTAACATGGACATAACATGATCCTTTCATTAATAACAACTTGTGTTCCTTTTTTTCTTTTTTCTTTTTGTTCTTTAGCAATGTTAAAGTTTATAAAGAGTGGTCGGTAAAACTTAGTTTTTATAAGTGATTTACCGACCGTAGGCGGTCTTTATAAGCGAGCCATATTCTCAAATTAATATCAGTTAGAAACATTCACGACTTGTACGATTTCGTAAATAGATTTTATATTCAGGCTGACCCGCGCTTCCTTGAATATTTGACGCCTATATATATATATATGTGTGTGTGTGTGTGTGTCGGAGGACTACGAACTTTAGTTAAAATATAAAAAAATAAAAATTGACCCTTTTCTTATGTGAATTTGTACACACTTTAATGTGCGCGCATGTCGAAACATTAAGACTCCGTTTATTTCATGAAAAATATGTCGGTTTTGGAAAATATTCTTTAAGAAGTAAAATGATCATTTTTTCCGATGTTTAATTGGAACATGAAAATGAATAAAAAAAAATATGTTTGGAAACGGAAAAATATTTTATTTCTTAAGTATTTTCCCTTTGACCATGTCACCAAATGCCGAAGGTTTCATTGCCTTTCACCTCTCACTCTCTCTCTCTCTCTCAATCAGACGAATCCCTGCGAGCTCCATATGGATCGACAAGGTCATCTAGATCTAGAGGTGGTGGTTTGACTGGATATATCAGCCAATCTAGCTGACCTAGCTAAAGGAGAAGTGAGAAAGATGGAAAAATGATCTTCGTTTCAAAATGAAAAAACATTTTTTTTTCAGTTTTAGAAGGATACGTTGGTCAGAAAACATTTTCTTGACAAATGGAACCTAAGAAGAGGCGAAGAGCATCCACCCAATTGGATATTTTCCGGATAAGTTTTGACAAGTAATGTCATCAATGGAAATTGACAGGATGAACTCGATTAACAAGAAAACTGTTGGCCACCGGCTGAGGCCCAGCGTCCTCAGCAGGCAACCAGGCGAGGGCTAGCAACTGTCGCTCAGCGGCCAGGTAGAGCTCACTGTCCTTGCCCAATTGCCAGTGAGGGCTCGCGACCTTGGCCTTCAGCCGGCGAGGTCTGGCAATTGCTCGCCAAGTGTCTAGCGAAGGACGCCAGGCCAATGGCAGGCGGCCTTTTTACCTCGACCAATGGCAGGCGGCCTTCTACCGATCTTAATAATAGGAAGAAAAAAAAAAGGACAAACGAGTAATAAAAAAATCAAGTCAGTGCCGTCAGTGCCACGTAGGACGGCTAGGGAGCAGTCATAGTCCATGTCATCAATTTTCGATCGAAATTGACCGGATGAACTCAATTGGCAAAATATGAAATGGTTTAGGATTGAATCGTTATAATAATTTTTTTAAAAAAAAAATTGATAATTTTCACAATCATTTTTACAAGAAGTCCACCACGACTTGTAAAATTAAGTCGAGTCATCTACTCAGACTCAATGAGCGTCGTTCACGATCAGCCACCATTTTTAGAAGAGAAAAACCACTCATCGACTTTGCCGTCCATTTCGCAGGAGGGAAGCATTTCGTTGGAGAAGCAGAAAATCCACAAGGCGAGCAAGTGGGGTTCATCGCCATTTCACTGTGAGACGCAAGGGTTCCATTAGTTTCTCTTTCATTTCGTTTTAACGAAATAACACCTACAGTGTCAATATTTATATACAGCGCTTACTTTAGTGCCAATTATTTTTTAAAATCACTTAAGCGCTAATTTTTTTGAAAAACGATTATTTCAGCGTCAACTTCGGTGAGCATTACCAAAAAGCATATGTGATATCTACGTGACTCGCTGGAGTCTTGTTAGCAAAAAAAAAATCAATAAAAATATCCGCGTAATATTTAAAAAAATAAATATAAACTAAAAAAACTAAAAATAACCTAAATAAATAAATAAATAAAAGTAAAAAAGTTCAGCAGCCCTCGCCGTTGTTGCCCACCATCGCCGATCAGCGATGTGCCCGGAGGGGCGTCGTCGACCCCCGTCGAGGCCTCATAGGCCCCACGGCATCACTATGGCAAGGCGAGGCTGGAATCGTGCAGCCACCACTCGACGTTGTTGTGGCTGGGTGATTCCAGCCTCACCTTGGGTCTGCAAAACCTAAGTGAGGTCAAGCCTCACTGTAGGTCTGTGAGGCCTCGGCCGGCCACAGCCGGGCCTCACCTGCCCCTAGTGAGGCCTTAGCAAGAGTTGCCAAGTATCGACTACAACTACAATATTTTTTTTGTTTTTAAGTTATTTTTCTATTAAATTTTAATTTTTCTAAAGATTAGCTTAGTTTTTAGTTTGAAAGTCCACCGTGGACTGAATTTTAAAAGAAAAATTGCCATATGAATGCCATAAGGACATACCTTTCAAAAAATCCAATTAATATTAAGAAATTAATTTAAAAAATGCCACGTGCACTATTTAATCGGAATTGGAACTTAAGTAATCGTTTTTTCTCCGATTTGACATTTAATGATCCTAAAATATATTGATACTTAAGTGAGTGTCATACACAAATAGTGAAATTTCAAGTGTCCTTTTTGTCAATTTTTTGTTATATTCGATAAGTGACAGACTTAGTCGATAGTAGAGTTTAATTAATAACAAAAGTCATCAATGAAATAAACAATTACAACTCGTCAAGCAAGTTATCCACAGCAAACGGCAATGGCTGATGAGAACCTTCAACGGGATGAGGTTATCGATATCTATAGATAAGTAAAAAAATATATATGTTACTAGATAGTAGGAAATTATGGACAATGTAACAGTATGAACTAGAAGAGATTTTTGCAAAAGTTTGGAGGATTTGAGGTTAGGAAAAAATCAAGTATATAAATACGATAGTAGTATTCAAACTAGCATTGCGAAGGCTTCACACAAAAAAAGAAACACAAACTCACAAATTTCTCTCTCACTCTCTACTTTCTTATGCTAAGGCTTAAAAAAATGACTACCATGTTACATATTTATAGTAGAACTTCTAAATTGCTTCTTGAAGAAGATTTTGCATTTCTTCTTGTCCAAGTTCATCCTTTTGCTTATTCTCCAAGTTGGCCTCTCCACAAGTTGACTTGTTCTCCAAGTTATCTTGATCATCAAGTTTGATTCTTCTCCAAGTTAAGAATATAAAATCAATTTTATTTTATTTCTAACAGCCTCCCTTAAAATTGATTTTGGAAATCCATAACACCAAGTATCGTCTTCAATTTCTCAAATGAATCCGCATTCAAAGGTTTTGTCAGGATATCTGCAATCTGGTCTTTGGACCTATAGAAATCAAGTTTAATCTCACCATCTTTTACTAGCTCACGGATATAGTGGTACTTGATGTCGATATATTTGCTCCTTCCATTAAAAATAGGATTCTTAACTAATGCAATTACCGACTTGTTATCGCACATCAATATGGTAGTACCTTTCTACTCATGCTTTAGTTTGCTAAGCATCCTACAAAGCGATATCCCTTAACATGCTGCCGAAGCTATTGCTATGTATTTTGCTTCAACTGTCGAGAGTGCAATAACTTGTTGCTTTTTCAATGACCAAGAAATAACTCTTGATCCTAGAAAAAACGCACATCCAGAAGTGCTTTTCCTCGTTTCAATATCACCTGCCCAATCACTATTTGTATATCCTACTAAATTAAAGTCGTCAGTGTGAGAATATAAAATTTCATGATCTCGAGTTCCACTGACATACCATAAAATTCTTTTTGCTGCCTGCATATGTGATTGGTACGATTTTTTCATAAACCAACTAATAATTCTCACACCATACATAATATCCAGCCTTGTAGATGTCAAATACCTTAAACTGCCAACAATACTTTTAAAATAAGTAGGATTTACTAGCTTACCGGTTTCTTCTTTCTTCAGCTCCAACCATTCTACTACGGAATCCAAATTGATTTGAGCGATTCCATATTGAATCGCTTCAAAATATCATTAGCATATTTTTGTTGCAAAACAAATATGTCATCATTTGTTTGCTTTACTTCAAGGCCTAAAAAATATGACATCAATCTCAAGTTTGTCATCTCGAACTGACTTATCATGGCCTCCCTGAATTCAACAAGCATTTTTTCACAGTTTTCTGTAAATATCAAGTCATCTACATAAATGCATATAATGATGAGATCATCATTGGTATTTGACTTGATATACGGTGTATGCTCATATAGGCACTTTTGGAAACCATGCTTCAACAAGTATGTATCAATCTTCATGTACCAAACTCGAGGTGTCTGTTTTAGCCCATATAATGCTTTATTCAGCCTATAAACTTGATTTTCACGCCCTTTCTTCACATTGCCTTGTGGTTGCTCCACATAGATTTCATCATCAAGAAAACCATTGAAAAATGCAGATTTCACATCCATTTGATGAATCTTCCAATGGTTCTGAGCTGCTAATGCTAAAATCATTCTAATGGTATCCATTCGAGCTACTGCTGCAAATACTTCAAAATAATCAATACCTAGCTTTTGCTTATAGCCTTTCCCAACCAGTTAGGCTTTATAACGGTACACCTGACCATCGGGCTTATACTTTGTCTTGTACACCCATTTGACACCAATAGACTTCTTACTATGTGGTAAAGAAGTTAGCTCTAATGTATCATTCTTTTCGATGGAGTGGATTTCTTCATCAATTGCTTGGATCCACTTCTCATCTGCAGCTACATCATCACAGGAAATGGGAATACATTCAGCAAATAAACAAAAATTTATCATTGTTTCATCAATGATCTCGTCATTGTCACTATCATCATCTCTTGTGACCACATAATCCCTAAATTTTACTGGAGTCTGTCGTAGTCGTTGCGAATGCCGAACCAATGGTTCTGAAACCGTTATTGGTGAAGAAGATGAGCTGTCAGGTGACAATGATGTAACTTCAGTTGAAAATTCTTCTGCCTCTCCCACAGCCGGTTCATCTTCAATGGTGATGTTTTTGGGATCACCCTTCTGATTCCAGTCCCAGGCTTCATGTTCAAAAAATTGAGCATCCCTGCTGATAATCACCTTCTCTATGACTGGATTATACAGCCTATAATCCTTGGTCACCTCATTGTAACCAACAAAGATACACTTCTGCTTTTTATCGTCCAACTTTTTCCTTCGTTCATCTGGTACATGGGGATATGCAACACACCCAAATACTCGCGGGAACAAAACATTTGTCTTGTTACCGATTCAAGCCTCTTCTGAAGTTCTTCCAAGAACATTCCTCGTTGGACACCTGTTTAGGACAAATACAACACAAACAACGGCTTCTGCCCAAAACTTCTTTGGCAAACCTTTAGCCTTGAGCATACTTCTTACCATTTCAAAAATAGTTCTATTCTTTCTTTCTGCTATATCATTTTGATAAGGAATATAGCTAGCAGTCAACTGACATTTTATTCCATGAATTTTACAATATTTGTCAAATTCATTAGAAGTAAATTATCCACCTCTATCTGATCTCAAAATATTTAGATTAAATCCACTATGTTTCTCAGCATAGACTTTAAATTCCTTGAATTTGCCTAAAGCTTCAACTTTTTCTCTCAAGAAGTATACCCATGTCTTTCTAGTAAAATCGTCGACAAAAATTAATGCGTACCTTTTTTGTCCAACTGATTCTACCTCAACTGGGCCACAAATATCTGTATGCAAAAGCTCCAAAGGCTGTTTGGCTCTTATAGCTTTTCCAACTGGAAAGTATTCTCGATATTGTTTTCTGACGAGACATCATTCACATGGACTATCTAGACTATCGATCAAAGGCATCCCAGTCACCATCTTTTTCTAGACCAATAACTTTAATCCACGAAAATTTAGATGGCCAAAACGAAGATGCCACAGCCACTTGTTATCTTTCTTCATGACTTGAAAACTCAATAAAGATTTCGTCTAGAGAGATAGAGTAAACATTCGGTTCTTTATCATATGAACCAATGTGATCAACTTATTATTTGCACCTCTAATAGTGCAAACTCCATTTTGAATATTAAATTTGTGGCCTTTTTATGAAAGTTGCCCAATACTAAGCAAATTTCAGAAAAGTCCTAGCATAAAGAAAACGTCTGCAATATTAACATTAGTACCATCTTTGGATTTGATATTAATATTACCTTTGCCCATCACGATCTTTGATTTATTCCCAAAGTTGACTTCACCACGAACCGTTTCATCCAGCTGCGAGAATAGCTCCTTTCGACCGCACATGTGATTACTGCACCCAGTATCGAAATACCAGATATTAGCATCACCGGTACTCGAGTCATCCATTTTGCATGCCAACAAGATGTTTTCTTCAGCATCAACGGCGTGCGTATGTTCTGGCTGCTCGTGCATCATGTTTACTCGACATTCGAATTTATAATGTCCGAATTTATTGCATTTAAAACACTTGACCTTTGATTTATCACGTGTTTTATTTCTTCCTGTGGAATTAGAATTTCCACCTCGATCTCGTCCACCTCCACGACCTCGAACAGTATGATGTCCTCCTCGAGTCGAGTGAGCGACCCAGCTTTGCAAAGCTTGCTACGAATATGAATTGACGGACTTCTGATTCATTTTTTGCTCATGCAAGCATAATGAACTCATCAGCGGCCCCAACGTCATGGTTGATATATCTTGGCCTTCCTCGATCGCCGCAACGACGCAGTCAAATCTTTCGGTCAAAGACCTCAGGATTTTTTTTTACAACTCGTTCGTCTTGGAGTTCCTCACCATTAACCTTCAATTGGTTAACGATGGTTTGCACACGATCAAAATATGACGAGATAGATTCAGAGTCATTCACGCGTAAAGACTCAAAATCACCTCGAAGTATTTGAAGTCGAACTCGCTTCACACGATCATTGTCTTTGTAGAATTTCTGCAGAATATCGCACGCCGCTTTCGCCGTATCCACGCATGATATTTTTTCAAATATCGTCTCTTTCACAGCTTGAAAGATCGCATATAATGCTTTCTGATCTTTCTTTCAGGACTCGATTAATGAATCGTTGTCTTCCTTCTTCAAAGCATTGAAATCTTCGACGTCAACTACTTCGATGTAGTCATTCTCCACCAGGTTCCACAAATCTTGCGATTTGAATAGAACCTTCATTTAGAAGGACCAGTTATTGAAATTCCCCTCATTCAACTTTGAAAGTTGCAATTAAACGGAGCTTGTGAATGCCATAGTTAGCTCCGGGTTCATGATCCTCGATCGTCCACTCTAGGTTCTCGGTCTCCGCAATAGGATTCTTGATCGCCTAGGTTCCGGCACGATCCTTAACAACCTGACTCTGATACCAATTGTAGTAACTAGAAAGGGTTTTTGCAAAAGTTTGGAGAATTTGAGGTAGGAAAAAATTCAAGTATATAAATGCAAGAGTAGTACTCAAACTAGTCTTGCGAAGACTTCACACAAAGAAAGAAACACAAACTCACAACTTTCTCTCCCACTCTCTATTTTATTATGCTAAGGCTTAAAAAAATCGACTACCATGTCACATATTTATAGAATAAATTCTAAGTTACTTCTTGAAGAATCTTCTACATTTCTTCTTGTCCAAATTCATCTTTTTGTTTGTTTTTCAAGTTGATTTTCTCCACAAGTTGGCTTGCTCCCCAAGTTGTCTTGCTCATCAAGTATCCGTCTTCTCCAAGTTAAGAATACAAAATCAATTTTATTTTATTTCTAACACTAACTTATTGTAACAGCAGATATGATTAGCAAGTTATTTGTTCAAAAATAGGATAAGGAAGTTAGTTTATAAATTCAATAATCGTCGTAATCGTAGATTATGGGTTTTAAATACTCTTTCTGGTGGACCTCCCAATCAATCACACAGCTTTAACGTATTTTTTTTTGCAAATTTATTTTTATTTTTTCTTTCCTTCAATTTACAAGGCTAGACAAGATTATCTCTAGTCTCCGTACTATGTTTTTTCTCTAGTCTCTGTACCATTTTTCTTATCATTTACTTTCATTTTCAAAATCAACAAAAGGACCTTTCACAACCTTTGTTGGTTCGCTTATAAATCCATCACATTTTGAAAAAAATTTCATCAGTAATTTTGTGTGCTCAAGGTGAATGGGCCATGACCGGAGGAGGATGTGAGGACGAAGGTCGGGTGGGGATGGTCCTTGCTAGTGATAATTGAAAGGGATGCTCTAACAACCAAGGCAAGGTTGCCGAATACATCGTCGGTAGCAAGCGAGGGTTGCAGGTCGCCTCTGTGACAAGCAAACCCCATCGAATTTTGGAAAGAAAAAAAGAGAAAAAACTAGAAAAAATTATTTAAAAGAATAACATATCCTGAATGAGTTGACTCAGCAAATAATTGCGATAAGCTAAATGGGTTATAGTGAGTTGAAAGGCAAATCTATTTACAACCCCATATAATAAGGCTTGCAGATCAAACTCTTTGACAATTCATTTATTAGAACTTTTTTTTGGTTGAATAATTTATTGAAACTCGACTAACCCATTTATGATTCATTTGTTTGAATATGGATTAAAGTGGGTTTTCAACCTATTTTGATAACTTTACCAATGGTCAATAGGGGTTTCCAAACTTCGATGTGGCCGGTTGACCCTCAACTGTAACTTGCAAGGGTCGTTGGCCAAACTTAGAAGAAAGAAACAAAATAATAATAATAATTCAAGTTATTTTAAAAAAAATGTCCTGTGTAGGATATTGATCAAGAAATTTATATTATAATAAATGAGTCATAATCGGGTTATATAAATCAAGTTGAATCGTACCATTTATGAGTTAATCCGCTTATTTGAGATAGTAAATATTCAAAGCTAATGTCCAATGACTTTCTTAGGATGAGCGTGATCAATTTCTTTTTCCACAATCTTTTGTCAACGTTTGAGTCTCTTTCTTTCTAACCCCTCTGTCAAGCCAAACCCCCAAATTCTAGGAAAAGCTAGTAGACTTTTCACGTCTCTTTCCAAGAGGGTTTCTGGATTGTGATCTTGATTTGACAGGGACAATGCATTTGGCCTATTCAGAAGATTATTATATATTCAAATCGGAAACACCGAGCTTTCTCTCGTCGACATCACCGGGCAACTTCCTGGAAATTCCATTGACGACCATCGAAAGCGTAAACGACGACTGCACAATGCATTGAAGAAACAGGGAAATCTCCACACGAGGAACGAGACTTTTAGCTCTCCTGTCGTCTTTCTCGGTCTCCTCTTCTGCATTTCCAGACCCATGGAACCTCGGCATCTGTCGTTCCTGTTCAGCAGTCGTCGCACCATCGTGCCCAAGTTGTTGTCGCGGCCTGTCGCCGGCCGCAGAACAGTCTCCACCAAATACAGAGCGAAACAGTGACCAACTTTCGCCGCAGAAGCTGTAGGCTAACCCAGTCGGCGATCGGTGATCGGACCACCCGCACATGCGCCACACCTTTCTCTCTCGCGTCGAGCGCGCCATCACTGCTTGCTGGGTTCGCTCAACTCAGTCCCAGTCGAGTGGGACGGAGTCGCTCATGCTCGTCGTCGAATGAAAAACAGAGGCAGCAAAGCATTCGGTTCATACCAGGTCTTCATTGAGCTTCAAAGTCTTCCCCGGAGAACCTCGCGCCCCGCCACTTCTACCAGGTCGTTTCTTCCCGACGAACATTTAAAATTGGTTTTTGATTCATTCCAGGATTTGTCTATTGATTTCTGCTTCGCTTCGTTTTTATTGCTGCGCATGGAATCGCGACATCAAGCCACATCGCGCCCTTTTTTGGTTTGGCGCCTGACTGTATTGGTCCCACGTCGCTGCCGCGGCCGCTGAGTTCGCCGCCGTTCTCCGCCGAGCGGATCTCCGTCCATTTAATCATGTGGTAATGTTTGGTCAAAGCCCCAAATTAGGATTAATTGTGTGAGCATCCGGTGAGTGCTAAGAGATTTTGGCTTTAATGAATGATTTGCTTATTTGAAATTTTTTGCTGATTAAAAAAGACAAACGAGAAGAATAGAGAGGGAAAAGAAGTAGACGGGGGATGATGGATAAAGATTTGGAATTTCGGTGATTCAGTACTCGTTTCATTATTAGTTTGATACTATTTACTAATTTCAATCTTTATCATATTAGAAGTTGTAATTTATAATATATTTACATTTAACAATCTAATTCGCATTTGTTTTTTGTGAAATTTCAAATGAAGAGTCGAAGTTGACCTTATTTTAAATAAGGGTATAAAATATCCTCTCTCTTTTTCAAAAAAGGGCCTGGTCAACGATTTTTTCATCCTTCTTTTTTTTTTATGTTCCTACTCGCCAGTGGTAGCCATTAGGCAAGGCTGGGTGGGGTTCGCCATCGAGGTAGGCGAGGCAAGGGTAGCCTGGGCAAGCCAAGGGTTGGTCTCGCAAGCCTCGAAACGAAGGGCCAAAAAAGAAAAGCAAAAAAAGAAAACACAAAAGGACAAAAATCATAGAAGCAAATAAAGAAAATATCTTCGGTAAAGCTCTTTTTTTTAACAATAAGGGCATGAAGTGTCTTTATTCGAAATAAGGTATACTTCATATCCTTTTATGCATCGCTCAGCACTACTAACGAGATCTTGTTTCGAGATGACAATAACAAAACCCTAGTTAACTTTGCATAGAGAAAATCTATCGAATATGCGTTACATTAATTTCATGTAACCATATATCATATTATCACATAAAAAAAGAACCACTAGATATTCAGAATCTTTGGTTTGCAGGAGCAAAACCAGACTTTCGCGTCTTACTTGGGTTCCTCACAGACCTCCAGTGCTGCATGACAACACTTTTCATAGAGAAATCAACTTCCAATCAGAAGTTAGATTCTTCTACTTTTCCTCAAAAGCAGAAGTTGATTTTTTTAATTCTGCTCCAGATTGAATTATGATCAAAGAAATTCATTTGGTAACGGTAATTCTCTTTTTGAAACATTATTAATAAAATGTTTGGCGACAGCGACCGATGACGGGTGGCCGTAGCGGCCGGCGACCAATGGCGAGTGGCTGTGACGGTGGCCCGTGTGGTCGATGAAGTGATTATGGGGCCAGGAAGTAAAAAAAAAAAATTAATTTTCAAAGTTGGCCAAAAATCTAATGAGAAATAGAAAATATTACTATTAATCAATTTTTTTACAAAACATCTTTTTTACTTCAAAATTAATTTTACCAAATAAATTTCTCTACCAAATTAAATTCTGAAATAAAAATTCACGCATTGAAGTGATGTCATGTAGCACTATTCACGTTAGTGGCTGACTGTTTGAAATAAAAATAATTTTCATAATTAATCGAGAAAACTAAAGCGACTGGTAAGGCTTGGGATAATCCAGCCAACCAAAAGCGCCCACTTGGCAATGCGTCAAGCCCTTTTCTTGAGGTTTGCCCCGGGAGGGCAGCAACAATGACTTTGCCTCATCCCAAAGCAAGTCACTGTTGACGCCGTACTGCTCGGTCTACGAAGAAGAGATGGACACAGACTATGTTCTATAAAATGTTGGGCAGGTCTTTCGTCGGAAGCGGAGATAAAGGGTGGCGTTCATGCGGGGACGGGGACGGGGACGGGGACTTGCGAGTCACCGGCCGAAGGGGTGCTCCGTCGGCCGGCCCGAGGCGAGGTTGCCGAGGAGCTGGTAAGGCGAGGATGAGCTGGACCACGGCTTCGGCGAACAGCGACCACCTATTCGTAGTCAGCGTTTCCGAAGTGGGACCCATCTTGGAAGTGGTAACCGGGACATTGAATTTGAGTTCTAGATTAAGAGCACCGACCATTCTTGACAATGATTGAACGACAGATCTCGCCCGTCGACACCACCTACTCTCGCGCCGATAGGAGGGGAGGCGGAGGTGCTACGAGGGAGGGATTGAGATGGAGATGGCGGAAAGAGGCGTCTGGCTTTGCAAATATCTTAGTTTATATCAATCTTAGTCGAATCGAAATGTTTAAGATATTTACGTAGGGGAAAAAAAAGGTTTGAGTTGAAAATTAGCGTGTGATTTAGAGACAAAGTGGTGTGCGATCAGTGTATGAGAGGCAGTATTGAGTGTTTGTTTTTCATTAATCACGTAGCATTTTAGTTTCCCTAAAATATTGTCACAATTTGCATTTTCCTGTAACTTTTATTGAATTTTATAGTTCATAAGATTCGCCTCATTTGCCAATTTTTTTATATTTTAAATATGAAAAGGCAGGCCGGGCCAACCGTGCCCGGACCCGGCATTGGGGGCGGCCGCACATAAAATAATGCCAATGAACACATCCAATTTTTGGCCCAAAAAAAATCCAATTCACAATTAAAAAGCCCTCAGTCTCATTTAGGTATGAGCGGTTCCCGATCCGGTCTAATTCTCATAAAAAATCGAAAATCGAACCGGTAGTCCCGATTCCCATTTTTCGGAACCACGAACCGGATCGGCCACCGTCCAGTCCGATACCCACGCTGTTCCAAGGAACTAGTGTTTGAAAAAAAAAATCGCAAAGGTTTAGTTTTAATCCAATCAAGTTAAATCTCAAGCTTACTATCTATGTCCATTGTAATAACCAAAAAGTGAATTCACGAAGTAGGTGCGCGAAAGCAAGAAAATAGATTTTCGAAGAAAAGAGATTTGCGAGGTGAACTCTAAGCCTAACAAGTAAACATTAGGTTTACTTTTTAAAAAACTTAAAAAAAAAAGAATGGTTCGATCCGATCCAGGCCCAGAACCGAGAACCGAAAAATTTGATTACCGGTTCCAATTTCAGGAATCAAGAACTATACCGAATCCCTCTAAAATCGGGATGGACTTGTATCCGGTAGACCGGCCCTCGTAAGCAATTGATTCATAGCTGAAACTAATCGATCAAGTTTACACCTTCTAGGAACGAACCCAACTCGCATCCGAGTGTTCCAAGTCATGTCCGATGAAACTAGGACGAGCGTGGCGATCACCTTCTCCTTCCACGACCTTCGGTCAACGTTTCGAGTCTCTTTCTAATTCTAACCCCTCTGGCAAGAAAGAAACCAGCAAAATTTCCAGGTCTATTTCCAACGGCTTTCTCGATTCTGCCTCGGCATCAGCATCAAAGACTTAATAAAATAGAATCCCGAACCGCCAAACGCTCCTTCGTCTGCATCGCCATGCAACTTCCTGGAAACTCCATTGACGACCACCTCAAGTTTAAACAAACCCAACGCATTAAAGATGCAGAAAAGCCTCCACCCACCTGCCGTCGCTAACGTTTCTATGCACGCCACTGTGTAGTTTCCCCGCCATTTACGCGAAGAGAAGACTTTTTTTTTGTTTTTTCTGCTTCTCTTGTCGCCTTTCTTGATCTCCCCTTGCCTATATATCCATGCCCGTGTTGCTTCATCAAATCGAATCCTTCCTAACAGCTTGAATCGGTGGAGCCAAAACCCACTTCCCCCCACCGTCTCCCCTGTTTTTTTCCCCATCTATCTCTCTGGGGCATACTATCAAACACAGACCGAGGCCGACGCTTATGGGCCTGCGGTCCTACAGCTGCAATATCATTCACAGACTGAACAATTGGAGTAGGCGATGGAACATGATTGCGACTCAGTCCCGCTCCTGTGCGTAGTGGCGGTGCTGGTGTTGGTCAACTCGGTAATCCTTTTGCAAGACTACTATCCCTACCTCCGCTGGCTCGTGCCCACCCTTCCCTGCTACCTTCTTGTGACCAGACGCGATTGTCGCATACACAATGCAGAAGCAGCCCAGGATGACCCGGACGAACGCTCGTCTTCACTCGAGCAGAGGGTCGCCGAGTCATCAGCGACCACGGCCCGCGACGCGGGGATCCCCGAGGAGGACGCGGTCCTCTCGAGGAGCGAGGTGAAGATGGTGATGGAGCGGCTGGGGATCTTCGGCGCCGCAGACGACCCGGGCGGCGAGAAGTTGCAGGAGGGGATTGGGGCAAGCGAGATTGCCCGGGTGTTCGAAGAGGAAGAGGTGAGCCTGGAGGAGGTGAAGGAGGCGTTCTACGTATTCGACGGAAACTGCGACGGGTTCGTGGACGCGAGGGAGCTGAGCGACGTGCTCCGGGCCCTGGGTTTCGTCGGCTTGTCCGAGCCGGACTGCAGAGATCTGATCGCAGCCTTCGATGACAACGGGGACGGGCTAATCGAGTTCAGAGAGTTCGCCAAGCTCGTGCAGAGGAGTTTCCGACAATAGAAGCCCGCGGCGCACCGCCGGTTCCCTCCGGTCCCCGTTCACTTTACCTGCATGGTATCTCGGCGCACACGTGTTGGATTTTTTTGCAAGTGCAGCATGTTAACCGGCGGCTCGATCCGTGTAGTTCGATTCGGTTTTTGGAACTTGCTTCGTGTGGGGTCGAACCAGAGATCGCAGACCCACCGGTGTGTTTGATGGCGTGTGTGTACATACTCGTCCGTGGAATGTGACTTACGTTGTTCGGTTCAATAAGATTTCGTGAGTACCTGTTCATTTTATCTGTTGCTGACCAGGCCCAAACAGTGATGAACATATGCATTCAAATTCCAAGATACCAATGAATTTGACCCCATTAATGAGTGCGTGACACGTGTCCTTAGTTGATCCGACAAATATTTTCATTTTTTTCTCCTCTGCCCGACGGTATTGGCAATCGAATGCCGTTTACATCAAAAAATGACCAACGCTTTATCATCTATACGAAGTGGATCTGGTCGAATATAAAACTCGATGGTGAGATTGATACAATTATCACCAAGTGATGTGATAGTCACCAATAGTTATGTAATATTGTTATGGACAAGTAAGTGGATCCCTTGACAGGGATGCTCGGGTCAATTGTGGCCGTCCGTTCAATCACAAACGGTCACAATTTGACGCTGAAAAGAAATAAAAAAATGAATAATGCAGCCGCAATTTAGAGAGATCGTGGCCGTTCATAATTGAACGGACTGCGATGAAGTGACCTTGACATCCTTGCTCGAATTTGACCCGGGCAAGAGATCCGGATATGACTGGCAATGACAAGACCAACCAATGGCGATGTATGACAACAACCATGAAATAACGCTATCCATGCACGATGGTGAAAATTTGATGAACATATGAGTTCGATGATAAAATCAATGCATGGATAATGCCGTAGTAAAATTTATCCAAGTGTTTAGATGCAGAGAAATGAAAAAATCAATGCTCATGGGTCCGATGGAGTAAGTCGGCAGGAACTTTTCTACTAATAAATATCTCCACCTAAAATCGGACCGAACTGATCGGCTCTCATGGGAATCGGTCTAGTTCTCGGTTCCAACTTATTAGAACTGGTGAGTACCGATCCGACTCGTCTCTAGGCGTGAAGCTGTGGGCCACCCAAAATGGACCGGCATATATTAAATTTATGTTTTCAAAATCAAAACCTTATTCCTAATTCTTAGTCGCCTCCTTGCATGCAGTCACGGCCTCATCGCTCCCTCTCTCGCTCTCGGTCGCCTCCTTTGCTCTGCCAATTTCTATCTCGTCTGGATTCTTGGGTTTCGTTTTCCCTTTTGCTTCCAAATTCTTTGGTTTTTCCAATGATTCCTGGTGGTAATCGAGATATGTAATTATAGCCATGGCCGATTCCTTTTTAGCTATCAAATGCGTGGGAATTTGGAGTTTTCCATGGAAAGCGGAGGGCCTTGGGTTGATTTCAGAAAAAGGGATCGTTTGCCCTTCCCTCAGAAGATCAGATCATGCTCTTGAGATTTCGGGCTGTCCTTATTATGAATGGATGGCCCGGATCATTATTAAAAAAAAAAATTTTCCTTAGAAATATAAGATCTGACCCGTCCATCCAAAAATGGACTGTCCGAATCTCAAGAGTAAGTGACTACCTTCTGAGGAAAAGTCAGACGATCCAGATCCTGCTTTCACAGGATTTCCCAAGAGGATCCGGATTACCTGACCTTGGGATCCAGGCTATTCATTTTTAGATAGATGGCACAAATCTTCTTTTTTTAGAGTACAACTTTGTGGCTTTTTTTTTTAGTAATGATCCGAGCCATCTATTCATAACACAGATGGGTCGAATCCCAAGGATAGGACCTGTACTTATAAGGAAATTGGAGGCGATCCCTTTTCTTTGCAAGTTGAGATTTGGATTTGCGTTTCTCAAGCTTGAGATGAGAAAGTTATGGTAGCTGCATTCTTAGGAACTCTGCATTCGTTTACTTAGGCCATGTTTGGCAATGATTACGATTTTTTAATTTTATTTCTCAAAACAAAAATGAGCCAGAAATATGTTTGGTAATTCTAATTATGATTTGCGTTTTCCAAAACAGTTTTGGATAAAAAAAAATAAGAATCAAAAGAAATTTATTTATTTTTTTTTAAAAAAAAACTCAATTTTCACTCGATGTCTCAGTTCTCTCACTTTGCTCACGACCTAAAAGGAACGAAGTCTCAGTTCTGTCACTCATCTGTCGCTCCCTTGACCCGCCAGCTCCACCGTTGCCGTCCTCGTCGCCCAACTCCGGCGCGTTTCGTTTCATCGTTCACTTTCCTCGTCGCCTCATCGTCTCGTTGCCTCGTCTTTCTTTCCTAAGGATCTCGTTCAGGGTGGCGCTGGCCCATCTGGGTGAGGGTCGCCCTTGGATATATCCAGAAAAAGAAAGGGGAAAGACGATGGGGACGGCGGGTCCAGCGATTCTTGAGTCGAAAGGGCGTCTTCTCTTTGGTCGAGACTCCGGACTGCAGTTTCGTATCTAGTTGAATTTTTTTTTTTTTAGCTGTGGGATTCTGGTTTTGATTCGAGTAAACAATGCGAGGTTTGATCAGGTAATGCTCGCTTTGAAGGCCAAAACTACTGGGTCCATCCAATGCAAATGTGTTTAGAGGAAAATCCAGAGTAGCGAAGTTTTTAACTATGTAGCACCGACACGATATCAGATAACGACACGACACGACACGCTGATACGGCAGTTCTCAAAAAATATAAAATTTCGACAAGGCGGGACACGCTATGTCTATATGTCATAGTTATAGTTATTTCATATTTGACATTCAGATATTATTGCTTTGCGGTAACTATAAGACTAAATAGTAGCTTCAAATTTATAAAATCACAATAATTTTTTTAAAAAAAAAACTACCAACCGAATGTATCGAGACGAATCGGCGTGTCGAGAGGTGTCCCGAACGTGTGGGGACGTGTCCTAGACGTCGCAGGGCCTTTTTTGCAGGCCTTCCGGACACGCGGTCCCCCGTGTTCCAGCCATGTTGCCGTGTCCGACATTCAAAATTTCTCCTTGTCGGCGTGTCCGTGCGACATAGGTTTTTACTTTGGAAAGTCAGGTGTGCACAAGAAGATCAGACACATCTAAATCAATCCCACACAACATCTGCGAGCCTTTAAACATACAACTCATTTTGATTTTGAGGTTCCCTTCCTAGCTCAAGAAGCCAAAAAGATGTCCAGGGGTCCGACCAAAGTTATCAAATGTGATTATGTGATTATGTAATTATTGACTTAAATGGCAAATTGGAGAGACAAATTATCTCTAAGTATAGAAATTTTGTGCATTTATTAAATGTGTTTCTATTCTTGAAGCATAAATTTTATACAGTTATCAAACGCATTTTGATTCTCTAAAACTCATTCTTTTTTTTTATTCTAATTAGAATCACTTTTTTTAGATCCAGAACCGTTGTCAAGCATGCACTTAGTTTCAAGCTTGATTTGGGATGATAATTTCTTAGGGTGTGCATGGCAATACGTATGCTTCGAAAATAACACCAGAAACTGAAGTTGATTTTTTAACTTCTCCATCAAAAGTTGATTTCTCATCAAAGAAAAATGTTTGACAAAATTTCTACTTTTGAAATTTCTATTTTTAGAACATTATTAACAAAATTTCCGGCGGTGGTGATTAGTAGAGACCGGCGTCGGTGAACAGAAACCGGAGGCCAGTAATCGGTGGTGATGGCGGGCGACTAGCGGAGACCGCGGTGGCGCCCGGCTGCGACTGGCGACGGGCAATGGCAGCCGATGGTCGAGGGGCCGCCGGCAGGTGGGCGTTGGTCTACGAAGACCAGTATAGTTGAAAAATTGATTTTTGAAACTGAGAAGTTATAATTTTTAGGTTCTTAAAGTTAATCAAAAATCCAACCAGAAGTATAAATCTCTTCCGGAATTGAAAAATCTCAATATTTTTACCAAACGTATTTCAGTTTTAGAAGCACTTTTGAAGTATCTTTATCAAATGGATTTAAACTTCATAAATAATTATGAATCAGAAATTTTAATTTTAAAGTGTTACCATGCGCGCCATTAATGACTCGGGGGAGTTGCGAGAATTTGCAAAACATACTCTCAGATCTCGAGGACCACCCAACACTTCAAACTTTATCTAGAACTACGCAATTTTCCGGCTAAAAGCTCATGCTCTGCCGACGCCTTTAGGGTCAGAAAACTGAAATAACAGAGCAAGGCAAAAGAGCCGCAGCACTTGCCGACAACAATTGTTGATAATGCTTGCAAATTTTTTACTTGACCATGCCCAGCTTGGATTTATGCACCTGGCAGATGAAATAATGTGGCATGGGCACTCCAACCTGGCCATTACAAATTTTCTGTCATTTTATAACATGATCGATCTGGGTTATCCAATTCAAAATGAATGATTTAGATCAGTCCACATTATTTCTCACTAAAAATTAATTGATTGATTTAGGCCGTCTATTTTGAATTGGACAATCCAAATTTAATGGCACCTCTAAATTTATGTCACTAAATCCTTTTCCCGATCATGAACCCATCAGCCCACACTCATGGACTTAAAAGCTTCCCATGATTAAACTTGGACCATTTCTATGGATTGGCCAAATTTTCGAGTGAGTTCATGTAATTAGTGAATGGTTCTAGATTTTCATTTCGTGAACCGGCATTCAGCGGAAGGTTATTGATTTTAGGATGAGAATTACCCACTCACTCCTGGTAAAAATTACTGGACAAAAGTATACTACAAAATACATAGCGGCTTCGCCGGGGGGTGTGGAGGGAAATTGTTAATCAAGACGAACTTCAGGCGCCAAAACATAATTATTTTTTGCAGTGGTTAAAAGACATTTCCTGCCCCCAACTACGTCACTGACAACGTTAGCCGCCGCCACGCCTTGAATCGATCTACTCACCACAAAAAATTTGTCTGCCTTGTGCAAGTGTAGTCTCTTCCTCGAAATCTCTGGCATCTGTTGCATTTGTCTATTCCAATCTCTCTCTCTCTCTCTTTGCAATCAGACCGCTTCTTGGCGATTCGGACTTCAGAGCCGCGGGCGCTCTCTTCCTGATGCGATGCACTCAGCGTGAAAGGTAAGGTTTTTAACTATTGATGAAGGTCTTAGTCTTTTTTCATCTGTCCCCATTCGACTTCGACCTAAATCTCGGTTGGGAAGCATTGTCGTCAAGCAGAGCAACGAAGTTGTAGCTTGGAAGTGATCTTTTTTTCCCCAGCAGTTTATCATGTTTATGCGTGGAAAACAGGATCCGATTGAGCGTTGTTGGTGAATCTCGTGTTCTCTAAAGATCGGTTGCTCTTCTCCTCGTGTATGCGCTTCGCAATGCGGGATCATCTGTGATATGCTCACGATCGCCTGGCTCTACCGGTTCCTGAATGCTCCTCTGGGGAGCAAAGTGGTTGATGGAGCATTAACGAAAGAAAGTTCTTGCTTTTGTGTTCTTGTTTAGTGACTGCGTTGGGAATTTGGTCTCTTAGGTTATGACAATGTGAGGATTGAAATGTGTGCATGGCGAGGAGTTTCACTGTAACAAGGTACGAAGTGTTTAGCAGAAAACACTGACAACTTAATTGATTCAGAAATTGAGAAAGGCAAAATATAAATGGGGAGACAAGGCACAAATTGTGCACGGCAATGGCGTGTATTCTCCTCATCCGTTTCCTTTCGTTGTCCCTGTTTTTTGTCTATCGTCTTAGTAGATGTATCTAATTGGTTTGGTGTCCATCTACCCGCAGATACTTAGATCTATTTTCCAGTTCTCATCATCTTGAAACATTATTGCTGAAAGTTCTTCTACCAAAGAAAGAGAAATTTATTGCCGAAAATCCACTTTTTGATGTAGAAGAAAACTTGCAAAATAGGGCAATGCTTTGGAGACTGGAAAGACAACCATGATCCCGTTTTTGAGCACGTCTCGCTCTATCAATGATATGGGATCTCTTGTGATGGGATATACTGCCTATTAAGAGTAGAATTTGAGAGGTGGGATCTAAGATCAAAATGACTATACCTCAAAGCCAAAAAATTGGACGTCCATTAATGAAGCTCATCAGATTGAGAGGATGGCCTATTCTGCAGCAGCTGCATATTGAGGAGCAGTTACTTCGGACCTCATCGGAAAATTGGTGTATTATAAATGATGGCACGAGGGAACCTACCATTGTCATGGGTGTTTCTGGGTAAGTTACTGTGGTCACTTTTGGACTGTTTTCACCTAATATCTTGTAGGTGTTCTGTATTTATTGGACTCTTGGTTGTGAAGATGATTCATGTTTCTTTTCCTTTATGAACTTGATATGTGTGGGTTGTGACATTATAAACTGAGAGTTTTCTTTTGCTTATACTCAGCGTGCTTTATTTTGTGTTGGAATGCTTATACTTCTCTATGATTTATCAAGCCACCCGTGGCCAAATTTGTAGGAGTATGATGAACTTAGATCCTGTTTTCACCCTTACATTTATTTATCACCATGGAACATCCTGTTGGACCTTTTGAATCTTTAACACTTTGACATAGTTACAAGACATTTGCAAACTAGTACGACTAATGTGAACAAGCTCATGCTTGACTTTCTTTGTTACTCAGTTGAGGCTTGGCTTGTGGTTGTAGTTCATCTTTCTTGAAGGTTTTGCAGTTTTGATAGGTTACGGGGTGCTCATTCATGTTGTAATGTTTATCTGTCTGTATGTTCGCATTTATATGATAGCGTTCTGACATCATGTATAGGTGAGTTTGGCAGCATTTGTTTCGAGATTCTGTCTCTTAGCAGGGAGCCTTAGGAAATATAGAAGATACACGTAATTATTATTCATTTCTACCAAAAAATCAACATGGCGTTCTGAACCCAGGAACTTGTTGGGTTATTCTAGTGTAGAGGCTTCCATCGTGTGGAGTGAAAGAAATGGAGCCAGAAGGAGAGGAAAATTTCTTTTTCATGACTCTGAGACAGATGGGCTTACTTTCTGGATAAGCAAAAATCTTATGTTAACGAGGATGCTGCCATTAATCAGATATTGGCATTGATTCATAAGTTAGACGGGTGGCAACCACTCTGCCTTCTGACGAAACTTTGCCCATCACTGCAGGAAAAAATATCTAACACTAATGTGACTATGAAACTATGTACAAATTTGCACAATTTTGAGATTTATGCATGATTTATGTGTTAAATGATATGTGTTCTGGCTGGATATAATACTATTTGATAGAGTACATGCATATTTTGCATAGGAAACCTGCCGAACTGCTTGAAATAAAACCAGTATTACACGATCAGGTACCTGTCATCAAAAGGTTCACTGGGGGAGGCACTGTTATAGTGGATGGTGGGACTATCTTTGTTACTTTCATATGCAACAAGGATGCTGTTTCTGATTTGCAGCCATATCCTCGACCCATCATGTCTTGGAGTGGCCTAATCTACAATGAAGTGTTCCAAGGAACTGGTGGTTTCCACCTCCGCGAGAATGGTATTTAATTTCACAACTTTCAGTATGCGCAATTTCTCCTGTATTGCTAGTCAACTGAAATTGTGTCATGTTTGCCTTTTCAATTTATGGACAATTTGGTTTTTTCTACATAGTACTATTTCTTTGATCATGGACCGTTCAAAATAGGCTGTGTTCTGATGTTGCTTCTTTCTTTGACTGCAACGTCTCTTCTTCTTCTTTCTTTGGCCTGACTTGAAGGGTGCCAAATATGATCTTGTTGCTGAGGGTTGTCATGATGACAAACATTTGACAGCTTTCAAATGCTTACACTGGGCAATATAATCTGGTCTCTACTTTTTGTTTATTTTGTTTTCCTTTATAGTGTTTTTGAAGGACAAAATGATTTTCTTGCTCTTGTTTGTCCCTAGTTAGACGGAAGTAAGTATTTTTCAGAAAATTGGAGCCTTGGCTCAAAGTTCAGTGCATTTTGATTACAGAAGTCTGCTGTAGCAAAAGGACCAAACTCAATGATGTATCAGCATATACAAATAATTAATGAACTTAAGTTTCATACGCTTTGAGGCTTTGATTACTGTCCACGTATAGTGGGTGTCTCCTTTGAGATGACCTTTTTGATGATGTGTTATCTTTCAAATGTTCTCAAACCTCTCCTGAATGTCCTTGCGCCGAGTTTTATTGGACACTCATGTCATGGATACTTTTGATATCATGGAGAATTTATTGTCAGCACATCAATTACAATGCAAAATTTGTCAATACTTATTGTCGCGGTTAGAAGTTCTATTCTTTTCTTTTTGATGAGGTTTTCATTTTCTTTTTATGTGGGCAGATAAATGACTAGTTAATTGTCCACATGGTCGAAAGTTTTATTTGAAAAAGTATCAAACTCTAACAGCCCCATCCCTCTGCATATTCTAGATTATGCTTTTGGCAATCGCAAATTTGGAGGGAATGCCCAATCCATCACTAAAAGCCGGTGGATCCATCACACATCTTTCTTGTGGGACTACGAGATCAGAAACATGGCTTATCTGAAAATTCCTTCACATGCTCCCAAATATCGATCGGTATGCTAAGTATTCACAATCCATCACTCAATTTCTTCTAGCCACATCAAAGAAAAAAAGTCTAAGGTGCCACAAGTTTGACATATTTTAAATTTGCCATTATTTCCCCCTTTCCCAGAGACTCTGCAAATGATTGTCTTTTACTTGTTCTGGTATTAATTCACTTATGCTGGCTTGTTCTATGAGGGTATGATTCTAAATAGGAGCAATTGGATTTTTCTGAATTGAGCGGCATGCTTCCTCTTTAGGCAAGGGGCCATTTGGAATTTGTGTGTCGCATGAAGGACTACATATCAAGGTCAGATTTCATCGACAGAACAATAAGGGCACTTGGAACCCATTTTTCTGTGGAACCTGAGGAGTTGGAAGCAATTCAATCCGTGTCGAGTACAAATTTTTCCCCCTCATCGAGGCTGCTGACGATGCAGGAAATAGAATCAGCATTATGCGAAGCAGAGACTCAGAAGTCTCTTGCTTGTTCCGCATCTCCATGATAATTTACCGATGCTGTTCTGCTACCGAATTATTTACCAATCTTCCTACTGCACGAGTTCTAACTGTATGATTCTTTTTCGGTTGAACTCGGTCATCATGCTTTCTGATTCGAAACCGGTAAAATTACCTTGAAAGCCTCTCTTTTTTTGGCAATTTGGATTTTCATTCTGATGCCGGAGTATGGAGAGAGCTTTTGGATGTGGTTTTGCAAGCTTGTTTTCAGGATCATCAGTGATACTGCAATGCTCGTGAGCCTTTTTGGATCAGTAGTGTTCGTCGTCGCCTATCGAATCTTTTTGTGCTTTGAGAAAATGAACATCTCAGTCTAAACATGGTCTCGCAGCTCTCAAATCCTTGATCATCCTTGAAGAGGAGTGAACTGAACTTATGTTTTGATGATGTCAATAGGACCAAGAAACGGCTCCATACTCGCAGAATCATGGATCAAGCAATGCTCCTTTCCTAGCTCATCTACTCCGCCTTGGCTATTGCCGAGGATCGAGCGACCTCACATTCCGACTCCCGCTCCAACCTTGACCACTCGTGGATCAACGAGCGATTTAATCTTGGTACACATTACATAGTTCTAAATGTTCGTCATGGTTTTCAGTTGACTATTCTTGTCCTCTAAAGCAAGGGCTTCTTTTATTCTTTATACTTCAGGGAAGAACCTTTATAAGCACACTTCTTTACGAGGTGCATCGTTTAGTGACCCAAAACACATGAATCCACTAATTTTTCACATATGGAATGCGCCATGGCATGTGATTTCAACTAGAGCAACATGTGGATTACACAGTTATTCAAAAACTCTTAAATCTATTGTACGGTAGTTAATTCAATTCTAAATTTTTAAATCTTGTCAATTTATTCTTAAATCTTTTGACAACATGTCAATTTGGTCATAAATCTTTCTGTGTCAATTTAATCTTAAGCATTTTGATGATTTGTCAGTTTAATTCTTAATCTTTTAATGATTTGTCAGTTTAATTCTTAATCTTTTAATGATTTGTCAGTTTATTCATTTGGACTAATATTAATAAAAAAAGTTACTGTGGTGGTCTACTCAGCGCTGGCCGTCCTACGTGATACGACTGATACGGCTAGCGCTAACATCACAATTTTAGACAAATTTTTCACAATTATATGAAAACTAAAATTCTTGCCTACATAGTAAGACGTGACATAGATGCCTCCTCTGTTGCCTAGATTAATTTCAACCGTCAGTAAAAGCCTCGGATCCTCATCTGTACAGTGTAGGCGACACAAGTTTGAGGGTTTTTTTTTGTTAATACCACAAAAAATTTTGAAACCGATACATTTATGATAAATTTCTGCCAAATTAATTTTTTTACTACAAAAAATTCAAAACTGGTACAATTGTGACATATTTATCCCAAATTAATATTTTGACTATTTAAAACTCCAAATTGATGCACATGTGATAAATTTACTCTCTATTACATTTCATAAAATTATTTTTATCCTAAATTATTGCACATGTGACAAATAACGAGCAAAAATCTAAAATTAGTAGGTCTATCGATTGTCATATGCCATCTAATTACCCATTTGAACATCACATTTAATGAAAACGAGCAAAGGATGAATTTGTCACATGTGTAGTTTGGGAATTTTGATGATAAAAAAAAATTAAAATGGATAAATTCGTTGTAGGTGCACTGATATGAAATTTCTCATGGTATTAAACTTTGTTTTTTTTTATTTGTTCTTCCGATTATTTTTTTAAGTCCAAGGTAGGTTTTTTTTACCGCAGATTCGGAATAGACACCCATTTAACGGTCTCGTATAAATAAACGGAGCTACTGGCACCGTGAATTAGTTCCAGCGGAGATCCCGTTCTCTTCATTGTCCGCTCGACATTAAAACCTCTCTCCCCCTCTCTCTCTCTCTCTCTCTCTCTCGGTCCCTTTAAATGCCTTCGCAAACACTCGCGCTTTGCGAACAAACTTGGTTGGCTCGGCTCGTTCCCACGACCGAAATCGCAGCGTGTCCCTTCAACTGCAAATCTTGTAAGCTGAACACCCATTTCCTTCTTCTTCTTCTTCAATCTTCTCGCTCTTCGATACATCTCTCTCTCTCTCTCTCTTTTACGGTGTGCTTCGAATCGCTTTCTTTTTTTTGGGATGCATTTCCTTGGGAATTTGGATTAATCCCTTCCTTATCTTTGCTGAAGCTTTCTTTTCGCTCTCCTTCCCTCCCCATCTCGATCGACTCATATATCCATCCCCACGAATTTTTCTTGTTCTGGGTTGCTATTACTTGTGGTCTTTCGAGAGTTCCGCGACAGAGGAAAACAGGGTTCGAATCCTTTTCGGGCAATTAGTTTATCTCGAGCGGAGGATCACAGGAAAAAAGAAGAAGGGAAATTGATAGTTGGTCGGATGCTGTTGCTATCTCCCGCGTTCTAGAGATTCGTATCGATGGGCTCCTTCTTTCTATGATCACAAGTTGTTTCTTTCCGTAGTCAAGGTAAAGTATTGCGTCAGAAAAGAGAAAGGGGATTTCTTTCAGGACTGTGAGCGCTAGTACTTATTAGCTTCTTTTCAAAATTTTCGTTCACATGTGAGGTTATATTGGGAGCTTTTACACGTTAGGTGGATGATTTTATTTCCTCAGGATAGATAATAGAACTTTGCCGTGTTATTGGATTGAAGAGTTTCTTGAAGTTTACAAGCATATAATGATAAGGAAGAATTCCCTAAGGTCCTGTTGGCTAATTTGCAGATGGGTAGAGTTAAGCTAAAGATAAAGAGACTTGAGAACAGTAGCAACAGGCACGTGACTTACTCGAAGAGAAGAACCGGCATCTTGAAGAAAGCGAAGGAATTATCGATATTGTGCGACATCGACATTGTCCTTTTGATGTTCTCTCCGACTGATAAGCCGACATTGTTTCACGGAGAACGCAGGTAACTGCGGGAACCAACATACTTTGTAGTTTCTCTCATCAATAGCAGATTCAGTTGCTTAATTATGTCTTGTAATATATTCGGTATTTAGAACCTGGCGATTTGCATCTTGGATCTTGGAACATTTTATCTTCTTTTTCTGGATAATCAGAAAGTCCCACCTTCATCGGTTATATTGAGATTAATATGACCAAGCATCTTACTCTTTTTCGGTTTGAAACCATCCCTCTATTATTTGAAATGCTTCATGTTAGTTCATAGTTATACCTTTTCTATTGCCTATCATTTTTAGCTGACGTGGAAAAGCGGATTGCTGTTTATGACATTCTAGTATACTTATCCTACCATGAAAGCTTCTTTTAGGTGGCACAAACTGGTGCCACATCACCAACATAAAATTAAATGCGTTCATGGCTGCTTGAGCTTCGCTGAGCTCAGGGTCAGGGCACGAGCTTCTTTGTGCTCCTCACCAAGGCTGCCGGACTTTCATGCTTGAGGCCATGGCCACTCGAGCTTCCAAGTTTCTTCGAGCTCATGGCCATGGCTTCTCATGCTTTGTTGAACTCGAGAGCCATCGCTGCTAGAGCTTTGAATTTGTGGTCATGGTAGGGAATCGTGATCATGAGTGAGTATTTACGAGTCAGAGGTTTTGCATTGTTGAAGGTGTTGGATTACGTGGGTTTTGCTTTGGATTTGGTAGGTTTTAAGTTGAAGAAGAAGATAAGTGCGGAGAGAAAGAGATTGTCAAGGTAAAATATCCATGCAGCAAATTTCTAACGGCGATAGCATCATATAAGCAAATTCCGTAATTGGCCTGATTTACGTTGACTGGTGCACTTTAAAAAACAAAATAGAGGAACGGTTGTGAAAAAAAGAGAGAGTGGGTTCGTGATTTTCAGGCAAAAGTACATGAATCGTGGGTAATTTTAACCCATCCTTGTTAGTCTTTCAGTTTTTGGTGTATGCTAACATATGTAGAAAGTAGACAGTGGAATCTCAAAAGCAATTGTAGATGATTGGTCACCCTTCAGATTAATGGGCAGATGATGCATCAATTATTCCCACTATTGGTATACTCTTATCAAGATTTTGTTGGATATTAAGTAGTTCACGTGGATACATCCATGTAATTGGTCTATTATCTGTGAAAATTAAGCCAAAAACGTAGTTAGAGTAGAAATATGGAAAATGTCTAGTCTTTTTGCATCTGCATACAATTTCTCTCTTCTTTACAGTTGGGTAACTAACTATTATCCATGCTTGAAGGCAGTTCAAGGCCTATATCTCATGCAAGATTTTGGTTTGAACTTAATTTTAGCTACGATAACGTTTGACCCTATGAATCTGGTTGTGATAAATTGCTGTCATTCATAGTCTGATACTTTTATGGAGAAAATGCATTTTTCTTTGTAAAGTTGTTGTCCTTAAATTTTACACTGGCTTGGTTCTTTGACATATTTATTATCACGATCTTTATTGGCCGTTTCATTTTTCATGTTTATTTCATAATGACATGGTATTCTGCTGTGAGGCAAGCCTCTGAAATTTGAGCGCAATGGAGAGTGAAGGCTATTTGTGATATTTAAAGCACCATCTTTTGGATTGGAAATGTACCTTCCTTTTGGAAAATTATAATGTCATTAAAGTGTGAAGTATGTCGCAACGTGACCACTTATCATTGTCTACTAAAAAAACTTGCTGCATGACTTGGTTTCAGCAACATTGATGAGATCATTGCGAAGTTTGCTCAGTTAACTCCTCAGGAAAGGGCAAAAAGGTGACATTCATGCACTGTTTTACTTCTTTTTTTTTGTAATTCCGTCTTACCTAGCTATGTTAATCTAACCAGTTTATGATGTTTCCCCCCAAACTGGACAGGAAGCTGGAGAGCCTTGAAGTAAGACTTTTCACCATCGACTTTCGTAGAAGATAGAAATTGCTGTTTTTGTGGGTCAAATTTGTTCACCCTCCGATTTTTATTTTTGATATGTATAGGCTCTGAAGAAAACCTTTAAGAAGTTGGATCATGATGTCAACATACAAGACTTCCTTGGTACAAGGTTCGTGATTACTTTTGGGAAGTATGTGGAATGTCTTCTGCATAATGTCTAAGTGTGTTGATCATTCTGTTGTTTCATCCTCTTTGCAGCAATCAAACGGTCGAGGTATCAAGTCATTGCTAGCATTATTGATATGCATGAGGTGCTGAAATTTTTTCTGCACCGCCTTCTGCATAAATGGACTTACTTGATTGCAAATGCTGTGTACAGGAAATGACTAATCAAGTAAGACTGCTGCACAGTCAGCTAGATGAAACGCAAAAGAGATTGAGGTGCAAAATTTGGAGCTTTTTGTTTTAGAAGTATCTGTTTCCACTATTATCGTAGCCCGCATGTTGGATCCTATTGCTGCTATTGTCTTCCTTTAGTCTGTCATAATTTTAGTCATTGGGTACTGGTCCAGTCCTTGTTTGACCTGTTAAATCATAGTCGTAACTAGTTTATCAGATTTTCTAATGAAATCGTAGTTGAATAGATTTATCATGACTATAAAAAAGTGGGTGATTGGTGTAGAAACCTAGTCACACCTGCCAGACCTAGGATTGCCTTTGTATCTAAATGAGATGTTAACATCCAGATGGCAAATGCAGTGAGCTTGATCTTTCTACCTGGTTGGATACTTAATATTTGGGTATGAATCACAATAAGTTGCAACACCATGAAAGATCGTGAAAGGAATTTCTGTATTTTCCTTTCACTAAGTTCACTTCTCTGTGCCATTGTTCAGCTGCTGGAGGAATCCTGAGAAGATTGATGATATAGAACAACTCAGGCAGATGGAAGACTCGCTCAGTGCCTCTATAAACCACATCCGACAGCATAAGGTATATTTCTTAGATTACGAAGTTCGAATCATTTTCTAGGCTACGGTTACTCACCTTACGTTTAAAATGCTTGTTTTCCATATTATGCAGTGTCATTTTTTGCTAAAAAAGAGGGAAAAAATTCCAACTTTCCAAACCTAAAGCTCTTTGGAGAAAACAGAATTTTGAAACTTCAAATTAGAATGACCTTCGGCCAATTCTCTTATAATTAGTGGTGGTTTTATGCAAAAGTACCTGTGTCTTCTCACCAGGAAAATGTTGGAAAGCATCAGACTATGTCATTGGAGCGAACAAATCAGGTAACAAGTTTGTGACACAGTGGAATTTCTGTGCGAGTGCGCAGGCCTGTGAGTGTATGCGGGTGCATCAAAGTCTTGTACTCTATAATGAGGGATGTGCTTTTTACATCCTTGCACTGCTAACTTGTACGGCGATATGCTTGTTTCATTGGGATCTTATACAAATTAATTTGCGTTGCAGTTTGAAAATGCTATGCCTTTACCTTATATTATGGGTGGGATGCCAGAAGCACAGCCTTTGTCCTGGCTTCCAATAAATGAGAACCAACATTTGCTATTCCAAAACGACCCTCACTATCTTCCTGAAGGGTGAGTCTCTTCTTTACAAGTAACTTTAGAAGTCTATCCACCAATATTTTGTGCCTTGTGAATGTGCATAATTTATGAACTTCACTGACATCGTATCATCAAATCGCTGTTATGCTAGTGTTGATATTCAAGATATAGATTTGTATTTGCTCTATGATTTGGTGAAGTGATTTGATGTGTGTTAATTAAAATCCATAACCCAAGGACTTGATGTGACATTTCCACAGACCCATTGACGGCTCCACAGATGTCTCCCTCCCAGGGTGCTCTACTTACTTTGGAGTGGATAAGCACTCCGAAATCGGAAATTTAGGGCAAGTTCAAAATATGGTACAAGACGGCTGCATTTTGAATGAGTTAAACAGGAATGGATGCTTAAGTCTTGAAGTCGGTGAACAATATTCTTACGGTCCATATGGCAACCTAACTTTACCAGAGGAGAAGAAAATGAAACAAGAGTTAGGAATGAACTTCCAAGGACACCATGTAGATTATCAAGTTGCCAGCAATAAGTTGGAACAAGAGATAGAAATGAGCTTACAAGGACATCGCGTAGATTATCAAGTTACAAACAACATTGAAATGCAAAGGCCGATATATGACAATGGACATCATGCATGGTGTTCAGTTCCTGCCCCCTGTGGAATTGCTATGTATAATGGGAACACCTTCAATCAGGTGAGTCATTGACCACTTTGTTCTACTCAAACTCTCAAAGTTGTTAGTTGCATAATGTGCTTCTTTGTATTAGTCTAGATTTGTTTGCAAATTTGCTGAAATAGATTCTAAATTTTCCATCCGTACTCGGCTGGCTGTAACGTTTCCATCCGTACTCAGGTGGCTGCAATGTTTGGGCTCCCTATATATTTCTGTTTCTCAGTAATCTTTTGTCTCATCCAAATAATGCTTCTTGTATATACTGTTCGGTTGCTTGAAAATGAAGTTCATGTGTCTATCAATCTCAATTTTCCCGAGTCATGTGTGTATATATGTATGCATAGACACGTAGTCAGGTTATGTGTTATTAGCAATCAGAATTGTCCTTTCACTAATGTTTTTGTCACTTGGGATAAACTAAATCTATTTAGGAGAAGACATTGAATATGTCAAGCAACTCTATGTTGCATCGTCGTGTTCAATAGAGATGAACCCTCTTTGTCCGTCATTTCTCTCCCTTCAAATGCTTCTTGCGTTTATTAAGTTGGAGGATCAGCTACCATGAACCTCAGCTACAACTTTTCTCTCTTTATTACCTTGCAGCAATCCGATTGATGATTTCACAAGTCTTACCTTGTTTCTCCTATACTAAGACTACTGGTGGCTGAAGGCATATTGATTTGCATCAGAGTTGAAGGTTTTGTCCAAATAATTACTCTGATGTTGGATTAAAGTGAATGGGGATGAGATGGAAAATTTGTTCCATGAAAGAGAAACCCAAAAGACATCACGTGGCGGCGGTCCTTTTTCGTTTGTAATTTCAGCTGCAGGATTTGTAAATAATGTAAGACAATATAGGAGCACAGGTTCATATACTTTGTAGGTGGGATGGTTTTTCCAATTCATCCCTGTTTCTCCTTTGTATACCAATCCCAAAGGAATCTCTACATTTTCACTGTAAATGAAACTTTGCCAGAAAGAATGTAAGGATGCATAAATTCATCGCCCTGATTCTTGTTTCGATTGTAACACTCTTCTCTAATTCGATAACTCGGGCAGTATTGAAGACAAACTTGCATGGGAAGATTGATTGCAAGATCAGTCACCTTGTACAGAGGAATTCTTTTTACACAGATGTCCAACATATATCACTCAGAAACACCATTTGAGCATCATGGTAAACAAACCAGGAAAAGCAAACTGCTCTCTCTCTCACTCTCTCTCACTCTCTTCTCTGTGCCCTAGAAATGTATTTAGTAGCCCCTCAGTGTTTGGATTATGGTGTTGTGCCATGGGTCTGCAAGGTGCTGCAATAGGTTGTCAAATGGCCCCTTCCCTGTCACATTGTGCTGCACCACAAACCCCAAAAATGCCAACATTGCCAATCTCCCTGCAAACACAATTAGTGTCAGAATTCAAGTGAAAATTCGTGTCTCGTGTCACATCGAAACGGGTAAACACGCGAACACCGGTGCTATTTTGAAAACTCACCGTTGGCGAGCTCCTTCTCCTTGGCTTCCTCAGTGGGAGCAAAGTTGAGGGGGTTGAAGATGCCGCCAGGGTAACCCACTTCATTAGGGGGCAAGCTGTACTGCTTGAAGATCGGGTCCTGGTTGACGCTCCCTGGGTTCTTTATGTCCTGCCATCTCCGGATCTCTACGTAGTGGAACAGGATGAACTCGATCACAAACAGGGTCGAGGAGGATGCAAAGTACTCGGCCTTCCCTGCATCGTACCAGGCGGGTACGTTGATGAGGCCGATCTTGGTGAAGACTTCCGGGAGCAGCATCCCTGCAACCCCAAGCATCGCCCACCGGCTGTTCACGAGCTCCGCTTGAACATACCATTTCAGGTTCTCCGGGTCCTCAGCAAGACCGAGTGGGTCGAACCCATTGTCACCTGGAAGACTGAACATAGACATCTCCTAAGTTTTGTGTCCCTATATAGTTGGATCTCTTGCTCCAGGAACTACTTTGAATTTGATTTAAGGGACTGGCAACTTTCTCAGGCCGAACAAAGTTCTAAGACATTTCTCCCCCATGCAAATCTTGAAAGTCTGAATCACTGCTACTTTATTTTGGGAAAATTACAAAAAAAAAATTAAATCTATTACAATTGTGTCAATTCAGTGCTAAACTTTATTTTTAACCAATTGAGTCATAAATCTTTTGCAAACATGTCATTTTAGTCCACTTTGCCGCCAAAATTGACTTGGATAAATTTTAATAATTTTTTTTCTTTTTTTTTTTAGCCATATATTCCTATATAATAATGATCCAGCACTTCAATATAATGTTCTTCTGGGAGATCTTACGTGGAATGAAAGATTATGGAAGCTTTATACAGTGGAATTAGTACCTTCCATTGAGGTAACCTGGCGAGGCTAGACCAGGCAACCATTCCCCTTTCTTGGCCTCAACCTTGAAAGAAGCAGGTGACGAAGTTGATGGCAAGGCTCTGATGCTGACCTCTCTGTTCAGTTTCCCCGACGACGACGAGGAGCCAGTCAAGAACCGGGTCTTCGACGAGCAAGGCCGGAACACGGCGGCCGAGGCCTGTGTGGTGACTGTGGCCATCTCCTTCGCCGACTCAAGGTTGTGCGTGCTGAGCAAAAAGGAAAAATTGAGTCTTTGCGAGGGAAAAGAGAGTTGGGAGCTCGAGGAGTGCAATGCCTGTTTTTGCATGCCCTTTGTAATTTGATTTCATGGCAATTCATGTGGCTCATGTGCAGAGTTGGTAGTGGACGGCTGGATTTGGTTGGTGTTGGGGATCGGACGGCTGAGATGGGCTGTGGTGGGGAATCGGCCAATGGGAGGGCTTGGTTCTTTATCGCTTTATCTGGATGCAATATCTCCACTGATCTGTTTCTTTGCCACGGTTGGTTGGGAAAGATACCGTGGGGCCTTTTTCCGTGCCACACATGATCTTAGATTTCATGATCCAAAGATAATCATGAAACGGAAAAGAAAGAAATAGTTGGAAGCCCATCAAGGAAAGTCATGAGATGGGCTTTGATGGTTTGGAAATTACTGGGCTGAGACTGAAACGACCCCAAGTTCAAGATTGGGCTTTGATTTGTCATAGCAGAAACTGATTGCCGGGCTAATGCACACTTCTTCTGCTGCCCCTAGATGTGTCATTTTTTATTTTATTTTATTTTTTTTTTGGGGGGGGGGGGGGGGGGATTGTCAAAAAAAAAAAATTTAAAAAAGAGAGAGGTCCTCAACATGTTGCACTTTGTCAGTGTAATCCTAAAACTTTTCACATTTTGATAATCAAGTTCATCGGATTAATTTTGGCTTGAAATTGCTAACGTGAACGCTTACCTATTGTACGCAACACGAACTGCATTGACATGGATAAATTTAATATTTTATATCTTTTTTCTTTTTTGTTCTTTTTTCGTAGCTGTGGTTGGCCACAAGTAAGAGTCTCTATGCCCTCGCTGGCCATAGGCGACGGTGTCGAGCCCTTGCCCAAATCCAAGCGGAGGCCCTACTCCCTAACCTACAGCCAGTGAGGGGTGTAGAGAAGCCCCCTTGTCTATGGTCAGCGATGGTTGACCATCGACCTCATCGGTCACATCTTTAAAAGACAGAGAAAAGAAAAATATTGAAATATTATTAAAAATACATACGTCAACATCAGCCCGCTTCGTAGAATGAATGACGTTCACGCTAGCAATTTCTTGCCAAAATTAGTTGAATGGATTCAAATAGGGAAAATTTGAAAAGATTTGGGACTCAATCAGCAAAACATGAAAATATTTATGACTCAACTGACAAAATTAAAAGGTTTCAAATTGAACTGGCAAAATACAATAAATTTAGGACTTTTGGACAAAATTCCTTATTTTAGGGATACATAGAGAGAAAGAGAAACTAAAACCATACTTTATATTCCAAACTAACAAACCATGGACCAAGAAGAGCTACCTCAGTTCAGTGCTCACTGGACCATGACAAAACACTTGACAAGGGCAAAACAAAAGGCCCATTACAATGCTCCATCCATGGTAGCTTCACCAATGGATGAGGCCTAAACACAACCCATCTAGATGATAAAAGACTGTTGACTCATGAAGAAGGGTGGTAACATTACTCAGCAACAGAGTCATCTTCATTGTTCTGTTCTTTCCTTAAAGTAGACCAGAACAGAATAGACAAAGGCCATCCTAAAATAAACCTTTGTCTCATGTCCTAATTAACATGACTGGACCCCATAGGCACTGCTAACTACACAATTCTTGTCCTAATTGACCCCCTAGGCTCTACTAGCAACAGCCCAGAGGATTAGACATTGCGCTAGAATTCAAGCGAACTGCCGGCCAGTGAAGGTCTGGCCGAAGGACCAATTGGGGGGTGCCACGTCGTTGGAGACCACTGTCCGGCCATCGCTGGTGGTGACTGAGAAGGAAAGGCTCTGTCCGTCAAGGTTCGAGTTGCTCTGCCAGTTCTGGCCCCAGTTCCGGGACATGGGTTGCCAGCCGGTCCGCGAGCCCTTGATCGAAACAGAGTGGACGTCCCCTGCACCTCCAACGTTGGTGATCAGGACCAAGTTGAAGGAGGAGTGACCGTTCACGGTGAATCTGATGCCTCCCTTCTTTTGACATGGTACCCTGCAACATGAAACGTTGAAAAGATTAGCTGAGCCAGTCAAATATTCAATTGTTTAATATATTTAATTATGTGTAACATCATGCATTCAGTTTTAAAATTGCAGCTTCCAAAACTTTTGACGTAGAATTAGAATGAATCAATACAGAGCACGATAAATTGCAACCTCCTATAAGCCACAGGGACAATCCCAGAGCTGAACTGGGCAATCTGCTGGAACACCGGCTGGGAGAGATCGAAGTGGTGGAGAGGCGGGTTGCACCAGCCGCCGGCGTTGTTGGGGAGCGCGCTGTTCGGCGGGCAGAAGTTGGTGGCGGTGACCACGATCGATCCCGGGTTGCACCACCGGTGGTCGTTGACGCACTTGATCTCGAAGCAGGCCCCGCAGCTCAGCCCGCTGTTGAACAGGGCGAAGCTCAGGGCCGCCGTGTTCGTGCCGTAGCCCTGGCTGTACAAGTTCCCATAGCCACAGGCCCCGCCTTGCCACAGAAGAAGGCATTGTCAAGTTGATTATGAGCGTTGAACGATTGCCTTAAGTTTACAGTTTCAATTTTATTAAATGGCTCTCATCAAACTAATGCAACCTCGCCTCGTATAAAGAGTAATGTCCTGTTAAATTTGACTACGGAACCGAATATTTCGCGAAAATTGAACATAATCAAAAGAATTAGTCAAGTACCCATTGTGCCAGAAGCGTCGCCACCGCCGTAGAAGGTCGCATGCGCATCGATCCAGCCATCGCCATATCCAAGAGCAGATGACCCAAAACAGAGCAACCCCACCAAGAGCACTCCGAGAAAAGCCATTCTGTTTTTTTCCTTATCACTCCCTGTTCTCGCATGCAGAAAAGGATAGTCAGTCAGCCCTTTCAATGAAATGAACATATCATATGACTTATTCACGCAACGTCAGCTAAACTAAGATGTCTGGAGGAAAGGCAAAAACCTTAGAGAGGTTGCTGAACTTTGATGGACTAAGGAGGGAGGAGAAGTTGGTGTGCTGTGGAGCAAAACAGGAGGGTTTTGGAGGGATTATATAGACAGAGCATTGCTGGAGATACAGAAAGCGCTTCCCAAGGAAACTGACTCTCTCTCTCTCTCCCCCCCTTTTTCCTTCTTTCTTCTGCATGTGTTGATGTGGGGACTTTGAACCGCCAAGTGCAATGGTTGTTTTGTCTGTGCCAAAAACAGAGCTGCGTCTCTTCGGACCACGTGGTTTCGATCATTTGCATTCATTCGACCCTTCATAGATGGTAAGAAAGAGAGACTGTTATGTGGGGTTGGTTCTCTTTCTTCTTCCATTCAGGGGTGAGCAATGATTCCACTAGTCCGATTCCATGTTCCAGCATGTGCGAGGTGGGTTCCGAGTTGAAATAGTTGGGAAACCTGTTTCGAGATAGGTGAAACCTGGATTCCAGGTAAGGGTGTGCATGATTCCACCGGTTCGATTCTAGATTTCAAGATATGCTGAGTAGGTTCCAGATTAAAAAAATTAAGGAAACTGTTCTAACATGAAAATTTCAGCTAGGTGGAACTTGAAATCTATAACTTATAAAAAGTTTTTGCATTTTTCTTGGTATATGTTTTTCCGCAATCCTGCAATATTTCATGATGTTCGATGATAAATGTGTAATATGAAATCACTAATATGAGCTTTCATTTTTAGCAATGGTTATGACCGAAACTTTTACTTTATTAATGTTTTATAGTTATTCGTGTATGTAAATATGAGTTACGGTTAGTGAATTGCAGTAGCAAACGGTGTTCATTAGAGGCAATGATTCACTGTAATCGTTCAATTAAAAAAACAGGTGAATCCTGGGTAGACGTTGAAACTTGTGACAAGGTAAGTTCAAGACTACCAGACATGCAGGGCATGTGAAGAGTCCCAAAACATGTGAGCTCCGATCAGTAGATTCCAGATTTCTATGTCTTCACACAATATGATCTCCACGACAGTCATGGCTGCTCAAACTTGATGAAGCCGATAGCCATGGGAATAGGTGCTGCAGAAAACTAACCCTTCATGTTCCCCAGAAACAGTTACAGCCCATGGACTGCAGGCTTGCATTTCCGGTGCCTTGAGCACAGATGTTTCCAGCCTTTTCCTATGAAATTTCGAGTTCCAACTTTTACTGAGGAAGCTAGCTCTTTCCAGAAAACCATGAACACCATACATCGTATGCACGTATTAGGGAGACATTAGCTATAGTGTATACACACAAAGTACACAGATAGTTAACCTCCGTTTGTTTCGCGAAAAATAAATATTTTGAAAAATATTTTCATAAAAAAATGATCGTTTGTATCACTTGAAACAGTTAATCAATGAAAATATATTTCATTGCCATCCGTTTATAAATATTTGCGTAATGATTGAAAATATTTTTCACTCATTTAATATTGTTAGCGATATAAGTGATCATTTTTTTTTTCATAAAACGTAATCCATTTTCTAGCAAATAAACGGAGCCTTGCGGAAAGCGAATGATTTTTGAAAACATTTTGTTTAAACATGGTTGTTTGCATCGCTTGAAAAAATTAGTCAATAGAAACTATTTTTGTTTATTGACAACAACTTATATCTGAACACTTTCATTGACAATAAAACTATATTTGCCTATTCATTTTTGTAAGTGATATAAGCAATCGTTTTCAGGAAAATGATTTTCTATGAACCAAACGAAATGTCGGTTGAAAGATCCATACTATGTAGTCGTTTTCTAGTATTTCGCTAATCAGGGTTGCATATTCGGTGTACTTGTTTATCTCCATCGTGAGGAAAATTTATTTGGACCATTGACTTATCATGTACTAAAAGTTCAGGGACTACATTGCATATTGACCTAAAGTTCAAGGATTATATTAACAAAATTAAAAATTCATAAACTACATTGCATATCAAATTAAAATTCGAGAACCATTTGTGTTATTATTCATATAATAAAAGAAAACCTTTTGACAACGCGAATTCCCATTTCTCGATGATATCCAACAATCAAGAAACTTCCGACTCATGACCCTGGTGACCCAAGGAAACGAAGGGATCCGTTGCATTTTTCATATTCTTCTCGTGATAATTTAAACAAGTATACAGCAATCTCATTGCATGCATGAAAAAGAAAAGAGAGAGAGAGAGAGAGAGACATGTTTAAAGCACGTCATTACGTACATTAAATGAGCCTGAGAAATCTGGTCCAACCAAAAGGACAGTCCAAATTCCGACCGACTCACTGCGGCTTGATGTGAAAATGGAGAAGAACTTCTTCTTTGATTACTGCGACTGCGACAGTCTCGACCTATATTCATTACTTCTCTGCATGAAACGTGGGGGGGAGAGAGGGAGAGATATGGAGGAAAAGATGCTGCGAAACCCTGACTCATTGAATGTTATCTGTCTCACAGCAGTTGGGAGGTTGAAGAAGAAGAATAACAACGTGGCTGATGCCCTCTCTCTCTGATGCGTGTCTATATCTGCATGCTAATGCATTGAAATAACAAAACAGCAGCTCTCATTCATTACATCATCCTCAATTTAGTGCCCTCCCTTATTTTCGTTCCTGTAAAAAAAAAAAAAAGCTTCGATTTTCAAGCAGTCCACGTACGATTTTTTCATTATAATAAATCTTGGCATCGAGGACGGAATTCATAGATTTTAGTAGAGATTTCATAAATATATGTGTGGCACACCATTCATTAAAAAAAAAAATTGAATCAACTAGGCGACGGCCATCCCTCCTTAGGCCGCCGGCCATGCTGAGTTTAAAAATCCGATTTATCGCCCGCGCGGAAATATTGATTTTGAATATTGAAAACTCGGTGGGATTAGATAGTTGGGACGTGATGGAAATGTATATCATCCATATTTATATATCAAGTTGAAGCCAAAGATCAAAAAATAAAGAGAAAGGTGAAAATTTCAAATCCATGGGCATAAAGGGCCTAAACCATGTCACATGTCATGTGAATATTCAAGGGTTGCTTTTTCGGGGCAGAAGGACATCGCAAGTGTCAAAATTTGTGTGCGGCATTCGTTTTAATACCAATTTTTTTTCTATCACTTAAATACCAAGTATTTCGAAAAATAGTTATTTCAGTGTCAACTCCGATGAGCTTCGCCGAAAATCTTATGTGGCTCGCCATAGGAACCCAGTCAGCAATAAAAAAAAACTAAAGATTAATAAAAAAAAAGTCATGTATCAAAAAAATTAAAATAAGCTAAAATTTAAAAAAAAACAACAAACAAAAAATAAATAAAAGTTGCAGTGGCGACGACTATGGATTTGGATCCCTTGCCTAGCCGCAACCCCCCGACGGCCCTAATCTCTTACAAAAAAAAAAGTGAAATAAAATGAACAATAATAAAATATAGCTGTAATTTTAAGAGATCAGGGCCATTCGTTGTTGATCAAACGACCCTGATTTGATCCGGACAACCCTGTCCCATTTGCGGCTATGCAAGGAATCCGGTTCCGACCACTATGCAATGGTCAGCAAGGGTGGGGATGGCCGGCAATGTATATCAGCACTCTGCTTTCCCTATTTTTTTTTGTTGTTTCTCTGCATGGATTTCAGCTTTCTCTGTCATATGTTTTTTCTTGTTCTTAGGGTTTGAATTGGACCATTGGAATGACCACCAAATCTCCTTTCAAACGTCAAGACTGGCATCTAGAAAAGTTGCCCCACAATCGAAACATCAAGCGGGCAACCCAACGGGAAGATTATTAAAAATGTCCCAAACTTTTTTTGGGACAATTTATAAATTTAATCATAAACCTTTCAATCGTGCCAATACTCTCTGTGATGCATGTCTATATCGCCAATACTCTCTGTGATGCATGTCTATATCTACATGTTAATGCATTGAAAGAACAAAATAACCGCCCTCATTCATTACATCATCCTCACTTTAGTGTCCCTCCTTATTTTCACTCTTATAAAAAGAAGGAAAAAGAAGGAGAAGAAGAAGAAAGCTTCAGTTTTCAAGCAATTCACGTACGAATTTGTTATTATAATCTTGGCATGGAGTATGGAATTAACAAATCTTAATAGGGAATTCATAAATATGTTCGACGCGTGCAATTTATAAGGCCAAAAAAAATGAACTAAGCGATACATTCTGCAGCTTGGCTCATTCTCTATTGATTTCGTATCTATGGAATAGGGAATTTGTTAACATGGGTGGATACAAATAAGGTATACGTACATAACGGAATGGCTTAATTAGAGAACGAGGCGACGACCATCCGTTCCGAGGTCCACCGTGCCGAGTTCAAAATCGATTTATCGCACAAAAATGTTAGTTTAAAATTTTAAAAACTCTGCCGGATTGAATTTTTTGCATACAATGGAAACGTATATCATGGAAATTTATGTATCAAGTTGAAACCAAACATCAACAATAAGGAAAATACGAGAAAGGTGTAAAAAGAAAATCATAATCATATTGAATTAGTGTCAATTCAGTCATAAATATTTTTTTAGTGTCGTTTCAGTCTTAAACATTTTGCATTAATGCCAACTTAGTCCTAAACCCTTTATATTTATGTCAATTGAGTCAATTCGATCAATTTTGATCTGAAATCACTCGTACGGACGTCAATTTTCTTAATGGAATGGCTAGCGCTCGCGTGAACTTTTTTGAATATTTTTTATATTTAAAAAATATTTTTATAAAACCAAAAAATGCTTAAAATTTATTTAAAATATTAAAATAACATGAAAAAAAAAATGCTCAAGTCAGTGCTAGCCATGCCACTAGGACAATCAACATCTATGTCAGTGATTTTCGATCAAAATTGATAGGATAAACTCAATTGGCATAAATACAAGAGATTTAGGACTGAAATGACACTAATGCAAAAGATTTATGACTTAATTGACACCAATAAAAGGTTTAGGACTTAACTTAATTGGCACAAATGCAAAAGTTTTGAAACTGAATTGGCACAAAAAAAAAGTTTAGGACTAAATTGACACTAATACAATAGGTTTATGACTTTTTGATACTTCTCCGACAAAATACTTTCCTAACATCATCTCTTATAGTAGATTATCATAATCTTGTATTTTGCATGAAAATTAGAAAATCGTGAGATCAAAAATAATGATACTGTTGCCAGACTGTGAGACAGTAGCTCTCAAATACTAAAGAGGAAGTTGAAAGTTCCAAAACTATGGGCCGAGAGAGTGAGCAAAAAAGGGCCTAAACCATGCATCCAATCGAAACCGTGTGATGTAGATCTTCTAGGGTTGCTTTCTCAGGCTTATATCAGCATTTTGCTTTCCCCAGTTTCTGTTGCTTCTCTGCATGGATTGCCAGCTAAGCTTTATGTGCGAAATGGCTTTCTTGTTCTCAGGGCTTGAATTGGACAATCGGAATGACCACCTCGTCTGCTTCAAATGTTCTAAGGCTGGTTAGCTAGAAAAGTTGCAGGCTTCACCCCCCACAGTCGAAACATCAAGCATGCAACTCAGCTGCTACGATCGACGCAGGCAACACGTCGAGGAGCACGATCGACGGTGTTCATATCATCTCGTCCGAATATATCGTGACCCCGAATGTCATCCAGCGCACGTGACGCTCGGTACACTGCAAATCAGGCGAGCATGCTCGATTATCTCTTAACCTAGCCACGTTACATCTCTCTTTTTCGCATTTCTTTCTTCTGCAAAGGCCTGCACGAGGTCCTAACAAGCGTCTTTACTTTCTCGGAAGGGGATTAGGACGATTAACCGAAACCTGAACGTATGAAAATCCCTTTCCTTGTCCCCCCATTGAAGGGAAACAGGGCCAATGGCCTGGCCTGGCTTGGATCTTTCTTTAAAAAGGCATCCTCAAGACAACCGTTGCTTTTCGTGAGGAAACAGCGCATCACGGTGAAGACAGCAATAAGCTGTTTGTGTCCATACCGTCCAAAAAAGAGTACATCCAAGAAGACAACAAGTAAAAAAAATTGAAATGGTAAGAAAAAGAAATGGAGATGCGGGGTATCGATCCCCGTACCTCTCGCATGCTAAGCGAGCGCTCTACCATCTGAGCTACATCCCCGGTTGCTGAGTTTATTATATTTAGTACGTTATAATAAGTTGCTACGGCAAGAGCACGACGTCCGTCCGTGAAATGCTCGACTTTCGGGCATGAGACGACAGGATGTGGAGGGACGATCGCTCGGTTCAGTTCAGCTTTAGCAATATTCCTTACCGTACACTTGTTCCGGCTTATGCGCAACGCATCGCACACGATCCGTCGTTTTTTTCCTCGGCCTTGGCTTCGCTGATGGTTTTGGCGATCGTTCATGTGAAGTGACGGCCCTATGCAGGAGACGACGGTGCCAACGCCACCTTCCGGCCTATCTTTGATCTCACCCTTTTTGGACAAACCCACGAAGGCAAGGACATTCGATTTCAGCGCTCCCGTCAATATACTCGCCCAGTGGCCAGTAAAGAGTCGCCTTGCCCCCCTCGCCGCTCGCCAGATTTAGAATACAAAAATGAAAAGCAACACACAGAGAAAAAAAAATATAATAAATTTTGATTTTTATTTTGAAAAGTTTATGAAAAATTATTCGTGTCAGCCGACCATGTAATGTAGGATGGATGATTTTTTTTCCTTAAATTCATTTTGAGCATTTCAATTTTTAGGTTTTTTTTAACCTACTAAGGAATTTTATTTAATTGGTTTATTTTTTGATTTGATTAAAAAAAAAGTCTAACCAAGTAGCATATTCTTATAAAGAGTTTAAAGTAGATTAAATGTTTTGGTATACATACGAATGTTTTTTTTTAGCAATGTGGGAAAGTAGTCGGTTTGTATTACATAAAGATGGGTCAATACGAGTTTAATGGATCAATTTTGGGTTGGATCACATTCGACCCGACCCAACCCTTTTGATGGGCCTACATATGGCCCTATTGTGTCTAGACAATGAAAGTGGTGATTATGTGATCGCCATGGTCGAACGCAGCAAGCAAATCTCACCCTTGATAGTAGGTGAAAAATAGGTCTATATGATGTGATTATTCATGGACTAAACTGAGGAGATGCGAGCACTCCTTAAGCTAGATGTTGTTCAGGGTACGCAATTATCCACGGTATCTTGAGCTAGGATCTGTGGGGCTCGACCGGCGAGCCTCAATCCCCCCCCCCGACCCTTGCCCCGGCCCCGGCCACGGCCTCGTCCATTCATCGCGTATAACTTGATCAAGGGCAACGATCTCATGCCAAGCGGAAAACATATATGACAACAGACGGAAAAATAAATCATTTTTGAATGGACATCAAGTATCAAGCGGGCCAAAATATGAAAAAATACATGGAAAAATAAATCATTTTTGAATGGACATCAAGTATCAAGTGGGCCAAAATCTTGGGCCTCCATTCCTGTTTTGTCAAAGCAGGCCCGAAAACCCGGACCAGCCGGAACTTCTTCGGGCTCAGACAGGCCTGGGTTTGGCAGACCCGACACAAATTAAAATTTCAATTCGGTCCGAAGACTTTTATGATTCCGGCCCGGCCTATGCTCAGCCCTAGACTGAAATTGCGCTACTGTTTGTGGGCCGGGAGATTGTGGTGGTGGAGGTCCCGGGTCGGCCTTAGTCGGCTATGCTGGACTTCACCAGAATGAACTCGAAACCCTAACCTTTTGCCCTTCCGCCGATATATATTCAACGCCTCTGCCGCTCTGCTGATTTCATCGGAGCCTTAGATGCGCTCTCTCTCTTTCTCCCCGTCTCGGCTAACGCCGACTTGGTTTTTCGTTGTCGCTTCATCTTTGGTTGAGATTGCGCATGGCGTGGGAATCAGCGGTTCGCTCGTCGCAGCGGTTCGCTCGTCGCCTTGTTGTCTGATCAATTCGTCATCGTGAGAAGAAAGTTGGGATTTTTAGCCTCATTGGCATTTGATTTTCGAAAGTTCGGGCTTTTGGTGCCTGTGGGTATTTGATTTTCGCCCCTCTTGTCCGAGTGGATTGGTTTTCAAGCGTCGAGTGTGGAAAATTTTTAGGAGGGTCTCTGCCGTTGCCGGTGATGGTTCTAAATATACTTTGAGAGATCCCTTCTCTTTGAAAAGAAACCGAATCTGAGGCATTCCCAGCTAACTCTTCTTATTGATCTATTACTCGATCCTTTTTTCTTTAATGGGTTTCGGATTCTCGTTTTCCAATGCTCACGATGTGATGCAAGAAACGTCAAGATTTGTGCAAATGATGACAAAACAGACAGGGACATCAGCACTCCTAAGGAGGATGGTGACTTCGTCTAGTTGGGAATCTCTCTGATGCATTTTCTCAGCGTTTCTTTCTGTCATCATGTCCCTGTGCTCTCTCATGACTTTTCCCCTGTTTCATGCTCTGTTATTGTCCCCTGAGCTGTTTTCGTAGTCTGTAACTTTTTAACGTGACTATTTTGAAGATATGTCGTTTTGAAGTTTCGTGCTGTTTTATTAGGTTACCAGTGTTCAACTCCTAGACTGTTTTGCCAGGATTGTTGTAGTATTAGACCTTGGCTTAGTGGTGTAAATTACCGTTTGTTGGAACTACAACTTTTGTACTTGTGTGGTGACAAAGCCGGTAGGTGTCGGGTCGCAATGAGTCAGTCTTTGTGGGGGACTGAGATGAACTATCCTCCATGTATGTGCTCTAGAATTACAATGAATCATTCCATGATTGGAATTCTTGTTCTTAATCTGAGGCCTCTGTTCATTCGAAGGCTTTAATGGCTGTCTGATAAGAACGATGCTACACTTAATCTAGGGGCTAATATGGCTCATCTCTTCCTATCTTCATGAAATATATATTTGGTTTTTTGGTCTTTCCCTTTTTTCTTCATCTCGTGCTCTTGTTACTTGTTGTGCAAGTGATGCATCAACAATCAGCTTCGTGTATGATGATTTTTTCTTTTGGGAATCTCTGTGATGCCCTGTTCTTGATTCATTTATTTGTCCACTAATCGCTGTGGCGATTGCCGATGATGTATTTTTTTATGCACGTATTACCAGATTACTGCGCGTGATGATATGCAAAATTGTCACTACCTCTGAGGCAATTCGCGTTTCATTTTGGATCGTCTATTGAGAAATGCATTGTTCGCGAGTCCATCGAATTTTTTTTTTTATGGAGTCTCTACTGGAGTTCATCCTTGTTTTCCATTTGAATATTTGCTTCTCGTTGGTTTTAGGAAATGGGTATTGCCATTGTTGAGAAATCGAGCTGTTGCAGATAGCGCGATTCTCGCCACGGCGAACAGATGTTTCTTAAGCCTGATGATTGCTTCTTGAAGAACGGAGATTTGAAAGGGGGGCCGTGTTCGTCGAAGCCTAGCCGCCGCACCGGACCGGCTGTGCTCCGAAAGGGCCACCCTTATGAAATGAGCTGTTCCAATGGGTATAAGAATGAAGGCTTGAGATTTCTCCCTGTTCGATCTGTCATCTTTGATGCAGTTTGACATTTTTTATTTGATCATTTATTGTGTAAAAAAATTAGGAATTAATATTAGTCCCGAGCTAAAATGTTAAAATTCAGCATTCGCATCCCTTTTGTTTAAATGCGAAGAACAAATCTCGTATTAGCCAGACTCGGTCGAATTGAGGATAAATGTTCCCAAAGATTTTCGTGAGCTTGAAGCAAAAATCTGAAATTGTTTCAGATTAGGTAAAGATTAGGTAAAATTCAATCTGCCGGTGCAAATGTGATTAGAAAATCCTTTCGAATGAAGGAGTGATTCTTTACGGACAACGGGAAAATTTGATGAATTTTAACCGCAAGCTTTGATTTCTTGATCCGCTTTGTGGTCAAATTCAAATGTGGAAAATATTTTCAAAATATCATTGTATTATTTTTTAATGTGTTTTGGTTTGCTACCCTAATAAAAGAATTTCTTTTAAACATTGGATTAGGAAGGTGGATATTGTTAAGATTGCATCATTTTAAAAAATTTAAAATATGCAAATCAAGGGGTAAAATATTTTCTTGGAGTTAATCCCGAATCTTTTAAGATGATTTTTTATGGACTCATGTCAGATTATTTTCATTTTTTTATTTCGAAAATTCATTTGAAAAATACCAAAAAAATATCTCACTCATGTAGTTGCATATAGTTTAAAACATTCTTTTCATGTAGATTTTTTTTTGGGTCAAATATTCATGTAAAATGAATACATTCATTTGACATATGCACACCATGTAGGTCATAACAGTTATGTTGTTTCATGTTGTATTGATTAGCCATGTCATATAGTTTTGCCATGGGCATGTCATTTTGTCATATTATTTATTGCATGTAGTATTAGCATGACACATCATTGATGCCATTTCGCATTTGTACGTCATTTAGAATATTGTCGTTCATTTTGAGTTAGTAGACTAGTGTCGCGTGTCATTTAGATTGACTTCATGTCCTTTTTGCATAACATGTAGGTTAGAATTCATGTTGTTTTGCATGTCATTAATATCCAAAAACTTCAAAAAAGAAAATCCATCATGCATTTGACACGGTCTGGGAGTTTCATATCCCTTATGGGTAAGTTATTCTCATGTTCGGATTCCCTTGTGGGTAAAGCTTGGAGTGTTATCATGAGGAGTAGGCATTGTAGAGAGGATAAGACAATTAGATCACATTGATTTATACTATGAGTTCTAAGATAAAAAATGATACATTATTTATGAGCTCTGAAGTCAGATTTGGGCTCCTGTATACAAACTGGTCGGGGGCTGATGCCGCACTTCTGATGAGGCCATGACAGGTCGAAATCAGTTGTTGTGCTAAAAGAGTTATGATCGTCTTACTCGATGTAACGAATGCTCAAGTTAAGCGGAGCGTAATATCATTCAATGTTTTTTTATGGGAAAAGGCTGCATTGGCGTAGCTTTGTCAAGCACCGCAAAGGCTAATCCCGCGACTCAAATCTGTCGGGCCGTGACACATTCATAGTCATCACTTATCATGTCATTAGAATAGTTGTGCTCCTAGCATACAATTACATTCATGAATTGCATTCATTTTAAAAAAAGAATAATTACACTTTTGAAACTTTAAAACAAAATCCTTGAAAATTGCCAACTCTTATATTTTTCATGAAATGTGTATCAAGAGGGCGTTAATATAAATATTAGTATAACTAACTCCATGAGCTTAAAATCATTGATGTGTAGAAATAAAATATTTTTCTCGATATTTTATTTAGCTGTCTAGTCATCTTATCCTGAATTGATTAGTGGTGATTTCAATTTAAATCATTTGCATGTTAAATATTGAATCGTAAATTGTGATTTAGTATGAATTTGAGAGAGTACGAGTTAAGTTAATTAGATAATTAACTTAATAATTCATTAGCCTAGAAATCTGATTTTTAGGTTGCGACAGCTGTGAACCAGATGTTTGAGATGCGAAACTTCTCAATGCAGATTCACATCCCACCTTGGCTTGGCATGTTGAATCATCTATCTTTAATGGGGGTTCGAAATGTGATCCCTAGCATTCTTGTCGACGGTGCAAGAAGAAATCAACTGTGGCGCAAGAGCAAGAATTTTTGAACCTGATTTGATCTGGATTTTGTAATGTTTTTGCTAAGATGTGCGTACAAATGATCCGACTTTAGTGATTGATAAATGTACATCATACGACAATTCAATCACTAGATGCTATACAAATGATCCGACTTTAGTGATTGATAAATGTACATCGTACGACAATTCAATCACTAGATGCTATACTGAAATCCGACTTTGGCGATTGGTAAGGGTTTGATTTTTCATTGGTTATTATGAGTAAAATGATTTGTTAATCATTCTATTTCGCTAAACAAATAGAGCATTAGAGTGCTACCTTAGTTCAATTTTTTTTGGGGTGGGTAGTCGTTTGGTCTCGTATTGAGTAGTCAAACGTTATGAATCTTCTCGTTTCTTTGTGAATGTTGACGTCAACTTTTTGTTTTTTTTTTAAGGTTGATTAATATTGAAATCTGAACAATCCCATCAAAGAGGCCTATTAGCTCAGTTGGTTAGAGCGTCGTGCTAATAACGCGAAGGTCGCAGGTTCGAGACCTGCATGGGCCATCTTTGTGGTTTAGATTTTCGTTTTTTTAGCCTCTATGGAGAAGCTCGAGCAGCCCGGCTGAATTTGGCGAGACAAGTAGGGAACCGGAAAAGCATTCCTTTTCGTGGAAAACGAGGCTTGAGATGAGTCTACCCTTCCCTCAAGGCAATTTTTCTTATGCCTTTTTTTCTCATTTTATTATTTTTTTTAAAAAAAACTTTTTAAAAAGTAAATATATTATGAAAAATTGCCCCGTCAGCATCGGTTGGATCTACATCAGCGCCAGCCGGTCAAAATTCATCGGATGGACTGAATTGGCTCAAATGAAAAAAAAATTAGTACCGAATTGGTATGAATTTACATGCATGTAAAAGGTTTAGAACTGAATTGATAAAATTGCAATATGTTTATGAAATTTTTAATAAATTTTATGTTATTTCATTTATTATGTGTAGCTATTTAATGAAGAATAAGACGGTCGAAAAATTTATTGTTGGATGCAAATATCTGAACGAGATGAAGATGTAATCGAACGAAATCATCATTAACGAAAAAGATTACTACGAGACTATGTCACAACTTTTCGAATCTTCATCATGTGTAAAGATGTGCGTGAATGAAATGACCTTAGCCTTTAAATTTGCAATTGAATGTACCTCTTTCATATTCAGATCCATTTTTAGCCAACATAGGCTTTCTTATTTGCATTTAGAAGACCAGCAACTTAGATGCCCATGAAATCACTTCTGGCTGGGAAATGAATTCTGGCAGGGAAGATTTTTCAACTTTTGATTTTGAACAGAAGTTCAATTTTCATCTTCCGCTTCAGAAGTTGATTCTGATAGGGAAATGCAGTTGATAGAGATTAAAAAAGATAATGTTTGAAACATTATTAAAAAATATTCGATGACGACTGGCGGCCGGCTACCAGCGGCAGGCGGCGACCGGCGACGGCGACTGTCGGCGACTGCGAGAATGACTTTTGGAGACGGAGAATGTAAAAAATTTTCACTTCTCAAAATTGGCCAAAAATATTACCAAAGTAAAAAAACATGCCAAATATAAAAAATCCTATCATAAGTTAATTTTTTTACCAAGCGTATTTTTGCTTCTGATAAAATTTTACCAAATCATTTTTTTTGTTAGATGGATTTCTGGCAGTAAAATGAAAAAATAAGAAGTGATTTCATGCGCAGCTTAGCAACAATTCTTCTTCTCCTCCTCCTTTTTTTGACCAAATGGGGACTTTCTTTCTGTTCAAGTGTTGCATTTAAAGATGAGCAACCTATTTATTACTCAACCTCTTCCTAGCACAAAATCAAACTGTGCGCAGGATAACTACTCGACACAAACCGGCGCACTTTAGCAAAACCTTCTGAAAGTCGATCCTAACTTGACATGCCGGCCGAAGCTTCGCAAGCCTCCGAATTACCAATCCGGTGGGTTTCCTGTGCTCGTGGTTTTCAAGAAATCCATCGACCACCTCCCATCTTACTTTAGATAACCCCCGCCAAGAGAATTTCTCATCTTCATCGCTGACTATCCGAGAAAAACCACTCCTTTCTCGAGAAAAACTTCCATGGGGAGGAGAGGGCTGTTCGATCTCGAGAAGCACTTCGCCTTCTATGGGGCGTATCACAGCAACCCAGTCAACATTCTGATCCACACCGTGTTCGTCTGGCCGATCTTCTTCACCTCCCTTGTTCTCCTCTACTTCACTCCCTCAATCTGTCAGCTCCTCAGCGTTCAGCCCCAGTGTTTCTTGGCTAGCCATGGCCTGTTCTTGAATTTGGGCTTCTTTTTCGCTCTCCTCTACGCCGGGTTCTATGTGTGCATGGACATAAAGGCGGGATCTTTGGCTGCTCTGCTGTGTATGGTCTGTTGGGTTGGGTCCAGTTTGCTCGCTAGGCATCTTGGCTTCTCCCTGGCTTGGAAGGTGTCGCATTTCTTCTCTCGCTTTTGTTTTTCGTTATATATGTCTGAAGTCTGACATAGTTGGTACTTGAATCTAGCCAATATCATCGATATGTGTTTAGCGGGAGGGACTTGCATTAGTTTTGGTTTGATCCTTCGGTTAAAATTAGGTTGTATTGTGTCGGCTTAGAATTGTTTTTTTTATTTTATTTTTGGGTAAAGGTCACTAGGTCAGCTTAGATTTGTTTGGTGATGGTATTCTGGATAAGTTGCTGCTTGATGATTCCGGGATTGAGGGGGAGGATTGGTGGTCCTAGTGGTCTGTAGTTCTTACTTATCGCACTTCAAAGCCAGCCCATCAATTCAACATAGGCCGTTCTAGAGAATAAAAATCGAATTTCTTTTAGGAGAACGTTTTCTGTATGGTTGATTTTTTAGTACATGGAGTGATCAAAGAACAGTCTCATTGTGTGGACTAGAAGAATGACGTAAAATCGACTTTCAACACCACCAAAGTACGAACACCCTCCTATTTTCCGGCTCACGTCTTACTGTTTAGCGAGGTGTCTCATATAAAGTGGAGTTCCTTGTCCTGGAAGAGAAGAAGGAATGATGTTTTCTGTCCATTGGGCGCCTTGAGATTCTGAGTTTGAATAATGGGAAGAGAGTGAGAGAATCATGAGGGAAAGAAGCTGTTAGATCATCAATCTTTGTTGACATTTGAATTCTAAACAGTAAAAGAACAAACAAAATTCTGACTCTAGACTATAGAATTATAACCCTGAAGTCAATATCTGGCTGAACTATGGAATGGGTTGAAGATGCTAAATAGTCTCAATATGAGGGTGTTCTATGTCTTGCTCTGGTCACAATGACTGGTGCATAGGTATCTCAATAGCCAAAATTTGTGCTATTATATTGAGATTTCCTGACTTGCTCAGTTAGCATAGAGTTGTAGATAGGTGTCTAAGATGCCAGTGTGTTTTTGTTTTTTTTGGCTGACCCCAACGTACATGAACTCATTTGCGTGGAGAGCCTCACCAAATACAGTTTTGTGAGCCTCATCAAGTAGTGTTCTGTGACCAACACTAAGTGTCGGATGTGGTAGTTTGAGAATATGCACAACAAGAATTATGGTGCACAGCGACCATCCTTCCTGAATGTCCTTGTCGAAATTTGTTTGAACTACCCGTCTTCTTTTCCCGATGTCTAAGGGGATAGAGCTTTTGCAGCATCTGGCAGTTGGTGGATATCCTAGTCATTGTCTGATGGCTTCATTCCTTAAATATAAGATGTGTCTTCATTGAAGCCACCTTTTAGCAGTCTGGTATTTTGATTCTATCACACGTACTTAAGCAGAAGCCATTTGGATATATTAAGAAAAAGTAACCGGAAAAAAAAAAGACAAAGGATATACTTAACAATGGAAGCTTGAATTTGGATTACGTGTGCAAACTTGTGCAGATATACCGAATTACCAATTAACTCAAAGAAACAGAAAGCTTTGAAAAAGGAAAAGATTACTCTCCTAAAAGAGTTCTTCTAAATCAAAACAATATCAAAATAGCTCTGAACCTAAGAAGTTGCTCTAATTGTGCTCCATAAAACTGCTTGTTAAACACCGTCAAAACAGAGTAAATGGCCCAAATTACACCTGACAAGACATTAGTTAGTGGGGAAATAGATACAACTTTATCCCCTTATTTTTCTCATCCAAGCCATTGTAGGATTGTACTCCGCGAAGTATGCCTATATAACTTAGAAGCTTCAGTCTGTTTTATTAAACTTGGCCTTGCTCATCATGTTGCACATTTCAATGAATGGCATCAACCAGTGCGACACTGACTTGTGCTTATTCTTCTGTTCATCTATCGGGAGATAGAATTGAGAGAATTCGGAAGGTTGAGCTTGGAAACCTGCCTCTTATACCTTTACATGCTGCAGCAAATTTGCCTAAAGTATGGTGGTTAATTAGTTAGCTACGATGGGGGAAAATTGTCATTTAGAAGCAACGGTACATCAAAATGGTCATCGCATCTCTTCCTTGTTCTTTTTCATATTCATTCTCAAGGTTTATCTCTCTTCAGGTCGTTCTTGTGGCTCAATTGTTCTGCTGGACAGGGCAATTTCTTGGACATGGCATATTTGAGGTCAGAATATCCTGAAAATTTGCAAACTTGTTCTGCTTGGTTTACTAATGATAACCAATCATGTGTCCCCTTTGGCCAAAGAAAAGGCTTTATGTCAAATTGTGGATGACTTTGTTTCAGAAACGAGCGCCTGCTCTCTTGGACAACCTTGTGCAGGCCTTTCTAATGGCTCCTTTCTTTGTTTTGCTTGAGGCAAGTCAGTTGGATCTTGCTCAGTTTCGAGCCTCTTTGTTTCCTTTTCCAGGATGGCTTTGAGTATATATTATCCAATTGCGGTTTTGCAGGTTCTTCAATCTGTCTTTGGATATGAGCCATACCCGGGGTTTCATGCTACCGTGCAAAAGAGGATTGACGCCGAAATTGCGGATTGGAAGGAAAAGAAGGAGAAGAAGATGTCCTAATTGTGATGGTTCTGTTCAGATGTTGTTTACTTGTGTAACACTGTAAGCAAGTCAAGACTTTTGGAATTCTCCGGGAGTGTAAAATTAGTGATGGAATCTGTTGTAAATTATGTGTAATGGAGACTCTCCTCCTTATTTCACAACTCACTCTAGTTATGAGCTGATGCTACAGCGTGTACCACTTTTCCGAGCACCTCTGCTAAATGCCTTTTCTTCTCCATGTGATTTTTGGAAAAAAAAAAAATTGAAAAAGTTTTAAACTTATTGTTTTTGGGAAAATTATTAATTTTTAAAAAATTTATTGTAATTGTTCCCATTTAGTTTTAATTTTTTTTCGTTAGTTAAGTATTAACATTTTTGCAATTACTATGTTGCGGATAATTTTTAATATTTTTTATTTGTAATTTTCTCCTTCTAACTTTTTTTTTTCTCTTTGATTTTTTTTTTTTACCTTCTTAGTGCTCCTATGGCAGCGAGGGCTTCAACCCCTCCCCAACAATGAAAGTTGGGCCTTACCCTGGCTGGGCGAGGTCATGGCTGCCTTCTCCCACGATGGGCTAGGCCCTGTGAGGTGAATGCGACTCAAAAAAATCCTCGTGATATGCGATCGTGGGCGAGGGTAGCCTCATCAATCGCAAGTGAAGGCGGCCATGGGTGAAGCCGCGCTTCACAGGCGATCGTGGGCGAGGCAAGCCTCACCTGCCATGTGCGAAAGTGGCCATGGCCTCACCTAGCCTTGGCAAAGTCGGACAAGGTCAGTTGGGGATTGTAGAGCCCTCGCCGGCCATCGCAAGAAGAAAAAAAAACAAAAAAGGAGAAGAAAAAATAATGAAAAAAATATTATTAAAAATTATCAACGGCATCATCAACTGGCAAAATGGAACAAAAAAAGTTTAAAATTAAATTAACACAATTACAATAGATTTAATAATTTTCTGTAATTCTTATTTTTTTTTTATGAGTACATTAAACGGGAATGCTCCAGAAAGTGTGAAAAGCCATCTGAACTCGAGAATCTGAAGTTGGTTACTTTCTATACATGTTTGCTTCTTTAAGCTTTTACCCAACAATCTTCTTGTCGAATACGAGGGAAGTTGGCAAAGTCCAATAGCCATCTGAATGTTTCCCATATCATACATAACCTTGGTTTCTATCTGCTGCAAACGACTCCATCGCTAGGATCGTCAACGTCCACAAAACTGTAACCTGGCTTAGGTTTCTCAACTCCCCTGTCATTCATCCATCTTCTCGCGTTCAACACTGAATTCCACTGACCAACACTCGCGTGCATGCTCGAAAGCTGAACATAGTCGCTGCTGTGATTCGGTTCCAACTGCAGCAGTTTCTTCCTCACCGTCTCCCCAAGTTCAATATTGCCGTGGATCCGGCAAGCACCCAACAGCGATCTCCACACTACGGCATTGCATATTATGGGCATGCTCCTTATTAATTGATACGCCTCCTCCAGGAACCCTGCTCTTCCCAACATATCAACCATGCAACCATAGTGCCTTATAGTCGGTTCGATGTGGTAGTCTCTTCTCATGGACTCAAAGTGCCTTCTTCCCTCGTCGACCATCCCGCCGTGACTACAAGCACACAGAACACCCAAGAAAGTAACATCATCCGGCTCTTGTGATCCATCCTTTGACATCCTCGAGAAGAGTTTGAGCGCGTCTTTCGAGTGGCCATGCATCGCCAGTCCTAAAAAATCATGGTATTCCATGTTATTCTATTTTTTGGGCTCGTATCTGCGAAAACCATATGTGCCTCTCCAACAGCACCACACTTTGCATACATATCAATGCATGCATTACGCACTGGAAGAACATCACTAAGACCAGTATGATCAGTGAGGTCATGGAGCCACCTCCCATAATCTAAGGCACCCACTTGGGAACAAGCCGAGAGCACCACAACAAGAGTGGCCTCATCGGGTCCTATGCCACTTCGTAGCATATTCGCGAACACGTCAAGGGCTTCTTTGCACCGGCCGCAGGACACGAGGCAATCGAGCACGGTATTGCACGCCACTAAGTTCGGCTCAGGCATTTCATCAAACAGTTGCATTGCAGCCTCAATGTCCTTGATCATTCCATACATGTGAATGAGGCTGTTCCTCACAAAACCATGTTTGTCCAAACCACACTTGACGGTACTACAGTGCAACTGCTTGCTCAGAGGGAAAGACCCCAGATGCCAACTGGCCTTGAGCAAGAAAGAGAACGTGAAATTGTCGGCCACAACTCCCTCGTCCAGCATTCTCTTGTAGTACTCGAAGGCTCTCTCGTGCTGGCCCGAGTTGCCAAACCCCCTGATCATCGAGTTCCAGAGGAACCCATCAGGCTTTCCTGTGTTCTCGAAGATCTTCACTGCGTAGCCCATGTCCCCATGCTCGGAAACAGCACAGAAATTGATGATCTTGCCGATGAAGAACAGGTTCTTGTTCTTGTTCTCGATCGACCCGGTCCGGACAACGGTCGCGTGGATCTGCTTGATGTCTGAGAGGGTGGAGCATTTCTTGAAGAGAGACGTGAAATATTGTAGCATCAGTGCTTCAGAAAAGCATGGAAAAAATACCAAATTTGATCCCCTGAATAGCTTAGAAACTTCATAAATTAAGCTTAGCGATTTCCAAAACAAACCACCCATTTATCTACTAGCAGTAACCTTTTATTTTCCTTCTCTTCCACGTAAATCTTTTTAATCATTAGCTCGATTGTGATTTCTGAAATTATAATAGCTGATCTTTGATTACAGTTAGATCACATTAGGCCTCGTCTGGCGTCTGGGCCCACTTAACTCAATCAAGAGGCTTGATCTTTCGATCCGAAGCTGGACATTTCGACTCGCTCATTTTACTTTAAAATTTCTTGTAGGACAATCTTCTTGACATTTACCTCTTTTTTTTTTTGGCATCTTTACATTTACCTTGTAAAGTAGAATTTGGCATATTTTTTTTTAGGATAATGATACAAATATTCCCCGAACTTTTTTTAATATTTTAATAACTAAGTTGAACATGTTAAGTTCGGGGATTACATTAAATAAATTGAAAGTTTACGGATTACATTGCAAATTTAGCTAAAATTAAGGAATTATATAAGTCAAATTAAAAGCTCAAAGAACATATTGTACATTAGGCCAAAATTCAGATATTATTTGTGTGATTTTTTTTATTTTATTTTTTTTATTTTTTAAGATTTTGGCGGGCAACTGAGTTGTGCTTCATTTTTAATAAAGTTAACTTTATTATTTCATGGCTTTTCATGCTAAAATCATAGAAATATGTGTACTGTACTTGGGCTGGCATGGGCCACGCTTGCTTGCTGCTCGGCAAAGCCTAGGTGGTTAACAAGGTCGCACGGTCGAGCTTCTAAAGGCCACGCCAATTGCCATGTTCAATTTCAGGAGGGTTGAAGACACGTGGCCACGTCAAATACATATTAAGTAATATCGATGCCAATACATCTCGCCACAACAATACAAACTAACACGTCATTTCTTAAAAATTAAAGAATTTTGATGTTTTTACGTAAATGATAAATTATCATGTATATATAAAATATCGACGGTGAGTAAAGATTCACGATTTTGTTTTTTGTTCTGGTTGGGTATAGTAATTTTTGAGATGGTTGGATGCGTGATATTTTTTTGTCAAATGATATATGACTTAAGTACATATATATTTCGATAGATTTACATTTTTTTTATGATTGAGGTGTTCGGGTCAGCTTGCGCGTACCTCGACTATTTTTCGAGGGGACTAACACGATAACCACCAGTCGCGACCCCTACTTAAGTCACGGAATGCGAGTTGAGAGATTTACATTTTTTCCCCTTAATTTATTAAAAATCTTTAAAATTTACCCTTACATATCGAAATGGCGTGTCGTGATGCGACATCACTGATACTACAGTGCGTGTCGTTGGCGTGTCCGAAACGTTGACCACATGTCAGAGTATCCGGCATGCGCCCAACACAATGCGAAGGCTCCCGGAAAATGTGCATCCTTCTTAGAATATATATCCGTTGACTTAGAATAACAATATCAGTTCCAAATCACAGAAAAAAAAAAAACTAATCATATGCGACTTTGAAAATTGCGTAATTGACTCGGGACGTTGAAAAGGAAACACGCTGCATATCCTATACGACTTAGTCCGTCGTAATTATTTTAACATCCCTAATCGGTGACTAATGTGGAAAAATAAAAGGACCACTGGATTTAAATTGTATGTTAGAAAAGGGAAATGAAAATTGCTGAAGAGAGATGACAAAGCATAATTATGTTGGTAATTCCCATGGTCGGCGAGGTTTCACTAGCGGCCATCGAGGGCGGCCTCGCCTTGGGGCGGGGCGAGGCCAAGAGAGACAATTTCAATGGGTCTGTTGCCGAGTCTCCACCGGGGGGCCACATTTAGCCGAGAGAACACGAGAAGAAAATCGGTCATCACACCGCCGACGATGGGGACGACGGGCCTTGAGTCTCGCACTGGGTCTCCGTTGCGAGCCTAGGAGGTTGCTAGTCCCCAGTCGCGGCGACCCTGCTGTCATGTGACCGCCGCGAGCCTGGTGACGAACCAGGCAATCAGAAGCCTTATCTGCAAATGGGTGCCACAAGCGAAGGGAAAAAATTTCGTAGGAAGGGGACTTGGGCTGTCTATGTAAACGAGATGATCAACGGTGCTCTGGATTGAAGACGATGAACACTGGTGAGGGTAAACATTCGATGGTCTGAGCGAAACAAAGGGAAAAAAAATAGAAATTGTAAAGAAAAAACGACGTAAATATCCTTATTCGTGACTTTTTTTTTTAAATAAAAATAACACTTTAGATCCTTATTTGAAATAATGTACACGTACTTATTTGAGAAAATAATAGCATTTCAAGCTCATATTTGAAATCTTTCCTCTTGTCAATTCAATTCTAAGCTTTTTTTGTCAATTCGATCCTAAACCTTTTACATTTATGCTAATTCATTTCATCCGGTCAATTTTGTCCCCCGATATTGATGTGAAATTTATATATAATATTTCAAATTTAAAAATATTTAGAAATGAATTGATAAAAAAATATATATTAAGAATTGAATCAGTGTAGTTGCAATAAATTTATAACTCTTATTTTTGGTAATTCTCCCCCAAAAACGGATCGAAGAATGTCAGAACTCAAAAGGGGTTCCACAAATTTGACCGAAGAATCTGTATTAGTTAAGCACAAGATTAGGTGGGTCATAGGTCTTTAGGGCACATGATATTTCCTAATGAAACCTGTTATTCATGCACTATCATTTTCTCTGGAAACTGGCGGAGGGAAGCGAATATATGTCCATCCACTCAAACGTAAGCCCTATGGATATTAGGTCAAGCATATTGGTTCTTTATTTATTTTTATCAGCAATTATGCCGGGGTTCTGAGCCACCAAGATCGACTGGGATTGGAGCAAGATCTGACAAATTGGAGCCGTGACATCAATATGATGAGTGATTAGGTGAGCTGAATGGTCAAAGTGATGAGATTTGTGGAGTCATCGGATCATCCGGTACTATCTAATTTCTCGATCATTCAAATATAATTGATCGTATATGCTTAAAATACATATTTATATTGTTTTTTTTTATGAACATATTCACATTGTTAATGTGTAGAAGTATCCATAATAATTAGGAGTTGATTATATATTTATATATATATATATATATAAGAAATAAAATGAACATTAAAAAAAAAAACTTGATGTGATCCCGGTGGTGGACAGTTTCACTCCGGAAACCAAAAATTAGACCGACAATTACCGGTTCCAATGTAAGCGGGAACCGGGACTAGCGCCCCCCGGGGACCAAATCGATCGAGCGGTTCTTTATCCAATTGGTTCCTTTTCCTCACCCCCTACGTGGGAGCGCAGCATGTGAATGGAGAGAAGAGGCATAGAATAACGAATAATGCTGTGGTAGCAAACAAAACAGTTCTATTCTCAGTTATGAACCGGTTGACCAATGATGGACTCACCATCCTCATCAACTACGTAATATCTGACCAACGCCTTTAGGACATTTTGAGCCAATCGAAGCGTTTAGGTATATAAAGCTAAACCGGGGGGGGGGGGGTGGGGGGGTGGGGGGGGGGGGTTGATGTGTGTGTTTGAGAGGTTAATTATGGCGGCTAAAGAATTATGCCTAGTTATCCGCTAAAGTTGAAGATGGTGTGAGAGACTCGTTCACTGAACCCAAAGTGTGAAAGATGGTGAATAGATAAGCTCAGTTTGGTTGTTGGATCTCACTCTAATCGGGTTTATCTTCTTAATTCAACTCTAAACAGATGCCGGGTCCATCAAGTAGCCCAGAAAGTGATTGTGAATTATTGCCTCCCCGCGTCAAAAGATGAATGTATATTCACCATCTAGGGTTTTTTTTGTTCCCTCTAGATACCAAAACAAGCCATAACAAATGGATCTCAAAGACGGTGAACAAGGTGAAAAAATCATCCCTATAGGGGAAAGAAAAGAGGTAAGTTGACAAGAAAAGGCGAGCGACATGCTTTTTCTCCCCCGGCCCTCTACCAAATTGAATGAGAAGGATAAAGATTGAATCATGCAAGGTTCTCTAGTTGGATATAATTGGGTTGCTTTAGAGTCTAAAGTGTAGTTATACTAGAGGTGGTAGCATAATCAAAGAGTTAATGGGTTTGGTTTGCATAATTGGTTGGAGAAAGATGCTCCAACCCCAACTAGTTGGTTGCAACTATTCCCAACAGAAGGTTTGTAATCTATTGGGAGAGACTTGTGCAAACCAGGGGTAATCATCTTGAGAAGAACTAACCTTTTGGAGTGTCTAGTCGAAAGATCTAGTCAAAAAAATTAAGATACACACAAATTGCGGAAACTAACATTATGGCGTGGCAAGTTATATGACAATCCCGATACCGATGCCCGTTTTTCTCCGGGCAAGGCTGTAACAATGGCATGTTTCTTGCTCAAATGATCAATTAGCCTGCCTTGCTCACATAGATATTCTTATTTGTGTGTCGAGAATTCCGAACAAAGTCAATGACGGCATGTCTCTCAACTCGAAGCCAAGTTGGGCAAAATGGTGAAGGAGTGAAACAAAACTGAGCAACTAAACTACTTGCAACTTCTGGAACCACAAACATGTCATCATCTCCCCCCATTACATCCTCAGCATCTTCAAATCAAACCTTTGAGAAATTTGAATATGCTCATCCTCTAATTGTCTATTGCAAATGAATCACTGGCCACGAACATTCAATACCAATTCCCCATCCAACTCAACTTTAAAAAAATGGTGGCAATTTGTCAACCGTGGAATAGAAAAATAATTAAAAGTATGATCAAAAGTAGGCACGTGCCATGATTAATTCTTTTTTAGAAAAAAATATTTATTTATTTTTTTAAATTCCACTTTGGGTAGAGTCTATCTCAAAGTTAGGCAAGTACATGAAAAATCGAATAATGAGAAGTTGATCAAATAAGAAGAAAGAAATCGGAAGATACGCCTCTTTTTACTTTCGCCGGAATTCAAAAGGAGTTGACGCTCTGCCTAAATCGTTCTCCCGAGGCCAATCAGCGCCCGCCACGTAGCTGTTCCTTTCGTGCCCCGCATGTCGCGTTAGACGAAGCAGGACGGAGAGCTCGCCAGCTCAGGAGCCTCCTCTCGAGGCCCACGGGTTTAACCGACTCACTCTCTCGGGATTGATTTAAACCTCATCACCCGGGCTGGCGCCACGTGGCCTCCGCCAGGCTGGGATGGGCTGTGACCTGTGAGCGATCCGGCGCGGCAGCAACTGTCAATTTCACGGGTGGTGACGTGGCGCATGCGGACGTTGAGGCCGCGTGGCTCCGGGCGGGTCAGATTACCGAGAGGACTGGAATTCCTCCGGATGCGGCAGGGGCGACACGTGCGCAGCGGCAATTGGAAGGGCTTCCCTGAAAGGGAAAGGTCATCTTCGTCATTCTATAACTAAAAATGGCAAACGAGGCTTATATGGGATTTATTATAAAGGTTAGTAGATAAATAGATATAGATACCTAGATTAGCAAAGCCGATTTCATCGGACTCTCTTGCTTTCTTGACGTACATTTGAGGAAGCCCTCGTTATATATATATATATATATATATATATATATATATATATATCTAACTTTTTATTTTATGGCCATTTTGGACTTTTTTTAATAGGAAAAATGACATAAATAATCTTTGAACTTCCACCCGATGCGCACTATGATCCATAAATTTTAGTCCAATACGCAATGTTGTTTAAGTACTTTTAGTCTATTTTATGTGATCACTGGACTTTTGGCACATATTCAATATAGTCCTTGAACGATATGGAAATGTAATATTTTCCTTCCCAAGGACAACACTAAATATTTTGATATGATCCATAAACTAAATTTAACATGTGCCAAAAGTCCAATGATCACGTTAAACAAATTAAAAATTCAGGTACTAATGTTCAGGAACCATTTGAGATATAACTCCTTTTTTGTTAAAATGCCAAATATACTGCGTGATTTTTCGGCACTTTCGCGATTTGGTAAAATATAACATTACATTATTGCTTCATTTGTTTCGCAAAAATCGAGTGATTTAGACGGTGTTTTCTTAAAATTTGTCGCACGTGTCGCTTGTAATAATTAGTCAATAAAAAATATTGTCATCGCCGACAACAATTTATGTCTAAACATTTACGTAGACGATGAAAATATTTTTTTCATTTACTCATTTTTTAAATGAGATCTTGCACGTTTCGAAGGTTACCGCAAATCAACCTAACCTGGAGTCGATATCAAATGTCAAGGAGCATTCTCTAGTGATTACGAAATTCCTTCCTCCACCTTGGTGCGTAAGTACGCCTCATTAACAACAATACGAACCTTCTTGGAGATTCTACTTGGCGCATGTCTAATAGCAAGATTTAGGGCTTTTCTTGATGCTTGATGTTGACAAGCTCCGTTATTTATTTCGAGAAAAATAAATAATTCATGAAACATATTGCAAAATTTGATCGTTTATTTTCGCTTGAAACAATTAGTCAATAAATTTATGGCTAAATATTTTTGTGGACAATGAAAATATTTTTTATTCACTAGTTCTTACAAGCGATTCAAACGATTGTTTTTAGAAAAATATTTTTCAAACCGGTTCACTTTGCGCAAAACAATCGAAGCCTAATTATATCTTTTAAACGTCCGCATTAATCGTGAAATCTTATCCTTCCATGCTAATCTAGAAAAAGAGTTTGCAAATCATAGACCTAATTCTTGCTTCTTTCTAGCCAAATTACCATTAAACCATTCGATGTTCTTTTTTCCTTATCATGGGCGCTAGAAATGAAAATAGGGCGTGACTGTTTCACGGAAAACTCAAGATTTTGAGAATGTTTTCTGAAATAATCGCTTGTATGCCTAAAAAAAAAATAAACGAATGAAAAATATTTTCATCATCCACGAAAGTGGTCACGCATAAATTGTTATTGATGGTAAGAATATTTTTCATTGACTAATTTTTCTAAGGTGATATAACCAATAATTTTTAGGAAAACATTTTTCAAATTTTGAGTTTTCTACTAAACAAATGCACCCCTAGCAATATAAAAGTTGGAGGCTGTATTGACCATATAATCTCAAACTAATAGCAAGAGTCATTTGATTTCCATTTATTATCAAATCCAACCGCAACCTTATCACTTCCGAAAAGTCCTAAATGCTTTTGATAAGGTTTGGCTAAGGTAGGCACACAAGGCTCCATTGCTTGCTCAATCCAATTGACATTGAGGTTGCATTGCATCCATGGGTTCATTGCACCTATTGACGCCCTCTACCTTTTTTTTTTTTCCCTCCTTCTCTTTGTTCCTTTGAATTGATCGAATGTGAGATGCGTCGTATCGTATCGTATAGCTTATAACTCATCTTCGAATTTTACCTTACTTTCAAAAGTCACCTCGCCATTGTCAATTGTAATCGGTGGAGCGTAATCCCGCCCGCCGACTCGAGATACTGATGCCAGCATTGGAACAATTCGGTACTAATTGCTCCGATCCGCTGTCGTTCAATTTACGTGCATGAAGGTTATCAAGACCGAGCATTTTTAATATGAGAAATAACCGGGGTGACGTTATTTTTTACCGACATGTCGTCCTCATCTCATAGTCATTGTCATCATTACTATCGAAGGGCTAGGACGAAATAGAAGATGCATGTACATGTACATGTAACTGCTGTACTTAAAACATCCACAAAATTTAGCGACGAATTTAAAACAGCAGATTTTTTAAAAAAATTAATCATTTGTAACGTGGGACAAAAAGGACAAATTGGCTAAAAATTGGGTATAATTATTTTTAGCCTTGTCTAGTTAATACTTTCATTTTTTTAAATGAGGGTCTAAAATAAATATTATTTTAAATAAGAGCTTGAATTGTTTCAGATAAGATATAGCCAAATGGCATTTTTGTTCATTTACTTTTTTGGATTTTTTTTTCTTATTTTTCTATTTTCCTTTTCGTTTGTTTTTTCTCTCTTTTTTTTCTTCTTCGCTCCCCTGCCATTGTTGGCGTCGGCGAGAGTCGCCCGATGCCAACAAGGGCAACCGTTGCCCTCGACAACCTCGACAAGTGCTGCCCCGCTTGACGCCGACAAGGGCAAACTTCACTATTTAGGATCGTTATAGTTATAGCGTCGTTCACCGCGCCTGCTCAAGCGCGCTAGGTAAGGGCCGCCTTTGCCACAAGCTTAAGGCCGATGATGGTCAGGGGAGAGAAAGAAAATAGCAAAAAGAAAAAAGAAAAAAGAAAGGAAAATGAAATATGGAAAAACATTAAAAAAATAAAAAAAGGAAAAAATTAAATATGAAAATGCTCTTATGCAAAACACGCGATGAGTGTTTTATGAGTTTGTGCACATTTCACTGTCGGTTATTTCTGACTAAACGATTTCTCAATCAATGATGGTATATGGATCTACATTTGATATTATACTCTTCCTAAGCGTACTGTTAGAACAACATTTTTTAATTAAAAATAAAATTGATTTCTTTTTTCTTATTTAAAAATTTCCATATATATATATTGAAAGTGACTTGACCACGAGAGCCTCAGGACCTCTCAAATCTTTTTTTCTGCTGAAGAAAGCGCCAAGCTGAACCTACTACTTGACATTGCCTTCATCTGTCACCTACAGAGTTTTTTTCAATGGTGATGGCATGAAAGCTTCCATGCCTCCGTCGGTTTTCCAAAAGCAATTCCAACACCAATACCAAATTTTCATATTTTATTTTTCCATTTTGCAATGCTTCTAGCTTACCAAAGTCAATAGGCGGGTCACGTTTGTGATTTCCATGTGAAATGTGCACTAACTCATGTCTGAGTGTCGGAATCAGGGTGAGCGATTTCAAGATCGGTCCAAGAACCTGTAACCTACTTATTGGAATCGATTTTCTAACTTTTGAAACCTAAAACCTGTCCTGAAACCTGAAACTTATTCAGTCACAAGTTCTAGGGTTAGTTCAAAGGTCTACCAAGATTCTACGTGCATTCTTAGTTGAAGGATTGCGTTATTGGTTACCATTTGATGTTACAGTCCATTGATCACAACTTTTATTTAGACACATGAAAAGTATGAAACATTAATAAAGCAAAAGTATCAGTCGTAAACATCGCCGGAAATGAAAGCTCAAATTAGTGATTTCAGATTACTTATCATCGAACGCCATGAAATACCGTAAGATCATACGAATATATAGAATAAAAAAACTATAAAAGACTTGTTTGTTCCCTAAAATCGTTCAGGACAGATTATTCAATTTTTAAAATCTAGAACCTACCTGGCGTAACCTTTGCCTCCGGTTAGAATCTGAAGAGGCTTTCTTTAAAGTCTTCCGTTGCATTCACACACAGCTTGTAAGGGCTACCAAGAAAGGGGAGAGTTTGTTCTGCGAATACCCTTCTTTTGTACCAGATTCATTGCTCCTTTTTTCCCCATGGACAACGAGACTTTCGTTCAAGATGCAGCCGAGCAACGGTTTGGGATGATCGACCGAATCGAACCGAACTATGTTCATGAGAAATTCTCACATGCTGTGATGAACCCTTGATACTTCTCGTTCTTGATGGTGAGATGAACAGCGTCGTTCGAATGAAAACAACTGAAGGGCTATCTCCGTCTCCACTGGCCATACTGAGAGATGATGAATCGGTTGTTGTCAAAACACACATTCGTGACATGGAGATGCGAGTTGTCTTCGAGTCAAACAGTAGAAGATAGGATTAATACCAAAAAGCAACACAGAAGAGAGAGAGAGAAAGAAACGTGGAACGTAAGGCAGCTCGTATCTTGGCTTTGGTAGGTTATTTCTGCCCCCCCCCCCCCCCCCCCCCCCCCGGCTCTCTCTCTCTCTCTCTCTACCAGAGAACAGTATTTAGGGGCCTCTGTTCCTGCCAAATGCGCCTTCTTTTTACTCCTTAACATCCTCTCTTTGAAAATGGCAGCTTTCGAGTTCAAACGGCTTCTCTTCTTTTTGTCAAGTTTTTATCTTCATCTGTCCCCAGCTTTTCTCCTCCCTTAACTTTTCCTATAGCTTTTTGTTACAAACTTTTCTCTCAAATATCTCTCTATTCACTGAACCTCAAATCCCCTGTTTTGTCTCTCTCTCTCTCTCTCTCTCTCTCTGTGTGCTTGGCTGATATATAAACAGCATATCGTGAGTGGTTTTAGCACCTACCCTTTAGAAGTTTTCCCGTCCTCAGGACTTTTCAGGTGCTCAATTCTGGGCTCTTCGATTCTTGAAGAATTTCAATCTCCTTCTTTCTTTATTTTTTTGTTCTCTCTGTGGGCGATTAGCAGTTTCAAGAAATGGAGAACATGACCGGGCTTGGGAAGGAAGATGATCAGATAGAGTTGCCGCCGGGGTTCAGGTTCCACCCGACTGACGAAGAGCTCATCACCCATTACCTGCAGAAGAAGGTAACGGACGCTGGGTTCGCCGCTAAAGCTATCGGGGAAGTGGATTTGAACAAGTCTGAGCCCTGGGAATTGCCTTGTAAGCATCATGAAATCCCCCCGTTTCACTTCTCTGCTCAAGACAGATTCATTCTGAAATTAGATTAATAGACGTGATTACTTTTGTTTTGAGTGTAGGGAAGGCGAAAATGGGGGAGAAGGAGTGGTATTTCTTCTGTGTGAGGGATAGGAAATACCCGACTGGTTTGAGGACCAACAGGGCCACAGAAGCTGGTTATTGGAAGGCTACCGGGAAAGACAAAGAGATTTACAGGGGAAAATCTCTGGTTGGTATGAAGAAGACCTTGGTTTTCTACGGAGGGAGGGCTCCAAAGGGCGAGAAGACGAATTGGGTCATGCATGAATACAGATTGGATGGAAAAAACTCACTAAATTATCTCCCCAAGACTTCGAAGGTAATGAATGGCTAGCGCTCTGTTTTTCCCCTTGTTTTCTTTGGTCCTCCCCTGTTTTTTCTGGTCTTCCCTCCCATGATAACTAAAAGCGCACAAGTTTATAGTTCTGGTTCTGTGTGTTGCAGAACGAGTGGGTCATTTGCAGGGTCTTCCAAAAGAGCTCCGGTGGGAAGAAAATCCATATCTCGGGCCTCGTGAGGTCGGGTTCTCTCAAGAACGAAACGAGTTCTGGCTTGCCGCCATTAACGGATTCTTCTCCGCACGATTCGAAGCCCAAATCCAACCCCGGAACGGCTTACGTGCCCTGCTTCTCCAGTCCGACGGAATTCGAAAAGAACAAGGAAAACATGAACGGTTACTTCAACAATCCTCTGTTCCCCATTTCTTCGAATCCCACAAATCCCATCCCCAAAGTCTCAATCCTGAGCGCGTTGTACCCAGTTCAAGCCATCCCTGCGCCCACAAATCTGCAATACCCGGGCTCGGTTTTCACGCCGGATCATTCAGTCCTTAGGGCTTTCCTCGAGAGCAACAGGCTAAACTCGAGGCAGAGCATGAGAACAGAGAGGGAAGCGATCGGCTCGGGGCTCGCCGACGACGCGAACGGCGAAATCTCCTCCGCAGTACAGAGTTTCGAAATGGGGAGGAGGCAGTTTGAGGATCAACAAGCTCCATCAACCTCAGCTGGACCGCTTGACGTGGAGCTCCTCTGGAACTATTCAAGCTAGGAAAAAAAAAAGATAATTTTTATGTTTAGGGGCAAAGGCTTTGGGGTCATTTGTTGCTGTCATACAAAAAGAAATTATGGGTGAGTTGTGGGCCTGTGTATAGATTTTCTAAATCCCAAGGAGTGATTGAAAAGAAAGTGAAGCATGTTCTGTATGGTGGCTTTATGCATTTGTAAGGAGATTTTAGCGCAATTTTCTGATGGCCCTCTTGGAATATTTTATCAAGTTTAATGTTCTGTTACAGGCATTTGCAATAGCATCACGAGTTGGCGATTTGCTCAAGTACAAAACATGTGACATACGTGAAGATTAAGTTGGTGGCTGAGGCTAACTGATCTTCATTCTTTATTGGATTTTCCTGAGCAGCAGAGCATTTCCATGGCAGTCCCAGGTGGTTCCCAGTTCTTACATCACCGAGGAAACGAGCTGCATTCTCGTACAGTTGGAGGAAAAAGGAAAAAAACAACACGGCTTTGCTCATTCTATATTGTTGTCCTTGTGGGGACTGAAGTGAGTAGGCCATACATTATGGACAACCTTCCCTAACTCCCCCACCACTCCCTCCCTCCCTCCCTATCTCTCTCTCTCTCTCGCCCCCACGAAGGCACGCGGTTTGAATGTGAATTGTATGGATTGAATCTGCGGCCTGTGACCCGCCTTCTGGCAATAGTGGCATATGATCGCAAACATGTCTTGTTGGCCTGATGCACAGGCAGAGCTTTTCGGATTGAAGATTTTGACCGAAGAGACGACATCTCGAACCATGTTCAGCGGCATGTTCAGCTGCAAGAACTTGATAAGCACCCGAGGAATAGTCGATCGACCTGCTACCCTTGAAAGATCTTTTCCAATTGTTTGGCTATGTACGGAAAGATAAAAATAAAATGACCAGACAGAGGAAACAACAATGTAAAAAACAGGGCAAGGATCATACCAGCACTCGCCCCCGTTATTTATGCAGTGGGTTGATACACAATTGGACGCCATCTTAGAATCAATGTGACCATGCAGGTGATCCGAAGAAGTTTGCTGAATATTCGGCATTCGATTTAAACACAAGAAATCACATATTAATGTAGTAACCGCATTCAAAACAATCTTAAGAATCACGCTAGTAACTATACGTGGTGGGTTGGCGAGATTCGCTACTGAAAATAGGGTCCGGTTAGGAATATCATCGAGGATGACAATTCTAACACGATATCGAAATACTAGTAAATTTTCAAGAAGTGGCGATGTCATCAATCAAATTTAATAGGGTTTTGCTGAGTACTCAAGTATTCGATCCAAATACAAGAAACTTCCAATTAAATACACTAACAATACTCAAAATAATCTTGAGAGTCACGCTACTCACTACGTGCGGTGGGTCGACGAGATTTGCTATCGAAAATAGGGTTCGGTTAGGAACCACATCAAGGATGAAAATTCCGATGGGATATCGAAATACCGGTAAAATTTTCAAGAAATGACGTTGTCATCAATCAAATTTAATGGGGTTTTGCTGAGAGCTCAAGCATTCGATCCAAATACAAGAAGTCTCGTATTAAAGCAGTAACAATTCTCAAAATAATCTTAAGAGTCACGCCAGTCACTTCAAGCGGTGGGTTGGTGAGATTCGTTACCAAAAATTGAGTTCGGTTAGAAGCCTCATCGAAGGTGAAAATTCGCACAGATTATCGAAATACCATTAAAATTTTGAAGAAGTTGGGTTGCCATCAATCAAATTTAATGGGTTTTTATTGAGTGCTCAATCATTCGATCCAAATTTAAGAAATCTCGTATTAAAGCAGTAACAACACTCAAAATAATATTAAGAATCACGCTAGTCATTACATGCAATGGGCTGGTGAGATTCGCTGCAAAAAATAGTGTTTGGATAGAACTGTCGAGGATGAAAATTCGAACACGATATCGAGATATTGGTAAAATTTTCAAGAAGTGGCATTACCATCAATCAACTTTAATGGGGCTTCATTGAGTGTTCAAGCATTCGATCCAAACATAAGAAATCGTGTATTAAAGCAGTAAGGACACCCAAAATAATCTTAAAATTCACGCCAGTCATTGCACGCGATGGGTTGGCGAGATTTGCTGCCAAATATAGGGTTCAGTTAGAAACCTCGTCGAGGATGAAAATTCAAATATGATATCCAAATACCGGTAAAATTTTCAAGAAGTGGCATTGCCTTCAATCAATTTTAAAGGGGTTTCGCTGAATGCTCAAGCATTCGATTCAAATACATGAAATCATGTGTTAAAGCAGTAACAACACTCAAAATAATCTTAAGAGTCAAGCGAATCACTACACGCGATGGGATGGCGAGATTGGCTGACAAAAATAAGGGTTTGATTAGGAACCTCATCAAGGATGAAAGTTCGAACACAATATTGAGATATCGGTAGAATTTTCAAGAAGTGGCGTTAGTGAGCGCTCAAGTATTGGATCTAAGTACAAGAAATCTCATATTAAAGCATTAATGACACTCAAAATAATTTTGAGAATTACGCCAGTCACTTCACACGGTGGGTCGGCGAATTCACTGTAAAAAACCTGGTTCAGTTATGAAACTCGTCAAGGATGAAAATTTGGACACGATATCGAAATACCGGTAAAACTTTCTAGAAGTGGCGTTGCCATCAATCAAATTTAATGGGGTTTTGTTGACTGCTGAAGCATTCAGTCAATATGTGCAGTAACGGCACTCAAAATAATCTTGAGAATCACGCCAATCACTTCACATTGTGGGTTGCCAAGATTCGATGCCAAAAACAGGGTTTCGTTAGCACCCTCATCGAGGATGAAAATTTGGACGTGGTATCGAAATACCGGTAAAATTTTCAAAAAGTGGCATTGCCATCAATCAAATCTAATGGGGCTTTACTAAGTGCTCAAACATTCGATCCAAATACAAGAAATCTCATATTAAAGCAGTATTGACACTCAAAATGATCTTAAGAGTCACGCCAGTCATTACACGGGGTGGGTTGGGGAATTCGTTGCAAAAAAGAAGGTCCGATTACGTCCCTCATCGAGGATGAAAATGCAGATACGATATCGAAACACTGGTAAAATTTTGAAATAGTGGCGTTGCCATTAATCAAATTTAATGGGACTTTACTGAGTGCTCAAGCATTCGGTTCAAATACAAGAAATCTCATATTAAAACAGTAATGACACTCAAAATAGTATTAAGAGTCACGCCAGTCATTTCATGCAATGGGTGGGTGAATTCACTACCAAATAATAGGATTCGATTAGGACCCTTATCGAGGATGAAAATTCTGTCATGATATCAAAATATTGGTAAAATTTTCAAGAAGTGGCATTGCCATCGATCAAATTTAATGGGTTTCGCTGACTGCTCATGCATTCAATCCAAATACATGAAATCTAGTATCGAAGCAATAACGACACTCAAAATAATCTTAAGAGTCACGCCGCCAGTGACTACATTAGATCGGTACAATTTTCAAGAAGTGGGATGGCATCAATCACAATTTAAGGGGGTTTTGATGAGTACTCAAGCATTCGATCCAAACACAAGAAATCTCATATTAAAGCAGTCACGCACTCAAAATAATCTTAAGAGCCACTTTAGTCCCTACACGCGGCAGGTCAGCGAAATTCGCTGCAATAAATAGGGTTCAACTAGGAACCTCATCAAGAATAAAAATTCGAACACATTATCGAAAATACTAGTAAAATTTTCAAAAAGAGAGTTTTAATGCTATCAATCTACCGAGTCGGATAGCAGTTCGGGGATGCCATTATACTGTGGGTCACTAATTTTTGAAAGATTGGACCACCCCACAAACAATTTTTAATATATATATATATATTATTATTATTTGCCCAAAATAAGGGTTAATCTCAGTGTCATGTTATAAAAAAAAAGTGTGTCCTTAATTATGTTTTAATACACACATAATTCTTAACAACAAGAAATAAAGCATGATTAACCCGTTAAGTAAACCAATCTCCTGCTTAGATTGATCACATTATTCCCCCGAATCCCTCCCCTTTAGAGCACTCCATTCTCGTTCCTTCACATGATCCCCCACGTTCGGTTATCAAGCTGTAATGCATGATGATGTGAGTCTACGACAACATACGTTCTATGTGCCCCAAATTTCAAATTTCGTTATTAACATGTTGTCTACCACGTGTGTTTTCGATTTCGAACACATGAGGAACGAGCACCCTCAGTTGAATCGGCGACCAATTCGTGTCCTGCACGGCATGATCCTCAGCTAGAATCGAAGTGGGGGACTCTTCTTTTCGCCACCTTTGCGCAGTGCGTTGGGAATCGGGATCAAGGATAGTGTGAAAATTTTCGATTTTCGATTGTTTGAAGAAAAATATTTTTTTTTCGAATATCTCTCGTAAAAGTGAATGGAAAGAAAGTAATTTTAAAAAAATGTAGAAAATAGTTGGGCATAAATTGCCGTTGTGGATAATATGAATATTTTGCATTTACTAATTATTTCAATTGGTCGTTTTTAGAAAAAAAAAATCAAATTATTTATTCTTCACAAAATAGAACTAAATTAAAATGCCCCGCTAATCGACATTTGTGAGTGCCTATTTTCGTCTTTATTGTTCACCAAACCAAGAATTTAATTAGAGGCAAGCTCGACAGATCACCATGCCTAATGATCTTTTGTCACCCTCTTATGTAGTCTCTCTTTCTAGTGGGGGCGTCCTACGTGGAAAATTAATTTAGGCCAGGCGAACTGGTTTGCTTTTTTTTTTTTTTGAGATAAAAATTAATTTAGGGTGAAAGTATCGTAACAACACCACATTGAGATTTTAATAAGATTATCATTAAAAAAAATTGTTACGATGTAAAATACGATATGCACAATTATTTAACAATTATCGAGGTAGGGATTTCAAGTTCAACTCTGGTTGAATCATAACGACTTATTTTCATTTTGCCCCGGCCCATATAAAATATCTTGAGCACAATGAACAAGATGTATAAGGAAAAAATAAAATTCTTTAAAAAAAAATGCGTAACCGTACTAACTCCGCCGTATATTTTGTGTCATATGAGGGTCGGACTTAAATATTCTAGGACCATATAATATTGTTAATAACTTACTTATTTATTCATGTTGTTAGTGTTAACGACGAGATTTATTATTATTTTTCGCATGTCCACGGAAATTTATAGTATGTAAAAATTCTTCCAATTCAATAAATTCTACAATTTTGTCGTTATATCCCACTAGAGGAAAAAGAAAGAGAACCGCGAAAAAAGCTTGCGTAACGGCGCAGCTCCCACTCCTCCGAGTGATAATTCCATGCGGCGCGGCCCACGCCGGGGAGGGGTGGAAGTCAGATTCGGGACGGAGAGTTCGGCCTTCCTAACGGTCGACACGTCCCACACGTCCTTTGGGGCCCACCTGCGATTCCCGCGCTGGCTCGACACGCGGTTCAGGTGGCTGGCGTCACCGGTGACCGACGAGCGCGACGCCCGCCTATGGCAGGGCGCCACGTGGGACGGTTCGGTCCCATTACAGCTGGGCGACCCGTCTCTCCGGAAAAAGCCAAGGGGGAGAGAGAGAGAGAGAGGGAAAGGACAAAGAGATTACACTATTATTGCCTGTGTTCAAGGGCCTTGAGGGAAGAAGATTCTCACGTCCCATGACTGCGCATTTATGAAGTAGTGATAAAGCGACCTCAAAGTCTCTTGACTCGCTCGATGCATCCGAATCGAGTCAATCACTGTCATTTGAATTCGTGCGACGCTCGCAATGGCAAGAGCGTTGATGTGTTATTTAAGTTTTAGACTCTTATCGATGGCCAAGCCGATGCTCAATACGACCGCTGTCAAATTTAAAGTCCTTGTTGAAGTCGACCGGCTATTTAGTAAGAGTGAGCGATTCCTCTTAAGAATCGAGAATCGGATTGGTGGTGCCGATTTTCAATTTTCAGAACCAAGGACCGGACCAACAATCAGGTTCGATTCTCAAGCGGTCTAATAGAGTCAAGCAAATATTATCAAGGCTATTATTTTCGGAAAAAAAATGTCTCTAAAACAGTACATTTTAATAAAACTAGAAAAACGAGATTACAAATGACACAAGACACAATCGACTCTAATCAATTGTCATCCTTGGGCAATCATACTTTAATTCAATCATTCTTATAAAAAAAAGGGGGGGGGGGAAAGCAAGGAAAAAAAGAGAGAGAAGAGTTGTGAATGTCGTGTAACTTGCAATTGATAGAAGATATTCAATTCTACCTCGCGTTGCTTTCAATCTGATAATTTTGAGGAAAAAAAAAAACAAGTTGCCGAATTCTTGAATACTATTGTGTCTCAATAAATTAAAGATTAAAGGGTACTAGGAGTTTTGTTTAAATTAATCATCACATCGAATCATGGTTCACTGTAGATCAGGTCCGCTCTTGCGTACACGTATGCTCAACTCTCTATCTGATGCACATCCCAGTCCACTGATTCCGCCTTTGAGTAGTCTAGAATTAGGGTCGAGAGCACATGATGTTTGCTCCCATGCCAGCGATGACCCCTCGCCCTCGTCATACTAGCTGTTATAGCCTTGCTTTTTCATTGGGAACTTCACTGTTATTTAAGATGAGTGCAGTGGAAGTTGTAAGGCTTGTCACGAAAGTGTAATCGAGTCCTAGAACTTTCAAAAAGCTCAATTGAGTCTAAAACTTATTAGAAATCACAATAGAGTCTTAAAATTTTCAACAAAAAATAATAATATAATCAAGTCCTTTCATTGATAGCATTTTATGAAAATTTAGGACTCCATTGCACTTTCGCGACGAGGTTGGGGGCTTAGTTGCATCTTTTCAAAAAGTTTCAAGGCTCTACTGCATTTTTGCGATAAATTTCGGGAGTTAAATTGAATTTTTTGAACTCAATTGCACTTTCATGATAAATTTTAGGAATTACGATATACATACCCCCGTTTTTTTCCTCCCCTCCTCCTCGTGAATGACTCGTGAGTTGGTCGGGTCCAATTCGCAAAGCACACGTGTCGCGACGTGTGCGACTCCTCCTAGGGGCCATGGGAGGGAAAAACAGAAAAACAAAAGATCTCAAGGGGGGAGGGGGGCACGAGAAAATGCCAAAGTTGAACCCGAATCATTTGGCCCCCCCAATCAAACGTGCAAAAGAGAACGATTGATGGTAACGTTCGAGAGAATTGCGTTAGCCAGGCATAAGCAATAATGGCCTTCCTTCGTCTCAAAAGGATAAGAGGCTAACGCACAATTGAAAGTCAAAAATCTTATCTTTCCCTTCGCTATTTCCGTAGGAAGTTCGCCTTCGCCTTGCCTTCTCAAGGGCATCGAAAGAGGAACCTAACCGCATATCATCTTTTGCCCATCTTTTGATGATGTTTTCCGATGATTAACACTAAACCCCACCTTAGTCCCCCTAAAAAGGGATCTTAGAACACATTTTCCCCACCTTATTTTCCCCGAAATGGAATAGTTTCGGATCGGTTCGTGCTTCCCATCTTATCGCTAAATCGAGCCGAGTCCATCGCGCGTCATTGCTCGCGCAAATTTCCTCCCTCAATTAAAGCATGCGGTTGCGAATTAATGGGCCGATCGAGTCACATCAGTATTCCTATTGATGAAATACCGATACCCTTTAGGTATAATGCACGGGCCCGATCAAGTCGCACCAGTGTTCCAATCGATGCAATGCTAATAATTTTTACGTGTAACGCACGTGAGTATGAAATTATAATCAAAATTCGATGTCCTGTATATTTTTATTTGGTGCGCGTACCTAGGAATGCAAAACAAAAAAATGGAGTGAGGATTTTCGACTTGGGTCGGCCTGAAAGCTACGTAATATGGGCACGTTGGGAGGACACATTGCTTAGGGTTAGCATGATCGGAATGGGCAGTTCGCACCCTAGAATCGGGAACCGACCACTAAGGGCGGGTTTTCGAAAAGTTGAAAATCGAAAATTGGCCGTTGGTTCCATGGATCCCTCCAAGCAAATGGAGGCGATCAAGAGCCGAAGAGGGAGGCGATGAACTGCTAAAGGCACGACTATGAGTCTGTGGGAGACGAGAGTTGAGGCCGTGAGTCGAGAGACGGAGACGAACAGAAAAATGTGAGTGAGAGATTGAGGCGAGGTGGGGGAGCTTCAAATTTGAGATTTAAAACTTTTCATTTTGTAAAAATTATAAACTAAATAATGTATGTTCATTATATCAGTTTGATCTGGTCCGGTCTGGGCGGACGGGCATTTTCCACACTTGGAATCGGAAACCAGACCGGTTCCCTAGGAAGTGGGAACCACCAGTTCTGAGCCGGTCCAAATGGTTCCCGGTTCCTTTATATACACCTACAAGTCACCACCGACGTCGAGGACTGGCGGGGTCGGGCCTCCCATCAGGTCGAGTGTCGTACTCCTCGGCAGCGAGTAGCGTCCATGGGCCACAAAGCCCAATTTCCACAGGCCCATATGGTGATCACCGCTCACTACTTTTTAGGCGGTCGGTTTATTTATTTAAATTTTTTTACCATTTTTGGTTTCGTAATAAATAATTAAAGATCCGTTTCCTCGTATAACAGCCAGCCAATGCTCCTTGTCTCTCTCCTACTCTCCCTGCTACGGCGAAGTGGCCGGGTTCAGTCTCTGGTTCTTGCATTTGTCTTCTTCGATCGCGTTCCAACCTTGTTTTTGCCCTAAGTCTTTGTCGAACAATTTCATTCCGGTGTTTCCACCACGAATCCGCTCTCGTTTGGCCGTGATTGGAGGCGTCATTGCTCTGTGATTGCTGGCGCACGGATATCGGTATTCGACCTTTTTCCTTTTTTTTTTGCCCTAAGTCTTCCTCGAGAATGTCGAGCGTTGTCCTTCTTGGATCGTATGTTATGGTTGTTGCAATTCAATGTTCAGTTACTGTTTCAGCTTCAAATGCACAGTGGAGAATTTTGATTGGGATTGGTTTGAGCTTCCCTTTTTTAGGCAAAGGCTGATAATGAGGAAATGGAACCTTTGAGGGGCTTTTACTTAGCGTGTGCTGATCATCATTGCCAAACTGACTGACCCGCAGTTTAACCCGAGGGCTAGGAGGGGCTTGACCGTGCGTGTAACTTTGTTCGTGGTTGCAGATGGCGAGAGTTTCTTCGATGTTGAAGACGTTGAAAGCATACTCGGTTCCACTGATGCTCTTCGTTGGAGCCATGTTGTATCAGCTTGTCATTATTCCTAACACGTACCCTCGTTCTCACTATGACGGTATCTCTGCTCACTACTTGATCCACCGATATATGAGAATTGGGACACATTCGATGTTTTTTCTCTGAGGAATTTATGTGATTGATCTAGCTGTGGCGATGAGTTTTATCAGAGGTTATCTGATTTCTTTTTCTTTTTGCGGTTCAAAAATTGTAGTTTTGGGCTTGAAGAGGTATAGTTCTATCCAGGAAGTAGAAGAGGCGTACGAGAAGCTTGTCTCATCCGGGTCTGTTGTACTTTCTTTAAGTTGATTCTATTCCTGGTTTGGTTTGCTAGTTTTATTGCACCTCCTTTTTTCATTACGATGGGCATTCACAATGTGTGTCAATAACAATTTTGGTCATTTACAATCCTATGCAAATTGATTATTTTGGTCACAGTGATGATCTCAGGAGCTCAAATGGGGAATCGCAAAAGTCATCCAACTTTATAAAGGTCAGCTCATTATTTGCTGCAACATGCTCCTACTATTTAAGCTTTTTACTCGAATTGCCTCCATGCCTCTTCAATTAATTTTGGAGTCATGGCAAAACCAAACGTAGAACTTTCTTGTTTAATAACAACTAAATTCCTTGATGCTGTTGATCAATTGGTAGCGGTGGCTTTACCATTGCTTCATTCAAATACAACCGACATACTTCCTACGTAACTAATTGTGACCTTAGAGACTTTAGAAATATTGACTTTGGGAGCATGTGGCCTGAAATCCTTCCCTTTAATCTTTTGTCATGATGCCATTGATCTTTATCTAGAAAGAGCGGTTTAGAATGATTTTCATCCTTATTTTAATTTAAAACAAGAAAATAGCTGGCAAAATATACTTAGTCGGTAGCAACTATGTTTGCTCGCGTATCAGTTGTGTGGAATATTTAATTGAAGTGGGATCACTGCCAACTGCTCTAAAAGTTTAAGCTATTAGAAGAATGCGCGGTTTACTATTTATATATTTCAACACTCCCCCTCACGCTTAGTTTGGTCTTTTGTCTAGTACTAAGCGTGGACATATTCATTGGGGAGTCAAATAGGGGCTTGAAAATATTTGAACTCAGGATTTCCTGCTCTGATACCATGTGAGATTTTATGGGACCACTGCCAACTGCTCTAAAAGCTTAAGCTATTAGAAGAGGGTGTGGTTTAATATTTATATGTTCCAACAACTCCTCCTATCCACGCTTTATTTGCGGAGTGAGTAGATTTCCAAGTGTTTATCATCTGCAATTGTGAAGAGTTCATTGAATTTCGTATGGTCCTACTTGTTTCCGCATTCTTTTTCCTCTTTCTGAAAGTTGTGAACAGTTGGCACCCATAAGTTGCCTTTGAAGCAATTCTTTCATCACCAAAACTAATGTGCTGTTCTGCAAAACTGGAATGACTGCAATTGGGGGTGCTTCTTTCAATGTTAATTTGGAGTGTGGCAAAACTGAACTATGCCTTGCGTGTTCTCGGATATCTTTTTTTGTTTCTGAAAGTTGCATATTCAGAGCATGGTGTCTATCTTTTCAGACTGGTTTTTCAGAAAAGTTTGTTCTTCCAACCATTTTTCCATTTTTTTGTGGACTTGGATGTATTGGTGCCTTGCCAAGAAGTTGGTGGTTGCTTCATGTTTATTTTGTTGGAATTTTAGCATTGCCACTTTATTTATTTGAGTTGTATCGCTCTTTTCTGGTGACTTTATCCTGCAATGGATGTACAATTTCTCCATTTGTCTTGAACTAGCAGTTTTGGTGGTATACTTGTGGCAAAAAATCTCTCATAAAGTTTTAACCGATCTACATATGTGAATTGTCTTGTCTTCTCTTTTGTTCTTGCATCCTATTTTCTCTCATCTGCAGGGCTTTTTGTGTCCTGTTTCCATTGCCATTGAGTTTTCGGTTCATGGAATATTGACCCCATTTCATTTCATGCTTTGTATTGCTCTTTTCTGGTGACTTTATCCTGCAATGGATGTACAATTTCTCCATTTGTCTTGAACTAGCAGTTTTGGTGGTATACTTGTGGCAAAAAATCTCTCATAAAGTTTTAACCGACCTACATATGTGAATTGTCTTGTCTTCTCTTTTGTTCTTGCATCCTATTTTCTCTCATCTGCAGGGCTTTTTGTGTCCTGTTTCCATTGCCATTGAGTTTTCGGTTCATGGAATATTGACCCCATTTCATTTCATGCTTTGCAGATTCGTTATGCTTATGAGCTGCTGACCAACCCCACTTGGAAAAGAAATTATGACATGTTTGGCATTGAAGAGCAACATGTGAGTAATATTTCTTAGTAATGCTGATTGGATGTGTGTGTATACATTTTTATATAGAATTCGTCTACTGGAGAATACATGTAGATGCAGTACAACATCTAACTCTTTTGTCTGCAGGATGTGATTGAAGAGGCCAAACAGCTATACGCTGGGAAAAGCTATTCTGAAGCGCACCTTCCATTACTAGAAGCCGCTGCTTCTGGTAAGAATATGTGCTGTGATTTCTTGATCATCCTTTTTTGGATTTAGATTGGGAGTGGTTATAGACTTCCGCCTATACCGAGAATCGGTTGAGCTTATAGACAATTTCTTCATTTTCTGATCAGAAACTGGAGACGAAGCTTTTAATGCCATTACCTTGAAAGATGTTCTTGCATCTGAAGTTGACAGGCCATGGCTATTCATGGTATGACTGCCATCTACATCTTATTTGAGCTTTTATGCAAGTTATCTTTAATGTGTTCACAATTTATCTTGGTCCTTCTCTTTTCCATTGTCGCCGGAAATTTGGTGGTTTCTGTTAAATAAGGACAAATTCAGTTCAAATGCAATCTATTCTCTTCCCCAGCCTTTTTTTTTTCACTTGTGGGGCAGGAGAGAGGGAAGAGCAGTCGATTGCAAAATATTACGCCAAGTAACTGAGAATCATCAATATGACTGGCCTTATATACTCTGATAGACAAAATTAAAGAAAAGAGAAGAAGCCTATGCTATCGTATTTGTATGGTGGTGTTTGTTTTCTTGTCAAAGTTATTCCTTAGGCCTGTATGGGCTTTAATATGGTTTGTTTAATGAGTTCATAAAGAAACTTGATGATAAAGGTTATGCTTGAAGTCTAGATACTACTGATTTCTTGATGGAATGACAACAAAGATAAAAATGAATGGTTGAGTTGTAGATGATGAAAATGGTAAAGCTGTAGAGCCATTAATCTTCTATGATGAATATGGTGGAGGAAGATAAGGCTTCACGTTGTGTCAACACATGTAAAAATCGGTCCATATCCAAAAGACAGCTCAATAATAAGATTTACTGTGTGAAGCATCTAAGTTATGGTCAAGAGTGAGAGAATGAGCATGACTGATGCTTTAGTTGGATAGTGCATACTTGGTTTCAATTAGAGTACTTCAAGCAGATGATCCTTGCATTTTAGTTGGAGGGTCCATCTAGTTGCCAAATTTTGGAAGATTGTAAGTGGCCAGTTGATAAGCTGGGCTGTGATTTTTAGGGATCTTTCTGCATTGTTAATGTTAGAATATCGAAGTATTAAAGCACGCCTTTATTTAAGAGCTTAAACTTTTAAAACAGTGAGCAGAGTTCCACAGAATTTTTTACATGTTATCAGGGTTGGATGAATTTAGTTCTATCAAGGCTCCTTTATGTGCCTCCCATATATTTCCATTCTTCAGTCTTAAGCGGAAGTCCGTATTACGTTTGGGGGGAGTGATGGAATATTTGCATATTAAACCATTCCTTCATTTAATAGTGTAAGCATTTAGAATTGTTGAGAGCGGATCCACAGAATTTTACAATTGAGAGACCTAAATTGAACCAGAAATAAAACAAAAACAGCAATTTTTGTGATTTTTGCGTGCTTATGTGCTTTTCGCGTGTTTTCCATTTTCTACTTTATTTTCCTCTCAATGGACGTAGTCTGCCAAATAATTTATTTAATAAAAAGTTTCTTTCAGATATATTCATCTGGGAGCAAGTGTTGTGCTCATCGCTTTGGCATCTGGACAAGAATAGGTTCGTTCCTAATTTACAAGAATTCATTGTTAAGTCTTAGTCTCCTAGTACTCAAAATTTGTTTCCTCTATTGTTTCTCTGGATAATTTAGTTGCCAAGTTCCCCGGTACTATACATGATACTTGGTTGAGATGGATGCATTGCTGCTCCTCACATTCTATTGTAAACTTGTAAACACAGTTTCCGAAATAAACTGCTGCATTCTTCTTCTTTTTCTTAAATCCTGAACTCGTCCATCATGTGCAACCCCATCTCTCTTCCTATCAATGAAGTGCATGTTGGGTCAGTTGTTTTTGTGCCATTCATGCACAGAGTCATCCTCTTATGGCTAGTTTTTATTTCAAAAAGTAGGATACCTTCTAACCGATATCAATTCATCTCTAAGTGGAGAAAAGTGCTTTAGCATAATTCTGACAATTTACTTCTTAAAGTCTCAAATGAAGTCTAGATTTGTTGTCTGTCATTTTCCTTTTCTAGTTCTCATTCATATGCCTAATCTTCAAAGTCTTGCCTTTCAAGTTTCAATCAATGTGATCAGATTGTGAGTTTTCAAGATAGTTGAGAGTTTCTTTTGGCCTATAGCACAAAGAAAAGTGGGAGTGCTTTGGTCATGCTAAACTTTTTGTTCACAATGCAAGGTAAGCACTCAAAAGTTATTCGAATTATAGGCTATGTTTGTTTCATGGAAAATAAATGATCTTAAAGTATTTTCCTATAAGTGATAGCTTGTACTTAAAAAATGAATTGAGTGAAATTTTTTTTACTGTCCACGGAAATGTTTTAGACATAAATTGTTATCGATAATGTAAAACATTTACCATTGACTAATTATTTCAAGCGATCATTTTTAGGGAAACGTTTCCAAATCATTCATTTTCCTAAAAACAGATGGAGCCTTGATAGTAGCTGTTTCTCAATGTGCGATCATTATGATGACTACAGAATTATCACTTTGGTTTCACTATGTGCTTTCCCTTTATCCTGTTGCCCTCTAAATTACATGCAGCTGCAATGTTGGATGGAGTTGCAAATACTGGTGCTGTGGAACTTGGTGAGGTTCAACTTGCATCATATCTTGCTGAGAGAAAACCAACAGGACAATTGTTTTACAGGAGTGGTAAGATACTTTGATGTATCACTGTTAGTTTTGAATTTGGTTGTGTTGGATAGAAATCTTTTGGACCATGTGGAAGGTAGTCTAGCAGGTCACCTAAATAAAGAAGCCCCTGATTTTTCTCTTTACATATCAACCAGGAAAAGGGAAGGTTTGCCATTGCCACTATATCAATAGTTCGTTCCAACAAGAATCTGTGTGAAGTTGATTGCACAACCGTCTAAGGTTTTGGGGAGCAACCCTGTTTAGATTTTGTGTCTCAAGTCAGCATCCCCCCTCCCATGTAGGCTGCTAGGACGACGAAGGCCTGTAGCATGCGAAACACAATGTGTGGATGAAAAAATTGTTTAAATCAATTACGTAAATAAGTGGAACTGAAAGGAGAGAATGAGGATCAAACTCGAGACCTCTGCTGTGATTTATATTTCATGTTAACCGGAACAACACCTTTTGATCCTAGGAAATGCTTAGAGGACATTAGGAATGCACCTTTGTTGGCTTTTCGTAGAATTCTCCCAGTACTGACTCCATGGATAAAGTGTCTAAAAAGCTAGGTAGCCCATCTTCTCAGCTCTTCCATGTGGTACCTTGCTAGGACGACGAAGGCCTTAAGCATGCGAAACACAATGTGTGGATAAAAAAATTGTTTAAATCAATTACATAAATAAGTGGAACTGAAAGGAGAGAATGAGGATCAAACTTGAGACCTCTTCTGTGATTTATATTGCATGTTAATCGGAACAACACATTTTGATCCTAGGAAATGCTTAGGGACATTAGGAATGCACCTTTGCTGGCTCCATGGATAAAGTGTCTAAAAAGCTAGGTAGCCCATCTTCTCAGCTCTTCCATGTGGTACCTTGTTTTTCAGTTATGGGGATCAAGATCCAAAAATGCTCTTTATTTTCCTTAAATGCCATGGGTTTCCTTTGGATAGGAAGACTGAAAATACTCTCCTATTTATTTTTTCAATTCGTAGATTGGGTTGTATCAAACCATCATTGGCATGCATCTAGTATGCATTATCTAGATGAGGAATGCAATATGCTTTGATATATACATTTGTCACAAATTTTACGCAATCGAGAAGCAAGACAGGAATATATGTTGAGCTCATTTCTTTAAGCGAGGAATTTGTTCTCTTTATATTTTTATTTTCAGTCCGGCAAGGAGAGAGTATTGAAGATGACATTGCACTCAATTTGCTTTGTTATTAATTTGAGAAATTTACTACAGGTATTCCTTCAGTGGTTGCTTTTCCACCTCAATGTAGAAAAGCAGACTGTCTAGTTAGGTGAGTTTCACTTTCTGGACCTTTGTGTACTTAAGTTGTGGAAATGCCTCTCCTATGGCAGGGCTATGATTGCAAGTTCTTCTGTTTGTTCTAAATGAGAAGAAAAGCATGAGTATAAATTATCTGGGAATTTTAATAGGTTTGAAGGAGAATTTAGTACTGATGCGGTAACCGATTGGTTTGCAACAACCATACTCAGTTTGCCTCGCATTCGATACTACTCTAAGGAATCACTTGTAAGTTACGAATTCCTTACCAATTCTTATCCATCTTGACAGTGTGGATGTTCTTTTTCTTCTTGTTACTTGTGCAGAAAAAGATTATACTAACTGTAGGAAGAGAAGATAATGTTTTGACTGCATCTTCATTTATCATCGTGGTTGTTATTCCATAGCATTTGCAGTACAAAAGCACTGTTGAATAAGTTGGATGGGCCAGATCCAGATCCAGATTCTTTTTTATAGGAACAACTAAATTTATGGACATCAATCTCTTACTTTGCTTGCTGATTGATCTTCATGTACCTCACTGATGTTTTGATAAAATTGAGAAACGAAACTAAGTATGTCTGCGTTTGGCTACACTTTGGGGGAATGCAAAACCATTTTCCCAAGGACCTTTGAGTGAAGGTGTATCCGGTAAAAGCTTGGGTGGTGGTTGGATAACTCATTTTGCAAAGCAACTTTGAAACGTCTTCAGATCTGGTCGTTCGAAGCTCATTTCCATGGCTATGGTGATCTGCAACCTCTTCAAGAACAGTGGCCCCAACCTCTGACGCCCTCAGTAACCAAGAAACCCCCCATGGAAAGTGACCTTCGAATTTCGTCGCCCTCAGATTTGGTGTCTCGCGACCACCCACGACCTCTCCTTGATCTGGCATTCAAGCGGCGGCCCAACCTCAGGTGAGACGATGCCGAGGTCACGCAACCTTAGATGAGCCAACACCGAGGTCGTGGGACCTCAGTCGTGCGTCTCTGGACTCCGGTGCTGGGAAATCCATGGGAAACCCCCCATGGAAAGTGACCTTCGAAGTTCCTCAGTTCTGGTGTCTAGCGACCAGCCACGGCCTCTCCTGGATCTGGCGTTCAAGCGGCGGCCCAACCTCAGGCGAGATGACGCCGGGGTTGCGCAACCTTAGATGAGCCGACACTGAGGTCGCGGGACCTCAAGTGTGCGTCTCTGGACTCCGGTGCCGGGAAATCCAGGCGACAGATTTGAACTCTGACGTCTGCGGAAGGCAACCCCGGCCCGTACGACCTTGGGCGACTCAATGTCGGTCTCAGCAACCCCTTGCCGGCGAACGCCGCAACCAGTCAGGAGAAGATCTGGCCTTCGAGCTTCTGTCCGTCTCATCCGCCATTTTCCTAATCTGGAACGAGGAGAAGATGAATAGAACATGGGCAAAATTGGAATATAGAATAAAAAGTGGGGGCAATTTGGGGAGGGGAAAAAAATAACTTGCCTGGTCAGTTGCCTTCCGAAAATGCTCAATGCCCAAGGCAGGTGTCCACCTGCCTTGGGCTTTCAGCTTTGGGCAGCACTTGCATTTCTCAAAAGTGGCCCAAAAAAGAGTTTCCAAAGACCAAAATTTTTCCCTAGGGACTTTACCTCTAAAGTCCCTAGGGAAAGCTGCTCCCAAACGCACCCTATGATTGGTGGAGCAGAACTCTTCTTTGAGAACGATAATTACCAATCACATATATGGAGCTAGTCAGCTTCAAAATTGTTCACGATTAATATACTTACGCAATTGTAAGATTGACATATGTTCTTTGAGTTCCTATTATTTGCCCTTTGATTCTCTTATCTCTATCTCTAGTCAACTACCTTTCCCACGTCAGCTGTTCGCTTTAAATAGTCCCATCCAGCCATGTTGCTAAGGATAGAAGCTGCATCGCTAGTCATATTAATTTTTTGTTTTATGTATGTTCAAGTTGAATCAATCAGGCCCCTGATTGCACCCTTCGTTTAACTACTTAAAGCTTTTGTGCTTACCCCTATGAAACTGCAGGTTCGAGGCCCTTAATCATTTATCTATCTAAGCTTTCAGTCACTCCCTGTTGTTTTGATTCTGGTTGTTACTCCTTGCTTTGTTGTTTGATGCGGTAGATCTACATCCTAGGTTTCTCGTGTAAGGTTCGACTTATACTTGAGATGAATTGTTGAGATGTATGGTCTACATACAGCACGGGCAATGGGCAATTTAAGCTTTCGTGGAAATTGTAGTCTTAACTGCTTTGTTGTGCTTTATTCTTTTCTTTGGGTTTTTACAGAATGCGGATCTAGTACTTGTTCTAAATGTTGGAGATTATTCTTTTTGCACATAGTATGTCACTCTTGTGATAAACTACTCCTGTCAAAGAGAGAGAACAATAGGACCTTGTTCAGTCCACAAGTTTTTCGTTTATTTCAATTCACATTGGAGGAGAAATTTTTTTATTATGCAACTTTTGTCATAAAAAATCCAGAAAATCTCTTTAAGTTCTTCATCATTAGTGGCTACAAACATGTATGACCATTCAACATCTCCACAGGTTAATATCATAATGTTCAGATTCAAAAAATTTGATCAATCTCCGGGTGTGTTCTCATAAGATTGTCACTCATATACCAGATATCTCTCTTCTTTTCTCAGTCACTTCTTTTCTTCTTCTTTTGAAACAACTAAGATTAAAGCATTTTGTTCATTTACCTAGTTGCTACCTTTGATTATTTCTTGCTTCCTTTGCTTAATGGTGGGAAATATACTTGCAGGGACAAGCTTTTATAGCAAAGACCAGCCCTCATAAGGTACTTGGTTGATCCTACTAGTTGGGGATGGTGTACTAATTTTTGCAGCCAGTGTTTTCTTTGTCCTCTTTTTTACACCGAGCTAGTAATCTTGAGCGACCATTTAAAATAGGTCGACCATACCGTTGTCAGTGAAGCCTGACATGATCTGATAAAGGGGTTCGTGTACCTTAAAGTCAGCCAACGTTTCAATGCCAAAAAGAAAAAGCATGACAGCTTGTCGTACAAGGCTACTAATTTATTTTTTATGCATTCTGGCAATTACAATGTTTATGCTTTTCTATTCGATTGATGATACATTCGCTTTCGTTATAATACAGAGTGTTTTTTCATTGCAAAGAATGAGATTTGAGCACTCAACACAAAATAGTAAGCATTAAAGTGTCCTCAGCAGACCCTCTATCCATCAAGAACCAATAATGCTTATTCTTCATTTGTTAAGATGAAATGATCCAAGCAGTAATCAACCCGAATGAATTGGCTGCAATAGACACTGTCTCCCAACTTTTAAAACTCCAATATCTTTGATTCCATCAGCCGTGCATTTTCTTACATAGGTAACATTGTTTCGTTATATCACAACTCTGTAAAAGCACCCTGTTTTTTTCTTTCGACTTTGGGCTCAGCTATTTCATGAAGGTTTATAATGAGTTCATCCACGTATGAAATATGTGGCCAGATGTATATGTCATGCATTGGCCTTACTGTCACGTCTGTTTGGGGGTTGGGACTGTACTAGTGATCAAAGGCTCGATCCCTCGAGAAAGCTTAAAAAAAAAAGAGAGAACAAGTACTAGATTCCTGCATTATCCCTCCCCATATCACCTATAAAAAGAAATCAATTATTTGCATCTATTCATTTATGTAACTTATATGTGTACATTTAAACCTTGCATACTTCTTCCGTATAGGTAAAGGTTATTTTCTTCTCAAAAACGGGGGAACGTGCCACTCCATTTGTGCGTCTTGCTGCTAAAAATTATTGGGCTTATGCATCATTTGCTTTCGTGCTATGGAGAGAAGAGGAATCTACCTTTTGGTGGAATGCGTAAGTAGAGAGGTGTTGGTTTTCTCGTATGAAATACTTCAATTTGTTGCTTTAGTTTGCTTCCATCAGTAGCATAAGTTGCTGATAGCATTTTTGCTTTTTGAATTTTGATGCTAGGTTTGAGGTGGAATCTGCACCTGCTATTGTAATTTTGAAAGATCCTGGGGCTAAGAATGTTGTACACCATGGTATTCCTCATTTTGCCTAGTATAGATAAAGATAATTGGATGGCATTTTCCCTATTTACTTCAGGGCGAGGAGATGTTATTTTTGCCCATCTAAACCTGTCGGAATCTCTGCTCTCTATTTCATTAATAGACGGAGAAAGAAACTACAAGTGTAGTCTTTTGACACTTTTGCTTCCTGTCAGAGCTTGAGCAGTCCCCGAGACATATAGCACTAAATGATAATGGTGGTTCTTAGATGATCACAATGACCTTGGCGCCCATAAAGGGGAGCTAACTTTTACATCGAGAATGAAAAGACTTGCACTTGCATTTTTCACTTGGAATGCCAAAGAAAATGGTTGATGAGTGTTGAGCTGTATATATCCAGATTTTATGGCTGTAAATGTGTTGGGAAATTAGCTGATTGTTAGGAGTAGATTCTAGTCAAATCCCATAAATCGTGGGGTTATAATTACCATAAATCGTGGGATTGTAATTACCATAAATCGTGGGAGTGTTTCCTTTTTTTGTTTTTTGTTTGCTAGGATTTCACTGCACATTAGCCTATAAATGTAACATTGTAAAGCAGCAGAAAACATGAATGAGAATACAAATTTCTCTCCATCAAATTTTCTCATGGTATCAGAACAGGAGGTCCTGAGTTTAAATCTTTCAAGGCCCCTATTTGCCTCCCCAATAATTTGTCCACGTTTAGATCTAGGCAAAAACCAGACCAAGCGTGAGGGGAAGTGTTGGAATATATAAATATTAAACAACGATTTCTTCTAATAGCTTAAGCTTTTAGAGCAGTTGGTTGTGGTCTTATCAAATCTCACATGGTATCAAAGCACTAGGCTAGATTTCTGGATTTCAGATTGCAGCCTTCATTGCTGCATTTTCAAGCCTTCATTGCTATCTATTATACTCCAGGAAAATTTTCCTTTGTACGCAACCTTCATAGTTGCAGTACTGCTCGTATCTTGCTAACCTTCTCTTGGTATAATCTTCTTCATCCCTTTCCACCTTCTCTCTCCAACAATGACCACGTCCGAAACCGCACCCAAAGTCAGATTCTCGTTCTCATACCACAAACCAATTGGAGGAGGTCGCCTCGTCTAAAACATGATCGGGGACCTTCAGAATATTAGGCCAACCTATAGACTGAATGAGAAAAATTATCTCAAGTGGTCACAATTCGTCAAGACGTACCTGAAGGGCAAAGGAAAACTCAGCCATCTACTGGGGACAGGACCCAAGCAAGGAGATCCCAATTTCGATGCATGGGATGAGGCCGATTCCATGATCATGTCATGGCTATGGAATTCCATGGAACCAGCCATAAGCGATACTTGCATGTTTCTACCAACCGCAAAGGGGGTCTGGGATTCCATCCAACGGACGTATTCAAAGGCCCGTAATGCAGCCCAAGTGTACGAAATTAATGTGAAAACCAGTGGGACAAAACAAGGAGGTAAGAATGTTACTGAGTATGCTAACTCTTTGCAGAACTTATGGCAAGAACTCGATCATTATTGGGTATTCCACATGCGGTGTCCAGAAGATGCAGCCATTTTGAAGAATCTTATTGAAAAGGATCGAGTCTACGATTTCTTAGCTGGGCTTAATTCTGAATTTGACCAAGTTAGAATTCAAATACTTGGCAAGGAGGATGTACCATCATTGGAGGAGATGATTTCCTTGATCCGGGCAGAAGAAAGTCGTCGATTCGTCATGCTTGAACCACAAGCAATAGAAGGGTCAGCCTTGACAATCGGAAAGGTTGATGAAAAGGGTGATCTACCAAGAAGAGACAACCGGGATCTACCAAGAAGAGACAACTGGGACAACTTGTGGTGTGCTTATTGTAGGAAGCCGAGACATACAAAAGAGCAATGCTGGAAATTGAATGGGAAACCAACTACTTCAAGCCGAGAGTGGGTGAACCGGGCAACGCAACCAAGGCCCCGGGTCCACTTGATTGAGCAAGCTGGTTATGAAGCAGAAAAAGGGAAAGCAACATTCAATAGTGAAGAAATTGAGAAAATAAGAGGTTTGTTAGGGTCTCTTAATAAACCCTTTGGTGCATGTGCACTGGCACTCTCAGGTAATTCCTGGGTTATTGATTCAGGGGCGACTGATCATATGACTCATATCTCATCACATTTCAGGACCTATACCTTGTCCTAGCAATAGGAAGATTATTATGGCAAATGGGTCTCTTGCTACTGTTGCAGGGGTTGGAGATGTTCTTGTTACACCTAATCTTGTCCTTAAAGATGTCCTACATGTCCCTAAACTGTCTTCCAATCTCATTTCTATACAAAAACTCACAAAAGATCTTGATTGTCAAGCTATTTTTTATCCATCTTACTGTGTTTTTCAAGATCGGAACTCGGAGAGGAGGATTGGACTTGCTAAGGAACAAAGTGGATTGTACTACCTTGAGACACCTCTCACCGCAAGAAGAATCACGAATAACTTATCTTCAGCGTTTCTCAGTATTTCAAATGAAGAAGCTATTTGGCTTCACCATTTTCGTTTTGGTCATCCATCCTTTCAAGTCTTGAGTATGATGTTTCCAGCCTTGTTCAATGGTTTGGATATTAAAGATTTCCATTGTTTGTGAGTTAGCCAAGCATAACCGTGTATCATTTCCAATTAGCAATCATCGTAGCTCTAATCCTTTTGACTTAGTACACAGTGACATTTGGGGCCCTTCCACGGTTCCAAACATCTCTGGAGCTCGTTGGTTTGTCACTCTAATTGATGATTGCTCTAGAACCACTTGGATTTTCTTACTCAAACATAAATCTAATGTGAGTGGCATTATCCTTCCTTTCATTCCATGATTCAAACACAATTTGGGGTCAAAATCAAGGTCTTTAGATCAGATAATGCTAGAGATTACTTCAATCAAGTATTGTCCTCTTATTTTCAAAAGGAAGGCATTATCCACGAGTCATCTTGTGTGAATACCCCCAACGAAATGGGATTGCTGAAAGGAAAAATGGTCATCTCCTTAACACAACTCGTGCCTTGTTGTTTCACGGAAATGCTCCTAAAACGTATTGGGGGGAAGCTGTTCTTACAGCTACATATATGATCAATAGGCTACCATCACGTACATTAGACCACAAGACCCCTATGGAAATTCTTTCTCAGTTCTATCCTCACTTCCGTACATCTAATGGCCTTACGCCTCGAGTCTTTGGTTGTATTTCCTTTGTCCATATTCATCATCATCAACGAGGAAAACTAGATCCTCGTGCAATCAAATGCATCTTTCTTGGTTACTCACAAACACAAAAGGGCTACAAATGTTACCACCCACCTTCCAAACAATTCTATTTCTCTGCAGATGTCACTTTTATTGAAAATAAACCCTATTTTTCAAAACCTTATCTTCAAGGGGAGATTTCACTCATGGAAGATAAGGAAGATAAGGATCTTGGTGTTATTGATAACCTGAATCTACCGTCCAATGTTCTCGTCAATCCAAACCTGCCCGCCGTAACTCATGAACCTACCTCGAATCCTATCTCTAGTCCACCTTCTTTTGTTGTTCCCACTAGTCCTACTCTTCCTACTCCCACTAGTCCAACTCGTTTTCATGATTCTATGAGATTTTCTCAGGTGTACCCAAGGAGGACAGCCGTTCCGACAAAAGAGCACAATAAGTCCTGAACCTTCTGTGAATGAGCAGCTCAGTGATATATCAGAGATTAATCTCGATTGGCCTATTGCTATTAGAAAAAGGGACAAGAGAGTGTACCAAGAAACCAGTTTATCCACTTTCAAATTATGTGTCCCTTGATAGATTGTCATCACCATTCCGAAACTTTATTGTGAGTTTAAACACTATTGTCATCCCTAACACCTTGTCTGAAGCAATGTCAAAAGAGGAATGGAGAAGTGCCATGAAAGAAGAGATGAAGGCACTGGAAAAAAATAGAACGTGGGAAATTGTTGACAGGCCAAAAGGGAAAAGTCTAGTACGCTGCAAGTGGGTATTCGCTGTGAAGTACAAGGCATATGGCTCTTTGGAGAGGTACAAAGCGAGATTGGTTGCGAAGGGTTACACTCAAACATATGGAGTGGATTACCAAGAGACTTTTGCATCGATGGCTAACATGAACACTATAAGAATTTTACTATCTTTAGCTGCTCATTTTGATTGGGAACTTCAACAGTATGTCGTGAAGAATGCATTTTTACATGGAGATTTGGAAGAGGAAATCTACATGAACATACCACCTGATTTTGAAGGAAAAGAAACAACCGAAAAGGTTTGTAGACTAAAAAAGGCATTATACGGACTCAAGTAGTCACCTAGAGCTTGGTTTGGACGATTTGCTAGAGTCATGAAGGCATCTGGGTATAAACAAAGTCAGGGAGATCATATACTGTTCATAAAACACTCAGATGCAGGGGGAGTTACAGCATTGTTGGTTTATGTTGATGACATAATAGTCACGGGCAATGATGAAAGGGATAAACAGCAGCTAAAACAGTACTTGATCAGAGAGTTTGAAAAAAAGAGTTAGGAAAGCTACGGTATTTTCTAGGAATTGAGGTTTCATACTCAAAGCAAGGGATCTTTATTTCACTACGGAAGTAAGTGGCAGACCTTTTAGAAGAAACTGGGAAGCTTGGTTGCAAACCAGTAGTCACTCCGATTGAGCCGAACCAAAGACTAGTAGAAGCAAAAGAAGAGGCGGCAGTAGATCGAGAAACGTATCAACGATTGGTGGGAAAGCTAATTTACCTTGCTCATACTCGACCCGATATCTCCTGTGCAGTAAGCTTGATTAGTCAATTCATGCATAATCTAAAGGAATCACATCTACAAGCTGTTTTTCGAGTCCTACACTACTTTAAAGGGAACCCAGGAAAGGGAATATTATTCAAGAAGAGTCCAGATCTCAAGCTTGAAGCTTACACAGATGCAGATTATGCTAGATCAATGGTTGACAGGAGGTCTACAACTGGTTATTGTACCTTCATTGGAGGTAACTTGGAGAAGTAAAAAACAGAATGTGGTGGCAAAATCTAGTTCAGAATTTGAGTTTCGGGTAGCAGCCCAAGGAATATGTGAGCTATTGTGGCTCAAGATCATTCTTGATGACTTGAAGGTTGAGTGGCAATCCCCTATGAAGCTGTATTGCGATAATAAATCTGCAATTAATATTGCTCATAATCCTGTGCAACATGACAGGACAAAGCATATCGAGATTGATAGACGCTTCATCAAAGAGAAACTTGAAGAAGGACTGATTTGCATATCGAATGTTCCCTCAGGACGGCAAGTGGCAGATGTCTTAATCAAAGGGCTCAATGGTGGAAGTTTTCACGAGCTAATTACCAAGCTGGTGAATAGAACCAAAGGGTCAATGGTGGAAGTTTTCACGAGCTAATTACCAAGCTGGTGAATAGTCTATTCACCAGCTTGGTAATTAGCTCGTGAAAACTTCCACCATTGAGCCCTTTGGTTAAGACATCTGCCACTTGCCGTCCCGAGGGAACATACGATATGCAAATCAATCCTTCTTCAAGTTTCTCCTTGATGAAGTGTCTATCAATCTCGATATGCTTTGTCCTGTCATGTTGCACAGGATTATGAGCGACAGTAATTGCAGATTTATTATCGCAATTTTCACATGGTATCAGAGCAGGAGGTCCTGAGTTCAAATCTTTCAAGACCCCTATTTGCCTCCCTAATAAATTTGTCCACGCTTAGATCTAGGCAAAAAGATCAGACTAAGCATGAGAGGGAATGTTAGAATATATAAATATTAAACTACGCCTTTTTCTAATAGCTTAAGCTTTTAGAGCAGTCGGTTGTGGTCTTATCAAATCTCACTATGAGTTTAGTGTTATATTGCAAAGATGTCATCTGTATGCCAAATTAACAATTTTTTGAAGGCTGTCTAAAACCAAATGCCGCATGTTGCTTCTCCTGCTACTTTCTAATAACAGATGTATGCCCGAGGATTTTGCTAATTTTCTACATGTTGCAACAATTAGACCCAAATTCACAGTTTTTTCCCATTCGGAAATATTCCACAATGAAGTTAGGTTTCCATTTTTCATCTGGAAAATTTTGCACCTTTGTATGTAACAGGGTTGTCTTTTCTCTTTTACTCTGATATCATTGCAGACAAATGAATTTATTTGACAATTAATGCTGGGAACTTGCAGGACCAGTCAACAACTCTTGGTTTTCCAATTTGATAGAACAGAACAAACATCAAGGTGATGCAAGTGTTTTATGGTTATTGGTTTCTCTTATTTTGTCTGATGAAGTTGCTGCTGTACTATATGACTGATCTTTGTATAGTCTGAAGGAGTACATGACATTGACTTACATGATTGTTGATTGAATAGCATGGTATTACACAAGATAATGGAGACTCATGGAGCTAAAACAAAATAGTAAATTGGGTACCCTATTTCATGGTATCCTCATTCCTTTGTTTAGGAACTTGCCCTCCTATCTTGTCTTATTTCTTGCATCCGCTTTAGTGAAATTGGATATTATGTCAGCTGGATTAATTGAGGATAATGTTTCTGAGTTCCTAGATTTTGGAGTGCAATAAGTTGGACAGGGTTATCACTTGCAATTTTGGTAATTATGTGCATCTATTGTTGTTTGGTTTTTCTCGACTACTATCTGGTTGCAAAGATATAGTTATGCAGTATAATTAGTTTGATTGCGTAGTTTGTCTTTTTCTATCTTAGAAGTAATGGTATAAAATTCATCAATTAAGCTGCAAATAGGAACTGTTAATGGTTGCCACGTGAATGGGTTTCATGTTGAAGTAGCCCTTCCTGCCAACCCATTTCTAGTGTAAAGGCTCGTTATCTTGACAGGTTGTTGATAGAAGGAATTTATGTAGCATTTGTTCAGGATTATTTTAATAATGTGCCTCCTGTACTCTGGTCATCTTAGGAGGTAGTTGCAACTGGCTTGGGAAAGAATGCTCACTGATGGTATTCTTTTACTTGGCTGATTAGTTGTATTCTCGTGACAAAACTAAGGACATGAAGGCATTTTATTTGAATTCTTGGGATTAGAATGAGTAAAAAGAGCACAGAATTACTGTCAGTTTTAAAGAATGGGGAAGTCCTTTTTAATGTTTGCAACCTCATATTTGTAGAACTTCCTCAACTGCGGCCTGCAACATCACATGAACTGGGTTGCGACCCGAGAGGCTATGCCCGAGCTGGTGTTGACGTGCAGTCGTGGTACTGCGTGATACTTGCAGGGAGGCTCAGCCGGGAGCTAAATGAAATGCGCCAAGTAAGCATCCCCTGTTTCTCAGATGAATGGAGTATACTTTCAAGTATTGCTTCCAACCTTTAATTACAAAATCGATATATGTGATGTAAGCATAAGGTTTTGCATGCAAATACGCAAAGTGGATAGAATTAAAATAGGCTCAAAGTCTTTTTACGTTCAACTTCATTTGTCACTTTTTCATTGTTAAACATCTATACTATATGCTTTCTTCTAGCAATGGCTTATAGCTTCTGTCTTGTAGACCATAGTTCAATTGGTGAAGGACTAAACAGCTATGTTTCTGAGATCCCGTGTGTAGATGACCCTACATGGACCACAGTTGATTCTTTCTTGTTCTCACGGAAGACATGGATAGATGGGGAAGCATCAGGGTCCATCCCTTCTCCATGATACCATTGTGATAATTTTCAAAGAGCCCCTGTAATTTTTCCATTCCCATTTTGGAGCTAGTTTTCAAAAAAAGTATAGCTTTCTGAAGTTCTAAGTCAGTCATTCCTCTAACATAAGTCACTTTGTTGTTAGATTATTTCATTTGAATCTGTTAGGATGAAAATTTCTCAGTAGATGTGGCGAGAGTTAATATTTTCTCCTCTTAAATAATGTTCAATTTATTCTCTCCTTGACTTTTTGAATGGCTGTTGCCCTTTTAAATCCTAAAAATGGCACTTCTTGAACCTGCACTTATTGTCCTGTTTATGCTTCGGCAAATTGTGATCTTCAAGAAGATAAAACTAGATGCCATGCCTGCTCAGCCATGTCAACATTTTCTCCATCGATACTATCTTCAAAGAACATGTTGAATGAAAGAACTCTTGAAAGATAAAGCTTCAATGTCCTCACCTGTAAATCATGCCGTGAATGGTTGACAATTCCCTGAATATTGACGGCCAAGGCAAGGCACAGGAAAGCTTCCTTAGCTAACGAGGTTGGTTGAGAAACCTTTGTCTCTGGGAGCAGACCTGTCGTAAGCTTACTTTGGCAGGACAAGGAGATGAGCCGATGGTTTTGTGGTGCCATGATTTTCGTGATCCATCACGTGGCATTAAATATCCTTGAATAGCTTATCTCAGCTGACATGTTATTGTCTCTGAGAGGCCTAAAATGAATAGTCAAAAAACTTTTTATGTACACTTAAGTTTTCACAACCTTTCAATATCGTTTTCTAGCAAACAAGCTTAAATCTTAATTTCTACTAGTTTATCTGGAATTATTAAGCGAGATTACATCTTTTGTAGTTCTTCCTCTGATCATCTTTTTAAATTGGCAATTGCAATATTTGACACGTTGACAGATTATGTGCAGGATCCGAGAAAAGTTATCTAGTGATGGTGATTTAAGTTCAGTTGACAATGAGGAATCCTCGATACATGCAGCTGTTGCATTGAAAGATAAGCGGCTCACTTTTACATGGCTTAATGGGGAATCTCAGCAAGTGAGTTTGTCTTTATTTTTTTGCAGTCATTTTGTTTTTATGTTTTCTCGTTTTGAGTATGGTCAATTTACGATTGACATGTTTGATGCATGTATTATGCCCATCTTGGACTAACTCAAATTTGTGTGCAAAAGATTTTGGTTGTCCTTGTCTTCTAAATGGTCAATTAGCTAATGGATGTGCCTGACAGAGTTGTCAGCGCTTATAGCTATTCGTGCAGGACCAAATTGAAATTTTTATCTGCATAATGCCATGGACAAACATGGATGGTTGTCTGAGGATTCATCCATGATGCACTCATTTAGGCAGGTGAAAATTGTTGAAAGCGGCTCCTGGTATGTGGGAACATGTAGAAGTATACTGCAATCCGTAGAGTCGATATACTGAATACACCAGATTTAATGGCATGTCAAAAGTGGACAAGCAGGTCTCATGATAATTCTTGCTCTGATACCATGTGGGATTTGTGGGACCATTGCCGTTTGTTCTAAAAGCTTAAGCTGTTAGATTAAGGTGTGATTTTAATATTTAATTGTTGTAACCGAACGCATCCATGTCACCACCCATTTGTTGGGGACGTCTCTCCTGTCTTCTTGTTCTTTCTAGCATGTTTCTAGGAGCGTAGGTGCTTTCAAGTCTTGCATATTATCATCCCTAGGACGTAAACTCATGTCAGGCTTCTTGTATTCTTGCTATGTGCATTAAAACGGATTTTGTTAGAGAAGATTGGCTGAATATTGCTCCTAGAACCTCTTAAGTTACTGGTGTTACGTTAGTTGATAATTTCTTCTATGCTTCAACGTGTGACATTACGGATAGTATGTAGACAGAGGCGGAATCTGTTTGATTGTAAGTTATGCTATTCCCAATAGCCACAACTGGGTAGACAACAGCCATGATAATTGTGCTTGGGTCAATCACTAATATCATCTATTTTTCCTCCCAGAAATATTGCTTATTTTATCTTCAATCAGAAACCAGCTTTGATACCTGTGGACCTAGAAAGGACATTGCCGATGTGCCTAGGTTGTTCATTGTACGTTACAAGAGAAACTCAACTGTGGAAAACACTGAGGTTAAGAAAAACCCCAGAAATATGTGGGATGCATTGCTAAACGAGGATGTGGATCCCGCAGCACAGCTTGTGGCAAGGTACAATGGCTCCAACGAAATTCCTCAGGTAGGAATATCTTTTTGTTGTGGTGGGATTGTCAATCATATTGTCACTCTGTGAGCTCCATTTCTCTTAACTTAATATAATGTTGTCTGGGCCTGTGCAGATTATTAAATGGATATCTGATATTATCAAGGATGGTGACACCAGAGATCTCCCGTTCTTTGTAAGCAACCTTTTTTTTACGCATAGGCATAGTATAGCGATGTAGTTGATTGGAGATTTGGGATTTGATGGCTTCGCCAATAATATCATGTTTTTGGCTCTTTCTTCTTTAACATCCTTTTGTGTCATTGAGGCCCCTTCTGGTTTTCCTCGTTTATCTAATTTACAGGAGGTACATTTCATAGTTCCAGAAACTTAACTTCATAAGATGTAAATAGATCTACTTATATTTGGCCCCATTGAGTCTTTTTCATTTTTAAAAGTCTTTTGATAGTTGATTTTGGAAAAGCCAGGCAATCATGCCTTCTGAATTTGCTATCATGAGAGTTCAATAACTTAATTTTGTCTGAAACTAGTAGAATTGGTCATTTGGAATTGCGTCTGTTAACCAAAAAATGCTCATGCATGACATATGGTTTCAGGATCAACTTTTTCATTTTTTTCTGCTGCCATAATGTTTGTTGGGCTACCTAATTACTTTGCGTGAAACTCATCTGTTTACACGTTGATTTTGGGGTGCAAACATCTCAAAATGCCTGCCTCAACTGACCATATTTAATTTCATCAGAAGTTCTACTGAATATCCTTGGCTCAATGTTTTTCAGAGAACAAAGACTCCTGAGCTTGTTCCTGAGGACGAAGAACCCATGTTTTTCAAAGGTGCTCAGAACATCTTATCCAGGGGTACAGGAATGAAGCAGAAGATCCTTGGCTTTATAAGAGGATTTTTTGACCATCTGGGAGATCCTAGGATCGGTCCCTTCTTACTTTTAGGAGCATTGATGTCCTTTGGTACAGTATGGCTGCGTAGAAGTCAACCGAGTCAGCCGAGTCAGCCAAGTCAACCAGATCAATCCGAACAGCTAAGCACGAAGGTAAGCTCCTGAAGTCAATTCATTCTTTCAGCAATAAAAAAAGTCAACCCATCCCCTTGAGCCGTATTATCAACAATTCTATTCTGTTTGGAGTTGGTGTGGTGAATTGTTATGGTCGCCATATACTCATCATCTTGAAAGACAAATTTGGTCATCAAGTCGGAGCTATATAATTGGATGTGGCCATGGTGGCTATGAAGTATATAATCTGAATTCTCAATTTACCCATAGCTCGTATAATATCTCTGCAGGAGGAAACTAAAACAAGACGCAGAGAACGACGGAGAACGACTTCAAAAAATGATGGGCCTTCGTCAATTACTGATGCAGAACCTAAAGATGCTTACCAAATGCCGCTTTCAGATTCCGATTCTGAGTAGTCAAGATCTTTGTTCTCAGCAATGTTAGCGCCTAGTGGTCAGGATTGAACAGTACAAGGAAGTTTAACTTGTTCACCATGCGAGACGACATACTGGGTGGAGGCAAGCAACCATCATTGCCGGTCTTAGCTTCACTTGTGAGGATCAAAGCGACCTTATCTCATGAAGGAAAGTTGAAGTGATGAATGAACTGGTTGCACCTGCCTTGATCATCCTTTGCACCACAACTTTTTTCAGACTACTAGAGATGCTAAATTATTTACTTCGTTAGACTGAATTTGTTAATATTCGTAAGTCATCAGTCCATCTTAGTGCACGGAGTTATTGCAGAAGTTGCCATGATGTAATTCACTTCTGTCTGGATGAATTCTGGTAGTGTTAATATCAGACATAGTTGCTTTGATGTGACCAACCAGTTACATACATAGGTTATGCCAAGCTCGATGGAACGATAAAATGCTTTCCTGTGTTTGCTGTGCTGCGTATATATTCACGTCTAAACAAGTGTAAACAAGTTTCCCTTTCTTGATGGGTTGCTACCATTAGCATTAAGCCAATGAAAATTCATGCCAAGTTACAGGTTATAAGCCTACTTTCATTTGGATCTTCGATAGAAGACTGACTAGCAAGTTCCATTTACAAAATTGCTGATCAGAGGAAATTTTAGTACGCATTATGCATAACTCACAAAGGAACCAGGGAACCTAAAGATTTGAGATGAAAAATACTAAACCAAATTCGGACATGGGACAATGGATACAGATTCTCGCAATCGATTAATCTGTCGGATGACGTGCAAACTTAACACTGCCCAAAAAAATGTAGCTGAATTCTACTAAATGCGCACATTCATCTCAGCTGAAACTCTTTATGAACCGCTTCTCCCTCGTAAAAACCTCTCTTTCAGTAGCAGTTGCCACCTTCTCAATTTCATGTATTCGGAAGGAGTTGTTAGCGAACTGCTTTGTTAGCAAACAGAAGTCTTCCAGAGATCGATTTTTCTGCGATCGAAGCACTTGATAAAACTTCCAGCCGAGGATCACGTTCCACGCTCATTTACCAAACTCATGAAACTCACTTGCCCAGAACCTTCGCTCAGACACGGTCAGTGCTGTTTTGAAGGACTAGTGCCACATGAAATTATTGCAGCTTCCCAAGAAAAACTGCAATTACCACAGTGAGTACTACTGCAATGAATCCACTTAAAAATGCAAGAACGCATCTATCAATTATCGTGAGGATCGACGAGTTTAAGGCCCCAGCTCATGTCCTCGCAATGCCTCACGTGGGGTACCAGCTCGCCCGTGTCGACCCCTCGCCTAGCTTTGCAGTCATAATATGGAGGCGCGTGAAAACAAGGCTCCATGGACATTGCTCTGCGGCAGGGAGGCTCAGGAGCCGTTTGATTCTCAGGCTTGTAGAGGATCCATGGCTTTAAACCTCCAAGACCTTGAGCCACGTAACCGAAAGTTGACCAAGAGCTCGTGATCAACACATCGGTCAAACTCAACAAGTACATCTCTGCCCATGCTTTCCTATTGTGCATTTCCTTCTCGGTTTGCTGATATTCTTCATGACTCGGCTGCACAATACTAACTGCCTCTCCTGTGGTCGTTGGATAATGCCAGTATATATCTCTTATCCTCTCAAAATAACCAGACGATAAAGATGTCACCAAGACGGCTTTTGATTTCCGATTCAAGGATGAAACATCTGGGGATCCTTCCGCGATTGTCCTTGGCAGCAGATTCTCCCTCATGGTGCAAGCTAGGATCTGGTCCAGAACATGCTGAAATGGGCCAACTCCAGTATCAAAGACTCTGATTTGGATCCCAATCCTTTCATCTGCTTTAGCTAAATAAGCTTGATAATATCTTCTTATGAGTCCCCATACAGAATTTGCAGGGTGGAAAAGATATCGTCCCAGGAAATGGAAAACGTATTCCCTTTCTGGGAAGAGGTTGTCCAATTCTCGCTCAAACGAAGGGATCAAGAATAGTGATGGAACAAAGTAATTGTCTGTCCTCATAATCAACCAGGGTATGCTCTGGAGAAAAGACTGGTCTTCATCGCAGAAGAAAAGCTTATCTTGATCATTGTAGTCGTGGACAAGATGGAGATACGTGAAAGAGGGTATCTCCAACTTACTTAAGGAGTTACTGGTTATCATCTTTCCGTAACAGTGTGGAGACTTTTGATCGAGACCACTGAATTGGTCTTTAAGGGGAAAATCCGAAGGAAGAAACCATGAAACCTCTGGAAACGGCTCACAGAAGAGATCGGTCATATCAACTCCAGGGTCAACGAGAAGAACGCGGTTCGTGAGAAGCGCGTAGAGAAATGCTGAAGCTAGAGTCAATATCCTATTCCCTAATCCACTAAAGGAAATCCATACAACATAGTTACAGTCTGAGATTCCCGTTGAATGGCCAGATTTGAGCATTTCCAAGGTTCTCTCATAAGACTCGGAATGAGGTCCGCATCGCTTATGGAGAGCTTCATAGCCACGTAATCTCGAGATAAGATAAGAAGAAGGTTTCTTCTGTGACTCCTTGCGGAATAAAACTGATTGGTATCGACTGAGACAAGATCCTTCATCGAACCCAGCAGCAAGCAATCCACCTAGCAGCTCATTCTTTTGCTCCCCCACAGTCTCAGAGGCAACTTCGTCTGAACCAATGGCTTGTAGGAAGAAAGAAAAAAGTTATGATGGTGGTTAGACAACAGACAAGGGCTTGACCATCTCCAACTATGAATTATTGTTAAAAAGGAAAGGCCGCTAAAAACTCATTTTGGATGTATCAACTTACTCTATCAGTTATTTCCATCAATAAGATCCAGATGAGTTGCAAACATTACGCAAACATTCATCTGATATGCTCAGTGACATAAGATAAAATGGTCAGAGAAGTCGAGGGAAACACAAGGAAGTAGAGTCCACATGAGCTATCCGCGAGCACCGTATTTTACAGAGCATATCGAGTGCCAACTCTTATTCAAATCGCCGGTAAAGAAGCTAGTCAACATGGACATAACAGAACTATGATTGTCTAACTACATCCTCATCAATGCAATTTCAAGCAACTACACAGTTGGATGAATCTTTAAACACTGCCAAATTGAGATACCAAACAGTGGATGCTGGCTAAGCGACCCAGGAACTACAAAGTGTGGTTATTGGCAGCAAAATAGCGTTTCCTGCTAATCATTCGCCAAGATTTCACAGTCACCAGAGAGGCTCAAGTCAAATCCAGCTCCACAAAGTAAAAACTGAGCACAGATGCTGATGCTGGGTGACGCACGAAAGCCAGATCCAATGCTCAGCAGAACAGCCATGAAGTTCGTACCTTTAGGGGCTCTAACGTTGTGAACTCTTCCTTCTACAGGAACACCATTCGCGGGCGGATCTCTGAGCACCACCGACACAGAAAACACAACCGACAAGACCATCAAGCAAACAAGGACCACACCCATGACGCGCATTGGGCTGAACCCGGGTTTCTTGTCCGGATCTCTCGGGAGGATCAGAGCATCCGGGTCGGATTGCTTCGAGGGCTCGTCAGCGTCGCTGACATTTTTGTTGAGCCTCTTCATTTGGCTGAGAGAGAGAGAGAGAGAGAGAGGACCCTTCCTCCCTATGTGGCTCTGAAAGTGGACAAGAAGTTGCCTTTTGGGTTCATTTCGATTGTCGCGGTGGTGGCAGTGGGAGTTGCAGTCTGCGGAGCTTGGAAGAGAAGATCAACGAGTGGACTTCTTGAAGAATTATTAAATATGGAGAAGGAAAAGAAGAACGGTGGAATCATCTTTAACGGTCGAAGGGAAATTTCCAAGAAAAGTCCCCAAGCGCCATTATTTTTTCCAACAATTACTTGGAGTACACTTTATTTTAAATAAATGTAAAAAATAATATCATTATCTTAAAAAAGAGACTAAAGTAGTTATGATTATTTCAAATAAGGGTATGACGTCGCCAACCGGCCAATCAAGGACATTTTTATAAAAATAAAATGTAATCTAATTTTTTTGCTAAAGTTAATTGAAACAAAAAACAAAAAGTTACAAAAAGAAGAATAAAAATCAAGCAAGAGGGCCTATGGCCGTTGCCCCACATCAGTGGGGCTAAGGCAATGGCTATTTGGGTTGCCAACGCCCCTGGCCCTTGCTTGAGGCGGAGTGGGTCGCGACCCTCTCCCAAGTATAGCCAAGGGCCACAACCACCAGTCGGGATCGAGGTAAACGGTGCCCTATGGTCCACCCAAATTCAGTATCAATTAGACTTTGGTGAGGCGCGGCCCTCACCTCTACTTGGTGGGGTCATCGGCGCCTCGACAACCATAGTCTTCCACCAATGGCAGGGCAACAACCACAAGTGGTAGGTCAATCCTCCCGCCCATGTTTACTTTTTTTTTTTTTTCAAAATCTCTTAAAATTAGAAAAAAAAATAAAATAAAATAAAATAGTAAATGACCAAAATGTCCCTAACTAAAGTGAATCATGCCTTTTTTTTTTACTACGATAGTCATTTCATGCCCTTATTGAAACAATGGGCATTTCAGGTACTTCTTTGACACAATGAAGGCACTTCAAATCATTATTTAAAATAAGACTCACATCAGGCTCTTATTTGAGAGAATGAGTACACTAAAGACCCATTTTTTAGAGATTTTTTTTCATATTCAAATAAGGTAACTATATTTATTATTATTGTAGTTCTGGTAGGAAAAATTCTAAATAAGGGCATCAAGTGTGTTTATTATTTGAGAAAATAAGGACTTTGAGTGTTTCTAACATAAAAGAAAAAGGCATGAAATTATTATTATGTCAAATAATGTTTAAAGTGTAATGACAATTTTAAATAAGGATCTGTAGTGACTATGGTTATTTCAAATAAGGGCTTAACCTTGTCGGTCGACTGGCTTAATATTCTGGTCGATTAAAGGCATTTTCATCGACATACAATTTTAACCTAATTTTTAGTTAAATTAAACTATAAAAATAAAAGTTAAAAACAATCGGGCGTCGATGTCTTCGTGAGGGTCGACAATCCAGTCGACTAGAGACAAGGGTTGTCAAGCCATGTAAAAGCCGAGAGAGGGCTGTTAGCCCTCACCCAGGTTGCCGCCCTCGATCGGACTAGGGCCTCACCCAAGTCCAACGACCCTCGCCCAAATCTAGGGGAGGTTTGCAGCACGCCCCTAGCTTCAGTGAGGGCTAGTAGGCCCTCACCTATTGTTGGCAAGGTCATCGGCCCTCGACAAGACAACGGTAGTGGGTTGGCCTCTATTTCATTTTTTTAATTTAAAAAAGGAAATAACAAAGGAAAAAAGAGTAAAATGTAAATGACGAAAATAATCCTAACTAACTAGTGAGCCAAACTCTTTTTTGAGGCTGATATGACCAATTCAGGCCATTCTTTGAAATTTCACTCTTATTTGAGAGAATGATGGCACTTGAGTCCCTTATTTGAAATTTTTCATTTTTGTTGAATGCCTACGACACGCTCATAACAAATAAAATAATTATTGAAATTCTACGTTTCAGTTTTCTCATAGTTATTTTTTTAAGTGAGAGATCCAAATTTTTTCTAGCATTGCGCTCGTCCGCATGATTCATAAAGTGGAAGGTGCGGCACCCTAGATTTTTGTCCCCGCTGAAATTTTTCCGAGTGGGACTTTGCATTTTTAGACTTTTTTGCCTTGACTATTGCATAGATTTATTATGAGATATGTTGAAATTCATGCGTATTTACAGTTTTATCCCTTTATTTAGCTTTTCATTTGGGTTAGTAAGGGTATATTTAGGAAGGTGACAAAATCAATGACGTGGACTAAGTTGTTCTTGAATGAGAGAGTGTAATTGATAGTTTCGACCGTTTTAAAAAAAAATTAAAAATTAAATTGCGGTATTGGATTATGTATCTCTCGCATGATCCTACACTTATGTCAGAAAAAAAAATGTTGTTATTCAGGAACTTAAAAATCTTTCGAGCAATAAGGTATCGCCTCGAATGATCAAAGTTTGCTTCTCTCTTCGTAGTCTTGGACTAAAACCTCATCGGAAGTACTCCAGGGGTAAAATCCCGAATGCTTAAGGTGACATGGGAGACGTGTGTCATGAAGATTGCCCGAAAAAATGGACTAGTCGAGGTGCATGAAAATCGGCCTGAACACCACCCAATAACTATATCATACGAAAAAGCTCTTTAAACGTCATGTTCTTATGAAATTTTGACGCTAGTTTCGAGGCTCCTTTGCTTACAATTAATCAAAAGTTATAAATTAAAAAAAAAAAAAAGGCTCTTTTCCCTTTTCCGGCCAAAATATCGAGATATTATTTAAATTTTTTAAAAAAAGTGGAAGTTGAATGTGAATCGATATATAAATTGAGAAAGTTTCATGCATTTGGAGGACATGTTATTTTTAAAAAGTAAAAGTAAAGGTAAAAGTAAATCTACACATGTCCTTAATATGTTATGAGAAGACGAACTGTTGCCCGAACTAGTAAGATGATGAGCGAAAATCACAGCAAAATCGGAGTTCACGGGTCTTAAACCTCTTGTTGCTAAGTGCGATCGAATTGTAAATCTTCTCATCGGTTTCATCTAAATAGTAATAATTGCAATTGAGCCGTAAACTTTCAATTGGCTCAATTAAATCACAAATGTTCATCGAACAAAGCAATGATTCCTGAAATTCATTCCGAAGATTGCAATTCAAATTTGTTACCTAAGCAACTTTACACCTTTGTTCATCGAAATAACTTTAATAACACATTTCACAAAAGGTTTAGGTCGGTGATTGGAACAAATCGAAATAGGTAAGATTTGATTCATTCCGCATTTGACAGCGAGGATCGAGGTTGACCGAGGAGGAGAGACGGAAAATTGTTAAGGAGAGAGCTCTTTCGTCGATCTTCAATGATGAATTCTCAATCTTCATGAACAACATGAGGATTACTTCATGGAGGGGTGTGATTCTTATAGCAAGTGGATGAGATATCATCACCATACAACAAGAGATTTAAGGAAAAATCACCGAAAATAATATTAAACCTAGCGCATTAGTACTAATTTAGTCTTAAACCTTTCAATTGTACCAATTTCGTTATAAGCATTTTTGTATTGATATCAATTCAATCCATCCTGTAAATTTTGGTCGGAAACCGGTACCGTGGAAACTGGCCATTCTATGTAGAATCACCGACGATGATGTGTTTTTTTTATATATAACTGTTAAAAAATTTATCGCTTTTTTTTTATTTTTTTCTGCCTTTTTTACCCATGTTCTTGTGCCGATGGCTGGTAATTTCAACTTAAAATTTATATAAAAAATATCATGAAAAAAATTATATATATAATGCATCTTCATCGGTGGTGCCACATAAAATTATCGATATCCACGTTAATCATTTCAGGCCAGATTGGTCAGATCGACTGAATTGGTACAAAAAAAAAGGTTTAGAACTAAATTGATTCAAGTAAAAGGTTTGATCATCAAAGTGGTGCCAATACAATAAGTTTGTGACTTTTTTGGTACTTTTCCCCATGAATGGTACAATGCTAAGAATCAGTGAACGTTACTATACATAATCTAGGATTTGATCGCTAATTCAAAGTTTCTAGCGAAGTATGTGTACGCGCCGCCCCGTTACGAATGTGCTTAGAGTACAAAGTACCCGAATCCAAACCTTTGCTAGTAAGTTCAAAAGAAGTATTGGCATATTTATTCCGCATAAATTTCAAGTATTTGATGATAGCAAGGGAATAACTCGTGTGACAATAAGACCATTTTGTTTCCCTTGTAATTAACTTCTGAGTTAATACCATAAAAAAAATTCTAAACTGATACATCTATAATAAATTTGTCTAAAATTAATTTTTAACTTCAAGAATCCCCAAATTGGTACATCTACTATAAAAATATCCCAAATTTATTTTTTTGACCACCAAAAAATCCAAACCGATATACCTTTGACAAATTTATCATCCATCAGTTTTCTTTAAATTAGCTCAAAATCATGAAAAATCTCGAACTAATACGTCTGTGACAAATAAAGAATAAAAATTCTCTAATCGATAATCCGCAAATCGTCATTTGTCATCTAACTCAACAGTTTGACTGTAAAATTTAAGAGAAATGAGTGGAGAATAAAATTTGTCATAAATGTACCAATTTATGATTCTTTATAATTTGAATTAAATTTATCGTATATGTATCAATTTATAATTTTTCGTGACATTAATGCTTAATTTGCTTCACGGTGCATAAAATAGCACACGAATTATTCTACAAATAAAATCATTAATTTTCGTCAGCAATTTGGCGCGCCAACCATTACCGATAAGAGAAGCAAAGCCCCCCGACCCACCAGCCGCTCGCCACGTGTCGCCTCGAAATTTGCTTCTTCCCCCCTTCGAAATATTTCTCCTCGTGGAGGTGGGGATCAGGCGTCTACTCTTCCACCAGACTCTCCCTCTCCCTCTGAACGACTGGTGAAATATCCGCAGAGAAGCAGGTCCTTATTCGTCAACACCGAACTTTCTCTCTCTACCTAACCGTTAAAATTCCTGTAAGGACACGATTTAGAGAGAGAGAGAGAGAGAGACAGCGCAACGCAGCGAGAGATGTCGACTGCTTCGCTCTGCTCTTCGACGCTCCAGTCTCAGATCGGCGGGCTCGGAGGAGGTCTCAAGCTCCGGAGATCTTCTTCTCTTCGTCGACCGGGCAATGTCGCTTTCACCAGGTACTACTGCCTCCATCGAAGTTATCGCTGCTTTTTGTCTGCGGGAGCTAAAGTTTGGGGAGATTGATGTTTCGTTTGTAGTTCGAGATTGTCTAGTGCTTAAAATCTGTGCGGGAAGAGCGTATAATCTTCGGAGGGAAGTTGTTTCGACCGGATATCGGTGTCGACGTTGTGGTGGGAACTGAGCGAGTCGCGAGCCGTTTGTGGGAATTCGATCGAGCTTAGTCCAGGAAACGAAGGATGAAGTAAAGAGAATCAGTTCGCTTTTTTCCTTTGTTTCTTTTCCGACTGTGTAGTAAGAGTCTGTCTGATGTGGTTTGCCGTGTGAAGAGATTACTCAGTATCTAGCGTGAGGAATTTTAGGCTAAGATTTTATGTTGACGACTTGGATTGAAATTGGGGTGCCATGTGTTTGTGAATATGCAAAGCTGAATTATGCTACTGAAGGTCCACCCATCCTTACTAGTGATATCGACTAATACTTTGGCCATTAAGTTAAAGCTTCTGCAACTTTCTCTTCCTCTAGCTTCGTGGTCGTACTAGCAATATATGAATGTTCTGTGGCCATCAAGAGCTTGAATGACTGGATGTCGAGATCAGATTCAGTGTTCAGAGTAGAACTCATGTTCACTCTTGATGTCAATCTTTTAAGAGGATTGCGCATATATGCGGAAGATACTACACCATCAACTAATGGACAGATTGCACTTCCAGAGTAATTGGGAAAAAAGTTGTCATTATTAATTAGTAGCCTATTGCATGGATCTTTCTTGCTTTGTCTGATAGTTCTTCCTAGTCTTGTTTACTTCTCATTTGTCGTTTGAGAGTGAAGTTATTACATGTACGATTGTTGCGACTTCACTTTTAATACTGCTTTTTATGGAAATTGCCCTTAAGCTGTTTTGCAGCACTTTATCTCTCATTTCTGGTATGATTATTTCCCTTTTTTGGGTCTAAATAGGAAAATCCAGACTGTGGTGACAGCATCTGCACGAGTTGACAAATACTCCAAAAGTGATATTATTGTATCTCCATCAATACTATCTGCTAATTTTGCGAAACTGGGAGACCAGGTTCCATTCTCTCACCTGTCTTTTAAAGAGCTATGAAGTGTCTGATTTGTCTCTATCCCATTACTCAGATCTTTAGCGTCATTATAGCTTGTATGCTTCAAAAATAGTCCAAGTCACAAGCTTGGTTTTTTTATCAGATTGTTTCTGCTAAAGGTTTGGGATAAAGGTGTTGTTGATGTTGACGTTGTTTCTGCTAAGGATCGTCATGTGTCATTTGACTCTTATATAGTAATATAGGTGAAAGCTGTGGAGTTGGCGGGATGTGACTGGATCCATGTCGATGTAATGGATGGCCGTTTTGTTCCCAATATTACAATCGGTCCCCTTGTGGTTGATGCCCTGCGCCCTATTACAGATCTTCCTCTGGATGTTCATTTGGTAACCTTTTCATTTGGTGGATTTTCTTCATAAGAGAAAATTGTATAATGAATACTTAATAACTTGGAAATCGTATGTACAGATGATTGTTGAACCTGAACAGCGAGTACCGGATTTCATCAAGGCTGGAGCTGACATAGTCAGTGTACATTGCGAACAAACTGCTACCATCCACTTGCATCGCACAATCAACCAAGTATTATCCTTTCTCCATTCTACTGATGCAGAATGTGTTGTTCTTCGTGGTTATTCATGTCCTTTAATGGGTCTCTTTACATGGAGCAATGGGTATATCAAGTGAACCTCTGCAGATTCCTTGGGAAATATGCTTTCATAACAAAAAGAGAGGTTGCAGCCTTGTAAAATAACCACAATTGCTAATCATTAAACTTTTCAGTAGTATAAACACCTTCAACCATGTAGATCCTCAGTATTTGACGATGCATGCCATGTCTTAATCTGGCAGTCCAGTTTTTTACCTTAGACTAATGGTGGCTTCTATTGCACATGTTCCCTTTGTCTTTTTCTACTGACAAAACTGTTGGGATTGTATGCAGTACACTGCCCTTTTGCTGTCTTAAACACTAACCAAGGCATACATTGCCGTCTGATTGTAATTCAGTAATATGGCCTCTGGAATACTGATGTAGTGCACTAGTCATCTTGTATCAATTAACTATGACAACTTAGGTAGAGGTTGATCTTTCATAATCCCAACATTTTGGCTTCTTTATCTGATATATTGATGTATCTATTAGTACCTAAGTGTCTTAGGTATTGTACTAATACTGCATGGGTATTATAAGTGCCCCCAATCCTCTGTACATCACCTGCCCTTGCATTGCTGCAACTTATGCGTCTTTTTACTGAATTTTGGTTACTGTTATCTAGATTAAAAGTCTGGGAGTTAAAGCTGGAGTTGTCCTGAACCCCGGTACCCCATTAAGTGCTATAGAATATGTTCTTGACGGTGAGTCACTGTTTGCTCACTTTGGTCGTATATTTTCCATTTTTTCTTGAACTTTCTGAATATATTTCCTAAGAATTTATGCTAATGTTTTTCCCTCCAAGAGGAATGTCCAAGGGAAAAATATCACAAGGGTGGCAAATATATTTGATGAAAGAGAAAATATGACACAACCTTTCTTTATGCAAATAGCGGTTGATCTGGTGTTGATCATGTCGGTGAACCCTGGCTTTGGTGGACAAAGCTTTATTGAGAGCCAAGTGAAGAAAATATCGGACTTGAGAAGGATGTGTGTGGAGAAGGTAAATTTCCTGTGGCTGGGATATAGTCCTATTTCATTCTTCTTTACTTTGTTATCTGTTTGGCTATAAGGAACTTACCTCTTGAATATGTCTTCTCCTTTCTGCAGGGAGTCAACCCATGGATCGAAGTAGATGGTGGAGTCGGCCCAGCCAATGCATTTAAGGTGCTGTAGTGTAATTTATTTGTGCCTACTAGTATTTTGATCTATCTGACTGACGGCTTGATGACTCCATAATCTTGGGGAAGGAAGTGAATTTTGAATTGTATTGAATTGTTGCCAGCTGACTCAAAGGTACATGTTAGATTGTTTTCTTAAAGAGCTTTTGAACGTATTATCCAGTGCCAATTCCTTAGCAAATCAGGAAACTTCAAATTCTGTAATTATGCCATTTTTCCTAAGACATTTCAAAGACATCCCGGAAGACCTAAGTGTTCTAGCAGTTACAGTATACTGGATGCTCCAAGTCCATTTTCCTCGCAGAGTCCCTAAAATGTATATTATCCTCAGTACTCTAGCGCATTTAAAGTGATGGGAGGGAGGAAATGAGAACAAGGCATGCCTTGATGCTTGAACCTACCAGTAGTTACCAACACAAAGTTCAAATGCTTTAACCGAAAAAGAAGGATTTTATTCATTGTGGTCTATCAAGGGAAGGATGCTGGCACCCTATTTTTAACATTGGCTGCAAATATTTCTGTAGCTAAAGTGAACCAGAACATTATTTCTGCTTAACACTGCAGACTCAACTGACAGTATCATATGACATGCATGATCCATATTTAATCTGTTTCTACGCACGCAGGTCATTGAAGCTGGAGCAAATGCTTTAGTTGCTGGTTCTGCAGTCTTCGGTGCTAAGGATTATGCGGAAGGTAGGGCCACATTGATCCTTAGGTTCAGGAAGGGAAAACACACGCCCTATAGTTTGGTTTGACCCGCCCCCTTTGGTACATTTTGAATGTTTTACAGCTATCAGAGGTATCAAAACCAGCAAGAGGCCTGAGCCAGTTGCTGTCTAAGGCTCTCAGTCTTCCAGTTTGATTTTTGATCCTGAATTCTTCACATCATGTATGTCAGCTTTTCACTCCATCGGAATTCCTTTCAGTATTTTAACTAGTTTAATTTGTCTGGACTATGATCTTTAGTGAAAGAAATAATAGATGATTAGTAGTGACAATCACAACCGTGATATCTTGATTCTGTGTTAATATGGCCAGTAAAGATACATTGTGAATTTTTTTGTCTGTGCTCAGGATTGGTTCTCTAACCTTTTCAATAAGCTCTCCTTAACTTGTTCACGTCTCTTCTTGTCATCTGCAGAAAGATTGCCGAGGCAGCAGAATATCGCAAGCACGTGTCATCGCATTTGCTGCTACATCCTGGTCAATTCTATCAGGTGCTGTTAATCTTATAAGACTAATAGATCATCCAGCCCAAAAATAGTGCTATGATAGGGAGTGTACAACATGTTACAGGTTGTATAATAAAGATCATCACTCAAGTAAAATTCATCTGAGCATTACCTCTTTTTTGGCGCCTAAATCAACTGATGTACGGTCACCTTTGGAAAACCTCGTGCAGGCAGTAAGTTTTGGTTCTAACATACAAATGCTGCTACCTACAATCTCTTCTAGGTGTCAATGTGCACAATCTGCATATCCCATTTCATCTCTACACTTGTCATTGTGCTTGTAGCATCAAGATAATCATTTTTCGGCCAACAGGAATACAGCGTAATTTCATTAGCAGAGGCATAAAACTGGCCCCTGGCTTCTGTTCCCAATTTATTCAAATCGTTTTTACTGTTTACCATCATTCTATCCGTTCTTTAAATGTTGAGTATTTGTGTGCGTGTACGCAGAGAGAGAGAGAGAGAGAGAGATGCATAATCTATTAATTAACTTGCCAATTTTTTTCATTTCGTCGGAAGCAAAAATTCCATATAGACCGAACATCACCATTTTATGTCTTTTATGAAGAATCAATGATCAAGAATGCTTCTTAAGTATCTGTACAATTCATTAGACTCATCAGCACGGATAATGTCACAGGAGAGTCCAAAAGAATGGAAGATACTATTAAAGTACCAAGATCCTCTCCAAACAAGTGTTTTTCTCGGATGACAACTGACGTTAATTAGAGCGTTTGAAGTGTAATCAAATGGTGCTAAAAAATTCTTGTTGATGTGGATTCACCAAGAACATTAGGAGTCCAAACGAGCAACGGCATCGCAGGTGGTAGCGCATGAACAGGAAGTATTGATGCGCAAACTCCCCGCTTTACCTTTTCTAGGCTGCAACACACAAAGCCTCATCTGGCTGGCATCTTCCTGACTCAGCTTGAACATTCACCTTTCTAAGCATCTCGTGTATGCAAAACGTATGCTTGTGGCTTATGTCACCGGCCACGAAATCATGAATGACTCCATTGACCTCAACCCAACTTCGGCCAGGCACTGGCTTCTTCGCGCCTGTGTCAATCAGTTTCTGCCTAATATCGTTCGCATCCATCCATCTTTTAGCAGTCCTATATGTTTCCAACAAAAGCAAAAGATAGCCTGCAGCACTGTCAGGGACGAGCTCAACTTCTAGTCTCTGAGCCACAACAGAGGCGATCTCGGGATTCTTATGAATCCTGCAACCACCAAGCAGGGCACCCCACACAGCTTCATTCGGTTTCATGGGCATGGTTTCTATGAGCCGACACGCTTCCTCCAAGTTTCCAGCACGACTCAAGAGGTCAACCATACAGCCATAATGCTCGATTCTCAGCCTGATACCCTGACTTGCACTCATGCTTTTGAAAATATGGCGGCCCTCGTCAACATACCCGGCATGGCTGCAAGCAGTCAGAACCCCGATATAAGTTAGCTCGTCAGGTTGTGCTTCCTGTTCTCCTATGTTTAGCATCATGTGGAATGTCCCAAGTGCTTCGTCCGCAAGCCCCTGCTTTGCAAATCCTATGATTATAGTCGTCCAAGAAGCTGTGCTTCTCCGTGGCATCTTCCTGAACACCTCATAGGCTTCATCGATAGAACCGCAGCTAGCATACATGTGTATAATCGCATTGTTTAGAGTGATCAACAATTGCTGATTTTTAGCACATATTTTCTCGAAAACATAGGAATGGATCCACTGGCCAAGTTTCAAATTTCCCAACTCCGAACAAGCCGAAAGCGCAGCTACCAGAGCCACCTGGTCTAACTCCATCCGAAGTCTCCGCATCTCATTGAACACACTCAGCGCTTTTCTACACATTCCATTCCGAGCATAACCAGCAACCATTACCGTCCAAGAGACAACATTCGTCCCCGGCATCTCGTCAAACAGTTTCCTCGCGCCGCCCATGTTTCTCCGTCTAACATACCCGGCAAGCAATGAATTCCAACATACGAGATTCCTCTCGCCCATATCGTCGAACGCCTTGCACGCATCTGTCATCCCACCGTCCCCTCCACCCATTGCATACAAATTCACCAAATTCGTCTTCACAAACGGATTCGAGACATACCCATCCTTCAAAACCCTCCCGTGCACCTGCAGTCCTTCTCCGAACAAGCCCGACCTCACGCAAGCGCTCAAGAGATGGGAATACGTGTAACCATCGGGTTCGGCGTCCCCGCGAACCATCCGATTGAAACACTCGACCGATCCTCGCGGCCCCAGGCTCCGCCCGTGTCCCCGGATCATCTGGTTCCATACGGAAGTGCTCGGGTTCCGGGCGCCTTGGAAGGCCTTCGAAGCGTCCGCGAAGAGGCCGCAACCGACGTAGCGAGCGAGCAACTGGACGAGGACGAAGTTGCTGCTGGTGTAGCCGTTGACGACGATCTGAGCGTGGATCTGAGGGAGGCCCTCCGAGGGGCCGCAGCTCCGGAGCAGAGAGAAGAGGTGTTGTTGCAGCGCTCTCGAAGTTCTGGGGCACGCGGGAAACGCTGCTTTAACGAACATTTAACGGAATCCGCTCGAGCTCGCCTGGCTTTCATGGAGATCCATGAGTCTGGGGAGAGATGAGAAAAGAAACGAGACGCGATTTTCCGCAAAACCATAACACCTCCTTTCATTTTCTGGGGGGCCGCGATAGGCTAATGGTGGGCCTAAAGGCCCATGTACTTCGGCCCATCATCGGGCCTCACGCGATGGACCAGGCCCAATATTAGGTGAAAGGCATAGGGGCTAATTCCCCAAAATAAGATTCGGACCCAACTTTTTTTTTGTTTCATAAAAAAATACCAACTTTAGGTCCAATGATGATTCTTGCCCAAGTTTTTTTTTTCATTACATGAAAAAGCACCAACTTCAACTCCAGTCCTGAAACTAGCTCCCTTAATACGAATCCATTAGTTGTCCAACGTGACAATTTCACCTCATCAATAAACTCACACGATTTGCAGATTTGGATTTAAGGCACTATTTATCATTTTCTTAGCATGAAACTTGAAGTTGTACATCCGCTTCGGGGGGGGGGGGGGAGTAGGGCTGTACTTGTTAAAAAAAAGAAGGCTCTAGTCGTGAACTTAGCGGATCTCATCCACGTGTGATAATACACAGTTTTAGATTTCAATTAAATGGCTAATGCTTGCGGGTAAAGTGAATGAAACGAAGCTATGTATTACCATCCATGGAGATACGTTATGGACAAAATCTGCTAAACTCACAATTAGAGCCTTCTTTTTTTTAACAAGACCAGCCCTATCCTTTCTCAAAGTGGACAAACAGCTTCATATTCCATGCCAAGAGGACGGCGAATAGTATCTTAAATTCACGTCAACAAGGCATGTAAATTTATTGATAAAGTGAATTTGTCATGTTGGACAACTAATGGTTTTAAATTAAAAGGGCCGGATTTAAGACTCGAGTTAAAATTTATGCTTTTTCATGGAATGAAAAAAGTTCGGGCCAGAATCGTCATTGGACCTGAAATTTGTGTTTTTTTACGAGAAAAAAAATCGAGCTAGAATTATCATGAGATCTAAAGTTGGTGATTTTTTTAGGGAATTAGCCCATTCAAATAAAGGGAATTGAACACAAGTATAAAAATTCTTCCCCACGCTTTATTAAAGAAAGTCCAATCTTGCTGTTGAAGCCCCAGCCCCGCTTCTCTCTCTCTCCCTCCAAATCAATTCAAAGCTTAACAATCTTGCCTTTACTCATTTTTTGATTCTAGCCATTTGAAAATGATCAGTCAAATAACCCAACTTTAAATTGGGGCCTCCAGGCTTGGTCCAAAATTTCAAAAGCGTCATGCAATCGATCAAAATTGATATATTGTTTTCAAAATATTAACCTCCTAGAAATTTTACATTATGTTTATTTCGCAAAAAATAAGTAATTTAAAAAATATTTTTCAAAAAATAATAGCTTATGTCACTTATAAAATTGAATAAATAGTAAATATTTTCATTATTTATGCAAATATTTAGACACAATTTATTGTCGGTAATACAAATATTTTTTGTTGATTGGTTATTTCAAGCGAAACATGCGATTATATATAGGAAAATATTTTTCAAATAATTCATTTTCTGCCAGCCTTATGCACAAAATATGAACCATGAACCACCCGTTCGTTTCATGTATCTAGCCAAAAAATGAACCGACAATAGGGTCCGGTTCCGAGTTGGATCCCAGTTACAGTCGTATCGAGCACTAATATCAATTAAAGGGAACTAATTCCTAGCGATTGTGACATTCCCCCTAGTCCCACATTGTTTGGAGGGAAGTCTTGTGTTAAGCTTATAAGGCTTGGGACCCTTAGACTTTCATAAGGCCTTTTCCGGGCTAAGTGCTCGAAAAAGTAAAACCATGCGGGTTGCAAAGTTCAAAACGGACAATAACGTACAAGTGGGACCCCGATCGTTATAAATGGTATCAGAGCCAACTCCCGACAGCGTGTGGAGCCAAATCCTGAGGTTGGGCAACGTAGCCGAAATGGCAAGGGAGGCTGCACCGGCGGGCGACTGTGACCCAAAAGTGGATGAGATAGGGCCCTGCACCGGTGGACGACTATGATCCAAAAGGGGGTGAGATAGGACCACAATGGGGACGTTGTGCCCGAAAGGGGGGGATAATGTAACATCCCCGCTCTTGAGTCTCACATTGCTTAGGGAGTGGGGTCTTGGGGGCTTTATATGCATTGGGCCCTTTGTAACTTGGCGCTGTGTGGGCGACGCTCGGAGAAACAAAATCGTTAGACCTTCATGAGGATTGTGTGTCCAAAATGGATAATATATCTTGCAAGTGCCGCAGCGGTGCTCAGTGGACCTAGGCCGTTATAGCGGTTGAATGAGGAAAAATTTCAATAATGCAAGATAACAATGGGAACAACGATTTAGTACATTAACAAATGAATATCATCCAAAATGAGCCGGTTGAGTACGGTCCGGTCCAGTTTAGGTGGATCGCGATTTTTTTTGCTCGCCCCTATAGGGTACAACATTTTACACTAGAAGACAAAATACAATCTGCACAACTCGTTTATTAGCACGAATTTTAACTAGATTTGTTTGCAAGTCGGTCGTTTTGCTTGTTGTACCAAAACAAAAAAAAGGGTGATAATTTAGTGCTAACATCAATTCATAAGAATACCAAAATACAGGCATCAAACGCAATATGCCAAAAGAACCATCGACATTTAAAAAAAAAAATGAAAGTAAGGGCCAACTCATCGCATGTGCCAAAACCCGAGGCACAACGTAATTCACCGTGTTATTGGACAGATATACACTCGGTGAGTAGATCTGTCACGTGACCAGCACGTCGTCCCCCGAGCTCTCACTAAAGGCGTCAACCCTATTGGAGGCACTGCGATCGCTCTCAACACTTCCAGGCGAGACGTTGCAAAAGTCAGATAAGCAAGGAGGGCAACTCAGGACAAACGCTAGAAAATCGAGAAAGCGATGTGGGTATCGAAGAGGGCCGCCGCCGCCGAAGAGGTGGCCTACCGTCGGAGTTGCGGATGGGAAGCATGGCAAAGAGAAGATGGCTTGAACAATGTATAAGATAAATCCTACCCAGCTCTATCACACCCTTTTCCTAGGTTAATTTTATCCCCTCTACATCCCATCTATGTTCCCTTTATCTTGCCTTGAATAACTGTCAAACACAAAATAGAATAAAACATAGGGCGTCGCTATTTCCAATCTCATTTTGATTAAGACACTCCTTTTTGCTAGTTAACTTAAGTAAAATACCCTTCTCTTTATTCAATTAAATGTTTCTTTTCGTATCAGGCTAACCAACAAATCTACTTTAATTTTTAGTCGATCTTGACGAAAAAACAGAAAAGAAAAATTGATCATAAAATATAAAAGATTAATTTAATAAAAAAACATAATAAAATATCAAAGATATTTGTATTTAGATATGTATTAACAAAAGATAAATACGTAAAGAAAAAAAAGTGAAATTTCATTCTATTCAACTCTTGATATAAACAAAAAAGTTAATATCGATTGTAAATTCAATCTCATAACAAGTGATCCGAGTTTGAAAGTGTAGAATATGTAAATAAATTTTCAAACCTATCTTTCAATTCATATTAAAATTTGCAAAGATTAAAAAAAACACAAATAAGTGATTTGTAATTTTATAAACCTACAAGTCTATTTGAAAATAAACTACGAGATCAAAATTTGATTGATATTTATATTGGATTTTGGGAAAATTACCCAAAAAAGTATTAAACTTATTGCAATTGTGCTAATTCAGTCCTAAACTTATTTTTTTACCGATTCAGTCCTAAATATTTTGCAATTGTGCCAATTCAGTCTATCTGACGAGTTTTGGCCGGCCTGCCGGCGCTGACGTGGATGCTAACCGATACGCGACATAATACTTTAATAATATTTTTCAATATTTTATTCTATTTTTTTTTCTTCTTTTCTCTTTTCTCTTTCTTTTTTTTTCCCCTCTCCACTGTTATTCTTCCCCAATAGTATTCTTCTTCGAATTTTTCTTTCTTTCGGATTGGTTCCTCCGAATTCCCAAGAGTTCAGCTTCAGGGAAAAGGAAAAAATGAAAATGACAGTGGTTCTCCCATCTTGCCCTTCTACCGTTTTTTCCCCAAGACTGTTCCTCCGAATTTTTGCCCCTCTACTCTTCCCCTCTACTGTTCTTCTTCCCCGAGATTTGAAGATGACGGTGGTTCTCCCATCTTGCCCTCGCGACGGCTCCTTCATTCTTAGGCATCTGGTATCGGCAAATCGGACAAGTGTCGTGCCTCGCCTCACCGTCGTTGTGGCTGCGCGAGGCCGTGCCGTGTCAGCCCAGATTTGGTGAGGTTCGACCTCGTGCCTCGCCGGGGCCGCCCTGGCGAGGTCGAGCCTTGCCGGATCTAGGGTCGCGTAGCCACGAGCTCGCGTAGCCACGGCGAGGCTCATCCTTACCAGCGGCCGCGGGTACGACCTTCATCAGAGGCTCGTCACCTCTAGATCAGCTTCTCGACCACGAGACAAAACAGTTCGAGCGAGATCATTCCTGGTCATCGTCATCTTCACGCGAGACCGTTCATGGCCATCGTCCTCTTCATCAGGAGGAAGCAGAACAGTCTGGGGGAAGAACAGTAGAGTAAAAAAAAAAAAAAAAAAGAAAGAAAGAAAGGGAAAGAAAAAAAAAACGAAAAACGAAAATAAAAATATTAATAAAATATTATGTCACCGGTCGGCCGACCTGCCAAAACTAATCGGATTGTCTGAATTGGCGTAATTGCAAAAGGTTTCAGACTGAATCAGCAAAAATAAAAAAGTTTAGGACTGAAGTGTCACAATTGTAATAGATTTAGTATTTTTTTGTTATTTTCCCTTGGATTTTAAATTTCAATTTTTTAATAAAATTTTCCTCAAATTATTTAATAAAAAATAGATAATTAATTATTTATTCATAAACTATTATAACAATAAATTTCTAACATTTCCAATTAAAAACATGAGATCATAATAACAAAATTCTTTAGGAAAAATGATCATATGATGCATTATAGAATGATATTTTTTTAGGTGTAATTTGATATTTATGTTGTGAATTTGATATTTAAAAGAAAAAATAGAAATAAAGGCAGTTTTGTTAGTTAGGTTAGTAAAAAAAGAAACAATTAAGAAGAAAAATGGTATTTTGGTATATTGATTAAAAAGAGTAGTGTATTATTCATAATGAGAGTGAAAATAGCGCTGCCCTAAAACATATTATATCATAAGTTTTATACGGGCGAACAAACGCAGGTCAAGTCTAAGGGTTTGTACTCTCGCTATTGGACCTGACGTGGGCCTAAAGGCCCGCGTGCTGTTCGGCCCAATCATGAGCCTCGCGCTACGGCCCAACACGGGGTCAAAAAGAGAGCGTCGGATTCCGAACAAAGGGAACAGATTTTCAACTATTATCGCCATTAAAGTCCAACCTTGCACTGGAAGTTAACCGCTCTCCCTTTCTTTCTCTCTCCCCTCTCTGCAACGGCAAGCAGTATATAAAAATGCCAGAGTGGGGAATCGCGAAGCAGCACGATCAGCTCGGCAATTTTCCGGGAAACCCTGCGATTGCGTCCGAGAATTCTTCCGCCTTCTTCCAAACCTCTGTCCGAGCGCAGGAGGTAAGGAAAGGAATCATTCCCAGATCCTCCCTGTAGTGTAGAGCTCTCTCTGCCCGCACGACAAGCAAGGTCCGCCGCCGCACTCTCTCATTTCCTCGTTTCTTTCACCACCCCCCCCCCCCCCCCCCCCCCCCCCCCCCCAGGAAAACCTCAGATCCGTAACTCGCTCGGTTCATTCGCGAGAAGAAACGGAGAAAAAGTCGCCGGAGAAACCGAGCGAGCTACGGCTGTAGCTCCACCGGTTTCGGCTCTTTCGGAGTGAACGTTTTCGTTTTCGATTTGGGTTTTGAGTTCAAATGCCCACGAAGAAATTTCCTTTAAGCAATGCCTGCCGTGACATGGCGACATTGATGCTACCGAATCTGTCGTTGCGTGGCTAAAAAAATAATAACCAGGACATACGATGGCGCATGTGATTTCCGAGCGTGCAACTTGGTCACTGAGATTGCAATGCCGTCCCTAGACATTCGATCTGTTCAACGTAATACCTCGGACTATTGGTATGCTCATGTAGTTCTTAAATCGTGTGGCAAAGTTTAAAGTTTAGGGAAAATATTGAATTTTAGATCAGAATTTATAGACTGTTTGCGTCGTTTGTCCAGTTATAAATTACGTCTGTCGTGACATCGATTTCAGTGCCGTCAAGTTGGTAATTATTGATAATGTGTCACGATGGTCCAAGTTTGAAATTTTTTTATGACACACAAGAAATACTTCGCACTCGTATAAATGTACTTAATTCTTTTTTTCGATGGTTATAGTTTGGAACCCATTTAATTGTTTCGTTTTCTCTGGTGCTTAACGGGTCGGATCATGATTATCACGAAGGTTAAATGGAAGATGACAATAATCTACTCTCTTAATTCGACCAACGGGCATATCCCAACGATGTTCCAAAAACATTTCGTCACGTTTCTTCACTGTTTTTTTTTTCCTGAACGTGAAAATGTGCGACATAAGCACTTTGTTACCATCTTTGCCAGAAAGAAACTACACGGTCAAAAGCTCCCGCTTGGTCAAACGAACATCCCCCGTTCGAGGGGGGGATCCGCTTCCCTGCGTCCGATCTGAACGGTGCTCAGCGGGTCACCGTCGAATCCTGGACGTCGGAACGATCTGCCCGATCGCGCAAGGCAGTCCGTCGTCGGGACTCCGAAGAGGCAAGACGCAAGAGGGATAAACCTCCACGTGGAGGCGTATCCCACCGGTAAACGGTACGCCACGCACAACCAATCCCCGAAGCAACCCCGTGTTCCTCACCCGCACGCGATCCCCGCCCTCTTCTTCCCTCCATAAGTACCCAACGGATTCGCGCTTCCTTCCTTCCTCCCCAGAACGATAAACCTTAGCCCATTTCGCGAGAAATACACTCTAAAACCCTCCATTTTCCTCTTTCTCTCTGTGCAATTCAGATCGGAGCTTTGGATCGATGAGTCCGACCGCCGACGATGCCCGATCGGAGATCGCGTTCTTCGACGTGGAGACCACCGTGCCGACCCGGTCCGGGCAGCGGTTCGCGATCCTCGAGTTCGGGTCCATCCTGGTGTGCCCCAGGAAGCTGGAGGAGCTCGAGAGCTACTCCACCCTAGTCCAGCCCTCGGATCTCTCCCTCATATCATCACTCTCCGTCCGCTGCAACGGCATCACCTACGACGCCGTCGTTTCCGCCCCCACCTTCGCGGAGATCGCAGACAAGGTCTACGACATCCTCCACGGTGAGCGCGAGCTTTTTGTTTTTTGGTTTTCCTGTCGCTGTTGTGCGTGATGATGGAAATGCGGGGAGGTTGGAGGCGTTGTGTTGTGGTTTGGGCTTTGGTCCCGTTCGGGGTTTTTTTGACGTTGTGCTGGGGGGTTTTTGTGTTGATAGGAAGGATATGGGCGGGGCACAACATATTGAGGTTCGATTGTGCTCGAATTAGGGAGGCGTTTGCCGAGATTGGTAGGCCAGCGCCGGAGCCAAAGGGAACGATTGATTCTTTGGCGTTGTTGACTCAGAAGTTTGGAAGAAGAGCTGGTGATATGAAGGTACGGGTTTATGAATTTGGTGGTTTATGCTCAAGTCTTTTCCTAGGCATGAACCGTGTTGTGAAGAGCATGTCTTGTTTACTTTTCGGGCCATTCTTATGGACTTTCTCGGTTGTATCGGTAAAACCAAACCTGTCTTCCATCAGTTACTTCAATTATCCAAATGTGGAATCTGCACGTTAGCTATTCCTATAGAAAATTGACTACGTATGCAGCTGGGGCTTAAGAAGTTGATAATAGTTTCTTGACGCGCAGTTTGTCTTATTGACAAAATGTCTTCTGCCATCTACATTGCTTCTCGTCCAATAACATGGCAAATACCTAGAATGTTCGGCAGCTATGTCATTCCTTTTTCTCTTTTGGGTGAAATTCTCTCTTTCTTTCCTTTCTTGCAATGTGTACATAGATTGTGCTTGGTAAAACTTCGAGATGACATAGAAGTTACATAGGTATCATGGTTATAACTTCTTTTCCATTTCTTAATTGCTATTATTTCGCTTCAGATGGCCACCTTGGCAACATACTTTGGACTTGGACAGCAAACTCATAGGTAATCCTGCTTGTCTTGAAGGAATTATTCCACTTCTAGCATCATGTCTTTAATTCAATGTTTATCTTTCTGGCAACATTTTCTCAGGAGTTTGGATGATGTGAGGATGAATCTGGAAGTTGTTAAGTATTGTGCAACAGTTCTATTCTTGGTAAGGTCTTAACCTGTTGAATTCCAATCTCCGATGATGATAACTTCTTTACTCATTGAACTTAAATACGCCATCATCTGCATTGCCTGCTGCCAATATCAGCTTTTGGTGATTCTATCTTTCCCTGCCGATATTGCCATGCGTAATACCAGACATTATTTCCTTCATAGCCGTTGAGATTTTTGCGACTTTTGTTAACTGCGCACACATGCGGCTCTTTCCATATGAAGCAAACTATTGGTTTTCTCGAGTCCTGCATGTTAATTTAATTTCTTTTGGTGCGCTGAAAGAAAGGAGCCAAAACAAAAATCTAGATGACAGGCATCATTTGTGGAAAATTTGTTTTTCGATTTGGTTGATTCATCCTCCCATGTTGCTCCTCTTGAATGATTGACTTGACTTGTTCCATGATAGCACGAGTTAATAGGATCTTCCTTCCTGAAATTTCTCTGCTGTCTAGATTAAAGTAATCATGATGCCGTGCTATTGTTGATGTTTTTGGTGTGGTGTAATGCATGTAAAAACAGGTAAAACTGACAAGAACTTGGTTGACTGATTTCGGTTATGATTTGATTTGTAATCCTTTTTTGTCTGCACATAATATTTAGTTGCCGTTGCCTCTGTCAATGCATAGGCACCTGCCATTGTAGATTTGTCATTCTCTTAAACGGGTCAAGGACTAATTGTCATCGTTCGTCATGAAAGATACAGATTTGTCTTTGATCTGATGGTTGGCATGAGTGATAAGCATATTTATTTGTGAACTTTTTCACTGTTTGTGGCACTGATTGAAATCTCAATATCTGTAGGAATCAAGTCTCCCAGACATATTCACAACAAACAGTTGGATTTCCCCTAATGCTACCACAAGAAGTCGTAGTAATGGAAAATTATCAAATGGAGGAAGCTCTGTAAGTTCCTCCACATCTGGTCAAATGATCGAAAAGGATCGGATACTCTCTCTTGCAAATCAAAGAGTGGGAGAAGAAGCCCATCCGATATTCTCTCTACTGACTACCAATGCAGATGAGGTGGTCGAGCCTGATACAGTTCAGGCAGATGCTTTTAGAATGGATTCCCTCAGTGTTGATTTAAGAGCAGATCCCCTTCTATCAGATGTTGCTATGGAAGAACGACCTGATAACCAGAATTCTGACATATCTGTTTCCTCACCAGTAGCTGCATCTGAGGGTTGCAGTGGCTACGCTGGGTTCTTAGAGCCTGAAGAAGTATCCATCCCTTCTATTTGTGCAAACCTCGTCCCTCTCTATAGGGGTAGTCAAAGAATACAGCTATCACATAGCGGTGCAATTTTGCAGCTTTGCTGCAATCATTTGAGAGTGCGGTTTGGCGTTAATGACAAGTATCGTAATCATGCTGGTCTGCCAAAATTTAGTTTTGTGGTGGATGCGTCTCCAGCCTTATGTCAAGTGCTTGATGCATGTGATAGAATTGCACAGAAGTTATCTATTGATTCTGGTAGCAGCTCTGAGTGGAGGTCCGTCGTGAGTAGGAAAAATGGCTTCGTCAATTCTCCAACTATAAGACTGCAGTAAGTTCTCTGCTTTTGCTATTCTTTCCTTGGATTGCGACAAGCTGCAGTAACTGTCAAATTCTTTGTTAGTGCTGAGGATATAGTCCTCAATAAAATTACAAAACCCATGCAAGTTGATTTGGTTGTTTTTGGTTAGTCGGGTCTTTTTCTGAGAGCTTTGGGTTTTGGGGGAGGTGGGGTTCATGAGAAGAGAGGGGTTTTCTATCCATTTCTCCTCTCATATGTTCACATAGGAATAGGGATGAGCACTAGTCCCGGATCAACCTGTGAACCGGCCGGTCTTAGGTGAATTGGGTAGGGTCATGAGTGAAAACCTTGAGAACTGGCCAAGGCCAGTTCAGTCCCTGGGTTAACTCTCTGAACCGCCTGTTTTACAATCGGTCTACCCAAGCCGAGACTTGTTCCAGGGCAAAATGGCTGGTTAGGTTCTCAGCTGATTCCAAAGAGTCGTGCTTCCAATTACCCACTATCAGCCTGTACTGTGTAGATTCCAAGTTTTCATTTGGAATCGATCCATCCCTACTTAGATGTGGTAATGCATTGGAGACATATGAAACATATGCATCTGCAATATTAGTTGAGGCAGTTAACTTCTTATTGAGGACTAAGTTAATCTCTCTTTGCCCACAGAATTCCAACTGTTAATGCAGATGTCCCAAGATACGAGACCGAGATATACCGAAAAGAATCTTCCGGCAGTACAGAAAAACTCGTTTTTAGTCTGTGTAATGCTGCTGAGATTGAGCCCGTACTCAGTACTGGAACCTTAGTGGATGCTTGCTTCTCTTTGGATCACTACGACTATCAGCAGAATGCTGGCATCCGGCTAGTGGCAAAGAAGTTGTTCATTCACTCAAACTGATCTATACTGATAGATGAATGTTTAACTTATAAGCAGGGGTTTTGTCTGCTTTACAAATTGTATAGTTCAGACTAATTCCAACTGCCGAAGTAGTGTCTGTCGTCTGACTAATTCTTTGCTAATCATCAGATCTTAGGACGATGTCGAAATCTCTTATTGAATTCAAATAAAAATGTTTGTATTAGTTCTTTGACTGGACATATTTTCCCTTAAGGTCACTGGTTTGTCACTTTTTTTTTTGTCTATTGGGCATGGACAGATGCGAGAGTGCATGATCTTGACTCGCCCTTTAACTTTGTTTAAAGATTATCAATCTAGCCTCAATGCAACTCAGTGCCTTTCATGTTCCTTTGCAAGTTACTTTGTAATTTCCGTGACCGTCTCCCTTTTTGTTTCGTTCTGGTCGAAAGCTGGTGTCGAAATGGCTTGTTAACCTGTGCATGCAGGAAATTTTTTTCTACCTTCAGCAGTTCTTTGTTTGGGCAGGTAAACAAGACAACCCAAATTCTATTCTTGGGGTGTTCTGTTTCCCTCTTAAGCGAAGATAGGTGGTGTCTATGTTCTCTCCCTGGAGAAACGAGGAGGCTTTGCAAACCCACCCCCTCATGTGATTCTAAATAGCCTTTTAGTCAACAATGCGAATATTTTGTTGGCAACGTCTCGAGCTGCATCATGATGCAGCCTGTGATGGGTGCTTCGTCTGGACAATGTAGGTGCGCTTAAACATCTTCCTATTCCCTTCCTTTTGAACTCTCAGACATTGTCGGGCTTCAGGCGAGAGCAGCGACACGATCAATCCACTTGGTCGGGTTGATTAGTTCGGTCTCATGCATAGAACTGAACGGGGATCAAAAGGCAACACGCTACCGATTATGTCAGTCATGTAAGTCGTACGAACACGATTACACTCGAAACTCGCACTTCCTTATCCGGTTAGCACGGTTACATGCGAAGCTCGCACTTCTGCGATCCGGTTGGCGTTTTCGAGAGCATTTTCCAAGGTTGTCCAAGCAAAAGCACACCCTGATTTCGGATTCCTGAGGATATACATCCAATGCATCAACAAGAGCATGTGCAACAAAACTAAGGTTCAGCTCTGATGGAGCTGTCTTTCCCTAGTGTGTTGAATATGCGTATGCAGCACGTAACACTGGAAAAAGTGCAACGCTTTCTGCGAAGAGCAACAACGAATGCGGAGGCGCCACGTGGACCGCGGGATTCGTCGCCTCTCGAACTTTCCATTTTTCCAACAGCGACGGATTGCTCGCTCCCCATTTATTATATATTCATCTCCAATTCGCCCATTTCCGACGTTATGCTGCTATTTTTTTTTAAAAAAATTTGTGTCGACAAGGACCCGCGCCAATTTTTCTTGATTAAAAAAAAAGGAAAAAGGAAAACAATTGGTCGCGATTGCTTTCCCTCATGACAGATCTTACAAGTGGGTGACGTGGCCGCTTCTTCATCTCTACCGAACTATCCCTTTTGCTGTCCTCGCTTTTTTTCTCTTTCCTGTCCACCCCCACCCTCCACGTCACCCCTTCCGCTATCTTGTTCCTACGGGGCCACTGCGCACCCCCCGTACAACTCGATCCCCGCCCTCCGCTTGAGTCTCCCTCGCGCTCCGATCCGACGGCCCTCGTCGCCTCCCGCTCCAGGCGCACTTTAGCACCCACCAGCAGCCATCTTTTTCTGTTCAGCAAATGGACGCTTTTTTTAGAGAGAGAGAGAGAGATCCGCGGAGATAGTTTCTATCACTCTGTCTCTCCTCGCAGAAACCCAAAGCTCTCTCCTCCGCCGCGCTAACTTGCGCCGGGACTCTCCGGCGATCGCCGGTTCGCCTCGATCTTCGATCTTTGAAACTTCGGATTGAGTCGCTGAGTTTTGCTCGAAGTTTGTCTCTAGCTTTGAGTTTGTTTCGGAACGCAAGCTCGTGAATCGCTGTTGAGCTGTTCAGAGCTGCTTTCCGATGTTTTTTTTGTGGATTTGTATGTTGGCTTTTGTTTACTGATGTAAATGAGTTGTCGATAGTTGTTGGGTTTTAGCATATTTGCTAGGGATTCCTTGTGAATAGATCCACGGGAGATGTTATGCGAACGAGGGAATTTGAAACTGTAACCCTAAGTTTAGTTTTCGTTGGGACTGTGAAGAGGAGAGTTCCCATGGAAGTTCTTTAGTATCGCGCGGGGTTTTTTCGCTTCTCTTTTTTTCCAACTGAAAACATAGTAAAACGGGAAAGCCTTTTTTGGAGGCTTTCATTGGGTTAGAGAGAAAGCCTCCTAGTTGAAGCTATGGACTGTTTGGAATTGAATTTGAACAAGGAGATTGGTGATGGTTCCTATGGTGTTGTCGGCGGAGGCAGCGGTGCTGGGGGAAGTGTTGGGAATAATGGTGATAAGAGTGGTGGGGAAGGGTTCATTGATAGGAGCAAAGTGAGGATCTTGTTGTGCGATAACGACACGAAGAGTACTGAAGAGGTTCTCACGCTTCTTTCGAAATGCTCTTATCAGGGTATAACTGTTATTTTCTTTGTCATTTTAATAGCATTTTTTTTTGCATTGGCTTTTGGTGCTCTCTTTATGGCCGTAATTTTGATCTCTTGGTTGATGAGAAGTTCTCAACACTTGTGGTTGCTTGCTGTATGTTCTACTTTTTGATTTTCATGGAGAAATAGTTTTAGAGGTTGTGGTAACAAAGTATTTTTGAAATGCATACCTTTTTCATTCTCCATAATATGCACTTCTCGGGCGTGATCTAATTTGAGGAGAATGCTTATAAAATATTAGGTGTACAATGTGTCTAAATTGCTACGAAGCACAAAGGGTCAGAAAGTTTAAATATGGAGTGTACTGCTTGCGGAGAATGGAATGGTAGCGATGCCCAGTCTTGTTGTCAGGTGACAGGAACTCCCATCTAGAGAAACTACGATTACGATGTCATAAAATTAATTTGTGAGAGCATGAAAAGCAATAGCTTATAAGTCATTTAAATAGCAAGAGTAGTTTTCTCTGCCATTTGATGTACAAATGCTTGTCACTATTTAATTAGCTTGGCCGTTGTCAAATGAAAAAAGCTAGAACCATTAATATGTAGTGATCTTCTGTTTAATGCTGTATTGCTGAACTTCAACTAGTATCTTCTTTGATTAAACTTCATCTCATTTCCACTCTGTTGGACTTGGAATGGGTTTCTGGTTGTACTTTTGAAGGGGAAGAGATATTTGTCACCTCTCTCTCTGTCTCTAGTAACATGCTAGGTTTTTCATTGTTAAAGTAGGTGAGTTTCTAAATATGTGCTACACTAGGCTTTTGGTAGATCCTTTATTTCTAATTGAGGCCCATTTTGGTTTGTATTTGTCTTGCAGTGACTTCTGTAAAATCCGCTAGACAGGTCATTGATGCTCTAAATGCTGAAGGGCCTGATATAGACATTATTCTAGCTGAAGTTGACATACCCATGAACAAAGGCATGAAGATGTTGAAATATATTACAAGAGATAAAGAATTGAGGCGGATTCCCGTCATCAGTAAGTTCATTATCGTCCATTAGCTGCCCACGTTACATGGTTGAAACACTTCCCTCCTCATCTTCCTAGGTTTGAGCAAATAGAAACATCTAGTTTTAACCTTCAGTTAATGCATTTTAATATCAGAATCATTTGGAAACTGGTTTTTTTCACCAGCATTTATGGATGGTTTTTCATGCATCTGATGCTGCTAATATGTAGCTTTTTCTGAATAAACAGACATGGCTAATTCTCTTGATTGTCAATCCTCCTGGATGATGTTATAGGTCTTCTTTAGATGGATGAGGTTTTTTAAGGAAGAGTCCCTAATTAAAATATATGCATTAGTTGCTTCCAAACTTATGATAGACGTAGATTCAATACTATCAATACTAATCATTCTATTCTTTCTTTTTGGCTTCAATAAGTGATGTCAGCACAGGATGAGGTCTCAATTGTTGTCAAATGCTTGAGATTGGGAGCAGCAGACTATCTTGTGAAGCCGTTGCGCACCAATGAGTTGTTAAACTTGTGGACACACATGTGGAGAAGGCGACGCATGGTCAGTTTTGTGTGACCGTGCTATTTTCCTTTCTATAGTTATGTCAAAGAATTATTTGATATTTCAAGTGGAAGTGGCGTAGTCAATTAATCAAACCAACGGCACTATTCAGATGCACGTCTTTGAAGCTTGGATGAGCTAGCTTAGACCATGATCTAAGAAGTTTCTTGAGTACCTCATAATTTGAGTAACATATTACACTGGGCATGGTCTTAACATAGTTAAATGTTAGTGTCCTGCTGATCCTCTTTGGGACACCTTTTCGTGTCTATGCCACTCTCTGGTCTTTTACAATTTTAACGAGTGCTTTTGCTTTGGAATTTTCCAATTGCAATTATAGCGAGCTTGGGCATCTGCGAAGCAGTGGTTTTTATGTTTTACTTCACATTCTTTTCTGGCAGCTCGGACTGGTAGAGAAGAACATGTTGAGCTATGACTTTGATCTGATTGGTTCCGACCCTAGCGATGCTAACACGAATAGTACTACTTTGCTTTCTGATGATACTGATGATAAGTCTCAGAAGAGTGCCAATCCCGAGGTTGGGCTGTCTGCAACTCATGAAGATGAGGTGAGTATTACATGAAGTATTGAGGTTCTTTGTTCCACTTACAGAAACAAACCATGATTGTGGTGAAATTTTCTGTTTGCTCTTTTCCATGGAGCTGTGGGCATTCTGTGTGCCTGAGACTTGAGAAACTCGAGATACGGTTGTTTCATTCAAAGAGGCAGGTGGTGCGATTGCTGGCTGAAATGAAGAATCTGTTAAGCTAGTACATACATGTACAGGAATAAGGTCGCTTCCAGGGCAAAACTAATGAGGAAGTGGGATCTCTGAAGGATCTATTCTATCATATGAAATTTGGTTAATCTCAATAAGGTTGTCAGGATGGAAAAACCTATGAAGAAATTGATTAATCTTTTCGTTCTGCTGAATTATAGACAACTTATGAATTCACTGCTTATATCCCAAAACTTTTTATATACTAGTTCACAGTTATGATATTTCTGGATTCATATTTTTCAGTCTGCTGCTGTTGCTGAGCCCCCACTTAATAGCGCGGTGGATTGTCGCCCTGATGTGCCAGGAATCAGTGATCGTCGGACTGGTGAGCATGCTGGAATTTGTGTTTTGTTTTGTTGTGGCATATGTGGAGTCTCATCCTGGGTGCTGTTAAGTGCATCCCATCATTTGCAGCATATTTTATCCTTTCCTCATGATATATCCTCATCAGTAGCTTGAAGAATTAGTGCTCCCTTTGTTTATTACTAGGACTATCACTATTACTATGTCCATCCTGAAATTCGTTGTTGTACAGGACAATGTTCTTCTGGTCCTAAGAAGAGTGAACTAAAAGTCGGAGAGTCTTCAGCCTTCTTTACATACGTCAAGTCAACAATTGTCAAGAACACCCCCCCAGCAGATGGACAAGTTGATGGTTGTGCTTCTGTAAGTTGTCGGATGGAAGTGAAGGATCAAGCAGAGGATGAGCAGGTGGTTTATGATCCTCAAGCACATGAAAATGGAGAGGCCTGGGAGAAATCTTCCCTGGGAGATGACTTTCCAAGTGGGAGTAGTGTTCCAGATTCTCTGTCTTTGGAGCGGTCCTGCACTCCACCAGGGTCAGCTGACTTTCCTCAACAAAGGAACTTCATGGAAGAACGGGTGACTCAAATGCCTATGTGTGCAATAAACGAGCCTCGCATTGACCGTCCAGGATTGCCTGCGCAGAGCACGTATCCATACTATGTGCCCGGAGTAGTTAATCCAGTTATGGTGCATTCATCAGCACAAGTTTACCAGAATAACCTGCACGACTTGCAAAACCATGCTACTTCAGCCATGCTACCCCATTACAGTCATCTTCCTCAATGTCCCACCCATGTGAATGGGATGTCGTCGTTTCCCTATTACCCAGTTGGCTTATGCTTACAGCAAGGTCAGATGTCTTCAGCTCATGCATGGCCGTCATTTGGAGGTTCATCAATATCTGAAGCAAAAACCAATAACGTAGATAGGCGAGAGGCAGCCTTAATCAAGTTTAGGCAGAAAAGGAAAGAGCGGTGCTTTGACAAGAAGATCAGGTATGTTAACAGGAAACGGCTTGCTGAAAGGAGGCCCCGAGTGCGGGGCCAATTTGTGAGGAAAGTAAATGGTGTAAATGTGGATCTAAATGGCCAACCTGAGCCTGCTGATTATGATGAGGACGAAGCAGAGGACGAGGATGAGGATCTCGCTTCGAGGGATTCTAGTGGCGTTTCTTAACATAAAAGGTGATTTTTATCAGCAGAACCCATAAGGATACTGAAGCTGAGGTTCTTACTTCTCAATTCGGCAAAAGATCACACGTAGCATCAGCTCAGTTATTTTGGATGCCAACGTCAGATCTTGGCGCAAAAGGTGCTGCAGATTGCGTGAAAACAGCTTACCGCGGTTCCTCTTTCAATCTAGGCAGGCACTATGCACCACGGCAGCTTCTTCATTGGCCTAATTATTCATCAAACAAATGGCGCCACATCATATCGGTTCCCTATTTTATCTTTCCGTAGTTTGTTGGCACAGATAAGTTAAAGTTTGGTCCAGCGCTTGTGCAATTTGCAAGCTGGAAGTAACGTTTGTTCACATTCAAAGAAAGTCGCATCAGTTGGGGCAATTTGGAGACCAAGTTGGGCCGGTTGTTCCCTGTGGGATGTCGTAATTTGCTGCACAGTGAATTTAACATAGAGATTTTCCGCGTTGTCAGGTGAGTGAAGTTTCCTTATTCGATATCCCTGAACACTAAGGGTTTATTTGGTAATATTTTTGTTTCCAAAAATTGATTCTGATTAAATTCACTGTTTGTGATAATGTTTTCTGGATGAGTTTAGAAAATCAGAATGCATTTGATAACTATAAAAATTTCTGTTCGGGAAAATAATTTATCTTCCCAATGTGTAATGTAAATCAAACAATTGCATGGTTACTTTTGATGAATTTCCTCAGACCCAACCAGTGCGATCATCTTGCATCTTGACATTTTTTTTATTAAAATAGGGATGCTTCATATTTATTTCTCGAAAGTATAATACGTTAAAATTGTTATTTTTTCCGTGCTTATCTTGATTTTATGCGTATGCCAAGAATGAAAGATGTAAATTTGATTATTTTTTATTGCTCAGAATGAATAAAATTTGACAACAAATCAAACGAGGATTAGGAAAAATTGAAAGTTAAAATCACAAAAAAAAAAAGGATTAGGCAATTGAATGGTCATATTTTCTATTTTTTGAGATTTTTCTTGCAATTTTCAGGATTTTTTAGGACAATTTGATTATGACGGGCAAAATCGTCATTTAGAAAAAATCAAAAGACAAAATCGTCAAAAAAGGGGATTGGCTAGTTAAAATGATCCATTTCCTAATTTTTTAGATTTTTTTGTAATTTTTTTTTTTTAAAATTCCCAAAATTTTTAGATTTTTTAAAGAATTTTATTTTTTGGATTTTAAATTATTTATTAATTTTATTAATTTCCGAAATTTTTATTAAAAAAATTATGCGGATCGGGTTGAATTGACCCAGCTCAAGCCTCGTGAGCGCCCGATAAGAATGAAAGAATACTTAAAATTGTTTTTTTTTTGGTAAGGAAGAAGACTTAAAATTGTTCCTTTTCTTGAGAATCAACTCTTTTTGCTTTTCAAAATTGTGGTGCAAAAATGTTCTTGGGAGAAAAATCAGAATAATTTACGTTACCAAATATATTTTTTATTCTTTTTTGTTACAAGAAATAGAATTAGAGGAACAGAAACGCTGCAAAATAGCAATTGATTCTGATTTTGATTATGTTTTTAGGAATAACTTTTTGACCAATTTTAAGAAACAAAAAAAAAATTAAGAAAAGAACACTTTTGAGGATGAAACTGACAATGACATTTTCTCTCACTTTTGTCGTATGCTCGTGAGACGTGGGCTGTGGGCTGAGTCAACCCAACTTGGTCCGGATATTTTTCTAAATCAGAAAATGATTAGAAATCTATATAAAAAATGGAAAATTCATAAAAATTCTAAAAAAATTCCAAAAAAAAAAATCCAGGAAATTATGAGATGAGTCATTTCAATCTGCCAATCTTTTTTCGGTGATTTTTCCTTTCAATTTCTTCTAAATTATGATTTTGTTACTCATGGATAAGTCATTCTAAAAAATCTCAAAGATTTCCAAAAAATAGGAAATGAGTCATTCAATTGGTCAATCTTATTTTTGGTAATTTTGCCTTTCAATTTTTCCTAACCCTACTAGATTTATTGCTAGAGCATCTTGTTTTATCAATGATCATCCACATTGTATCCAAATATAAAATTAAGCCACTTATATTGCAGAGATGAAATTTATTTATTCCGAACAATCAAATATAATTAGAGTCAACTCTTGCATCCTTGACGTATGCATAGCTTCAAGAGAAGCATGAAAAAAATAACAATTTTAGTGTATTATCCTTCCAAGGAACAAATATGAAGCATCCCTATTTTGGCCAAAAATATGTCATGGTGCAAGAGGATCGCAATTGAGGTCTTAGGAAAGCTGTCAAATGTAATTATGTAATTATTTGATTTAAATGACAAATTGAGAAGAGAATTTATTTTTCAGAACATATATTTTTTGTAACTACCAAATACGTTTCCATTTCGAAAATAGAAATTTTATGCAGTTACTAAACACATTTCGATCATCTAAAACTCATATAGAAAATAGAATTAGAGTGTGCAACCTAGACTAATCGGAGGTAGTCCAACCCTCGATCCTAATAAATAGGATCAGTGATTAGGCGGTCCAGTCCTTAGTTCCACATGAATGGGACCGGATCGGACCGTCTGGATCGGATGCAAAATATATAAAATATAAATAAATATATATTACACGACTAGAAAGAAAAATAGAAAATTTTGAAGAACTAGTTAACCTACATATTTTTTCCATAATTATACTATCCTTACGTAGTTAGTCTATATTTATTTTGGGTCTAATACTAAAACAAAACTCTAACTTTAGCATTTGTGTGGATTATATCCAAAACTTTTTTGTCTCATAAAAAATTTCGAATTTTTACTTTTGTCTCAATGTTACCGATCTAGTACCAAAACAATCCTCAACTTTTAATTTTAACCTAATTCTACTCGAAATTTTTACTTTTGTCCTAAATTTATCGGCTTAGTACAAAAAAAACTTTTAGCTTTTACTTTTATCTTAATTCTACCACCATCAGCCTTTTGTTCATAATCACCATTAGTTAATCCTACGTGATTCGAGTTTTCTTGCCGAATTTACCAATTAATTTTTTGAAATTTAGAAGTGATAAGTTTTAGATATCGCGGGATTTTAAAAAATTTGTCAAAATATCTCTACGTTTAGCTATTCTTTGGGCTGTTGAGTGTCGAAAAGAACAAAAAATGTGCTTTCTTTAGTGACTATATCTCTCACTCAATAATATGTAGCGGTAGCAAAAAGCAGAATAAAATTTTAAAATTTTTTTATGTCATCTTTGCCGAGATGTAATTCATTAATGACGTGATAATATTACATAAGATCGACTAATGATGATATAGATGTAAGGCTAAGGGTGGTAAAATTAAGATAAAAATAAAAGTTGAAGATTTTTTTTTTATGCTAGACCGGTAAAATTGGGACAAAAGTAAAAAATTTGAGTAGAATTGAGACAAAAGTAAAAGTTAAGGGTTTTTTGGTATTAAGTCGGTAAAATTAGAACAAAAATAAAAATTTTGAGTAAAATTGGAACAAAAGTAAAAATTTGAAGTTTTTTACGAGATAAATTTTTTTTGGATATAATTATCACAAATATTAAAATTAAAAGTTTTTTTTGGGTATTGAGCCATTTTTTCGTAGTCAGCTTGATAATAAACGAGAGCATCTGTATTTCCTTAAAAAAAAATTTGGGATCCAGGCATATTGAAAGAAATACATTAATTACAAGACAACTCAAGATGTCTTGCATACTAAATGAATAGTTACTCCTTATTGTTAGATATGATGTCAATTTGGGGTCCAATCAAATAAAAATTAAAAACTCTAATTTTGTGATCAAGCTAACAAGTGCTCCCTACATATTTGTTAAACATATTCAATATAAAAAATTTTGAACTTCATGATATTAATTTTACTCAACATAATAATATATAAGAATATAACCCGAGATTTCTCAATTTGTTGTTAAAAAAATATCTCTGAAAAACAAAATTCCTAATCATATTCAACATCAACATGAACAATAACACCACTTTCATCACAAACTAGTTGAGAAATTTTCTAATTAGATTATACATAAATTTTCTCTATCTTCGCGTTTTCATTCACATACGAACTAATTACTAGTCGTACACCCACAAAATAGTTCAAATGACTAAATTAGAAGAAGCCCCCATTTTTCAAATAAAGAATCATTTTACCAATCAAAAGAACATCAACAACATCAACAACACCTTTATCCCAAATTAGTTGGGGTCGGCGGTCGATGAACCCCAAAGAATCATAAAAATAAAAGCAGAATCAAGGGAGAAAAAAGAAATAAATGTGTAAAAATAAATAAATAAATATATATATCTATCTATACACTACGCCTCCACAATATTAATAGCCTCCCTCCACTTCGTCCTAAGACAAACGGTACGCCAATCTATTTATCACTCTATTAAATCTTGTTTTATTGCTTTCCCCCAAGTAAGTTTCGGCCGACCTCTTGCTTTCTTCGTGTTATGCTCTCGATAACAAACTTTTGTTCGTACCGGTGCATCTAAGGGTCTTCGAAGAATATGCCCAAACCATCTCATCTATGCTCTCTCATCTTTTCCGCCACCGGTTCTACTCCAACTTTTCGTCGAATATTTTCATTTCTTATCTTATCCATCCTTGTATGACCACACATCCCCCTTAACATCCTCATTTCCGCTACTCCCATTTTATGCTCATGTTTCTTTTGTGCTGGCCAACATTCAGCTCCATATAATATGGCAGGTCTGACTACTGTTCTATAAAATTTTCCTTTTAACCGAAGAAGAATTTTGCGATCACACAAAAATCCCTCCTTTTGCACTGCGTCATTTCATCCAACTTGCTTTGATTTTATGGCTTACATCATCATCAATCTCTCCCTCCTTTTGCAATATTGATCCCAGATATCTAAATGTATCTTTTTTAGGTACCTCCTATCCGAGAATATTTACGGCTTCTTGATCCCCTCTTTCTGCCGTGTCAAACTCACACTTCAAGTATTCCGTCTTACTTCGACTTAGCGTAAATACTTTAGACTCCAACGTGCTTCTCCATACTTCTAACTTAGCGTTAACCCCAGCCCTGGTCTCATCAATAAGCACGATATCGTCTGCAAATAACATACACCGCGGCACCTCATCTTGAATATCTTTTGTTAACTCATTCATAACTAGGGCAAAAAGGTAAGGGCTCAAAGCAGAACCTTAAGTGTAAGCTTACTGTAATTGAAAAATAACTTGATGTGCCATTACAAACCTTCACACATGTAGTAGCATCGTTATACATGTCATTGATTGCCTCGACATACTTTGAAGGTACTTTTTTTTCTCAAGAATCCACCACAACACCACAAAACCTTTCTTGGAACCCTATCATACGCCTTCTCGAGATCAATAAACACCATATGGAGGTCCTTCTTTTTTTCTCGATATCTTTTCATCATTTATCGTATTAAAATAATAGCCTCCATGGTAAATTTTCTTGGCATAAATCCAAATTGATTGACAAAAACCTTAGTCTCTATTCTCAAACGATATTCAATAACTCTCTCCCACAGTTTCATTGTATGGCTCATAAGCTTGATGCCTCCAAAATTAGAACAATTCTGGATATTCCCCTTGTTCTTGTATATAGGCACCAGTATACTCTTCCTCCAATCATTAGGTATCTTATTAGTACGGAGGATCTTGTTAAAAAGACTAGTCAACCAACTTATTGCTACATCCCCTAAGCATCTCCACACTTCAATAGGAATACCATCAGGTCCCAAGGTTCTACTAGTCTTTATCTTTTTTAATGCCTCTCTAACTTTTCGTGCTTTAACTCTACGCGCAAACCTTCTATTTGAATCATCAGAAGCATATTCCAAATCCACCTCAATTCTATCGCTCTCCTCATTAAAAAGTTTGTTAAAATAACTCATCCACCTGCCCTTGACGTCTTCATCTCTTATTAAAAGTGTTTGATTTTCATCCTTGATACATCTAACCTGTGTCAAGTATTTACTTTTATTGTCTCTTAATTTTGCAAGTCTATAGATGTCTTTTTCTCCTTCTTTGCTCCCAAGTTTGTCGTACATATCAGTGAAAACCTTGCCTCTGATCTCTCGTACAGTTTTCTTGGCACTTTTTCTCGCTAATATAAACTTTTGCAAATTCTCTTCATTAGTACATTTATGTAGGCATCTGAAACACTCATTCTTCTGCTTAATTGCCTCCTATACCTCTTCACTCCACTACCAGGTTTCTTTTGTTTGATGTCCATTTCCTCTACTTTCCTCTAACACCCCTTTTGCCGCTGTCTGGATGCAATTAGACATCTCTTTCCACATCATATTTACTTAGCCCTCCAGTCGCCACGGTATTTCATGTAGCATTATTTCCTTGAATTCTGTTTGTTTCTCCTCATGTAACTTCCACCATCTTACTCTGGGGTGATGTGCACTTCTCTTCATCTTCTGTACTTTGTTATACCGAACTTCTAAGACCATCAACTTATGTTGTGTAACTACACATTCACCAGGGTATACCTTATAACCTACATACAAAGCTATATCCTCTCTCCTGATAAGAAAGAAATCAATATGGCTACAATTTTGACCACTTCGAAAATTGATCAAATGTGATTCTCTTTTCCTAAAAAAAATGTTTGCCAACATCAAATCATAATCTAATGACACACTCAAGATGTCTTCGCCAGCCTCATTTCTAATCCCATATCTAAAACCTCCATAAACTCTGTCAAAACTTCTACTACTCTAACCGACATGTCCATTTAAATCTCCTCCTATGAATATCTTCTCCTCGTGTTGTATCCGCCTTAAAATCTCTTCCAGATCTTTCCAAAATCTGCTCTTTTCGGACGCTTGCAGTTCAACTTGAGAGGCATACACATTAAGAATATTCAAAATCAAATCCCCCACTACTAGCTTAACTAAAATAATCCTATCTCATATTCTTTTAACATCAATCACTCTATCCTTAAAATTTTTATCGATCAGAATCCCAACTTCATTTATGCTCTTTGTTGTGCCTGTATACCATAGCTTGAATCCGATTCCATCCACTTCCTTAGCCTTCTTTCCTTTCCATTTAATCTCTTGCAGGCAAGCAATATTCACTTTTCTTCGAGCAAAAGTATCTGTTAATTCCCTCAATTTACCCGTTAAGGTTCCTACATTCCAACTCCCCAATCTAATTTCTATCCCCTGGATTTTTCTTGCCCCTCACACTCGCCCACGGAAGTGTGAGGACTCTTGCTTATTTATCACCACATCTGGGCACCGATGTGGTGCATCACTTTGGGAATGATGGCCCAAGGCTAGCTTCCTTACCCCTTGCACCCACCTATCTTGGTACAAAGACCCTTGCTCATTTTTCGCTACACCCGACGTCGATGCAACGTGTCACTAAGTACGCTCCAACGAAATATCAATAGGGTTCATATCATAGAGGTAGCTCTTTTTTTATAACCGACTCGCTACGCCTGACGTAACCCTTATCCTTTACCTGGCTTGGGACAGGCTATGTAGACTACATAGGCGGAGTTTACCAATCAAAAGAACAAACAAAAGTTTTTTTAAGTTATCAAAATATTAGCAGCTGGTGTTAGCGGTCCAAACCAGAACCGGATCGGACCGCTGGTCCCGGGCCAATCCGATCCTCGATCACAAAAATTTGGAAACCGGGAGTACCGGTTCGGTCCTCGATTCCCTATCAGGCGCGGACCATACACCCCCCTAAACAAAATAGAAAAATAATTTTAATCAAAATCACTTTTTTGAAATAGAAACGTTACCAACCAGACCTGAATATTCGTGCCATAATTCTTCATGTTATAAAGTGAAGATCAACAAATTCGAAAGGTGGTACTGCAAAACAAAGAACATATACGAGAGTAAAGTGCAAACTGCAATGGAAAATTAGAAAATACCTTGGGCAAGGATAGGTAGACTCCGCAGTATACATAAACCGACAGAAACTAGTGAATATTTGCACTTTCAAGTAAGAAAAAGGTCGGCTAGATGGTGATGATTACTCAAAAGAAAGACTGAGCTCAGCAAAACATGCATCGCCGTGCTCTAAGAGGACAAAAAATTTGCAATGAGTATCGCGGCATTCACGCCACGGAAAAGCCATAAACAATTTAGCAGATAGAAATATGTCCTAAGCCGTGTGATTACTTCAACGCAGCTTGAAATAAAGGATCAGAGCAATGGCAACTACTAGGGCTGTGATGATGGAGCCAATGATCCACTTGTTCCTGCTGATCCTTCTCGACATGGCGGTCAAGATCTTTTTACTCTTGCCGATGTTGTCATCCACCCCATGAAGCTGTAAACCATATAACCAACATCATTAAATGTCCTCCTATACCAACAAATTGTAACAATTTGACATGCCCTGAATGGAAACCTATCGGGGGTCCGGACAGAGTACCCGAGGGTCCGCATGCAGCAACAAACCCGAAGTCCGCATTATATTCCTTGGGAGAAAAAAGGGATAACAATGTCCTGACACATAAACTAAGCAACTTGGGACAGATTATGGAGGGAAGGTTTGATCAAACCATGCCAGGATACTACCAGTAGGAGAGAACCAAACCTTCACAAGTAATTCTGGAATTTACGTGGGAAAAGATAGGAATGTACTTTCTATCTCGGAAATCCTTAGATCAACAGGAAACTGGAAAACCAGGCTGAAGCATATAAAGAGTGATTATGGCAAACTACGTACATTGTTATGAGCATGCAGAAGGGATTGACGTTGTTGATGTAGATCTTGAAGAATTGAGACACCAAGTTCCTCCGTTTCAAGCATTGTCCTTCTGCTTTCTTTAATTCTGTCAGTTGAGTGATTTAGTCTTTCTGTTGACATCAACAGTCTCCCTCTTTGATCAGCAGAAACCTAGCAATATCAAGAAATCATCCACAATGAGATGAACAAGGGAAGCAGTGAATGCAAAGAAATATGAGAGAGAGAGAGAGAGAGAGAGAGAGAGAGACCATCATTGCATCTGCCATGCCCGACTCCAGCAACTCGTCTCTGGCAGCCAGATTAGCATTAGGAGACGTAAGTCGTTTTACTTCGGCCTTCAAATTGTTCAGATCAGTTTTATATTCCCTTAACTTGACAAGAAGCGTTGCTTTAACACCCGGCTGCAGACTCCGTGCCTCAAGGTCCATTTTCCGAATCTGTAAGTATCATAAAAGGTCAAGAAGAGTAACAATTCATGGGAAAAAGAAATGAGCGTTCAGAAAGATGGAATTCTCTTCGTATACCAGAGTTTCGGCTTCATCCAAGCCAGCTTTAATTTCAGAAAGCTTCTGCTTCTTCTGCTCTACATATTTATAAGGAACAAAACAACCCATTCACAATCAGGTAATAAACAAAGTAAGTTAATTTTCATAGTTAATCAAATCAACCGGTTTCTAGTTACATCTTCACACTCTCGGTGAACCTCTACGTAGTCGACTTCCTTAACCATCAAAGAAATTCGTCAATTGTGAAATGACTGATCGCCACGGTCAATCGAGCTTTCAATAGCGGATCGCTGAGTATAAATTTACAGATACCGTGAGGAGAAAAACATTATCCGGAGTTTGGTATAAACCATAACGAAATGGTACAGACAATCTTCCCAACGTTTTTTGCTTGCATTTCGATATGTCCGTCTACGAACTACAACCAAGACTTCTTACAATGCATTCCTCGGAATCATTATAAACCATAAACGGCTCCAGATATTCTAAACAGTCGATCAACACGTTCACCAATCTATCAGATCAAGAAAACCTCCCCCAACGGCATTGGCAATGCAAGAGAGAGAGAGAGAGAGAGAGAGAGAGAGAGAGACATTTCAGACATCCAATCATCTTACCTCCGTTGAGAGCGGCGGCCGCCGTGCATTTCCGCGACAAATTGGCGGACATCTCGCAGTACTGGCGCTCGTACCCCTCAAACACCTGACTCATCGCGCCGCCCTAATCCGACCTTCACCAAGAGACGAGCAACCAACCAAATCAGCGCAAACTACGATTAATCTCTCGAAATCTCTGATCAAACGCAGCCTAGAGACGGGCCTCCCCGACCAATCAGATCACCTACCTGATCCGCAAGAACCGAAACAAAGAACAAAACAGAGATTCGAACACCTAATGTTGGGACATTCAACGAAATGCGCGTTGGGAGAGGAGATCGGAACGCACCGTGGACGAATCGGAGGGGTTTCCGGGAAGATCGCCGGAGAATTTCGACAGAGGCGTCGATCGGAGAGGAAGGAGGAGGAGAGATTTTTCAGGGAGCATAAATTGGAATTTGCTGTTTCGACGTTATTTACGGTTGGTGCCACCGCGATTGCGAATGTCCAGAAACGTCCTTTTTCTTTTTTTCAGTCGGATCAAAAACGTCTGTAGCTAAAAAAAAAAAATATCGCTTCCGACAAATTAATTAATTAATTTTTTTGGTCAAATAAATTAATAAATGGTTTTTTTTGTAATTTTTTATAATAAATGTTTTTTTGTCAAAAAATTAATAAATGGTTTGAATGCCTATTTTTCTACATTATTTACAAATTGCAATGAGTTGTGTTGATAGAAGAAATAGCAATACTAGGCGTGATCGGTTTCGGACCGGAACCTGAAGCCCACGCAATCGGAGCCGGTTCTCATTTTTCAAAATCGGTCGGTTCCAAAGTTGCTCGGAAATTGGCCTACTTTTTTTTCAGTTTTATTTCTTTTGAATTTAATTGCTCCATCAAACACATTATTTTCCAAAAGTTTTAGGTTGCCATATGCATGTTTATGTCAGAATACTCGATCTCCTTCTTTTTTGCAAAAGTTCCGAGGGTTCAATTTTGAATGTTCAAAATCGTTTGTTTCAAAAACCAAGCTAGCCAAAATTAATTCTCAGAGTTATTACTCGAGAACTCAACTGGCGCTCGTGTCAATCGACTTATAACTAATTGAGTAATATCGATTTGATTCGGTTCGAGTCCTGAGTTGGATTGACTTGATTGCTCGCACTAGAATTGCATCACGTAATTAACAAGTACTTGATCGGAGCACCAAAAAATGAAAATGAGTAGTTATGCAAATGCAAATCAAATCAAATGCACTTGTAGGAACTTTTCTTTCTTCCTATTTTTTATTACTCGTATTACGATTATCGACTTGATATGTATAAGATCATATGGGAAGAATGTTTATAGTTTTCTCTATTTATGTGGACCTTAGTTACTCACGATTTATTCCTCATGAACATAAATGAACATTTTGAAAGGATAAACGGCGTGATGTTCATGCTTTTACTTTTTTCTTCATAAAGTAGACCTTTTATTTCCTTGTATATTAATTCTTATCTAATTGGTTAATTCTAATTTTCTTTCTTCGGGAGATATTTACTTTGCACAAAAATTTAATTAAGAATATTATTGGTCATCCTATATTGGTTTATTTTTCTTTTCACCTATCTATTTTTGCTTCAACCGACTTTAAAAATTCAACAAATTGAAAAAAAAAGAAGAAAAAGGAAAAAAGTAAAAAAAATAAAAAATTGAAAGAGTTAAAAGACGAAAAGGCCCTTGAATCGGGCTTTTTTTTGGAAGGATTTAAGCCGTTCATATTCTTATTTAAAATAAAATATACCTTAAATTTTTATTTAAGAAAACGAGGAACTTTCATGGCTTTATTTGACATTTTTTATGGCAATTACGTCTTTCAGCAAAGTATTAATGTAGAGGCAGCCAAAGAGCATCCCAAGTTTCCGCAAGTACTCTCTCTCTCTCTCTACGTTTTTCACCTTCTAGTTCTTTTGAATCCACATAGAGACTGTGTCCTTGTATGACTAAACTCGCAAAGGAGATAATTATCGAAGCTTGGACTATTCGTGGGTGGAAGTTAGTTTAATTCCTGGTAAATGCACACCACTTGTTCGATGATATTCTCGAGAGGAGCTGCGTCAAGATGGAAAAGCTTCCTCGGTCAATACTGCGTTGCCCGACATTGCAAACCGCGTCATAGTTGGTTATGCTCCACGCAGTTGGCCCCGTGGACGCTGCCCGAGCTACAGGATCTGTGTGACGCAGTTTCGACCCCGATTGGTAGCTTAGATGACCTGGAACTGAGTCTTGATCGGTTCAGAGGTCGTTTGACGTCGTCCCTCGTTACCCAAGTCATCGATCGTTGCAGGGACGAAGCACCCACCAGGAGGTTATTGAGATTCTTCTCTTGGGCTAGGGAGAATTTGGGCTCTGGTCTTGAGGATAAGGATTTTAACTATGCAATCGAGATTTTTGCGGAGAAGAAGGATCACACGGCATTGGATATACTGATTTCGGATCTCGGGAAAGAAGGCCGGGTGATGGATAAACAGACTTATGGCGTAGTAGCGGAAAAATTGGTCAACTTGGGGAGAGAAGGTGAGGCATTGGGTCTCTTCAAGAACTTGGACAGATTCAAATGTCCCCAGGACAGTGCGGCTGTGATGGCTATCGTCAACGCGCTTTGTTCGAAAGGACATGCCAAGATGGCCGAGGGGGTAGTTCAGCATCACAAGAGTAAATTAGAAGGCATTGAGGCTTGTATCTACAGGTGCCTTCTATACGGGTGGTCTTTGAAGGAGGATGTGAAGCAAGGAAGGAGAATTATCAAGGAGATGAAATCTGCTGGGTTTTTGCCGGATTTGTTTTGCTTTAACACCTTCCTCAGATGCTTGTGTGAGCGAAACCTTAAGCGTAATCCTTCAGGTCTCGTTCCAGAAGCTTTGAATGTGATGATGGAAATGAGAACCTATATGATCGTTCCTAATTCAATTAGTTACAACATTTTGCTTTCATGTTTGGGTAGGGCTAGGAGAGTCAAGGAATCATGTCAAATTCTTGACCAAATGAAGAAGTCAGGGTGTTCTCCAGATTGGGTGAGTTATTATCTTGTTGCGAGAGTATTATATCTGAGCAGAAGATTCGGCAAGGGTAACAAGATGGTGGATGAGATGATTGAGCAGGGGTTTGTGCCAGAGCATAAGTTTTACTATGACCTCATTGGCATTCTTTGTGGGGTCGAAAGAGTGAATCATGCTCTCGAATTGTTCGAGCGAATGAAAAGCAGTTCGTTGGGCGGATATGGGCCAGTATATGATGTTCTAGTACCAAAGCTTTGTCGAGGAGGTGATTTTTGTAAGGCTAGAGAGCTTTGGGATGAAGCGGGAAGTAAGGGCATCACTTTAAGCTGCTCCGAGGATATGTTGAACCCTCATATTACTGAAGTTTTTAAACCAGTGATGAAGATGGAGGATGTCAAGCCTTTGATATGCATGATTGAAGAGCCCCCATCGCAAAATGGTAGGGCCAGAGGAAAGAAGAAGAAGAAGAAAGGCTACAAGAAGGCCTTGAAATAGAACTAAATCAGCAGTGTCAGTTCATTATCCTCATTAAATCAGCAGTGTCAGTTCATCATCGTCTTCATAATGTAGGTTGCATAACCGATAGAAAAATGTTCGTTCAGTCCTACAAAGTATTAAGGTGCGATTCTGGTTTGTTAACGTTGATTTTGTGTTCGAACTTCATAGCCAGACTATCACTTCATTGAACGGCTGACTTTGTTTTTTTTAAAGTAAAGAGAATGGCTGACTCTTTCATTTTTGCCTGTCTTACAAGAATTCATCTGACGTTTGAACATCTACTACAGGTCTCCGGCCCTTGCCAAATCGAGCTGCTAAACATTGGTGGGAACAGCAAATATTCCTCATCCGGGCGAGACTCTCTCTTTCGGTTTCCCCAGGAAACCCAGAATAGGTACTCGACTCGAGTCCGATTCGCGTGATGATATCGACAAGAAACGGTTGAGCTTTAGTGAGTACATTCTAATGTGCCTGCCTAATCGATCATGCCCCACCTGAACTGTGGGATCTTCATTGCATTGTGCTGTCCCTTTTGGACGAAGCAAACAAACATACGGCTTAGGCCTTTCATTGCTCATATCAGCTCTTTGTGTGCAGATGCTACGTCGCTATTCTAATCTCTTCACTTCACTGCAGGCCCGCCAAACACCGTTGTTCAAGGCCAAAGGGCCCATGAAATGAGGCAAGTGCACCAGCAGTGCACATGTTAACGAGTCCTTCTTGCCATTCATCTTATCATCCTCTGTCCCCCAAGCAGTTTTTGAGCGGCACCTGGCGGTTTCCCCCCTCATTTAGCGGCAAATCGAGGATGGAAAAGATTAAAACTTTCAAGAAATTAGAGAATGAAGAGCTTTTCCGTTTGACTATGGATGAGTTGTTTTTTTTTCCTGCCCACTGGCAAGGAAAACGAGTAGGAGTGTGAATCCAGGCTTGTTCATTTGATTATTCGTTTTGGTTAATGTTTTAAAATACAACACGAGACAGCCATTCGCTAACTGTCCAGATGCCTAAGGGGGGGCCCCATTTTCGAGTTGGCAATGCCGCAATTCCGTGGATTTTCCCCCGTCTGGTTGAATCTGGAATTCTGAATGACGTGAGATTCTTGAAAACGACCTACTACATTCATGGATTGTACATTTCCGCATCGAGCCATCTTGTGTCAAAAACAATCTCACTCACTCGACTGTATTTTCGTGCGCCGCGTGAGATAATGTCGCGCCTGAATATACATTTCGCCGGGAGGTTCCCGAATCGTGCAGGCGTGACGAGTTTTTTATACGATTCGTAGAATCGAAGGTTTACCCCGTTAAAATATTTTCCTCCTGCGTACGCTCAAAATTATTTGAATAATCAATGACACCGGTCTAAGTACTAATTGGGGGGATCGTGCTTGATTACATTATACGTGGGGAGATTCGAAATGGGACAAAGAAAATCATGGTTTTGTCGGAAATATTACGATGTCAAGAAATGAAAAAATTTACTTAAGACGGTCGGTGTCGGATCCCACGTTGCTCCAGCTTTCCCCTCACCTGCCTCTCTCTCTCTCTCTCTCTCTCTCTCTCGCGCGCGCGCGCATGATGCTCCTTCTTCTTCTTCTTCTCCAGTCGGTCTACATGAGCTCCACTACTCCTTCCCACATCTAGGGTTTATACACCCTCCATCGCTTCCCTCCCCCACCCCACGGCCCAATCGTCCACTTCGAGCAAAGCAGCTAGAGATCTTCCCGGAATTTCTCTATCTTCGCAAGGGAAAGAAGAAAGATTCCGAATGCGCGGCTCACGAACACTTCCATGACCTTCTCCCTCGCCCAATTCTGTGAATTCTCCAAGATCAAGAAGCGGGCGCAATCATGGGTCAAGACAGCTTCACGCCCCAGAAGCGGACTTCCTCTTCGCTGCCGACGACGGCGACGAACGGCAGACACCCGTCTCGCGTAATCCCTCGGGGCCGGCAGATCCAGAAGACGTTCAACAACATCAAGATCACGCTCCTCTGCGGGTTCGTCACGATCCTCGTCCTCCGCGGCACGATCGGCGTTGGCAACCTCGGGAGCTCCGATGCCGACGCCGTCAACCAGCACCTGATCGAGGAGACGAACCGGATCCTCGCCGAGATCCGATCCGATTCCGACCCCATCGACCCGAACGAGCCGCCCGAGGCCGATGTCAACCCCAATGTCACGTACACTCTGGGGCCCAAGATCTCGAATTGGGACAGCGACCGCAAGAATTGGCTCGAGAGCAATCCTGAGTTCCCCAATTATGTCAATGGTAAGCCTAGGATTTTGCTCCTAACTGGGTCCCCACCGAATCCTTGTGATAATCCAATTGGGGATCATTATTTGTTGAAGGCTGTTAAGAACAAGATTGACTATTGTAGGATTCATGGGATTGAAATTGTGTATAATATGGCTCACTTGGATAAAGAGCTTGCTGGGTATTGGGCGAAATTGCCCATGATTAGGAGATTGATGTTGTCACACCCTGAGGTGGAGTGGATTTGGTGGATGGACAGTGATGCTTTGTTCACTGATATGGTGTTTGAGATCCCACTTTCTAAGTATGCTAACTACAATTTGGTTATTCACGGGTACCCTGATTTATTGTTCGATCAGAAGTCATGGATTGCTTTGAATACTGGAAGCTTTCTCTTTAGGAACTGTCAGTGGTCATTGGATTTGCTTGATGCTTGGGCACCGATGGGCCCAAAGGGGCCAATCCGTGATGAGGCTGGGAAGATTTTGACTGCTAATCTAAAAGGAAGGCCGGCTTTTGAGGCAGATGATCAGTCTGCTTTGATATACTTGCTGATTTCTCGGAAGGATCAGTGGATGGGTAAGGTGTTTGTTGAAAATTCCTATTATTTGCATGGTTATTGGGCAGGGTTGGTGGATCGGTATGAAGAGATGATTGAAAAGTATCATCCCGGTTTGGGAGACGAGAGGTGGCCATTTGTGACTCATTTCGTGGGTTGCAAGCCTTGTGGGAGTTACGGGGATTACCCAGTTGAGAGGTGCCTAAGTAGCATGGAGAGGGCATTCAATTTTGCAGACAATCAAGTGCTCAAGCTGTATGGGTTCAGTCATCGGGGCTTGTTGAGTCCCAAGATCAGAAGGATACGAAACGAAACTGTCACTCCCTTGGAGTTTGTAGACAAGTTTGATATTCGCCGACCAGTGCAAGGAAATAGCAGATCATAGAAGCCAGTGAGAAAACGTTTGAACGTCTTTAGTTATGCAGGTAACGCAAATCATCTGTGAAGTTCACTTGATTTGTTCTGTTGTTTCAGTAATGTGACCGAGATTGCAAGGGTGGTGGACATTTTTTCATTAAAAGAGTAACTCTTCCGTTGAACTTGTTTGGGCATCTCTCAAGAATAGTTGTTATACCATATAATTTGCTATTGATTTCATATGTTCTTTCAAAGACGTCAAATTTGTCCGTTTCTCCAGTCCAAGAGGTTAAGGATCCATTACTAATTACATGGTTCTAGTGTTCTGTTAACTCGAACCTCCTGACTTTGCCTTCAATCCACGAAGTACATAGTCGATGAAGCCTACATGCTCTGAATTGTAAGATGTGGTCATTGTTGGTATCGATGTTACTGGTTGTTTGTTCCTTGAGGTTTTATATCAGATTGTAGATGTAGATATCATGTAACTGTCGGTTGGCTTCGAACTTCTCATCCCATGAGAGTCATGATTTTTTTTCCCGTATGCTTACTCAAACGAAGTTGACAAGATAATGTCTTTGCGCACTTTGGATCTCTGTATGCAGCCAGATGATTCATGATGCAAAAATCAATTCCTTCTCTTGGTCTGCTCTACATTTTTCTTTGGAAAATGAGCAGTGTGTTATTAAAAAATGCTTAATGGGTATTGACAATTCATCTCAATCAGTTCTTGTAAGTCTACCATCAATTGAGTGATTAGATTGTAATTATCTGGTCATGCCCTTATCTCCACTTGTTGATCAATGAACTTGTCTGTGTCAATCACCATCTTAATCAGTTCTTATAAGTGTGCTTCTTTGAGCAACTTTGCGGCACCTTTTTTCTGTCACTCTTCAGTTAAAATCGTTGGTGGGGTTGGGGAACTAGTCTGGACCTTAGTATGTGAGAATCCCGTGATCTGGTTTTAGATGCGGGACCACATGCTAGTAGGGCAGTGGTAAACTGCCAAAACGAGGAGCCGGAAAATCGGAGTCTCGAATTCAAGTGATGTTCCTGCCAACTTACAAGCATTGCACATTCGGCATACTCCTGAATTCTGACCTTTGGCTTGTGTGGTAGGGTTCTTCATATTGAGAATGATAGAAACCTCACTCTGGCAGGGATATATCCATAGTGAAAGGTATAAGCTGATGATAACAAGAAACTGCACATAAGCGTTAGAGATTTTCTGTTTCTGCAATGCAAATGCTACGCTGTTTGGGAGAATACCCTTGGTGCTCTTTTTATTGATTTCTTCCCTGGTTATATAGAGATACAAGAGGTAATGGCAGATATATATTGCTTGAATGGTGCTGGGTGCAGCGAGACTGATGGGCATGCGTGGGAAGTCTGTACTCCGCCAGACACCTCCCCAAATTAGGGTAAATTTTTCCTGAAAAATGCCTATCCCCGCCCCGCCCCGCCCCGCCCCGCCCCGCCCGGTGGATTCCTGTGAGCACTTTTAAGAAGAAAAAGAATTATCATTAGCGTATGTATTTATTAGGAACATATGTTATAATGTCAATCCTAAGCACAGTCTCTTCACTTAAAACACCTTGCTTTTATAGAAGATGCAAGCTTGGAAAGTCGTTTAGGCAATCAATGGGGGACGATTGTTTTTGGCGTATTTCATCTTCACATTGTCCTAACATCGACTAATTTCAAAGGTTGGAATGGGCTTTATTCACAGGAGTCCGTTCGTTCTTATGGCCATTGCCCCTCGAAGCTGTGGGGCAAACGAGGGGCAAAAGGTTTGATTTCGTGGGGGCGGGACACAAGAATGTGATCCCTGTAGCCCCATGCCGTCCTATCCGGTCGTGTGCCGATCATGGTATATGCAAGTCCTTGGCACTGGTGGCTTTTGGATCGATCTAGCTTTGTGGTTTGTGAATGGATCGAAGACGGAGGGACTCGGTTGAATTATGCATCTCGGAGGAACTGCGGGCTTGCCATGATCTTGCCTGTTTAAGACAGCTTTCTTGGGGGTAGCTTTCCAGCTTTTGAGGAACCTTCTTGATTGGTGGACTGGAAGGCTGCCGATCCGTACAGCAAAAGGAGTACATCGTTGCATCTGGCGAGTTCATTATAGTATGCTACGAAGACTTCATTACCTACCGATCCCAAGCTAATCAACATCTTCAAATCCAGTTTAAGAAGGCTAAATGGCCCCCATTGCATTTTTAGTATAATATCGATGAAAACCCTTGTTCACGAGAAAAATTAGCGCCTAATTATCATGTTCTGTCCTTTTGAGTGGGCTATAGCGTAGCACTTGTACGAAGAGCAAGAAAAGATGATGTGCTTGGAGGGATTTTTTAAGTACATTCCAAATGAACATGCGCTTTTAACGACGGCGTGAAATTCTCCATAGTAAAATGAGGAACGGAAGTATGGCGAGACTTCCGTGAGTTATATAGGGGATCTTATGTTTCCCCGTCTCGAGGAGATTTGTGGCTTTGGATGACCAACTCATCGACCGTAGTACCGCCGAGGCCCAAGATGCCATCTAGATAAGACCTTCGGGCTTCGTGGAGGTCTCGACATTCGTTCACAAGCTCGATCTAGGCTTCGAACCCATTTCCTTCTCTCAAACGTTTAAACGGATCCATAATATTGAGGTATGATTCATACTCCCTATTAACAATAAAGCACGATGCTCACGGGGATTGCGCCCCCAAGCCGCTAGAAAGACATTTAAACGGATCCATAATATTGATGTATGATTCATACTTCCTATTAACAATAAAGCACGATGCTCACGGGGATTGCGCCCCCAAGCCGCTAGAAAGCTTTTACGGTTCGAGCCCATATTTTTTTTTAGTAGGTTAGAATTGAGTTCATGAATAGTTATTGTTATATTTACTCTCTTTCGTTTGTAATTGAGTAATGTAATAGAGAGATAGTGGAATCATCTACTGAATGTAACCTTAATGTAAGAGTAAATCAGGATAAATATTGTATTTTGATTTTTTTTCTCATTTTTATGCTCTATTTCAATATGACTGTGCGCCGAATCTTAACATATATGTCATTGTCCCGGTTGTTGTTGTTGTTGTTGTTGTTGTTGTTGTTGTTGTTGTAAGAAGAGTGCAAGTCAGCCTGTGTTTGCATATATTCTTTTCACTTTGCGGAGTTTATTAATCTAATGTTTTTTTTTCTATTGACTTTTTTTTCTTTTCCCCTAAATTGCATGGAGGTTCGGTCGTTTCATGGACGGAAAATGCTGCACCAGGACAGATTCTAATTCGTGGTTCTTAATTCCAGGAGCAATGATTGAGATCAGTAGATTACAGTTTGGGAGGGAGGTCTTTCTTTCATATCTCTCGTGACGAACATCAGGAGTTCATTTATAAATAAAATGTATTTTTTATTAAGAGAAAAGAAGTGCATCGAAAATACGAAATTCTTTATAAAAAATTTTCTTAGAAAAAAAATATTATTATTATTTTGTTTTATCTGTGGGGAATTAGCCGTATTCAAAACAAGCTCCATTTGCAGTCTGGCTGAACTCTAGGACAAAGCGACAGGACAATGCGTGAATTTTTGTGTCGCAGGGGATTCGAAAAGGCCACGCGAAACGGGTCAAAGCCCAAATCGGCGCGGCGGCTATTCTCTCTATTTTAACCCATTTTTGTCCGGAGCAAATTTAGTTGAATTTGACTAGATTCTCTTTTCGGCAATTGTCTAAAATGTATTTGTTTTGTATCGATTTCTGATTCTCATAATTGCACTTCCCTAAATTGAATTAAAATAGTACCACCACTCATGCCGAAAAAGATGTTTCACTAAAAATCAAGCTCAAAGAAATTGCAGGCTGCCACCTGGCGACCTTCGCCGCCAGCCATCGCCTTTGGCCCCACAGCCCACTGCTGCCGCCTACCTCTGTCGGCCGCCTCCGTCGCTGACCGCCAGAGTAAAAAATAAATAATAAATTTTTTATTTTAAATAGTAAATAATAATTTTTGAAAGTACAAATTTTTAAATATGTCGAGCAAACTTCTATTCTCGAATCAGAAATTTTATGTTGTTATAAAAAAGAAGAAGAAGCCACATCTTCGTATCTTAATCCCCTTGATCGCACGCCGATCTTATGCGTAGATAGCTACATCTCTTCAAGTCCCACCGACTTTAACCCTTCGACCAATTCAATCGGCATCCTCGCTTCATCTCCTCTCTTCCGTGCATCCAACGCCTAACCAAATTCATTTTAACGTTGCTCGTGTGTAGGTTTCATCCGGTCAATATGTTCGTTAGCCAATCACCATCCCGCAACGAATGGTTGTGATTGATGGCCACCAATAATCGTTGACTATATTCCAAGGCAACCGACACTTTTACGACGAGGTAAAGTTCTCCATAATTAAATGAGGTATGAAAATATCACGAGATTTGCACGAGTTTGATATGTTTTAGCAGCATAGTCTTTTTGAAAATTCAAAAAAAAAAAGGCAAGTTTTCCTAAACTTGATTAAACATGAAAATGTGTTAACAATAAAGATCGTGTCGGATATGGATTGCGTTAGGTGTGGATTGAGAAATTTACATCGCAGTAAACAGGTTATTAACGTATTATATGGGTCAATTTGGGTCAAGCCATCTATGACCCTGACTGACTTGTTTAACAAGTCTAGTGCCGCCAAGGTGCTATTTGGGTAAGACCTTCGGGCTTCGTGGAGGTCTCCTGACATCCACGAGCTCTATTTTAGGATTTCAAATCCATAGCCTCTTGTAAAAACATCACGGTGGTCCATTCGTTATTGTAATGGTTATTGGATCCTGGATTTTTAATTTATTTATTATGGTGCTTGAACTTTTGATACATGTTTCACTTGGCACACGAATTATATAAAAATATTCAATGTTATCTTCTCATCAATTTAAGTTCATGAACAACATTAAACGGTTTCATATAATTCAAGGACCATATTGAACATATTAAAAGTCTAGGACGACATTGCACATTAAATTAATATTCTGAAATCACATTGAAAAGTTTAAAAAAATTCGAAGATTACGTTGCATATTATGCCAAAATTTACGAAGCTATCCGGGTAATTACCCTTTTGTTATAAGAAATGCGTGAGACGGGCCTGTATTTGGTCGCAAGATTCTTTTCGGCCTTGTTGGAGTTATTGCTTGCAAAGAGTATTCTGCCGCCGCCGCCGCCGCCGCCGCCGTCTCTTTTCTTAAACTGCACGGAGGTTCTGTCGTTTCATGGACTGCACGCGCCGAACGGGACAAGAGCACAAACGGCCGCGTCCAATGTCGTTGCGCCCGAAACTCCCATTTGCCCAATGTCTGGCTCTATCCAGCACGGAGCCAAGTGACAAAAAAGAAAAAAAAGAAAAGGGACATGGGAGACAAGTCAACTCTTTTCTGTTGACTTCCGTTGACCACACGACGCCCTAGAGCCCCGCCGAAGGAGAACGTGGCATGAATCCTGTCGTGCGCGGGTGAAAGAGTCACGACAAGCAAACTCTTCTCGGGATTTCTGTCGCGGTGCGTGATTGGCTCGAGCGTTCGGCACACGGAGGATAGATTCAGAATTTTAGTCCGATAATCAACGTTCAAAGCTTAAATGTTCTCGTATAATTTAAAGATTGCATAAAGAATTTGCCGGTAATTCAATGACCACATTAAACAGATTAAAGGTATAGAAACAATGTTGAACGTTAAATCAAAGTTCAGGACCACGTTACATAAATAAAAAAAAATTGAAATAACAATATTGCACACTAAGCTAAAAGTTCGTGGACCATTTATTCTATTAATGACTTACGGTTAACGTGATTCATATGCCAATATCCATAATTTGTCTGCTCCTAATCTATCTTATCATCTCTCGTAATAATGGAGATGCTCGTATGAACCTTGGTTATTCAATAATGAGCGGAACACAGTAATTTATCCGTTGAAATGCAAAAAAAAAAAAAAAACAAAAAACAAAAAATAAAAACAAAAACTCGAAGCTTAAAATATGAGGAGAGGCGAAACTCTTGAGATAAGCCGGACATTAGTGAAATTTTTGTTAATGAGCATCTCCGAGCATTTTTCATACATTCTCAGTAAAAAAAAAAAAATATTTCTGTTAAGAGAAAATTAGTGCATCAAAAAGTGGGAATTCTTTCTTAATAAATTCACTTAAATTTTGTTGCCATATATATATATATATATATATATATATATATATATATATATATATATATATATATATATCTACGAGGAATCAGCCGTATTCAACGGGGTATTTGCTTCTGAACTCTAGTCTCTGGGGACAAAGGGACAGATAAATCATACGTCGTTTTGTGCCGCGGAGGATTCGAAAAGGCCACAGATATGGGTTAAAATAAACTCAAATTATGCGGCGGCTATTTTCTTCTGATTTTATTTTTATTTATTTTTTGTCCTGAGCAAATTTAATTGAATTTTTAATTTTTGTGGGGGTTAAAAAATTTCACTGAGGAGATTCTCCTCTCGGCAATCCTGACATTACATTGTTATATGCTTGCGGACGCGGCCGCGGCCGTCGACCATGGAGATAGAGAGGACCACTAGCAAAAGGCCATTGATTAAGGTTAATCCAAGCTTAGCTGTTCCAAAGCCCTTAAGCGCAATCTAAGTGAAGATTTAAGCTGCGGGCATATCCCGAGAGTCAAACTTATCCAGCTTCCCGCGTTAATTAGGAAAACCCCATTTGAGTCATATGCCCCTCTCCCCTGCTTAATCGATTTCTTCCTCCTTTCGATCTTTCGATTAAGAATAAGGCTTGAATTCACGTCTTAGAAAGGCGGGAGTCTTCCTTTCTAATTTTCGAAGAATGAGAGGTAAAGAGATTGATCGAGAAAATTCTTATTCTAACACGGCAACACAATTTAAATCAATATGAAAATGAAGTACGAGATAATTTTTTTTTTATTTTCTTGTTGCTAATTCGGGATTCCACATGTCCCATGCTACTTGGGGTAAATATTGGTGAGAATCTAATGCCCCAAAAACCTAAAGTTTGACAATCTATCAGCGACGCGATTGGATAGAATAGCTTGCGCTATTTTTACGAGCGATTCACGTATATGAGCCAGATCGCTACCTTCAAGTTGCGAAGGAATAATCTCGTCGTCCATTTCCTTTTGTCATGTATTTATTGTGGCATCAATCATTGGCATAATCTGCACCACGACTTACGACGGTAGATACACTTCCTGGTCAAACGTAAATTTCTATCAAGTTGATAAAAGTCAACGCAGCAAGGTAAACCCCTCAAAACACCAATCTCTTCACCCCAACCCATTTATTTACCTTACCCACTTTATTTTAATATATATATATATATATATATATATATATATATAAAACAAATGAAGTCCAGTCAATTCAACACTATTCCCCTGTCCTCTTGCAAACAAAACGACAAGGGAAGGGCACAAGATCCACGATCCATGCCATGTACGTTGTCCAAATGGCAGGTGACGGCACCATGGAAAATTACAAGGGAACATTACTTTTCTTTTATACATATTTTGAGGAAAAGAAGTATGATGGTTGACTGTTGTGGCAGCGGTCAAACTTTGGATAATTAAAAAAAGATTAGAGTTCCGTAGAGCCACCCAATTAACGTGGACCTCTTGGAGACACGCATTGCTTCTTCCTGCGATTGGCACCCTATGCCCTTTTCTATCGTCAGCCCTCGTAGGCTTCGAAGCGGTAATCACCGATCTGGCTTATCGCTAGGCTTGACTTGAGAGCCGGTGCTGGGCATTTGGAAAAGTCGGGCCCCACGTGGATTTTTGCCTGCTCTGCTCCTGAATTGCAGAGCGTGGTGAGAACCGTGGTTCGGCGAAAAATGGTCCGTTTTAGAAGGTGCTGAAAGTTCGCATATTATGAAATGGTGTCTCTTGAACTACACCGTAACATCGGATTCTTAAGTATCCTTGTCATGGGATGTTGGGATATTCCATGTGCGTCGCGAGTGGTTGCTGTCGACTTTTTACTAATTGAATTTGGACCTCGACGTAAGACGTTACTATTTGAGGAGGTGCAAGGAATTGGCACATTGATCATTGTGAACTACAAAGTCTACAATTGCCTAATGGTTTGACTTTTTCTTCCTTCACTGAGCGGGCTGAAGGGTTGACTCGGGTCTGGTCACATTGTTGTCGTTCTTCAATTTAAGGCCATCAATGACAATAGCAAAAGCCATAATGGTAAGCAAAAAAGCATAGGAAACAGAGAAATGGACAGAGGGGCAGTTTTGTCACTTGGTGTTTGTAAGGAGGTGAGTGCCTCTCTCGGCCTCGACGGCTTGCCGTTTTTGACCACGCGGACTTCCGGGGACGGCCGAACGTCGTTTCACTTCCCAGTTCCTCTTCTGTCTCCAACCCGTACCAACCCCACCAACCCCGCACCCCCCAAACCCATTGCCTTAGCTTTTATATAATGGTTGAACAATGTAATTTGATTTGCACGCCCAAATTTAGCATTAAATTGCCCCAAAATTAGGGAAAAATTGCCATGTTTCTTCCTTTTTTTTTCCCGGGGTAAAAAGTCCTACGCGAAAAAGAGCCGACCATGAAATCTTTTAACTCACTCGATAAAATGTAAAAACTTATTAAGATGAGAAGGATTTCTCCATAGGCAAATATTTGACGATTTTATTCGTTAAAAGCTTTTTGGTAATGAAGAAATAAATGAGGAGAAGGAAAAAAAAAACATGTGTTGGGGGAATCTTGACTAATATGATTTAATTTCCTTCCCTAATTACGAGAGAAATTAATTAGTGTTTGATTTGCTTGATTTTGGGTTCTTTTATACGTTGTTTGACGATACGTGAATAATCACTTGGTTTGATAAATATCGATTATAAATGGCTTTGAAAAAAGCTCTATCTAACTTGTCAATGGCGCTCACGTCCAGCGGAACGAGACATTAATAGAAAGTTCAAATAAGGTCACGGGGCGCCGGTTAAAATTGCGTGATGAGAAAAAACATGGTTAAATCAAAACACACGATAAACGAGACATTTAAATCGAAATAATATAGTACGCCTAGGAATAAAAACGTTTTGCGTTTGACCTAAAACTTAAGAAAAGCCCGCACTTGCCGCATCTTCAATATCCCAATAACACCAAAATAATAAATAAGTATATACATAAATTGGAGGGGGAGAAAAAGTAAAAAAAGAAAAATAAAAAGGGCGTCCCCCGTACAAACTCTCTCTCTCTCTCTCCCTCTCGTTCAAACTTCCGTGTAGAGCTGCCATTAACGTTGTCCGTAACATTTCACTGACCAGAGAAAATTCTCTGCTGGCAAAGGCAAAGCAGTGACAGCAAGCGATATCGTGCGAAGAGCCAAACCCACCCCTGTCCAAGATTTTCCCCATTTGAAGGCCACACGATCGTCTTCTCCCTTCGCTGTCAGTCCCCACCAAAACCCCACCTCTTCTCTGCTTTACATGGATAAAAAGGAAGGGAGGAGAGAGAGAATAAAAACAGGGGAAGTGTGCATATTGGGTTTGATTTTTTGAGCGACGTCTAGCGAAACACGTATTCGATACTGGTCCGCGAACGCATGAAGGACACAAGAACGAACACCGTGATGCCATTGACGCTGCCCGCATTTATTTCCTCCGTTTCAAGATAAGGCCTAGGCCCCCTCCTCCTTTGTTGTTCTCTTGAGTCCGAGGGGGGGTCGTCGATTCTTGGGTTCGAGCCATTTTTTTTTTGTTTGTTGGAAGAAAGTGGGTTGTTTCAAATGTCTGGTGAAGCATCGTCTTCTGGGTTTCTGGGTATTGAAGGGGTCGAAGATGTTGAAGACTACATCTGGGTTAGTTTGGTTTGATCTGTTCTTCTTCTTTTTTACAACAAGTGATCGAACGCCGTTCCTAGTCTGTTTTTGTGAATCCCTTTGGAGTGAAAATGTTGCATAGGTGTGATGTGACTTGGAGTGCAGTCGCGAATTTTCCTGTTTTTCTGGAGATGTAAAGGGTTGGTCCATTCCGTTCCTTTTTGTTAGATTGCCGTGAAAATGCACAAAGAGAAGAGAAGAGAAGAGAAGAATCTGGTGTTGTTGCATGTCTGGAGTCCTCCATTGTTGAAAACTTCCTACAGTTTGTTTTCATTACAAATTCCATGGCAGGACAGCAACAGAGAATTTGAAATTGGGAATATCTCAACTTTTGAACTCTTTTATTGATCTGAGAAAACAAGAAGTTTCTCTCTGAGACCCTCCGTGCACTTGACAAGGAGCAACTAATTTTTCTTCCACGTTTTTTTTTTCTCTTCATCATCCTCAAACTTGGCTCTTTTTGTTTGTATTCAGTTAAACGTGTTTGGTACCGGAGAGTAATGTAGTCAAAAGACAAGAGCATCGGTTGGTTTTTCTTGCTTTGCGCTTCTATTTTTGTAATATCTCTTTATCATTTCCCGAGTGTTGAGTATTTCGAGGAAGAAAGATGGGACGAAACTGAGACTATGGTGTTCTATTTTCTTCATTGCTACTAGTCAACTTGAGTTGTTAGTACTCCGGTTTAACAGGAATAATAATCTGACCAATTTATTCTAATGACAAGTGTGTATCAACATTGCACTGAATTTCAGGACTATAGCTGGATTAGCTGGTGTTCGAATAGCGGGAAAGAAGGACCTGATAAAATATTTGACAATTGTCTCATCTTTAGTTCTTCACAGAAACCTGCATAACAAAATAGTCATTTTGGTAACTGAAGCAGTCCTTATTTCCTCGGGTTTTATCCAGCACTACGGAAAGATAATTCTTTTTTTTTGCTGGCATTCCTAAGTGCATGGCTCTGTGCATTTTGAAATTTTGTTTCAATCTACAAAGAAGTTTATTTTAATCAGATTTGCAGGCGAATGAGGGTGAAGGGTCACTGCCTTGGGACAGGTTTAGTCATGTCTTTGATCTTGTACAAAATGGAAACCAAGCATTTCGGCAGAACTGTCTTGCATCATTTGAACAGGTGTGAGAGTTGCTCAGCTGCTTCTTTGTTATTTCTGTCTTTGTTTTGCATATTCCCTCCCGGTAGCAGCAGTGCTCGTATATATCATTGCTTATGCCCTAGTTTGATAGTTATCTGGTTTAGAGTTTCTTATATTTTCATGTGAAACTTGAGTTATTATTGGATTGTGTTGGCAAACGTACTAAAACAATAGAAAATTAACCTGATAATCGCTAGTGGATCTTAGTGATTCATATCCAAGGAGGCTGTCCTAGTTATTTAGGATAACCTCATTATTGCTTGTTTCTTGTGAGGACAAAGACATCCTTCCTTGCATGTCAATCATTACCTTTTTCGGTTTGGATTGTAATGCACTGCTTGAAATGATGTTTGCATTGCACCATACAATGTTTCTTGCTTGTTTCAGTTAGGGTGCATGATGGTCAAGGCTTTCTTGACGTTGTTTGCATGGAAAAAAACTATCTTCATCTCGGTTTCCAATATGATATACTACTTTGCTATATGCCATCCACGCTATATTGGTCGACGATAATATCAAAATATCATGTTTCCACCTTGTTTCTTATAACTCAATATGAGAATATAAGCTGGATCTTTGTCATACTAGTTTTGAAAGGTAGCAGCTGAACTGATGCTTCCAATGGTACCTAAATTTGATAATATTCTTGGCCAGAGTACCTAAATCTAATTGGCTGTACCCCTTAAAGCATTGATTTGATCCTGTATTCAGAATGCACTGAAAAAGTAGGCTCTCTGATGCCACAGATCGTTATGGTATGCAGTTTCTGTCCTATTCTTTATTTTCACCAACTATTTTTTTCAATCTCTTTGGCAGTCAATCAATTACTACTCAAGGGCAAACAACATCAAACCCAATGATCCTGTCATTCTTGGAAACCGATGTGCTGCTTATATAAGGTTATTCTACCTTTCTTATGTAGTTCTTACTTGGTTCATTATGTTACTTCGTCAAACATGGATGCTCAATGTCGCATATTGATTCTCATGGCATTTATATCAAATTTGTCGAGGACTTCTGGACAACTTTGTCAAATTTTTGAATCTGACAAGGTTTTCTTTCTACTCAGGATTAGCCAATTCTTGAAACTCAGAAATCCGTCAGACTCTGAATATAGGGCGTTGAATGGGCTGGATCCTACAATACATGCAGAAGTAAATCTTGCTCTCTTGTTTCCTTCTCGACAATAGGATTGTTGTAGAGTTCTAAGCTAGTACTGTATCTTATCAATTCAGCTTGCTTTAAAGGATGCTGAGAAGCTACTGAGTCTCCAAAGTACTTCAGTTAGACCATATACTTTGAAGGCCAGGACTCTTTTACTGGTAAGACTGGTTCCTTTCCCTCAGTTTTAAAGCAGCTGAGGGATGGATTCATCCTCTATTTGTATTATCTTTGGGACGACAGATAGATTTTATGTTGCTTATTATTCATTCTAGGATGCATCTGGCAGGTGTTTTCTATTCTTGTTATGACATTGCCCATTACTTGGTTAGAATACGCTTTGACAAGAACTTACATGAGACATGTTGCGTCCTTCGTTCTTGATTTAGCTTATGAATTAGTAAATGTATTCGTTGTATTCACATTCCTGAGAAATATTAGATAGTTTGGATGATTTAATCATTGAGAAAATGCCTTTCTCTAATGGTCTAAACTTTTTGTCAGTCGGTTGTGGTGTCAACTTCTATGTGGAGTACTCATGGTTCTGTAGTAAAACTGCCTCAACACTGAACTCGTTTTAAAAACCTTTTAAAATTGATCCTGTATTTCTTTTTTAAGATAAAAAAGATGGATGGAGAAAGAAAGAGAAATATGGGGCTTTCTGGAAGAGTAAGACTAACTAAAGAAGGATCATAGAGCTTTGACCAGTCTGCAACTGAGATTGTTTTTAGTTTTGTTAGCCCTCTATGAAAGTTCTTTTATTTGTGGCTCTCATTTTCTCGGTTGGGATCTCACAAAGTGGGGAATAGACAATTGATATATGTGTGGTTGGAAGAAAACAAAAATAAAAGTTTATGCTTTCTTTTGGTGATTGAGTATGTCTCAACTAAAAGCTATTGTATGACTCAATTTTTGCTTAACTCGGGAGCTCTTGGCTAGTATCCCTTATCTTTGGGTAAAACTCCTCCAGTAAGCACACAAGTGCATGTCTACGTGTGGGTATGAATTCAACTCAAAACCCACGCTTCTTGAGGCTTGGTCTAATTGTGTCCTTAATTGTGGTAATCAAAATCGTCGACACGAGCGACCTTTTTGACAACGGTTGCTGTTATCTGCTTTTGATGATTAGTTAGGCATAATGTCTGGTATATCTACTTGATAGACCAATTGTTTGGAGGGGCTCTGTACATGTGAGTGGAGCTGTCTGGTCTGATTAAGTTGTGAAATTACATAGTGCTGACAGGATGCTGGCCCTTGGCCTGTCTTTGTATGTTTACATGAGTACTCTGAAGTCTGATTTTTGTGGTGCTAACACTTAACATTCACTTGTTGGCAGTTGGAGAAATATGAAATGGCTAGGGATGTGGTAATATCTGGTCTTCAGGTGGATCCTTCTAGGTAACATGATAATTTGCTACTCACCCACATTGGTTCTTGGAAATAAATGATTGAGTTCTGCTTATTTGCAGCAATCCTCTTCGAGCTATTCTACAATATTTGGAGAGAAATTTAACCAGAGTAGTGGAGAGGCAAGGCCATGGAAGACCTGAGCGTACAGATGACTTTGATTGCACGCTATGCTTGAAACTACTATATGAGCCTATCACAACACCATGCGGTCATTCTTTTTGTCGATCATGCTTGTTTCAATCCATGGATCGTGGTGTGTAATATGCCATTTTTTCTTGTACTCTCACTGATGGTTTGTACTACATTTGTTTAATATATGTAAAGTTTTAGGCTTTTTAATCCTACTTTTCAATTGCTAGGGAACAAATGTCCATTGTGCCGAACAGTTCTATTTATGAGTCCTAGAACATCTGCTGTCAGGTAAGCTACCTCTCTAATCTTTGCGTTGGGCACATGAAATACTATTTACATAGGTTCTACTTCCTTGGTTTCCTGTTTATGGGGAAAAATGTGCTTGAAATAATTCGTAATATGACTCTAAATGTGCATTTTTCTTTTATCAGTGTGACACTTAACAACATTATACAAAAGAACTTTCCAGAGGAATATGCTGAGAGGAAGGCAGAGCACGAAAGTCTTACATATTTAGGAGTTGATTTGGTGCCTCTTTTTGTGATGGATGTTGTTATCCCTTGCCAGAAGTATCATCTTCATATTTTTGAGCCCCGATACAGGCTTATGGTAAGTTAGTCATAGTAAATACTACTTACCCAATTAACTGATTGTTTTATTTCAAGCCCATTCAATGTGCTATACAAATGAAGCTGTTTAGTATAAGTAGGTTGATTCTATGAGAACAAGGGTAGTAGTATTTGCTCCATTAGAAAGTGGTGAAGGGATGTCAACCTTCACATTGAAAGTATGATATAATTGTTTATGTCAAATAGATTGAGCTTGTGGTGCATGAAAATTGCAATGACTTTGAAAGATTTGATGGGATCACTTGCCAACTGCTCTAAAAGCTTAAGCTCTTAAAAGAAGGCGTGGTTTAATATTTATATATTCTAACACTCCCCCTCACGCTTAGTCTGGTCTTTTGCCTAGATCTAAACGTGGACAAATTTATTAGGGAGGCAAATAGAGGCCTGGAAAGATTTGAACTCAGGACCTCCTGCTCTGAAACCATGAAAGATTTGATGGGATCACTTGCCAGCTGCTCTAAAAGCTTAAGCCCTTAAAAGAAGACGTGATTTAATATTTATATGTTCCAACAGACTTACCTAATTTTGATACTGGGACAGTTGTAATTAGTAGCGAGAGATAACCCTTTTGGAACTCTGCCTAATGTTAATGAGGACAAGCATTGCGTTATTTTTAAGTGCTCTGTCGACCTAGTTTAGTAAGTCACACTATTGTTGTTATAAAGCAAGCGGAGAAGCTCTCTGCATACAGTTGCTCCTGCTTATGTCAACTTGACTCTTAATCATTTGCCTTGCCAAGGCTCATGTGTGTATCGTTGACCAGTTGAGTTGAGATGTGTAGCGGGCATTGCCCAGGATTCGCGACTTAGCTCTCTACAGTCTGGGAGCTTCTTTGCTCTATTTGAAAACCTAGCCACAGGTTAGAGAGAGAATCTGTGGCACAAAAACCAGCTTCAGGGAGGAATGCTTTCCGTCTTAAATGTTCTCTCATTTTTGTAAGGCGATCGAAATGCAGCAACAAATTCGCATGCAATTAAAGAAGAAAAAACAGCTCATTGTAGATTTCTAATCTTGACTCAACTTTGGTGCTGTCTAGCATTTTTCTAGCCTATGCAGTAACCTGACCTGTTACTTTCTATTTATGCAACTTGGTCTCAGAGATATTAGGATTGGCTTTTCTGCAAATTTTTGTAGACGATCTTTTTCTCTACTGTTGTTTACAGGTGAGGAGGATAATGGAAGGGAACCATCGCATGGGAATGGTATTTTCCATAACTTATGGTTGGTTCTATCTGTCTAGTCCATCTGACTAAGTGGGAAATTGACTTTTGTTCCGTAATGTAGGTTGCAATTGATTCCAGTACTGGATCTATTGCTGATTTTGCTTGTGAAGTGGAGATTACTGAGTGAGTTTTTTTAACTTAGTTATCTTTTTTAATTAGTTCTTTTCTCTGTCAATTTCTCAAGTTTTATGAGTTTGTTTTAATGTGATACTTCACTCGCTACATCATGTCTTCAAGATTGAAGCTTCACTGGTGTTGTCACTTCATGATGTCATCACTTACTGCCGTGATTATACTTTTTTTCTTTTATTCTATGTAGGTGTGAGCCACTTCCAGACGGGCGTTTCTTTATAGAGGTAAAAAAATTGGTACATTAGTTCAGTGACATACTTTATTGCATCCATACTGAATTTTAATGACGAGACTGAGTGAGATATTCAAAAGGTTTATGGTTGATGTAGGTCATTGAAGTATTTTTTATGTCACCTTTCTGCGCTATAAATTTATCTTTTGTTCCTTCAGTTCTTCGCAACATCAACATCAACAACACCTTTATCCCAAACTAGTTGGGGTTGGCGCTCCATGAACCCCAAAGAATCATAAAAATAAAAGCAGAATTAAGGGAAGGAAAAAAGATAAATGTGTAAAAATAAATAAAAATATATATATCTATACACTACCCTTCCATAATACTAATAGCCTCCCTCCACTCCGTCCTAAGACAAACCGTACGTCAATCTATTTCCCACTCCATTAAATCTTGTTTTACTGCTTTCCCCCAAGTAAGTTTCGGTCGACCTCTTGCTTTTTTCGTGTTATGCTCTCGATAGCAAATTTCTGTTCGTACCGGTGCATCTAAGGGTCTTCGGAGAATATGCCAAAACCATCTCAATTTATGTTCTCTCATCTTTTCCGCCACCGGTTCTACTCCAACTTTTCGTCGAATCTCTTCATTCCTTATCTTTTCCATTCTTGTATGACCACACATCCACCTTAACATCCTCATTTCCGCTACTCCCATTTTATGCTCATGTTTCCTTTGTGTTGGCCAACATTCAGCTCCATATAACATGGCAGGTCTGACTGCTGTTCTATAAAATTTTCCTTTTAACCTAAGAGAAATTTTGCGATCACACAAAAATCCCGTTGCACTGCGCCATTTCATCCAATCTGCTCTGATTTTATGGCTTACATCCTCATCAATCTCTCCCTCCTTTTGCAATATTGATCCCAGATATCTAAATGTATCTTTTTTGGGTATCTCCTGTCCGAGCATATTTACGGCTTCTTGATCCCCTATTCCAGCCGTGTCAAACTCACACTTCAAGTATTCCGTTTTACTTCGACTTAGCGTAAATCCTTTAAACTCCAACGTGCTTCTCCATACTTCTAACTTAGCGTTAACCTCAGCCCTGGTCTCATCAATAAGCACGATATCGTCTGCAAATAGCATACACCACGGCACCTCATCTTGAATATCTTTTGTTAGCTCATCCATAACCGGGGCAAAAAGGTAAAGGCTCAAAGCAGAACCTTGGTGTAAGCCTACTGTGATTGGAAAATAACTTGATGTGCCATTACAAGACTTCACACATGTAGTAGCACTGTTATACATGTCCTTGATTGCCTCGACATACTTTGAAGGTGCTTTTTTCTTCTTAAGAATCCACCACAAAACCTTTCTTGGAACCCTATCATACACCTTCTCGAGATCAATAAACACCATATGGAGGTCCTTCTTTCTTTCTCGATATCTTTCCATCAATTGCCGTATTAAGAAAATAGCCTCCATGGTTTTTCGTCCTGGCATAAATCCAAATTAATTGACAGAAACCTTGGTCTCTATTCTCAAACGATGCTCAATAACTCTCTTCCACAGTTTCATTGTATGGCTCATAAGCTTGATGCCTCTATAATTAGAACAATTCTGAATATCCCCCTTGTTCTTGTATACAGGCACAAGAATACTCTTCCTCCATTCATCATGCATCTTATTAGTATGGAGGATCTTGTTAAAAAAACTAGTCAACCAACTTACTGCTACATCCCCTAAGCATCTCCACACTTCAATAGGAATACCATCGGGTCCCAAGGCTTTACTAGTCTTCATCTTTTTTAATGCCTCTCTAACTTCTCGTGCTTTAACTCTACGCACAAAACTTCTATTTGAATCATCATAAGCATCTTCCAAATCCACCTCACTTCTATCGCTCTCCCCATTAAAAAGTTTGTTAAAATAACTCATCCACCCGCCCTTGACGTCTTCATCTCTTATCAAGAGTATTTGATTTTCATCCTTGATACATCTAACCTGTGTCAGCTCTTTACTTTTCGTCTCTTGATTTTGTAAGTCTATAGATGCCTTTTTCTCCTTCTTTGCTCCCAAGTTTGTCGTACATATCGGTGAAAACCTTGCCTCTGGCCTCTCGTACAGCTTTCTTGGCACTTTTTCTCGCCAATCTAAACTTTTGCAAATTCTCTTCATTAGGACATTTATGTAGGCATCTGAAACACTCCTTCTTCTGCTTAATTGCCTCCTGCACCTCTTCATTCCACCACCAGGTTTCTTTTGTTTGATATCCATTCCCTCTACTTTCCCCTAACACCTCTTTTGCCACTGTCTGGATGCAGTTAGACATCTCTTTCCACATCATATTTACTTCGCACTCTAGTTGCCATGGTCCTTCCTGTAGCGTTCTTTCCTTGAATTCTGTTTGTATCTCCTCATGTAACTTCCACCATCTTACTCTGGGGTGCTGCGCACTTCCCTTCATCTTCTGTACTTTGTTATACCGAACTTCTAAGACCACCAACTTATGTTGTGTAACTACACATTCACCAGGGTATACCTTACAATCTACATACGAAGCTCTATCCTCTCTCCTGGCAAGAAAGAAATCAATCTGGCTGCAATTTTGACCGCTGCGAAAAGTGATCAGATGTGATTCTTTTTTCCTAAAAAAAGTGTTTGCCAGCATTAAATCATAAGCTAATGCCACACTCAAGATGTCTTCGCCAGCCTCATTTCTAGTCCCATATCCAAAACTTCCATGAACTATGTCAAAACCTCCACTACTCTGACCGACATGTCCATTTAGATCTCCTCCTATGAATACCTTCTCCTTATGTGGTATCCGCCTTAAAATCTCTTCTAGATCTTCCCAAAATCTGCTCTTCTCGGACGCTTGCAGTCCAACTTGAGGGGCATACACACTAAGGATATTCAAAATCAAATCCCCCATTACTAGCTTAACTAAAATAATCCTATCTCCTATTCTTTTAACATCAACCATTCTATCCTTGAAATTTTTATCGATCAGAATCCCAACTCCATTTATACTCTTTGTTGTGCCTGTATACCATAGCTTGAATCCGGTGCCATCCACTTCCTTAGCCTTCTCTCCTTTCCATTTAGTCTCTTGCAGGCAAGCAATATTCACTTTTCTTCTAGCAAAAGTATTTGTCAATTCTCTCAATTTACCCGTTAAGGTTCATACATTCCAACTCCCCAATCTAATTCCTACCCCCTGGGCTTTTCTTACCCCCCACACTCGCCCACGGAAGTGTGAGGACCCTTGCTCATTTATCACCACATCCGAGCACCGATGTGGCGCATCACTTTGGGAATGATGGCCTAAGGCTAGCTTCCTTACCCCTTGCACCCACCTATCTTGGTGCAAAGACCCTTGTTCATTTTTCGCTATCTTGGCGCAAAGACCCTTCGGTTCTTCGTAACAATCATACAAAATTTTATGTTTCTCAAACTGGGACAACTACTTTAGAAAGTCTTTTTTGAGAAATCTCTGATGATATATATCTGTCAATTGCATGGTCCCAACGCTGACCTTGGTTTAAACTCCTTTGCAAATTGATCCATTGTTTCTTTTATAAAATCAAATTGTGAAATTTTTATCGATCAGAATCCCAAATCCATTTATACTCTTTGTTGTGTCTATATACCATAGCTTGAAACCGGTGCCATCCACTTCCTTAGCCTTCTCTCCTTTCCATTTAGTCTCTTGCAGGCAAGCAATATTCACTTTTCTTCTAGCAAAAGTATCTGTCAATTCCCTCAATTTACCCGTTAAGGTTCCTACATTCCAACTCCCCAATCTAATTCCTACCCCCTGGGCTTTTCTTGCCCCCCACACTCGCCCACGGAAGTGTGAGGACCCTTGCTCATTTATCACCACATCCGGGCACTGATGTGGCGCATCACTTTGGGAATGATGGCCCAAGGCTAGCTTTCTTACCCCTTGCACCCAACTATCTTGGTGCAAAGACCCTTGTTCATTTTTCGCTATCTTGGTGCAAAGACCCTTCGGTTCTTCGTAACAATCATACAAAATATTTTGTTTCTCAAACTGGGACAACTACTTTAGAAAGCCTTTTTTGAGAAATCTCTGATGATATATATATGTCAATTGCATGGTCCCAACGCTGACCCTGGTTTAAACTCCTTTGCAAATTGATCTATTGTTTCCTTTATAAAATCAAATTGTGAGATGAAGAAAGAGAAATATGGAGCTTGCTGGAAGAGCAGTTTATTACAGTGAATATATTAACCGATTTCTATACAAACTGACAAGGTGTGAAAAATAACAATCATCTTTGAGCTGTTTTGGCTTCATTAGACCAATGACTCAGCATAACTCATCATGGGTTGGAGCCCATTTGATGAAAAATGCTATGCTAACTTTTATTGGTATCTATTTGGATCTCAAGTACTAAGAAAATTGTGCAGGTTGAGGGCAGGCGTAGATTTCGCATAATACGATCCTGGGATCAGGATGGGTGAGTCCTCTGAAAATGTGGTCTTGTGAATAAATTTTCAATTTGGTGGATGGTCCATTAAGTTACTTTCCTCTTCGATGACAATATAGGTATCGTATTGCGGAAGTTGAATGGGTACAAGATGTGCATCCTTCAGAAGAGAACAGAGAAAGAGTCGATGTAAGTCCGTCTTTAAAATAGGTATCCAGTCTAGATTCCCATGATTGTCCTTGCTCATTTGCGATCCTGTAGGATTTATGTGAAATCCTAAAAGATGATGAATCTTTGGTGGCATCAATTGTAGAACATCTTCCATCTAAATTTTTAGGGAAGTTCCTGAAGTTATAACTGGGGAAATTTGGACAAGGTGCTTCAGATCGGTATGCAAAAACGAAATTTTGGACTTGGAAAACTCATTAATTTGGAATGTATTATGCGATATCATTGGACATCCACTAACCTAGTTTGCCATCTCCTCTCAGTTACTACATAGAGAAAGGTGTTAAAATTTTGGTGGCACTTTCAGTTGCATGAAACCTGTATTGTGTAATAGCTACTTCATATTTATGTTTGTAGATTTCCAAATGCTAAGCCCTTTTCTGGGTGAGTTCTTGTATCTATTTCATTGTAGCCAAATGAATGTAAAATATTGCTGATACTGAGTCTATTAGATGCGGGAATAAATTCTCCTTTTTGATCATTTATTTCCATGTACCTGCAGTAGCATTCAAGTACTACCCTTTGATTAGAAAGATCATTTTTTCTTGGTTGTAGTGTAAACAGTATGATGTAGCTCAAGTAGAAAGTATTGATCCATTTCTCAAGACAAGGATCTAGGGTTAGTGCTGATTAATAAGTTGGAACAACTTTGTAAGTGTAGTCTATTTTTGATAAATGTGGTGTAAAAAATATGTGATGTAGCTCGAGTAGAAAGTATTGATTCATTTCTTAGGGCGAGGATCTAGGGTTAGTGCCAATTAATAAGTTGGAACAACTTCGTAAGTGTAGACTATTTCGATAAATGTCAGGGATTAGTGCACCTAAAGTTCTAAAACTTGTCATGATTGTGTAATCGAGTCACAAAACTTTTAGATAGTGCAATCAAGTTCTACCTTGTAAAATTGATGCAATGAAATCCATTTCTTAACTCCGTATGAGGCCTTTTCTATAATTTTCTCTATCCTATGTGTTTGTTGACCGTTAATTCAAGCGTGAACAATACCCAAAACGACGTCATTTGCTGCCAAATCTTAATTTTTTCCCTTTCTCAATAAAGTGTGATTAAAAGTAAAAAATGGGCCCCCAACCCCCAAAACCCATGTCGTGTCAGGTCACGGCAATTGTGGAATGTAACTGACTTAAAATGGAGCATCCTTTTTTAACAATTAATGAGGTTGCAGCCATACATGCAGCATTAGATCTTCAAGAGAGTTTTGTGTAGTGTAATTGACTTAAAATGGAGGCTTCTCTCCTATTTTTTTGTTCTTGAGACTGCTTACCGTCAGGCGTCAAGCATCCTAATTTGCTTCTTCATTGGCATGTTGCTGAATATAAATCTACACTATTCATTCAGTTTGCTGCAAAATGTTCTGCGTGTCACGATTTTAACAAGTTTGGAGTGCAAATGCAACTAGTTTTCATGAGGAATCATTGCACCGCAATAATATGATTGAGAAATGCCATGCCCACATTCAATATCTACCGAGTTTTATTTTTCAGATGAATGAAACATAAAACTTCATTACTGAATTCAAAACTTCACTGCATTCGCTTTTGAGAAAAGTAGGATTAATCTGAAAGAAAAATTAACTAAGATTGTTGCTGCTACTTTTGGGGAAATTGTTTCTGCTTGTAGCCATTGAACTGACATGTCTTCCTCTAGGGGGAAAGGGGAAAAAAAAACATAGCCATTTGGTGCTTGATTTCACTGATGAACAGTGGCATAGGTGTTTTCATGCATTCTTCACAAATGGTCAACAATGATTCTTTTTTTTTTCTTTTATCCTTTTTTTGTTATTATTTTAGTTATTTTTATCCTTTATTCATTTTCTTTGCAAGTTTTCAAGTTTTTGTGGTAGGCTCTTGGTGAGCACCGTGGTGGCACATGTCTTGAGCAAGTAATAAAGAAAGTTATGTCAACATTTTCCGTTAGCCAGTTAACCAATTTAGACGAAGCTGACAGATAGATTTGATTAAATCAATTTGATAAGTTTTGGGACTTGGATTGCACTTTCATGACAAGTTTGAGGACTTTCGGTGCACTTATCTCTAAATTTTGTGGAAATAATAATTTCCCTTTTGGGAGGGGGCTTTTATGGCTGAAAGATTCTTTGTTGGATACATCCCTAGAGTGAAGAGGTTTAGACATGGAATGAATATTTCAGAGAAATGGCAACAATAAGAAAACTTTCAGTTTTTTTTGTGCATCGTTATTATCTTTGGCTCTAAATTTTGTGGAAATAATAATTTCCCATTTGGCGGGGGGTTCTTTATGGCTGAAAGATTCTTTGTTGGATACATCTCCAGAGTGAAAAGTTCCGGACATGGAATAAATATTTCAGAGAAATGGCAACAATAAGAACACTTTCAGTTTCTTTTGTGCATCTTTATTATCTTTGGCTCTGCCATGCTGCTAACAAGATAAGCTCTGCGGCTTTGCAGTTACTAGAATTGACAACTAATGTAGCTGAACGTGCTTTGTCATGGTTGACCGGAGCCAAACAAGCAGCACGGCAAGGTGATGAGACATGAGAATGACCTTTGCAGTTCCACTTATTGTTGCTTCTGTGTCGTTGCTAATAGAAAAACTGCTATTTCAGCTGAATTTTGGATTGAAAAATCTCAGTACTACTTTTAGCTTTCTCTGTCTCATATCATTTTGGGATCTTTTATTTCGTCTCTTCAATATAGTTTCATGTTGCGTGAAGCAGTTTGGAGGAAGTAGTATTAAGTCCCTTGGGCGGTGTTAGCAGCTAAGAAAGTTAAACTAAATCCCTTGCCACCTAAATATTGTAGAGATGATATCTGAACCTGTGAACTCAAGTTAATGAGCCTGGCAAGATACCTATCCTCTCTACCCCATGATGAAGAGTGGGAGCAGGGTTTACTGAACTAACCATAACAAGCATGAGTGCGCCCCATCCCCATGTTTTATAAGTAGCTTACATCGTAGTCATGAAAAGTTGCCAACGATCATGCAAATGCCTTATCGTCGCCAGCAACAACCATGCATGCATATTTTTACTGAAGTACTTGTGGAAAGTAGGGGATTCTTGGTTGCTTTGGACTATATTTTAATCCAAACTGAAGTTACCAGTTTAGAAGAACCTCATTCCTTAACCTAATCTGTTTGTTTGGTTTCGGAACAGATATAACATAAAGTTGGTCATTTGTACTGAATCATAGAAGACAATATCCACAATATGGATATTATCACATCAAACTCGTCATACATAACACAATAGAACATAGGAATTTATGCTTTCTTAAGCAAAATCACTGAAACCTCAGTCCTTGAATTCTCTTCATATTTGGATCAGTTTGTCCATATGAGCCAGGATAATTGTGGCTACAGTTGTTTTCTCATCCTCCCAACATGTAGCAAATGCACAAACACGGCAAGGTGGTTAGAATTGTGTGGCATTTACCATTATTTATAGTTGTGATTTTCCATCTAATGAAGTTAAAGGCGCTTTTGTCCATTGGGGATTGTTTGTGTTGCTGATACTTCATTTTATTTGCAGATAGATCCAAGTATGAAAAACTACTAAGCCTGGAGCGCATGATGCCCTCACCACAAGATCCTGAGCGCTTCAGTTTCTGGGTACCTTTGTTTATCAAATTAATGGGAAGTGCAGTATATCCCCATGTTATGTGTCTAATCTAGATTTTTGGTTCAGCTTGCTACTCTAACAAATCGGAGACCTCAGGAAAAGTTGGATCTCTTGCGAATAAGAGATACTAGAGAGGTATAGTCATTGGCATGTAGCGATACATCTGCCTAGTATTTATCATCTGGTGCAATGTTTTGCTTTTACATTGAATGAATCATATTGTCGAATCCCATGGAAATATCTGCATTTGCACTTTTGCTACTGTAGTAATCATATTGTTAAGTGGAACGTCCCACTTTGAAGGGTAATACATCATTAGTTCATTCGTATGTTTCTGAGTTTAAACCAGCTCTTAATATTCTGTGCCAGAGAGTGGGTGCCATTGCCAATAATCTAAGACCATCCGAGGCAGTATTCATTTTAAAGATCATACGTTTGTTTGTCCTATAATAAGTTACCAGCATAACGTCTGTGTTGATATTTCTTTGATTGCCTATTGCGTTCGGTGTTCTTTATGTTGATTAAGGCTATCCGGATGCTAAATTGCTGAAAACCTGATGACATTGAATGTGCATAGGCATAGCACTCCCCGGGAAAGGGAATCTTTTTCCCTTTTCTGCTGGCCTATTTTGAATGTCACCCCTCGTGGTTGATCTCTACTCAAAGGCCATAGTTTTTTTCTCTTCAGATTTTGAACCTTTGTGGTGTTCGAGGTGGATGGCCTCTATCGCCACTGTATTAGCAGGACAATGACACTGTGTTCTTGGAATCAATTGAAAGCGTGGCCTACGTGTGATGATTTTGTTGTGCTATCTATCTGGCCTGCCATGTGATTTCGTCGTGCTATTTCGCTTTAGCAGTTATGTTATTGCTATGAACAGTGCTTATGAGCCAAGCTGATCCAATTGAGGGTAGGAAGAGATAGTCGGTGCTTCCATTTGGTCGTATAGGATGTGTAGCATCATTTTGTTTATTCTCCTCTGTTGGTGGTGTCATTAACTTGCCCTTCTCTAAATTGTTTCGCAGAGAATCAGCCGCGGGTTGATCTATCTAAGAGCCGAAGAACAGGGTTGCCGGGTGCAGTAATAGCACAAATATTACCTTTGGGGTTTGTGCCCCCCAAGTTTTCCACAAATATATATGTATTTCCTTTTTTCAAAATTCATATCCATATTCTTTCGATCCGCATACTGAATTATGCGGATCCCTATTGATTTCTTGTAAAATGAATATTGTAACAGCCGTTCGTGAAAGTATAATTTTGGTCCGACATTGCTGAGAGAATAGAACAAGAACACGAACATTGTCGATACATGGGTAACCTGGGGTACGTACTTATGGTCGCAGCCTGCAGGTCCTTTGCAACTTCGAAATCCGATACGATTTTCTCAAACTTACAGTCCATCGTAAGTTATATTATCAGTTGTTTCTATGTTCCATGTGAAAAAGAAGAAGAAGAAAGTAGCATGTTACCTGATTTTACCGTTGGACGGTCGTTCTATTTTGATCTGTCAATGTGTTGATTTTCCCTGTTTAGACAAATAGAACTCTGGACCAAAACAGAAAAAGAAAAAAAAGAAAGATAAATAGAACTCAAATCGACATAGTTGGGCTTTAATAAGAAAAACAATCATTTAAGAGAAGCCCATTGGATTTGACAATGTACTCGTTCCCCTGTCCAAACAAAAGATTATGCACATTAGGCCCTAACACTGGGCCCATGGGCTTCGAAAATGGATCTGCCTTCTACCCATTGGGCCATTAAATCTACCTGGTCTAGCATAATTTCGGTATGACCATAATAATATGGGCCCTAATTTTGGCCCATTAGGCTGATTCATTCCATTGGGCCTCCATTGACCAACTGGACCCTAAAATGGGTCTCATTAAGCCCATGGGGCACAATCCCATTAGAACCCAAATGGGCTTTAATCGGCCCTATAAAGCTATTATGGGCCTATTGTCGGCCATGATTTCCTAAAATGCGCCCGAAATGTGGGCCTTTGTTCTGCCCACGTACACTAGAATCGGCATATTCTGGGAACTGGGTTGCCGTGGCCCGAAATTGGGCCTGGCATGACTGTAGTCGGTAAGTCTACATAATTTCCAGCCCATTGGGCCTTCAGTATATTTTACAAAAGAGAGGCCTATTGTCTTTTTTCTTGCCTTGAGGCCCAGAATCGTTTACTTGCCAACTCTCGTTCTCTCTCTCTAATAGCAGTTGGTAGTTACAAGACTAACCATAAAAGAACATTTCCTTTCGGACTGACCTAGCACACAAAAAATAAAATTAAAAAAAAGCCAGCCGCCACAAAAAGTTCTTTAAACACTCCATGAATAACTTCTTGTCTCCATAGAAAACATCACCCACCTTACATCTCTGCACGTCGTTCCTTTACATTATGCCCACAACCATCCTAGCCCCAGAAAACAGAACAAAAACCCCTCTCGCTATCATATGACCATGAACTAATCAGCAGCCCATTACACAGAATGAATTCTGTCTCTTCCTCAATCCTTATGACTGGCAAAACACAGTCAAAACCATCTTCTTTCAGCTACTCCTTGAGCATCAACCATTGTTGCATCGAATGAACAGAAATCATCAATGAAGACTCCACATTTCTTTCCACTTTCCATGTCTACCCTTTTCTTCTTCTGCCTTCTCCGCTTTGCGTATGTCGTTTCTTCCCAAGGCGGCGACTTTCCATCATCTTCTTCTCCCATAAGGCCTTACGTACCCCTCGACATCTATCTCATAGATTGCGGTTCTCCTCAACAGACCCAGCTTGACGATGGAAGAATCTTCCTATCTGAACGCGATGCATCTCCTCTCTTACGAACCAAGCAAGACGTGCTAGCTCTGATCGATTCCTTATCCCCCGGCGACTCATCTAGTTATCCTGCTTCTTCGCTTCCGTTGTACCGCACAACAAGGATATTTCCCGATGAAGCCATTTACACATTCAAGGTTTCTCACGTAGGCCTCCATTGGGTCCTGTCTCTACTTCTATTCGATTCCTTGTCCAACTTATAACCTCGCGGATGCGGTTTTCACGGTCACAGCCAATGAACTAGTTCTGTTGCATGACTTCAGGGTGACAAATATTTCTAAAATGGTGTTCAAAGAGTACCTCATCAGCGTTACTTCATAAGATCCAGTGCTCCTCAAATTTACATCTGAAAAGTCATTTTCCTTTGTCAATGCCATTGAGTTTGTGTCGGCACCAAATTCGCTTGTTTCTGATATTGCGACTGCAGTTCTTCCACTTGGCGAGTTCGCCGGTTTAACTACCTACGATTATAAAGTAACACACCGGCTGAACGTTGGAGGGTCCACTGTAGGTCCTGCTAACGACACACAATTTAGGACATGGCAGCCAGACAACACATATATGACTTTCCCGGAAGGAGCTCAAAACATCTCTGTTCCTTTTGGCGTGATCAAGTATCAAAACCCAGGAGCCACAACATACATTGCTCCTCCCGATGTCTATGCTACAGCAGACCAAATGGAAAATTCCGGGGTAAATCAGCAGGACTTCAATCTAACATGGAAGATGAGTGTTGATCCAAGTTTCTCATACATGATAAGGGTGCATTTCTGTGATATAGTAAGTAAAAGCCTCAATCAACTGCACTTCGACATGTACATCAATGGGTTGATGGGTGCATCCGGTCTTGACCTGTCATCCCTCACAGGAGGCCTAGCAGTACCTTACTATAAAGACTTCGTGCTTGATTCCTCAGCAATAAGAAATGGCTCCATCATGATTCAACTCGGTCCAGCAGCAACAGTTGAACTAAGCTCACCAAATGCGATCCTTAATGGGACTGAAATCCTTAAGATAAGCAACTCTGCCAGAAGCCTGGACGGTGATCTGGCAGCTGGTTCCTCCAAGGGATCAGGACCTCGAACAAACAAGATGAAGATTTTCGCAGCCATAGCCCTTGCAGCTGGAATGACAGCCCTGTTCTTGCTCGCCAAGAGTTTTCTAGGGAAGAAGAAGAAGAGGCATCAAACTTGGAACCACGGGAAGAGCTTCTCATCATGGCTCTCCCCTCTCAATAGTAGCAAGGCTCATCTCTTGTCCAGTAGAACCAGCTACAGACCAAGTTTCTTCAGCTCCAGCAAGAACAAGAGCGGTTTCTCGAGCTTTTTTGCAAGTGGCGGTTTTGACCGATCATTTACCTTCAAAGAATTACAGGAAGCAACACAAAATTTCAATGAAAAGGCAGTTATTGGAGTCGGCGGGTTTGGCAAAGTCTACCTTGGAGCTTTGGAAGATGGAAAGAAAGTTACAATCAAGCGTGGAAACCCTTCATCACAGCAAGGCATCAACGAGTTCCAAACCGAGATACAAATGCTTTCCAGGGTCCGTCACCGCACCTTGTTTCACTTATTGGATATTGTGATGAGAACACAGAAATGATTCTCGTGTATGAATACATGGCAAACGGACCCCTCCGCGACCACTTTTATGGTTTGCGACTTCCCCCACTTTCATGGAAATAGAGGCTCGAGATCTGCATTGGTGCAGCTCGGGTTTGCACTATCTCCACACTGGTGCAGCCCAAGGCATCATACATCGTGATGTGAAGACAACAAATATTCTCCTGGATGAGAATTTTGTAGCCAAAGTTTCAGATTTTGGATTGTCTAAAGCAGCACCTAATCTGGATCAGACCCACGTGAGCACGGCTGTGAAGGGTAGTTTTGGTTACCTTGATCCCGAGTACTTTAGGCGATAGCAACTCTCTGACAAATCCGATGTCTACTCTTTTGGAGTAGTGCTTTTTGAGGTACTATATGCAAGGCCAGCCATAAATCGTGCATTACCAAGAGAGCAGGTCAGCTTGGCTGAGTGGGCAATGTAGTGGCACAGAAAGGGGATGCTTGAGAAAATAATGGATCCTCACATCACAGGAAAAATATGCCCCCAAGCACTTAAGAAGTATGCAGAAGCTGCAGAGAAATGTCTCGCAGAATATGGTGTTGATAGGCCCGCAATGAACGATGTTTTGTGAACCTTGAGTCAGCACTCCAGCTTGAAGAGGCCTCCCTCTCCTCTGGTTGTAATCCCCAAGAAGGAGGATTGCAAGTCTGAGAAGCCTAGAATACAAGAGATGCTGCTTCTATTCATCAGCTTTGACCAGTCTTTGAGTTCATTCTATCTGTATGTTTTGCCATGGAGAACTTGATCCACTAATAGCTTTATGTTGGTAATCTGATTGTCATTTCTCGCTTTCTATGATTCTAAAATTCATAAATGCTACAGCTATTCATTCTCCTTGTATTCCTTTCGAGGGAATAGCCAGAAACTTTAATTGAGATAACTTCTCTATGATCATTTCTTCAATGTTGTTGAGCTGATTTTCTGTATATGCTAGTTGTCTAATTAGCTAGCTGTTAGATTAGCATTGATTGGTGTAAATGTTTTGATTAGCCTAATTACGAGAAACATTTATTTCTTTCCTTGTTAGCTATATTTTTCCTTTTCTGTTTTTTGTACTCTTCTCTTCTCCTATAAGTACGACTCTGTGGCTTATTGCAATATGAAGGAAAAATAATACTCTCCCTTACATCTTTATGGTATCAGAGCTAGAAATTCTGGCAAACCTTTGTTAGTCTTGTACTCTTTGTTTCCACCTTATATTCACCGTGTTTGAAGAATCCCCCAAGAATACTCCTACTTCTAGCACAATAAAACCTTCCGAAAAAAAACTCCTCTACACTCCGAGTCACACCCAATTCAGATCACCATGATCAAGTTCAATTGTGACAATTTGCTTCGGTGGTCACAATTTGTTCGGATGTATATCCAAGGTAGAGGGAAGATGGGATACTTGATTGGGGATAAAACTGAACTAGACAAAACAGACCCAACCTGGGCTTTTTGGGATGCTGAGAATTCTACGGTGATGACATGGCTGGTGAATTCCACGGAGGAAAAAATTGGAGCCACTTATATTTATTTTTCCACTGCCAAGGAATCGTGAGATAACGTAAATAAGATGTATTCTAATTTGGGGAACCAATCCCAAATCTATGAGCTGAAGGTGAAGCTCAGTGAGATTCGATAAGGAGATGATACCGTCAGAAAGTATTTTCATATCTTGAAAAGGTTGTGGCAGGATCTTGACCTCTTCAACAATTATGAGTGACGAACTATTGAAGATTCCAATCATAACAAGAAGTTGATTGATGCTGATCGTATTTTTAAGTTTCTTGCAGGTCTTCGTAATGAATTTGATGAAGTCAGAGGAAGGATACTGGTAGACAACTCTTCCCATCTATTGGTGAAGTTTTTTCTGAAGTTAGAAAAGAAGAAAGTTGGAGAAGCGTCATGCTTGGTAAGACCAATATCGAAGCAAGAACCTCTGCTAGAGGACAGACTTATGGATCAACTTTGGTTGTGGCTAAAACAACTATTGACAGGCCGAGTGCCACTACATGTAGGACAGATGAGAAACCTCATGTATTGTGTGATCATTGTAATAGACCTCAGCATACTCGCGAAACAAGCTGGAAGACTCATGGGAAGTCAGCAGCAACTGTAAGAGGTGGAAAGACGGGAAACAGAACATATCCTTTGGCTAATGAAGTTGAAATCAGTCTAGTCAGCAAGGAGCAGATTGATCATCTACTCCAGCTACTAAAGTCTAGCTCGGTTCAGGGTAAACCATCGGTATCTATTGCTCAAAAAGGTAGTAATGCAAATGTTCTATCCAATTTTTTCAATTCTGCCCGTTGGATTATTGATTTGGGTGCCCCTGACTACATGACAAATCTCCACTATTTGTTCAAAATCTATTCTCCTTGTGCAGGTAATCAAACAATCCGCATAGCAGATGGTAGATTCTCACCCATTGCAGGGAAAGGCTCGATAAAAATTTTAGATTTTATAAACCTTCTAAATATCCTACATGTTCCTAAGCTTGCTTCCAACCTTTTGTTTGTTAGCAAGTTGTCTAAAGATTCAAATTGTTGAGTTATTTTCTTTGATTCCCATTGTGAATTTCAGGAGCAGATTTTGGGGAAGATGATCGGCAGCGCTAGGATGATCGATGGTCTCTACAGCTTTGATGGGTCCATCTTGAATAAAAAGGCTCAGGTCTATGGTACTTCCAGTTCATCTCGTGTCCAAGAACATATTTTACTTGGGCATCTTAGACTAGGACACCCTAGTTTTGAGTATTTAAGACATTTGTTTCCCTCTTTGTTTAAGGATGTGAATTTGTCATCCCTTCATTGTGAAAGTTGTATTCTATCTAAAAGTACTCGTATTTCTTATACTACAAAACTCTATCATGCATCCAAACCATTTTAATTAATTCATAGTGATGTTTGGGCCCCCCCGCCTATCAGTATGATGATCGGTAAAAGATGGTTTGTGACTTTCATTGATGATAACACATACTTGAGTTGGGTCTATATGATGAGTGCTAAGTCTAAGGTTGAAAAATTGTACAAGGATTTTTATCACATGGTTACAAATCTCTTTCAAAGCCAAATTAGCATCCTGCGCACTGATAATAATACAAAGTTTTTTAATCATCAGTTGGGGACTTTTTTTAAGGAAAAAAGTTATACAACACTAGTCCTCTTGCCATGACATACCCCAGCAAAATGGTATTGCTGAAAGAAAAAGTAGGCATCTTCTTGAAGTAGCTCGTACCCTAACGTTTTCTATATATTCCTAAATACTTATGGGGCGAGGCTATGTTGACTGCATCTTATTTGATTAGCCGGATGACCTCTTGGGTTTTTCGATATATCACACCTTTAGATTATTTCAAAAAAACTATTCCAACAGCACGTATTTATTCAAATTTGCCCCTAAAGGTCTTTGGTTGTACTGTTTTTGTTCTTTTACCTAGCTCTATTCGGTTTAAGCTTGACCCTAGGACTGTAAAATATATTTTTGTTGGGTATTCTCCAAATAAAAAAGGTTACAAGTGCTATGAGCCCCATACCAAAAAAACCTACATCGGCTTTGATGTCACGTTTCTTGAACTACAACCGTTTTTTCACAACATTTTCTTCTGGGGGAGCAAGGTAGCGAAGATAATTTTTGAGGTATATCTCTCTAGTCTAGTTCCTATTTTAACTCCAACCGAATCTGTTTTATCTTCAGTGTCAACAAAAACTCAATTTCTGCCAAATGGTATTAATGTTTCACAAATAGGGGGAGAAAAAGTACCAGAACATCCCGGGGGAGAAAAAGTACTAGAACATCCCGAGCTTCAGGTTTATTCTAGAAGAAAGATACTTCAAACGGCTAGAAACTATCTCGTTCTTGAACTACATCAGTCTGAGGTCCCGAGATATGATTCCTCACATCCTTCAAGTAATTTTGATCCAATCTTGCCTTAAATATATTTTGATTTGGATTCTTCTACACTTGACATTCCTATAGCACTTTGAAAATTGATACGGTCTTGTACGCAACACCCTATTGGGAAACATGTGTCCTATTAATAGTCGTCACAGAATTATAGAGCATTTGTCACAAATCTATCTCATGTGTCTGTTCCTACAAACATTTAGGAAGCCTTGAATGATTCTAAGTGGAAGGAGGTAGTATAGGAAGAAATAAAGGCACTTGAGAAAAATGGCACTTGGAATATAGTTGATTTGCCGAAAGAAAAGAAGATAGTTGGCTGCAAGTAGGTGTTTATAGTGAAGTGTAAAGCGGATGGAAATGTTGAGCAATACAAGGCCAGACTTGTGGCTAAGGGATTCACATAGATTTATGAAGTTGATTATAGGAAGACATTTGCTCTAGTTGCCAAGATAAACTCTATCCAGATTCTATTATCCTTGGCTGCCAATTTTGACTGGCCTTTACATCATTTGGATGTAAAGAAAGCATTTTTGGATGGTGACTTGGAATAAGTTTTTATGAATATACCACCTGGTTTTGAGGAAGTGGACGGCAAAAAGAGTTTGTAGACTAAAGAAAGCATTGTATGGACTAAAGCAATCGCCTAGAGCGTGGTTTAAGCGGTTAGAGAAGGTTGTAAAAAGACTTGGCTACTATCAAAGTCAAGGAGGTCACACCCTATACTCTAAACACTCAAAGGGAGGTAGCTATTTTGATTGTTTATGTTGGCGATATAATTTTGACAAGAGATGATAAGGAATTTGGTCACTGAGTTTGAAATTAAGGACTTTGGTACTTTGAAATATTTTCTTGGTATAGAGTTTGCAAGGTCCAAGGAAGCATATTTGTTAATCAACGAAAATTTGTGCTCGATTTGCTAAAGGAGACTGGTTGCTTGGGTGAAAAGCCGCGGATATACCTGTGGAACCCAATCTGAGGCTAGAACCTGCAACAACCGAGGAAGTAGTGGATCAAGAGCGATATCAAAGTCTGATTGGGAGGTTGATTTACTTTGTAGTGAGCATGGTGAGCCAGTTCATGCATTCACAAGGTCCAAATAACCTTAAAACTGATTATAGAATCTTGTGATACCTGGAGGGATGTCCTAGTAAATGTTTGATGTTCAGGAAGTGAGGACATCTACAAGTAGAAGTGTATACTGATGCAGATTGGGTTAGGAGTATTTTAGACAAGAGGTCTATGTCTGATTATTGCACCTTTATGTGGGGTAATCTTGTCACTTGGAGAAGCAAAAAGCAGAATGTGGTGGCAAGAAGTAGTGCTGAAGCCGAATATCAATTTGTAGCTCTTGGTATGTGCGAGCTGATGTGGACAAAAGGATCGAAGAACTAAAGGTTTCGGATTCCTCACCAATGAAGGTTTATTGTAACAACAACGTAGCAATTTCAATTGCTCATAATCCAGTTCTCTGTGATCGTACAAAGCATGTAGAGGTGTATAAGTATTTTATTAAAGAGAAGCTTGATAGTGGATAGGTTTGCATGCCATATATTCCAACAAATGAGCAGGTTTTTGATATATTGACAAATGGGCTACATAAGAAATAGTTTGACGGCCTAATAAGTGTCGCGACCTAAAAATTTTAAAAAACTTTTAGACTAATGGATTATCAGGCTAATTTTAATAACTAACCTAATACGAACTCTCCCAAACCTTATCAAATCGCAACTTAAATTAATTAGAATAATTTAAAATTTGGAGTCGCCACTAATCATATTTGGTAGGTTGGTTAGAAACCTAAGTAAAACACCGGGATAACCGTTTTACTTCTACGAACCAGAGATTGTGGATTCGGGGACTTGATTACACTAGTTAATTAAAACTAATGCCCTTTCGGTACCTTAATTTCATATGAGATGTCCTAAATTGACGACTCATATTGAACCAATTTTAAAGCTCGAAAAATGGAATTGTTTTTTTGGGGGGATTTTCGCTTTTAATATGCAATGCATGAAACTATCTAAATGACATGAATAGATGACCAAATAAATGGATGCAAGTCACACACAGTTAAGGTCGTGTTTCCCTATATGCAAAGTTTAACTAATTGATTAAAACATGTGAAAAGAATGACAACACATGGCAATTCGATGGGACAAAATGCAATTAACTAAACTAATCATGCAAGAACCACATGTAACATGCGAAAAATTATAATTAAACTAAGTAGCATGCAACTTCTAATTCAAGAAAATCAATCAATCAATTAGACTCACCTAGCATGAATACCCTAAACATGAGACTAATGGCATGTAAAATGACATAGCAAAACGACACGGCATAATGACATGGCAAGGAGGCATGACATGGCAAAATGATTTGGCAAATGATTTTATTTTTTATTGTTTTGCACCTTTTTGGATTTATGAAAAAAAGAATGAATTAAGAAGTTATCCTATTTAACCTAATATGCAGACACAATATGTGCACACAATTGAATATATGCTATCCTAATTAATGCAAAATATGCCATATGAGCTTGGATGTGATTTTCGTCCTTTTCTTCTTAAAAAAATTCGGCCATTATGGGGATATATTGGAGATTTTTTTGTTTTGATTTAAATGCCTAAGGTTTAGTGAGATAAGGTTTTTAAGAAACCTTATCTTCCTAAAAAATCAATTAGATGGGGTTTTAAGGAAACCACATATGACTAAAATTTTCAGAAAAATTTTGAAACATGAAAAGTCCAATCAGGACAATGCATCCGCCCGAATATTCACCACGAGATAAGGAAAGAAATCACGATCGTGTCGTTATCCCTTTCAATTTTCGAAAATTTAACCAACCTTTCATTAGAGATCGATTCTCTGAAGATGGAGAATCAGACTTAAGCGGTGATAGGTCAGATTAGCCAAATCCAGAATTTTTTGGTGAAAATTAATGTTCGAAGGTTTAGATAAAAAAATCGTTCATAAACTTCCAGAAAAATGGTTCGATCTTCACTTCAATTATAGCACCAAAATATGCAAAATAGCTATTGTAAAATTCTAGAATTCAATCACTAAGTCTCCACAAAATTTTGCACGAGTTAACGACACGGAACATGCAAAAAACGAAGCATTTTCGAGCAAAAACAACGTGCTAATCACATAAAATTGGCAAGCAAACGATAGCAAAATTCATCCAGAAAAAAATAATAATGCTCGGATTCGTCCTAGAAGTGTAGGCACATTACCTTAATTCGCAAGGCGACAATTGGGGCTGGCTTAAGGTGAAAACTTCAATGGACAACAAGAGCAATAGCAGCAGAGAATCGGCGTGTGCAAGGCCGAACGGAAGCTAGCAAGGGCTGGTGCCGGAGAGGAGCGGAGGCGCGGCTGGACGACGACGTGGCTGACTTCGTCCGAGGGTGGTGACGTTGATGGAGGAGCGGCGGGGCGGCTGGACAGCGAGGCGACTGACTTCGTTCGGGGGTGGTGACGTTGATGGAGGAGTGGCGGTGATCAAACAGAGAGAGAGAATGTGTATGCTGTTAGAAAATTATGTCGTCCCCCCTCATAACCCTAAGCATAATGATGTATATATAAAAAGGATTAGGGTAATATTCTAGGATTTAATCTTAACCATAGAGATTTCATGCGGGATATCCACCATAGGATTAGAATTTTCTGAATATCCAAGGCATTTTTTATGCAATGTATGAGAATTTCTTTTTGCGAGAATTATTATTAACTCTTATTTCATGAAATAAATGAATTTCCTAAAACTAAAATTTAGGTGTCGACAGCTGCTCCTCTTTGAGTGGAAGCTTTCAAAGTTTTCGCTCAAAGATTAAATTTGAAACCTAAATCTTGCAAATGCAAATGATGATGCGATTTTTTTGGCAGGAGTTTAAATCCTATTTTCTAATACACAAGAGAAATGATGCATGAAATGCAAGACCATAAATAACATGTGCTAAAATTTCTCTTTTTACCGTTTTAGAGAAACATGCACATGGATCACATATGAAAATAACTATTTTACCAAATACCTCATATGTTGATGATTTCCTTAATTTCTAAACTTTCAACAAAGATGCCTGGATACTAAGGAACTAGCCTATCTTTTGCCAGAAGTTTTTTTCTGACGCGAAACGGTGCAAGATCTGTGTAGAGTCTGAAAATGTACTCGAGTTATGGTTCGAGGTGGCCATTTATTTTTTCGAAATTACAAGAACACAGATATTGTGAAATCGAAAAAGAAACCAAGATCACATGTGGATCTTGAATTTTGGGGGCCTTATCCATTACCAAAGGTTTCTCTTTGATACGGGACAACGCAAGATATGTGTAGGGTTGAAAATGTACTCGAGTTATGGTTAGAACTGGCCATTTGTCTCTTGGGAATCTCCTCAACGGGTCACCATGAGTCGGTAAAAATAATTTCTCGCGACCTTCTCTAGAAGGTCTCACCGTTTCAAGACGAGAGTTGCCTTTGGGACCTTCTCAATGGGTTAGTTTGAGTCGGTAAGGTGTCTCTTGCGACCTCCTCAACCGGTTAGCATGAGTCGGTAAGGTGTCTCTTGCGACCTCCTCAACGGGTCAGCATAAGTAGGTAAAATAATCTTTCGCGACCTTCTCAAGCAGGTCTCATCGTATCAAGATGAGAGTTGCCTCTTGGGACTTCCTCAACGGGTCACCACAATGCGGTAGAAATAATTTCTTGCGACCTTCTTAAGCAAGTCTCACCTTATCAAGACGAGAGTTGTCTCTTGGGACTTCCTCAACGGGTCACCATGAGGCGATAATGTGTCTCTTGTGACCTTCTCAAGCAAGTCAGCATGAGTCGGTAAGGTGTCTCTTGCGACCTCCTCAACGAGTCAGCATGAGTTAGTAAAAATAATCTCTTGCGACCTTCTCAAGTAGGTCTCACAGTATCAAGACGAGAGTTGTCTCTTGCGACCTCCTTAACGGGTCAGCATGAGTTGATAAAAATAATCTCTCACGACCTTCTCAAGAAGGTCTCACTGTATCAAGACGAAAGTTTTCTTTTGGGACCTCCTCAACTGGTCACCATGAAGCGGTAAGGTGTCTCTTGCGACTTCCTCAAGTAGGTCTCATTGTATCAAGATAAAAGATAATGTACCATCTGAATTGGATCAATATGAATATAAAATGGTGTGATGCCTGAAAAATTGTCAGTGCAAGCATCAAATGGATTACGACTAAAGTTGACTTTAAAGGGGTTCGGAAAACTTACCTGGATTTTCTGAGCAATGAGTAAGCGATGAATAAGCTGATTGTATCATACATGTTCATCCTCTAAAAATAATGACATGCATAAGCTCAATGTAAATGCATATGTCAAAAAAGATGTGTGAGTTCTTGCTTGCATTAAAAGCCTCACTGGGGATTTGTTAATAAGGAAACCAATTTGACCTTTCTGACAATTCTGATCAATTTGAATGAGGAACTTCAGTCAGAAAGGACTTTTCAATCTTTCTCACGAAAAAGGCTTTTGAAACCCGACCATTGATGTAGGTAAGTAGATTGCTTAGAGCTGTCATCATCATGCCTGACAAAGATTCGGGTATTCTCACAATTAGTATGCCTAGACCAATCCATGAGGTCTTTTACAAGGATTGTAATTAAGGCTTGGTCAATAGCGATTCAAAATGGACTCATGTGAGTCATTTAGGTCATGAAATGAAATCTTCATCAGCCGCATCGAGATTTACAAGCCAGGAACCCTGCCAAATGTGATAAAAATGATCTTGCTCGCACTTCTTTGAGCGATATTCATAAGCATTTGAAATCCTGCATTAACCCAAGTGCCCTAATCTGAAGAGACTTTTGGTGACGGTTTAATGTAGGTTCAAGGTAGGCTCGGAAATGAAATGCATATTTTCAACAAAAGGTGTGTGATGAGTAAATTGGTGATCATCCACCTCTGTCGCCTTATGCTTCAGAAATGATCTTTTCTTTTCCCGAACCAATTCAGGTAAGACATTCCTTCCTTTCGAAGACTCTTTGAGAGAGCTCTTTTCTTTTTGTTTTCCCTTTTTTTTATGAGATTGGGCGCTTTTGCCCCTTTTCTTTTTCATGGCCCAATTCGCTCTTTTTTTTCTTTTCTTTTTAAGGAAGGAAGATTCTTATTTGAATTGCCTGCATATTGTGCAGGCAAACTTTTCAAGTTTCAGCTTGCCGCAAGGCACTTTGCTCATCAGATGATTGTCTGAAATAATTTCCTTTCAAGATGATCACCAATCGGGTTTCAAGAAATGAATTAGTCGTTCAAAAAAGGATGGGTGTATATGGGTATAGAAATGAAATGCTTTTCATCATGTTTAAAGCACTTGAGCTTATATAGAATTCGTGTGCAATAAACATACTCAAAGATTGATGCGAGTGAAAGCAAAAAAATCTCACTCATTCTTTGAATTTCTGAGATTGCCCCCAATGTGGGGTTGTTCCTGACAGGGTTATGACATGAAACCACTGTTCAAAAGGGATTAAGCAATGGGCAACCTGTAGTGTTTGGGATAGATGACATGAATGCCTCGTATCATTTCAGTCGTCATACTTTTCGTGAAATAACCCTTTGCCTTGTAAGTATGAAAATTCTCATATTGCTCACTGGGAATTGCAACATAGGACATATGTGAAAATGGCTCGCCTTTCATCGTCCTGACATTCCTCATTCAAAATGACCAATTCAATTGGGGTCAAAAAGACTTCCTGATTGAAATCATCTTACAATGGAATTAATAATGCAGACAAAAGTATGATGAGATGAAATTCATGAAGTTCAATTTGACTTGATCATCTAGAACATAAAAAGGAGTGAGTGCATATCAAGTATAGACATGTAAAAACCACACAAGTACACTCAGATGTGAAAGAAATCTCAAGGAGTGAGGAAACTGTGGATTGTCCCAATATATGTGAGTAGATCAATCAAGTCAGGAAGTCTAGTCCCTGGGTTGAGAATCGACTCCTTCCTATATTTTCCCCAGAGCAAGAAAACATGCATGAACGAGTTGAACAAAGACTTGAGATGATTTGGTTGCCCCTGAAACATAAAGCGGCATAATTAGAGAAACAAACAGGGTTTAACCATGCATGTCTTGCAATTCTCAAAATCTGATGTGTCATTTTCAAAAATTTGGATTTTTTGTAAGACCGTGGGACGAGAAGTCTCGGGAAGCCCAATACTCAGTGCTTATCACGGATAACAGATTGTTCGATCGTTGGTTATCATCATCGGGTCAGTTTGGGATGTCTCATCAAGATTTCAAAATTTAATGAAAGACTTCTGTAATTTTATTGATCATGAAAATCAACAAATTACATATTATTGAATTTAAAAAAGCAAACATTCTAACTTGACCCTGAAAAATAAATCCTAAAAATTTAAAATGCAGCCTAAACACCTAGAAAGCATGAAATATCCTATGCAAGGGATTGCATAAAAGTAAAGGTCACTCCTAAAAGCCTGTACCCATCCCATCGATAGTTTTTCAAGCGTTGTTCGAATGATTCAGGAGTGAGTTACTCTTCACATTCGGTTGATCATTATTCTGAAATATGAATGCCCCTAATTCAAGTAGGTCCTGAATGCGGTTCTTAAGCACGAAGCAACTGTCTGTATCATGACCGACCTCACTGCGATGGTAATTGTATTTCTTGGATGAATCATTGCCAGCATACGTCGTATAATTCGGCCTTAGGGGTTCAATCGACAATAGATCTTTCTTGCGTAGGATGGCCAAGACATGATAAAGTGTTCCGGGCAGAGTTGCATATTGTCGGGGTGGACATGGATTTCGCTTCTCCCTATGCTCTTTAAAGTCACTCTGCTGTTTGATAGGGACTTGCACAACCGGTGAGGAACTCATCATGTTTACCTGAAGGGCGACCTCTTTGTCATTCCTTGCCATGAAACGTTTAGCAGGCGCGCTAGCATTTCCGTACCAGCCCTTCTTCATGCCACTTTTCACTTTCTCAGCCATTGCTATGAGGTGAGCAAATGATATTGCAGAGGTGGCAAGGACTTGTGTTTGCATAGTCTGTGGAAGAGTAGAGACAAACAGCTTCATGAGTTCCCTCTCAGGGGGAATGAGCTTGAGTTGGGACTCAGTGTTCCTCCACTTGGTAGCGTACTGTTTAACCATCTCACTCTTCTTTATGTCAGCTTATTCCAAGTCCTCTCTAGAGACGGGGACGTCTATGTTGAAACTGAAGTGCTTGATAAAAGCACTTGCCGCTTATTTCCAATTCCCCATGCTATATACCTCATAGTCAATATACCATCGCATGGCTGCATCTTTCAGGCTGGCCTGAAAAGTCTGGATCAGTAGAGGGCCATTGTCAGCGTATTTGCTTATTCTTGCTTGGCACATTTGAACATGCTGCATAGGATTGGACCTGCCATCGTATTTCTCAAAATCGGGCACTTTGAACTTCTCTGGCACATCAACTTTTGTGAAGGCAGAAAAGTCAACATGAGGGATGTTGTGTGTTCCTTGAATCTCCTAGAGTCTTTCTTCCATAGTCTACTCCATCTTTTGCTCCATTTGTTGCTCCATTTGAGCTATTAGCTTGCTGCATCGTAGGTCTGCTCTGGTACCACAGGGTTGGCTTGGTGAAGTGGAGCCACTGGCAGAGCATTCGTACTAGAGCTTGGGATGAACATGTCTTCCAGTGACAAAAAATGCTCTTGGTTTTTGCTTGGACCTTCAGCTGCCGGAGGTGAAGGAGGTGTCAGAGGTTGAGGTGCTTGGCTAGGCAACTACATCTTAGTCATGAGACTTGCCAGCACCTTGTCTGCCATCTGGGAGATCATGTTATCCATTATGTTATTCATGGCATCTATATGCTTTTGAAGAACCTCTTGGATCGCAGCGTTCATTTCGGCTGTGTCAGCCATTTTCTTCGCGACAGACCTGGTGATGTGTGGATGACCCGTGATAAATTACTTTCAAAGAAAGGCCGCATGAAGATAAGTAAAATGAATGAGGATAGTGAGCCGGTCCATGACAACCTTCTAGACTTGATGAACATGACAGTTATAAACAAGAAGTTGAATCAGGCAATTTTTTCGATTTCGTCGATCGTTGCGATAAAATTTATCCTAATTCACACGTTGATCGAAAAATTTCTAAATTTTATGAACTGATAGAGGGCTTAATGATGAACAACTTTGATGTTCAGACTTAAGGCTAAAAGTTAACCGATCAGTACAATTTAAAATTTCTTTTGAAAAATTTACCCTAGAAAACTGTTCTGTCCGGTTTTTGTTAAACGAACCCCCTTAAATTGCAAATTAAGGTCTGGAATTTGCATATTACTAGTTTATACATCAACCTACAAATTTCGTTTTGCTTGGTTCAATAAAGGAGGTCATTTAAAAATGGTAATTTGCAAAACAAAACGAGTGCGAGTAAACTGCCAAAATCCCCACCTATCGTCCTTGATGAAAATTCATCAAAAAAATGTAAAACACCGTAAATTATTCTAAAAAATTTATAGATGATAGCTTCAGATGTTCCAAACATTTTCTATTTAGACGTTATAGCTCAGAAATGACCCGAAGACATTCTAAAAAAGAGTAGCATGCAAAGGATTCGCTTAAAAACAGTCATGGACCGATCCGAAAATATAACTAAGCATGAGGGTAAGGATTGAAGAGAGTACCACCTTTTGGGACGTCTAAAATGACCAATTACATAGACATGCAGATGAAATGCGACGTGAGGTTCGATTTCTATCTATCAAGGGTCAACGAAAGTGGAGCCCCAATGATACCCAAATTGAACCACCTTGGTTTGTGATTGTATTAAGATACTCCGTAGACATCCGGCTTAGCCAAGTATCGACCCGTATCACATGGCGAATGATTGGGGTGATGAATCATGGTACCGATTTGAAAAAGTGCTGGACTTGAAGAGGGAGACTCAGGCCAGATGGTGATGGCCAGAGTGTCCCTAATCAAATATCATCCTAAACCTAGCCATTCAAGTCCAATGGCAGTTGTGTGTACTGTGTAAATGCAAAAGAATAGAGGACATGCACAAGAGTTTATATCAAACAACACTGCCATATAACTATAAAACATACATTCCTACTCCAACTTGCAAGAAAGGGTTAGCAAACACTCCACCCCTTTTCACTCCAAGTCTGGAAAAATATTTAACATCTTAATAGTGAGATTCAATCAAGATCGTCAAAAGCAAGGCATCCATGAAATTTTATTAGGCCTAAATCTACTAAAACTTTTAATTTTTTGAAAAATTTCAAGTGAAACCAGTTAAGTCTTAAATTTTTTCGAAAAATTAAAATTCGATTCCTCAGCGGAGTCGCCAAGCTGACGCGACCTAAAATTTTAAAAAAACTCTTAAGCTAATGGATTATCATGCTAATTTTAATAACTAACTCAATACGGACTCTCCCAAGCCTACCAAATTGCAACTTAAATTAATTAGAATAATTTAAAATTTAGAATCGCCACTAATCATTTTTGGTAGGTTGATTAGAAACCTAAGTAAACCAGCGGGATAACCATTTTATTTCTACGAACCAGAGATTGTGGATTTGGGGACTTGATTACACTAGTTAATTAAAACTAATGTCATTTTGGTACCTTAATTCTATATAAGATGTCCTAAATAGACGACTCAGATTGAACCAATTTTAAAGCTCGAAAAATGGAATTCTTTTTTTAGTTGTTGGAATTTTTGCTTTTTATATGCAATGCATGAAACTATCTAAATGACATGAATAGATGACCAAATAAATGGATGCAATGCAGGTCACACATAGTTAAGGTCATGTTTTCGTATATGAAAGGTGTCACGCCCCGCCTTTCTTAATAAATGCGTCACATCCACTACCCAGGACACTACTCTAATGGCATAATTGAAATGAGGCACACACACGGAAGGAGAAAAGAAGGCTATTACACCTTAATACAAAAATAAAACAAAGAATAAGACAACGAATACTAAAAAAAATATTTACATAAACTCGAAAGATAGTTTGTGCAGATAGTCAGGGTCGTCTAACAAACAAAAGGCCAAGGTCACGGGGGAGTAGGTTCAATCAAAAAGCAACTACTAAACCCTTATGTCACCAAGGTCAAGAGCTCCCACAAAAGGAAACAACCATACAGACGGTCCTAAGACATCAAACTCTCTAAGTGGTACTACTGTCTTCATCTTGGTTTAGGTCCGCCTCAGGATCATAATATGATAACATCTCCGATTGAACTTCTATTGTGTCTTCTTCTAAATAGTCTTCAGAGTCTGAAATCTCAATTACTTCAATGATTTCTTCTCTAGATTGGGTCTCCTCTGAAATATTTCTCGAACCTACTACTGAACCATCTACCTCGATCTCATCTCGAGTCAGATGACACCAAGATGGTACAACACATTTCGGAAACTCATGCGTCTTCAGCAGACCAGTGGTAACTATTCTGATTCTCCTAAACCAAGCCTCAGAACGATGCGGCTTCTAGTATTCTCCTCCCTCGTCGATCCAAACTACAGTACTTTTTCTAACATAGACTGTACCTCGCCCATCGGAAAATTTGTTAAAATAAACAGTCATCTCCTTGGGATCTCCTAAGCAAGTAGGTAGCATGTTCAAAGCTTGGGATCTGAAAAGAAAAGGATCCCACGACGGGGTGAGACTTACGTCTCAGCAAGCTAGCCTAATCCTAAATTAGACCATCAGTCCCACCAGACGAACAGTCATAGCAACAAGCAAGCAGTGACAGAAAGACAAATGACATTTATATCAAAAGCATCATATCAAACGTCTTGCGAATAAATTATACTCGAAACAAATATATAAAGAAAGTGACCCAAGCTTTCGAACTATCCAAGAACCATATCAACACCACAGGAATTAATAATCAATAAAATCCTCAATTCGCAACTCAATATAAAAGTTCGCGTTCAATGCATTAAATTATCAAGACAAATAAACCCGCATTAAGACGCGTCAGATTAGTAACTCATTTCCCAATTCATGCCAACATGTACAATTTTTTATTCCGCGTTAGGATGCGTCAGGATATCATTCAATCATAATCCCGCGTTAAGATGCCTCAGGATGCCAAAGGCCTCAACAAATATCTTAAGTCAAGGATTATCTCAACAATCATTTACTCACAAACTCATCAAGAGAATTTTTAGAAAGTCGATCATAAATCGTTTGTTTATAAGAAATGATTGTACTTTACCACAAAATGTAGCTCGAGAGTCGAATGACCTATAGTCACATATCAAGCAAGACGAACCAACAAGCACCTCATCAATTCAACTAAAAAAACTACAATCTTAATAACAAGCGAGCACTTATAGCTCGTTTCTTAACAATTCCATTCAATTTCCACTCAACCAAGCATAACAAAATTGTCAACTCATCGATTCCGTAATAAAGCTATCTAGTTGTGTCCAAATGTTCTAATATAGGTTTAGGGATCGCTTACTTTTGTTCCAATTAGCAAATTTCCACCGAAAATCCTTTGTCAAGGCCGGCTTCAACCCCAAACACCGCTGTCCAAAAACAGGGCAATAAGATACTTCGGCAACAAATCATCGTTTCAGTCAATTTCTCTTTTCTAACTTCAACTACACCCATCGTACATCTTATTAACACTTCAATCAACATTCTAGTTTACCTTAATAACACATTTAGAGCATGATAACCCCGTAAACAACCCCCAACAGAACCGGTTTGCACAAATCCAAAACAGAGCAGAACCGGTTCTGCTTTCTCATGCATTAAATAGCCCATGCATCATCTTAAGCTCTAATTTATCATCAATTCCTCTTGTTTAAACCTCAATTAACATGTTATATAGTCCCAAGATGAAATTCAAAGCTAAATAGCACTCCTAAGAATTTTGAACAGCTCACTTCATCTCAGTCCCACCGGCAGTCAGATTTTACTCTTAAAATTACCTCGATTCAACCATCAAAACCTAATTGAAACTTAACCCAATCAACAGTCCCAATTCAGTGAAAATAGTACTACATGTCATGTAACTACATAAATGTTTTGGAGCCAAATGAAGTCTCTAAGGGGGTGAACCATAGCCATCTCTCAGTTAGCTCAGAATCCGTCCGGTTTTCTTCCAAAAATTCCTATAAATTAACCAGAAGTCCAACAATCACAAAACTGATTGGAACTTGTCAAGGACAAGTTAAGCTAATCTGTGGTGGTCGGCGGTCTTCCAAAAATTCACCGGAGGTGGTTGTTCGTACGGACCGAACGGGGCGGGAAAAACTGGTCGGGCAAGGCAATTTTCTATTCTTGAGGAAAAAGCTCAAAATGAAGGTGAAGAAGAAGGTGGCTCACAAAATTTTAGGGAAAATGGCAAATGAAAATAGGTTTCATTCCACCAAGGTCAAGGTTTTAGAAGATTAGGTTAGTGAAAATTTAATTGCTCTCGCCCAAGTAATGACACTTGCCTACATATCAATAATACCAAAGCTCCAATGACCCCTTTACCCCTCAGATTTTCGGCAGCCTCCTTGGGGAAGAAGGAAATGCCAAATGACTAAAATGCCCTTCTCAAATCAATTAGGCAAGGTTAATTCTTCAAGGGCAAAATGATCTTTTCACACCTTTCGTCCGAAATTTCGTTTTCCTGATATTTTTCACCCTCAATAAGGCGACGTCCAATCCAGAACAAATGTTGGAATCCCTCATTTCCATTTTCAAATTTCGAGATCCTATCTCATGATCGATTTTTCGTCGATCGAAATTTCAATTTGTCTCGAATTAACGAGTGGCTCTTGGGCTGTTACGCGTATTGACTCTGTGATTCTCATCATACTTAGGATAACTCAAACTACGGAACCTTTGATAGTCATATAATCACGAGGGTTTATCGCTAGCCCCGATGGCAACGATCGTCACAATTCAATTTAAGAAAATTTCGTAAATTATACTTTGGTTAAGCGATATCATACACGTCCTAATCATACAACACTAGCAATGCCTTCCTGAATCGTTTTTAGACGGCCTCGGTTCCAAATGTTTCCTTGACGATCCTTATGGTCAAAGTGTCGTTTTCTAATCGAGTTTTCTAGGTCCACATACATCATCGCGCGTTAGCCTTTCCCCTTCGATTAATTGACTCAAGATTGATCAGATCCGAGCAAGACATAACTGAAATATCTCGATAAATATCTTACATTCAAAGGTCTCGAAATGATAGAAAATTCAGAATGTCACACAAAGTTTAACTAATTGATTAAAACATGCGAAAAGAATAACAACATATGGCAATTCGATGGGACAAAACGCAATTAACTAAACTAATCATGTAATGACCACATATAACATGCGAAAAATTATAATTAGACTAAGTGGCATGCAACTTCTAATTCAAGAAAATCAATCAAGCAATTAGACCCACCTAGCATGAATACCCTAAACATGAGACTAATGGCATGCGAAATGACATAGCAAAACGACACGACATAATGACGTGGCAAGGATGCGTGACATGGCAAAATGACGCGGCAAATGATTTTTATTTTTATTTTTATGCATCTTTTTTCGGATTTATGAAAAAAAAGAATGAATTAAGAAGTTATCCTATTTAACCTAATATGTAGACACGATATGTGCACACGATTGAATATATGTTATCCTAATTAATGCAAAATATGCCATATGAGCTTAGATGTGATTTTCGTCTTTCCCTTCTTAAAAAAAAATCCGCCATTATGGGGATATATTGGAGATTTTTTTTTGTTTTTATTTAAATGCCTAAGGTTTAGTGAGATACGGTTTTTAAGAAACCTTATCTTCCTAAAAAATCAATTAGATGGGGTTTTTAGGAAACCACATCTGACTAAAATCTTCAGGAAATTTTGAAACATGGCAAGTCTAATCAAGACAACGCATCCACCCGAATATTCACCACGAGATAAGGAAAGAAATCACGATCGTGTCGTTATCCCTTTCAATTTCGAAAATTTAACCAACCTTCCATTAGATATCGATTCTCTGAATATGGTGAATCAGACCTAAGCGGTGATAGGTCTTAACCAAATCCATAGTTTTTTGGCGAAAATTAATGTTCGAAGGTTTAGATAAAAAAAATCGTTCATAAACTTCTAGAAAAACTGTTCGATCTTCACTTCAATTATAGCATCAATGTGACATTCTGATTTTCAGTCAATTTCAGGTTCAGTAACGAGAAGTGTATATCTAGAGATGGATTTCAGTCGTATTTCGCTCGAACTTGATCAATTCGAGTAGACTGACCAAAAGGGAAAGGCTAAGGCGAGATGAGGTATGTGGACCTGGGGAACTCAGATAGGAAATGACGCTTTGAATATAAGGATTTTCGAGGGGATATTTAGAGCCACAAAAAGGCCGATCCAAGAACGATTAAGGGATGCCTTGTGAGTGTTATACGATTGGAGCGCGGATGATGCCGTTTAACCAACGTATGATTTGCAAAATTTTCCTAAATCGGACGGTGAAGATCAAGACCTTAGGAGCTAGTGATAGACCCTCACAATTACATGACAACTAAAGCCACCATAAATTGACGAGCCCTAAGCATGATATGAATCACGGGGTCGATACGCGTAATGTCTGCGAAAGCCGCCCGTCGGTTCGGGATAGGCTGGAATTACGTCTGATAGAAAAAATTATCAGAAATGAGCCTTGAAAGATTTGAAATGGAAAATCAAAATTCCAACGTTATTTGGATTGGTCGTCGCCCTATCGAAGGTTTCCGGAACGAGTAAAACGACGTTCCGAACGTCGGGGGTAAAATAACTTTTTTGCCCCTCAAGCTTAGGGCTTGGTTTTTATAATTGAAGAAGGTAAATTGGACATTTTTCCCTCCCAAAGCTGCCAAAAATGAAGACTTAATGAGGGCCGTTGGATTGTCATTGGAAAAGCAATTGCCAAGTGTCAAAGATCTAAGGACTAGAGTCATATCACCTTTTTTATACCTACCATTCAACCTCATTGACCAAAGATTGAATATAGCCATCTCTTCTCTCTCTCCACAGACCCCATTCAGCCAGATCCTCTCTCTCCATCACCGAGCACCACCATTTTCTTCCTCTTGCAAACTTCCGCTCGTCGACCAGAACTGGGCTGCCCGTTCGCCCTCTACCACGGCCACCTCCGGTCACTTTTTGACTTTCAACTGGCTACACCAACAAATATCTATGTCCTGCCGACCTCTTAGAAGTGGAATCAGAGCATTTGGAGCACCGAGGAGACCGGAGCAAGGATTCTCCCGAGAGTCGACAGAAATTGCTCCAATCTGAGGTAAGTCCGGTTATCAGTCCCTTTGGTGGTCGAAATGTTGGAATCTTTGGCCCAAATTTTGTGAAGATCAAGCTGAGACATGTAGGAATCTGTTATAAAAATTTGGGCTTAATTGATAAGTTTTTTACCATGAACCGACCTTGTACATTTCTCCCAGAAACTGACTTGAAGGAACCGGCGATCAGTTCTGGAGCCTTAGTTCGGTGCCCACGAGGGCCACTTCCGGCTACCATCTGCTGCCGGTCGACCACCACAACACCATGTCTTGCGGATATTCTCCAACAAGAATCGGAGCATTTGGAGCACTGTGGAATTCAGGGCAAGCATTCTCCCACAGGCCAACAGAATAGAAATCAACCAAAGGTAGGTTCTGTTGTTGGTCCCTTTGATGGTTGAATTTTTAGATTCTTGAGCTCAAATTTTGTGGAGACTCTGTAGAGATGTAGATGTTTATGTGGTAAAAAGTTGAGCTGGATCTGATTAAGTTTTGACCACGAACCGTTCTTGTTAATCTTGCCTAGAAACTGTCAGATTCTAACCTTGGGCGAACCGGCGGCGTTCGTTGGGTTTCCGGCGACCAATTAACCTCAAATCTTCGGTAAGCCTCCCAAATCCCTAAATAGATGTGTTAAGAGATAGATTGATGGTTAAATAAAGGATTTAGGAGTAGATTGAAGGCTGGAAGTACACGGTTTGTAGAGAACCAAAATGAACCGATTGGTTCTGTGCAAAACCGAATCTGTTGGAGGCTGAGATGGGTAATTTTGAGTTCCAAATTGGTGTTTATGATGTGATGAGATGTTGAGGGTTGAGTTATGGGCAATTAGGATTGATGGATTGAGGAATTGAGTATGAAAATTGATGAAATTGATTGAATATGCTAGGTTGCGCATTGAGTTCGGTATGAGACATTAGGGGCCGAAACTTTGGAGGCTCAAGAGGAGGAAATTGTGATGTTGCAACCAAAGTAAGGAAATTCCTAACCCTATGTTAAGACGATTAGACTCGATTGGGTAAGTCGATGGCCAATTGGATCGAGTTATGAGGAAATTCCCAAATGTGATAGCTTGATGTGTCCTAAGATGCCATAGGATGAATGTATGTGACGTTGTCTATGCTTGAGTGATTGCCATGTTTGTACATCATTTGATTTACCTGCATGCCACAGAATTTATGAAATGTGTTTAAATTGGCACTTGCCACTGAGTGTGCCATTGAATTGAAAGTCAAAGCATAGGTCCTGATTGTGGCATGAGCATAGCATGGCATGGCCTTGAGGCGTGTGAGACGCGGGGCGGAAGGTTGAGACCCTGATGCGACAAGGTCGCGGGGTGAAGAATGATTAGATGACGCCCTAATGCGACGAAGTCGCGGGGCTGAGATAGTCACAATCTTGATGCGATCTAATCGCGAGACAAAATATGAGCTCATAAACCCTGCCTAGAGATGGACCGGGACCTGATGCATTTACGCGAGTCACCGATGACGGTCTGATGCGTTTACGCGGGCCGAGCCTGATGCAATCTAATCGCGGGCTAGAGAATGAGGCAGGCAGAGGTTGATGGATGTGGTGAAGTGGCATGCTGAGTATACAAATGCATTATCATCTGAATGTGACATGAGTTCTTTTTTGCATACCTGTCGTTTTTATGTCATTGCTTCATTGAATGGTGCCCTATCTGTCTGTAAGTTATGAGAGTGAAAATATAGAGGATTGGAGGATTGCTTGAGTGGACGGTCGACCTAACTTAGGATTAGGATCCACCTTACTGAGATTTATATCTCACCCCAGTGGGGACTTACATTTTTCAAGTTGCAGGCGGAGGGAGCATGAGTTTGCCATGGAGTGGCATTAAAAGGGATAATGGACAGTTGTGTTTATAGTATATTTGTCTTTTGTGACATTAGGATTGTATATCTGACTGACGGGTTAAGAGTTGAACCTACGTGTATTGGTTGTTGATTTTGATGTATCTGTCCTAAGTCATCGGGTACAGTTGTATTTATATAATTGAAGAAGGCATCGCTTTCGCATGCATATTCTTGTAAGTTATTGGCCGTCGGATCTTGGAGTTTTCTCGAATGAACGACATGCGTATTCTTGTAAGTTCGGGGCGTGACAACCAAAATATGCAAAATAGCTGTCATAAAATTCCAGAATTCAATCACTAAGTCTCCACAAAATTTTGCACGAGTTAACGACACGGAACATGCAAAAAATGAAGCATTTTCGAGCAAAAACAACATTCTAATCACGTAAAATTGGCAAGAAAACGACAACAAAATTCATCCAGAAAAAAACATGCTCGAATTCATCCTAGAAGTGTAGGCACATTACCTTAATTTGCAAGGCAACAATTGGGCCCACCTTAAGGTGAAAACTCCGCTGGACAGCAAGAGCAATAGCAGCGCAGAATCGGCGTGCGCAGGGTCGAACGGAAGCGAGCAGGGGCTAGTGACGGAGAGGTGAGGAGGCGCGGCTGGACAGCAACGTGGCTGACTTCGTCCGGGGGTGGTGACGTTGATGGAGGAGCGGCGCCGTGGCTGGACGGCAACGCTGCTAACTTCGTCTGGGGGTGGTGACGTTGATGGAGGAGTGGCGACAATTGAACAAAGAGAGAGAGAATGTGTATGCTGTCAGAAAATTATGTCGTCCTCCATAAGCATAATGATGTATATATAGAAATGATTAGGGTAATATTCTGGGATTCAATCTTGACCATCAAGATTTCATATGGGATATCCACCGTAGGATTGGAATTTTCTAAATATCTAAGGCATTTTTTATGCAAGTATGAGAATTTATTTTTGCGAGAATTATGATTAACTTTCATTTCGTGAAATAAATGAATTTCCTAAAAACTAAAATTTAGGTGTCGACAATAAGTAAGCTGACAAAGGAGGATATCTTCGAGCCAACTTGATGGGGAGTGTTGAGCTATTAGATTGATTTATTGAGCTGATTTTTTGTATATTAGATTGATTTTCTATATATGTTAGTTGTATAATTAGCTAGATATTAGATTAGCATTGATTGTTGTTGTTGAAGTTGTTGTTTTCCCTGTTAGGAGAAATATTTAAGCGAGGGCAAAATGATCTTTCTATGTCTATAGAGTTTGCTTATTATTATTATTATTATTATTATTATTATTATTATTATTATTATTATATATATTTCACGTCAATTCTTAATTTTATCCGGGAAATGTTTAAATTTAATTGAATTGGTTTGCCTCGAAATCTTTTCATAATATTCAAATGGTTTCAAAATGTCATAAGGTGTATAGAAACGGTTTTCACCGAACATGTTTCTTACACAATTGTAAGGGTTCTCATGATAGAAACCTAACTGTCATAATTTTTTCAAAATTTTTATTATAGAATTTTGATTTAGGTTTTTGAGGGATTGGTTGGGATCGAAGAACCACCTCGTTAGAAACATTTTTAAAAGGGTATGAAGATTGTACCTCTTTGCGAGTAGAAACTTCTACATCAAAAGATTGTTGTAGTTGCTTAAAAACTTCTGGTGGCAATATTGAAGCCAATTTAGAAATGGGTATTGCTGGTGTGGCCAGCCGAGAAAGTGGCATGGTTGGTTGATTTGAAGAGATAAAAAGTTGAGGCGATGGAGATCTTTCCGGAGATTGAGTTGCCTCTAGCCAACTCCGGATGGGTGTCATTCTGAAGGGTTTAGCGGGAACTATTGAAGTTTCTGCTTTGGACTTGTCTCTGTCCTTTTTGGGTGGCATTTTGGAGAGTTCTTCCTGTAAAATTCTCGTGTGAGAAAATCCAGAAGAGAATTTGATTCTCCGTGAATGAATTCAATATCAAAATCAAAAAAAGAAAGTCTAGCTTGCCAACGGGCAAATATTTGTTTTGATGCAATGTTCAAAACATCTTTTTGCAAAAATATCTTTAGCTGATTTACAATCATTTCTTAATAGAAATTTTTGATTAAGTAAATCACCTTGAAACTTATAGATAACAAGTACAATAGCAATAATTTCTTTTTTGACGGTAAAGTAATTTTGTTGAGTTTCATTTCAATGCTTGGAAATAAACTGAACAATTTTCTCTTTTCCATCAGTTCGTTGTTTCAAAATTCCACCATAACCGAATTCGGAAGCATCTGTTTCAACAATCTTGAAAGGGGATGGATTAGCAGTATGGAGACATGAAATTTCTTTCACAATTGTTATTTTCTTGACAGTATTGTATGCAAATCAGTCTAAGGATCAGGGTTCTTTTTTAACCTCTGATGCAGTGGTTTGCATGTTATGTTTATTTCAGGTATAAAATCAATTACATAATTTAAATTTCCTAGAAATCTTTGGAGTTGAGTTTTGTTTTTCAAACTATCAGGAAATTTATCCGCAAGTTGAATTGATCTTTCAATTGGAATAATCGTTCCTTGATGAATGTAATGTCCTAGATTGATGAATGTAATGTCGTAGAAATCTAACTTTAGTTTGAAATAAGAAGATTTTTGTAGGTGACAATGCTAAACCATTTTTCTTAGTAACGTTTAGAAAGTGATTGACATGTTTAAAATGAGTGTCAATATTAGGAGAAATGTAATTTTGGGCGCTCCTTTTATAAATCTAATTCAACCCTTTATGGTCACTAATGAAGGAATTGAAACAAACATTTTTTTATAATAAACTCATATTTCATTTTGTCTCAAAACCTCAAACCAGAGATTTAAATACGCTCCAAACTCATTCTACAAAAGAGATAATTTTTTTAATAAGAGACAAAGAATCACATCTTTTATTTTAAAAAGAAGAACTTGATTATCAAAAAACTGCCAATATTAAATAGAGAAGATGATTTGCGAATAACATTTCCCGGATATATATATATATATATCCTTATAATCTCTCTTTGAATAATAATAATCATCCTTTTCTCCATAAACAAACATGGTATCAGAGCCTCATCTACTGTCGTCGTCGTCTACATCCATCCTTCCTTGTTGACTACACCTAAACTAAGAGTTACATAAGGTCGGTAACTGTTCTCTTCGTGTCGCACAAGGCTGGCAACTCAGATTCGAGATCGCCCAGCTCTGGAGAGCCAGATCCAAGGTCGTCCGGCTCTAGCAAACCAAATCTGAGGTCGTCTAGCTCTAGAGATAGATCCAAGGTCGTCCGGCTCTGGCGAACCAAATCTGAGGTTGCCCGAGTCAGGCCGACCAATTTCCAGCGCCGATTGGAGTCGCCCAGACCAAGAGACTCTATTTTCGACGCCGGAAATTGGTGTCACCCATCCTATTTCCTATGTTGATTGAAGTCTGTCAGGTCCAGCAACCCTCCACTAAGCGTCGGCCGAAGATTCCCAACCTATTCGACCCATTTAAATGTCTTCTAAGTCACTGAACGAGGCACCAAATTGCTGATTGTTGCTGATTTTCACTGTTGAAGTGAAATAAGAAAAGCCATGATTGCTGATGGAAGTATTTCATAACTGCTACTATACAGGGGAAAATGGGGTAAATTGATGTTCTGGAGTTTGAGGTTGTTGCAAAAGTAGCTGAGGAAGGGGAGATTGCTGTTGTGTATGTTGGTTTGGCTTATTGATCGTTGTGACATTGTTGTTGGGTCCAATTGTATTGTGCTTAGATTTAATTGTGTTGTTGTGACTAATGGCTACTTCGGGATCTTCTATTGGTCTACCACAATTGCAAATGACTTCTGTCAAATTAGATGGAACTAATTATGCCTCTTGGTCTACGACTGTTGAAGTTTACCTCACTGCTACTAAACAAAATAGTTATCTTAAATCTATAGTCCCTTCATATGAGAGTAAGATGCCTGACTGGCTTGCTGGAGATGAAATGATCCGTACTCTACTGTGAAATAGTATGGATCCTAAAATTAGTCCTCATTTCATTCAGTGCAAAACAGCTAAGGAAGTCTGGGAAAAGTGTACTTTACTTTATTCTAGAGAAAACGACATGACAAGAGTGTGCGGTACGTGGGAGGCTCTATTGGTCTTGACCGTTGGGATCAGTCTTTGTCTGAGCATTATGCTCATTTCACGACATTTTGCAGGCAACTGGATACTTACCTTCCAGCCTTGAACGATCCAACTGTCCTTATCAAACGACAAGAGAATCTTCAAGTTATACTATATCTCAAGGCATTAGGATCTGAATATTCATCCCTTCGCCAACAGATTACTTCTCAGAGTTCGCTTCTTACATTGGATGAAATTTTCTCTCGTGCTTTGCGTTCTACCCCTGCTAAAAAGGTCACCCTAGCTGTGAAGATGAGTGCTATGATTTCTCATGGTACTAACGCATGTGGAGCCCGTGGTCATGGTTTCCAAGGTGGAGGTCGTGATGGAGGCGTTGGTGCTGGTAGTGTCTCTATCTCTAGTGGTGGTCATGGTACCCGTTTTTGTAATCATTGTCAAAGGGCTGGGCATACAGAAGCTTATTGTTATACACTTCATCTCGAGCTCCGGCCTACCTTTGCTGCCTATGTAGAGGCGGAATACTCTTTCTTGCAGACTCCACCAGAATCCACTAGTATGCGGAATATGGGTGATTTTGTTACATTGACACATACTGCGTATGATACCTTGGTTAGGTCCCAGCAAGTGACAAGTTTTTCAGCTCCTACTGCTACTCTGGCACAAACCTTAAAAGGTAGTTCATCCTGTTTACTTTCTGCAGTTTTTGACTCTTGGGTCATAGACTCTGGGGTCACTCATCATATGACTGGTAATTCTAAGTTATTGTCTTCATTTTGCTCCAAACCTCCTCGAATGTTGAATTTTGTTACAATAGCTAATGGTTCACAATCTCAGGTTAATTGTATTGGCATTGCTCGTTTGAGTCCATCTCTTTCCTTATCATCTGTCCTCCATCTCAAATCCTCATATAATTTGATTTCTGTTAGTTCTTTGACTAAAGAACTAAATTGTTCCATAACCTTCTTCTCTTCTCATTGTATCTTTCAAGATTTGAGGACTAGATAGATAACTGATGAGAGACGTGAATCCAATGGTCTGTACTACTTTGATAAGAAGGTGCTAGCTATTGCAGCTTTGAAGGACACATCATCTAATGTGTTCAGATGCATTGTCGTGTCGGTCATCCGCCTCTAACCACTCTTAGGCGTTTATTTTATTTCCCGAGTCTCAGTCTGAGTCCTATTGATACCTAAATTTTGATTTTTCCTTTTAATATTTTGCATATAAAAATCAGGAACTAAATTGTATTTCCTACACACAAAAAAACCTAAATCATTTGTCATATAAGATAGTTTATTTTATGCATTTATATATTGCATCATCAATTGGACCAGCGGCAAAAACGGACTTGAAACTGACGAGCGAACTGGGCTTGCGCTTAGTGAAGAATTCGGCTAGCATACAAGGATAAATGTTGAAAATTATAAAGGCCCAGTGCTTAACATGAGATTGATTCGGCCATTAAAAATAATTAGGAAAATCAAGCCCATAATGATTATAAACTTCGGTCAAGCCCACCCGTCCTTTAAGTTGCCAAAGTTTGCAAGGGTGGGGGGCGTTCAAGAGGAACCCTTACTTTGTGCCTATAAATACTAGCCTATACTTCACGAAAGAGGGGGGGCCAATTGAATTGAAGAGACGGCACATAGCGGGAGGCCACAAAAAATCATATACAGCATCATTGAGGCTGAAAATTATGGATGGCAGAGTGAGAGAGAAGCCGTGGGGATCTTCATCCATGTTCTTTCTACGCTCACATTGGGAGGCGAATTCATTGAATATACGACCACACTTTCTGCGAGAGGGTGAGAGCAAAAAGGATAGGAAGGAGCTCTTCTTGGCGAGGACACAGCCTCTGACGTCTCCATGTTCTCTGCACTTTTCTTGATTCGCAGCTAGCTTGAGATATATTCAGCATCGTCCTGTATATTTAGAGAGAGGAGGTGGCTATATCAGAAGCGAAGAAAAGCAGAAGGATCCTTTTCTTATGATTTTCCATGCCTCCACTATAAGGAAGCAAGCAACAAAACGATTTCTTTTTACTGTTATTTTGGCAGGGGCAGTGGAAAATAAGGTCAAAGGAGAAGTAAAGAGGACGTCCAGCAAAGTGAGTTCCTTGGTGCATGGAGCCTAGTTCGACGCCACATACAACTGTGCCCAGTGTCACCTGTAGTTGATCGAGAGCAACCCACGTGAATTTTGGGGCTACAAAGTTCAGGTTACTCTGGTATTCCCACCTTGAATTCCAATTCTTCCGGGCGTCTTGTCAAAGCATAGGCTTGATCGTTGTTTTGGATTTGCTAGCGGTCATGGCGTAATTCCTCCTCCTGAGATGACCGAGGCTTACAAGTTGACAAGAAGGAGAATGGAGAGATGGCAATGGGTGTTCCCTGAAGACTTCAAGAGGCGTCAATATTTGAATCATTATGCGTGAGCTTATGGGAAAACCTTGAATTTGATTTATTTCCATTTCTTATTTTTCTTCTCTGTCTTTATTTGGAACCATGCAGTGCACTTAGTGCGTTTCGTGGTGTTGTTTTATATGAGAAGAACAATATGTGGTGTCGATCTGCAAGCCCACCGAATTCCCGAGCTTTTCCTACGCCATCTAACGTAGAGTGAGACTATAGTGAGAGACTTCGTCCAATCCCCACCAAGAGGAAGCGAGCCACGAAGCCACGAGCTTCGTCGAATTTGCTCGTCTCACCCGATCTGTTGAGCTGAAATCAGGAATCGGTATCCGCAATATTTCAAATTAGGTAAGTTATATTGTCTAAATTTGATTCCTCGACATTGTTCCTATTTTGAATCAATTCTATCTCTTGCATATCTTGAGGATTTGGTTCGTTTGATTTTGGATAATTGAGATAATTCAATCACTGGATGTTAATTTTGGAGATTGAAATTTTGAAACATATCATGCAATACATCTTGCTGCATCGTGATGTAAATATCATTGAAATATTTGTGATAATTTTGTGATGATCCGAAAATCTTTCTAAATATACTCAAGATACCAAAATATTTCATAATGTGATTGATTATGAAAGTAAGTCTATCTATCAGATTTTAGATTGAATTATTTTCATAGCGGGAATTTCGAATTTTAGGATCGATCTGTCATGCTTCAAATCGAAACTTAATTAGAAAAATTTAGCGATAATTATATTTTCATTAAAAGATTTGTAACTTTAATTTAAATTCATCCATAAAAACTGAAAATCAAAAATCAGAAAATCTAAATAAAAAAAATCATGTCTCATGCCTTTAATTTTCGTGTCAGAAAATCTCATTAAAAAAAAAAAAGATGTAGCAAGATATGGTTTCTTAAAAACCACGTCTTATCAGTTTTTTTTAATAGATAGGATTTTCTAGAAATCCTATCTCATGATCACATCAAATAAAATAACTTTTTTTTTTTTTGCATCCATTAGGATAGATTTTAAAAGATGTAGACATAGATGAAAATATTTTCTTAAATTTTTTTTTGGAATTAATGCAAATTAAATCCAAAAACTTTAAGTTAATCTTGAATCAACTCATCCTCATTTTTCATTCATTTTTAATTTTGAAAATACTTTTAAAAACACAGAAAAAATCATAAAAAGAAAACCCAAAAAAAATTGCACATTTGCACTTCAAGTCAGAATACATCACAATCGCCAAATTGAACATTTTTTCATGAAATTGGTACCGAAAGGGCATTAATTAAAAAATTAATGTAACCAAGTCCCGAACTTAAAATCTCTGGTTCGCAGAAATAAAATAGTTTTCTCCTACTATTTTATTTAAGTTTCTAATCAACCTATCAAGAAATGGCATCTCCAAAAAATAAAAAATCTTTTAAAGGATAATCATTTGAACCATAAGTCACAATTTAGTAGAACTTGGGAGATTTTGAGCTAAGCTAATTAATTTAATTAATTAATTTAGTAATCCATTAACCTAAAATCGAGAAACCCGATTTTTAGGTCGCGACAAGTCCATGAGTTCTTTTCAATGTGAAGCTTGTTAGTTGGATAAACACCATAGAGTTTCCTTTCCTTCTTGCATTCAGATTCATGTGTCGAGTCCATTTGAGCTAGTTCATTCTGATATTTGAGGTCCAGGTCGTACTCCTGATATTTCTGTTTTTAGGTAATTTGTTACATTTGTGGATGATTTTTCCCGAATGACTTGGTTATTCTTAATAAAGGATCGCACTAAGATTTTTCACTGCTTTCGCTCGTTCTATTTTGAAGTGTTGAATCAGTATCATACTTCTGTTAAAATTTTGTGCTCAGATAATGCCAAAGAATATTTTGCCGTCACTTCAGGCTTCCAACCTTTTCTTGATTCTCATGGCATTATTCATCAGACTTCTTGTTTATATACGCCTCAACAAAATGGTGTTGCTGAGCTTAAAAATCGTCATCTTCTTGATGTTGCACGATGCCTAATGTTTCACATGAATTTACCCAAAACCTTCTGGGGTCATGCCGTACTTACAGCCTATTTCTTAATTAATCGACTTCCAACTTCTGTTCTTCAGGCGGAGACACCATTATCCATTTTACATTCAATCGTCCTCTCTTTCCACTACCCTTACGTGTCCTTGGTTGTGTTTGTTTCGCGCATAAACTTACTTCAGGTATTGATAAGTTGGATCCTCGTGCAGAGAAATGTATCTTTGTTGGATACTCTCGAACTCAAAGGGCTACAAATGTTATAGTCCTACTCGCCATCGTGTACTCGTGTCAGCGGATGTAACATTCTTTGAGGATTAGCCATTTTACAATTCTCAGATGGAACATATAGTGACCCCTCAAAGTAGCAAATGCATCTTACCGGCACTTCCTCCTCTCTCAATTCCGTCAGAACCATCTACAGGATTTCAGTTTGCTGACCGCACATATCATCAGCGTGGTAAAGCTCTCATTACAGTGGTCCATACTTCTCCAAGACATGATTCATCTATTCCCTCACCAGTTTCTACACCTTCCTCTAATCCTGATCAGCCCATCGCTTCTCGAAAAGGTACACGTTCTTGTGTCGGTCGTACTGTAGATCGTTATGCTCCTTATTATCGTATTTCTAGTTGTATTCGCACTCGTCATCATCCTATTTCAAATTTCTTGTCATATGACCGTTTATCTCCTAGTTTCTCTATATTTGTCTCATCCTTGTCTTCTATTTCTGCGCCTAACAATGTTGTTGAAGCTCTTGGGCATCCTGGCTGGCGGCAAGCAATGGAAGATGACATGAAGGCACTCATTGAGAACCATACTTAGAAACTCACTTCATTACCTGCGGCGAAACAAACCATTGGTTGTCGTTGGGTATTTACCATTAAGGTCCATCCTGATGGCACTCTTGATTGATTGAAAGCTCAATTGGTTGCAAAAGGGATATACTCAGGCATATGGTGTAGATTATGATGATATATTTTCACCTGTTGTCAAAATTCCATATGTTCGTGTCTTTATTTCCCTTGCAGCCTACTTTGGTTGGCTTCTTCATCAGCTAGATGTGAAAAATGCCTTCCTTCATGGTGACTTGTCTGAGGAAGTGTAAATGGAGCAATCACTTGGGTTTGTTGCTTAGGGGGAGAATTTGGTATGCCGCTTACGTAAAGCATTGTATGGACTTAAGCAATCTCCCAGTGCTTGGTTTGGCAGATTTAATGATGTTGTTATCAGGTTCGGATTAAAGCGGTGTCAAGTAGATCATTCAGTTTTTAGCTCTTCTCCTCAGCTGACTGTATTCTTCTGGTAGTATATGTAGATGATATTATTATTATAGGTAGTGATTCAGATGGTATCCAAGAGTTCAAGCAATTTCTGCATAGAGAGTTTAATACCAAGGATCTGAGACGTTTACAATATTTTCTTGGTATTGAAGTTGCATGTTCACATGCAACGAAAATATGTACTTGACATTCTTAATGAGGTTGGATTTCTTGGAGCAAAACCAGTAGATACTCCTATGGAGCTCAATGTGAAACTTGATGCGGAACATGGAGAATTGTTACATGATCCAGGGAAGTATAGAAGGTTGGTGGGAAAGTTGAACTATCTCACTGTCATAAGATCAGACATATCATTTGTTGTTAGTGTAGTCAGTCAATTCATGAGTTCTCCCCGTACTACTCACTGGGATGTCGTACTTAAAATTATTAAGTACTTGAAAGGAGCACTAGGCAAAGGACTACTTTTCAAGAATTATGGACATTTGGACACTATGGGTTTCTCTGATACAGACTAAACTAGATGTCCTACTGATAAGAGATTTATCTAGAGTTACTGTGTGTTCCTTGGAGGTAATTTAGTCTCCTGGAAAGAAAGAAGCAACATGTCGATTCTCAATCAAGTGCTAAAGCAGAATATAGAGCTATGGCACATATGACGTGTGAATTGCTCTAGTTGAGAACGTTGTTATCAGAAATTGGTTTGCCGACATCAGATCCATAGGTGTTATATTGTGATAATCAATCAGCTATTCACATTACAAATAATCATGTTCTCCATGAGCGAACTAAACACATCGAGGTTGACTGTCACTTCGTATGAGAAAAAGTTCAGAAAGGGGAAATCATTCTTCAATATACAAGGACAGACGATCAATTAACGAATATCTTCACTAAATCACTAAAGGGGAGACGAGTGAGTTTTCTATGTAACAAATTGGGATTATTTTATATTTATATCCCAACTTGAGGGGGAGTGTTAGGAAATATTTACGTGAGGATAAAATGGTCTTTTTATGTCTATAGGGTTTGTTTATTATATATATATATATATATATATATATCCTTGTAATCTCTCTTTGAATAATAATAATATTTCTCCATATACAAACAGTCTCACATCGGTTGTGAATAGATCTTGTGTGCTCTTTATATTCATGTGAATTACCTCCACCTAAAAGCTTAAACTTTTGGGGTTGGACTTTCGAATATGGTATCAAAGCCAATATTATTCTTTTTCGCATATATGGCCCCAACCACCCCCATTACGTGTTGCGTAATTCGACTTGCACGTAAGAGGGGGTGTTAAAGTTGTTATTGTTTTCCCATATCGGTTGTGAATGGATCTTGCACACTCTTTATATTCATGTGGCATCCCTCCATCTAATAGCTTAAACTTTTGGATTGAACTTTCTAACATGTGTAAATATTTGATTAGCCTAATTAGGAGGAACATTTATTTTTTTCCTTGTTAGCTGCCATTTTTTTTCCTTTTTTTTTTTTTGTACTCTTCTCCTACAAGTAGGACTCTGTAAGTTATTGCAATATGAAGGAAGGAAAAATAATATCCCGTCACTTACGTCTTCAGTTTTTACCACTGATTCATTCTTTAGGGGAGGGTTAAAGATTCCATGACCTTGTCCTTACCGTATGTGTTTTTCAGAGATTGCTTGAGCAAGCTCAACCGGTTTCTGTTTGTTGGAATTTTTTGACAGTTCTCTAAAGCATTAATTTGTGTTTAATATTCTCCTTTTCATCAGCAATTGGATCATCTTACAGTAGACAAAGTGTCGGAACATTTTACATGGTACATAAAAGCAGAAAAGGCAGAATCTCAAAGTTTGGCGTGGTCTGTCTTCCGATTGGTTCTTCCACTTGCCACCACATCTCTAGATTTCTGGCACAACTCGATCATTACGAGTAGACAAGATTCTGTTGCAAAAGAAATTATCAATGGGAGAAAGAGTTTTGGGCTATTAACATCAATTGGGATTAGCAGGAAATGTAAAATGAAAGTGACAACTCCTCATAATTCCTTTCCCCGTCGATCAATAAAATAATCAATGTGAACTTTCCTTCCTAACAAGCTGATTGATCTTTCGCAAAAGAGCAAAAGAGAACCAAAACAAGCCGATTAGGAAGGAAAGTCACATTGGAGTCCTCAATTACTAAAAGGAGAATGATGTAATGCTGATAGCAAGAGTTCTAGTTGATAGTTTTACTGTGTTTAGATTACCTCTCTTCTAGTAATTATTGCGACTCTAGAATAACTGCAGCCGGGCAAGGAATCTGGCACAAAGGTCAATAAAGAGTACTTGGGGACCTGTAAGTCTCTGGAGGTCCAGTAGGTAATTCTCTTCACAAGTTTTATACAGCTGCGTGATGACAAGCAAGTATAAATTAGTAATGTCAACCAGATAACAGAGTCAACACAGATAGCCGAATGATTTTCCAAAGATAAAGTACTTTGATGGATAATACGCAGTTCTCTAAAATCCCGTTTGATTTACACCTCAAACAAAATTACTTTGCAGTTAAGATAAGCAATGATCACGTGTAATCAGCAGCAACATCCAGCCCACTGCAACCGAAAATGATGTTTGCCATCCAGTAATCCATCAACTAACAGATGTCTAGATGAGAAGGTGGCACTCTCAGAATTTAATGAGCTATGGGAGATGATTTTCCTTCCAACTTAAGATCTATATTCACAGTTTGAGCCTAGAGAGAACTGCCTGTCCAAAGACACGTCGAAGAGATAAAAGAGTGCCTAGATATGAAGCCAGGTTATTATCTATTGAGTTATTATCCCACATCGCCTAATAACGGATCTTATAAGCTCTTTATATTCATGTCGTCTCCCTCCACCTATTAGCTTAAGCTTTTGGGTTGGACTTTCTAATTTGGCATCAGAGATAATGTTGTCCATTCTGCAAATGTGCATCCACCACCCATTAGTCAAATTCCACGTATAAGCCCTTTATATTCACGTCGTCTCTCTCCATCTATTAGTTTAAGCTTTTGGGTTGGACTTTCTAATATTATCCACTACCTTAAACTTCTAGAAATGTTACTGCAATTTAGAAGTCTACTTCACAAACTTTCGACAGGTCTCTATGATGGATTTAGACAGTAATCCATGTGCAAATATAAAAAGGAAAATGAGGAGATAGAGAACCATTGGGAGAGTCGAAGTACCTGCAATGCAAACTTGACAGTGTTCTGAGATACTTGATTGGTCTGGATGGTTGCAGGTTCATTGCCTAAATGGAGGCCCTTATGCTGACAATTTTCAGTAAGGCCTTGAACTTGACCACCTCTAGACCACATGCACTTGATGTTGTAGTCTCCTATCTTTTTCCAGCAGACATTTAGCTGATGTAGTGCATTCAGAACCTCTACCATAATATGATGAGGCTGCAGTCCAAACTGAAAAATTAGACCAATAACCATGGTTAGACTGAGAAATAACTGCATAAAAAAAAAACCATAAGGTTGAAAAGACCCCTGTCAATATTTTACGGATCTATTTCATAAGTATAAAGCCTTTAAGTTAACTGCATATGAGCACTCCTGTTGATATCATACCTTGCTCAATGCATTGTACAAATTTCAACCTGATAACTGTAGTTGGTTAGCTTAATTTATCTCCATAAAACACAAATTAAACGTAAACTATGGGGCTCTGTAAAACACCTGGTCAATGCATTGGTCAACAACCTGTGACCGGTATTTCCTTCTACTTCTTATCAGATAAAACCTAACGTTGCAATTCAAAGGGTTAGGCTCAGTAAAAAGAACGTGTTTGTTGCCGCTTTTTCACAGTATATCTTGAAAATATCGCAAACATTTCAAAATGATTGAGCAAAATTACAGGCAAAGAGCACGCTGAGGTTCAAACATCCAAAAAGATTTCATGATTAAGCAACTCAATTTACTCTACGAAGGTCTCAAACTATTTTCACATTAGCAAATAATCAGATTCCTTATTGTTTTATCTATTCATTAGATAAGTGAAATACTAGTTTGGGATAAAGGTGTTGTTGATGTTGATGTTGATGTTGTAGATAAGTGAAATACTATTTTGCTGCTTGTGTTAGCTTTTGCATTGCATTTGGAGGAAAACAGAAAGTACACGTACAAGTCGGCCATCACAAGTTCAGTACATTGTTTTACTTGCAGAATAAATACACTGTTCAACAATTCACAAGGCGATCATATAAACCTGAAATCCGAGACCCCATCTTCCCACACTTGGTGACTGAGTAGTCTGGTGTTCTATAAGCTGCTGGGCAACAGACACTGAAAACTCACCACTGTGAAGAGCAGATGAAATAAGTCCCTGGAAAATAGCAGAGCAAATTCAAGATGAAAGCCACCCCAACACCGTTGGGATAATTACGAATGATTTCAAGACTTGATAAACTAAAATGCGTAATCATTTTTGAACTCATGATCCTTGAACAAACTGAAATGATTTCAAGACTTGATATATACCTGATCCTAATGCCAAAACATTTTACCTTTAAGAAAAAAGGTTTTGCTGGCGAGCTCCCTTAGGTAATTGTTGAGTAGCCAAACGAGAAAAATGTTGCAGTTTTCGAGATATCTAATTCTCTAGCGATGCCTGACCAAAAAAAAAAAAATCTCTACCAATGCATGTAATCAGTGCTTTGAAACTTAAAATTTCCTCATTAAGTATGCTTAAAGCAATTGTAACACAGGCCATCGGTGTATCAGCTACGTTCCCGCTATACCCGATAAATTGCGATCAACAATTCGGTTTACACGGAAATGGTGATCTAATTCTTTACAAAGAATGAAAGAGTTGCAAGCTCTGTCCTTAACAAGATTTTTATTAATCCTGTTAGGGTTCAACCCATGTTTTTCTCTAGACAGAAATATGTGCCCATCTATTTGCATCTTAACCATGTTCCCACCCATCAGGATTATTGCCTTAGCGATTAAGAGGTTTAGGAACTTTTGCAACCATTAATCTAAAATTACGAGAGAGATAACCAGATACCTCTTGTAAAGCAAAAACATATCATGAAACAGGAGAACAATGCTGAAGGGGCTCAGAGCTTGAAAGCCATTGCTCTCTGGATGCATGTATGACGTGTGGAGTACAACTAAACTAATAACGTGCACAATTAGGGGGAAAAAAAAGTTATACGAACCGCACTATCATTGAGCTCTGCACTGTAAATGCTATTACCAGAGAAATAGTTGTCTAACAGCAAGTAGTACGACACTGTAGCCTGAAATAATCCAAAGAAGACAGTTATTATGTGAATCTGATAAACAGAGACCCAAATTCAATCAGATGGGAGAGCACATCATCTCGTATCCTGTTTAGAAGAGATTGAACCAAATGGTTCCTGTCAAATCCCAATGCAACCGTACGCTCAATTATTTCTTCATCAACCTGCATTAGTATGGAGGAAAGGATCAGGAATACCAAACCACGAAATAAATCTGGAACATCCACACGTTCTGCATGCAAATTTTTACACTTGTCTGAATCTGTTGTATTTTTAAGCATCTTTGGAGACAATGATTGAGACAATCACTATTGAGATTGGTAATTATACTACACCTGGACGATCAATATACGTCATTAAGATTTACTAGCACTTGGTGATAACCAGAAGAAATGAGTACTTTTCCCCCCTCAACCCCCAATCCCTGCTCTCTTCTCCTCCCTCCTCTTTCCAAGGTACGTAGAAGTTCAGATCCACTAGGCTGTAGCCACATACTTCAAAAATTTTTGTAAGAGAATTATTACAAAGTCCAATCTAAAAGCTTAAACTATTAGATGAAGAGAGAAGTTGGAAAGTCCGATAAAAAAGTCTAAGCTATAAGGTAGGAAAATATAACTGTATATAAGGGAAATCCCACATATTAGTAATGTGTGATAACTTTAACAAAGATCATATGTCGTGAAGAGATATCTAACTTTTTCTATGGGCCCTTACCCCAGAGATACAAACAGATCTTATGATACCAAGTGTGACAGCTCTTCTCCAGTCATCTCTTGAGAGGAACTCATTTTTCTTATCAGGCTCTCTCTTGAATACAGGTAGGTGCTCCATCCCCCACTAGAAGCACATCGAAAAGAAGCATGCTCCTTCTGTTGTCAGTAGGAGACAAAAACAATATACGATCCAATTCTTCCTTTTCCACTACTCGTCATTGCCTTACACCCATCATCATTCATCTAAGTTTCCTACACGGGAAATTTTTTTAGGCCATCATCCATCAGTCTCACCAATATTTTTTCCTTTTTTGTCTGCATATCTCAGCTTCGGAAATTTTAAAGCTTGCCAAAGTTTCAGATCGAAATTGAAAGCACCTTCTGGGAAATGATCCAAAAGGCGCGACCAAAGGATTACAGATGAAAGTGATAAAAATATTAATTCTCAGGAGGCTAATTACCACCAAACAACCTTGCCATGAGTGGGACTTACAAGGTATGGGCTATTGTGATCAGATAAATGACATGAAAAGAAAAAAAAAAATCAAAAGATTACCAACTGGACCCTTCTGGGCTTTCTTATAAAACTCAAGGATTTAACGTTTTAATAAATTTCGAGCACAAGAACAAGGGCACAACTGTTTCATTACAATATTTAGCACTGAAATATAGCATGTGTATCGAGCCAACTATGCAAAATGGAGGAAAGACCACTTTGGAATGCCACCATATAATTGAAAAGACATACCTTCTTCACGTGATGTGTTATATCTGGCAAAGCAGCAGCCAGATAATAAGGAAGATTTGCTAAGAACCAAGGATGTTGACGAATTTCAGGAATAGTTATCCGCTTTAAAGGGTCAACAACAATCATCCTCTCAATCAAATCCCTTGCTCCAGTTGTTAAATGACTTGGAATAGTATAGACTCCACTCTAAAAGAATTCCCGTCAGCTAAAATATTGCGTGACAACTTCAGCAAAAGATCATGTCAACTTAATGAACTAAAGCACTACATAACCTGGCGAACAAGAAACCACAAGAAGCCCCCTTACGTTAAATTGAACTAAAATACGTAGTCCCAGTGTATCTGTGGATTAAAATATAATCACCTTTACTTTATTATAGAGGTTAGGTAAGCTTTCATCATCAAAAGGAAGAGCACCACAAAGAAGTACATATAAGATGATACCACAACTCCAGACGTCAACCTCTGGCCCTGCATAAAGTTTACCAGAGAGAACCTGCACACGAGAATCCGTTCAGCTAAAACACGGCCCCTTTGAATAATGACAGAATCGGCTCAGAAGAATTATAACGCACCTCTGGTGCAGCATAATTTGGACTACCGCAACTTGTTTTTAGGAAATAGCCATCACGCATAATATTACTCAAGCCAAAATCAGCAATTTTCACATTGCCATTACAATCCAATAGCAGATTCTCAGGCTTAAGGTCTCGATGAACCACCCTATATTTGTGGCAGTACTCCAAACCCGAAATGATCTGTTTCCAGAACGATCCCAACAGATATGTTAACGTCTTCTTGGGAATAGAAAGATTGAAAGGCTGATGAACAACTGACTGATATTGTTACCTGCTGAAAAAATTTCCTTGCTTCATCCTCTCTGATCCTTCTATTCTCAACAATATAATCAAACAACTCCCCACGTTCTGCGTACTCCATGACAACGTATACATCAGTTAAGGTCTCTACGATCTCATATAGCCTGATAATATGAGGATGCTCCAGTAGTTTGCCTATCTTAATCTCCCGACTCACTGTAATAACTCCCTTTACATCAGTACCGATTCAACCCTCGAAAATGATTAAGCCTCTCAGCAAAAGAAAGAAGAGAGCATGGCTGCAGATAGAGACATACCTTTTTCCTCCATGCGCTTTTCTCTCATTTTTTGACGGTTAAGAATCTTTATGGCCACTTTGATACCAGTTAGTCTATGCTTTGCAGCTTTCACTTTGCCAAATGCACCATGGCCAATATTTCTTATCAGCTTATAATTCTTCAGGGATGGGTCCACACTAGACCTTGTTAGCCGAGAGGGTCCTTCCATTGTCTTTTCCTGAGAAGTGGAGAAAGAAAGAGATAATTCTTGATAGAAAATATTGGCAAAGCTATAAGTTAGTTAATAATATTTCTTACGGCACAAGACAAGACGGTCAACATAAAATGGAATAATTCAGCTCCAACTAAGTAGTTGCTTCTTCCGCTTCATTTGAGTGGCCAAAATAAGAAAAATAAAGATATAGACAATCAAAAGAACAGCAGGACTGTCAGCGATTCCAACATATTTGGCGATCAATCAACAATTCTTCCCCCAAAGCGAGTTTGGATGCAAAAACTTTTTTCCCTGCTTAATTTGTTTTCAAGTCAAGTAGAGATTGTACTAAACGATCCCCCCCCCCCCCAACCCCCACCAAAAAAAAAGTGAAAATTCAAGAGGATCAATAAAGGGGAAAGTAATTGTATCGGAGTAAAACTCCATCGTGTCTGCTTAAAACTCCATACATGTGTCCAAAAAGAGCCACGGTATTTACAAGGAATGCCGGCATGCTACCTAAAGTAGCACATGCATACACAAGAAACAAGGGAGTTGGTATTTAAGAAATGAAAGCTGATGCAAAACTGAAACTCTTCCAGGCACAATGGAATATTGACCTCTGATGATACAGAAATACTCTGTTACTTTAGGAACCCCTTCCAACTGCATTATTCTTCAATCAAGCGAATATATCGAACGTCTGCCCTCGAATAGTCGTATGAAAACCTTTGGCCATCATTTGAGTTTGTGAATGTATCATAGAACAATTTAGCCTAAAGATCATGGCCAAACAGAAGAAACACTGAGCACGAGACATCATTGAGCCAACAACTTGACATAAATCAATTAGAACTACATGGACTAAAGGAAATAAGAAGAACAATGTAGTCTATTGTGAAATATGAATTCACAAGTCACGACCGATAAAGAAGTATGGAATTCTGTTGCTTTCTGAGAGTAAAGATTTCATGTCTTTATGGAAAATACGATCCAAGTGATTCGAATTAACAGCTGAACCTGGCTCACTGTTAGAAGAAGCCATAAGAAAGCTAACAGTATGACAATTAAAATAGCACAGTACATTTCTCTTATATCTTCAACTTTTCAATTAGTATACACCGAATAAATCCCTATATGTCTTAAACATATAAATCACTGCTTCTTCCAACTCCTTCTCAAGCCATTTCGAATAGACTGTACCTGTCCAAGCAGCATCAAATTCTTGATTTGCGAGGTATTGATTAGACTACATTGTTTTCTACATCTGGACATCATCTTTTTTTAAAGCTGACGAGTTATTACATGTCACTAACTAAGCAGGATTCCAAGTTCTTTCTTCTAAAGACAATTAGCATCAAATTTTGTCCATCTCTCAACCTTATTGGTCTTCATAAAATAATTTCAGAGACGCCCGTCAACCACATACCGAGTGACACGGAAAAAAAAAAGGTACTCTAGGGGGAAAATAACATCAACCTAAAACCTGAACCAACAAACAAAGTGCAAACCCCAAACCATCAAGCAAGAAAGAGATATTAAGACCACACCAAGAATCGCGACCGAATGCCAACATGCAAAAATTAAGTTTTGACGTATCATGCACATACATACGCAAGGACGCATGCAAGAAGACAATTCTGGACATCACACAAACGCTGTCTCTACGAGATGACTGAGAACAAGACGTATCCCTTCTCTTTCTAGTAGAATTCCGAAAGAAAAAAAAAACACTGGTCAAGCGATTATCCAAAAGGCCGGTCATTCAGCGAGACCGAAGCTTTCAACAAGCTCGCCGACATGGGAAAAGAGAATCGCGAACCCACAGAGACAGTATGTACAAACCAGGGAAAACTAGACACAGCCATAACAACTACAAGAAAGAAGAAGAAAGAAACATGCATCGATGATTCACAACACACTCAGAACGCTGACACGGGCAGAAAAACACGCACCGGGACAGAGACGAGAATCCGCCGCGAGTGGAGAACCTTTCGCCACACAGCGGGAGTGCAGTGGAGCAGATGATACTTGCCAACACCTCGAACCAGCTCGAGAATCCAATCGAAGGTGCCGATTGACTTCGACGCACGGGACGAAGAAGAACAAGGAACTCCACCATTACCCCAATCAAAGAAGGTTTCGGGCTTAAAATAATATTTTGTGTCAACATCGTATCAAATAGGCCAGCTTATGTCTGACGCAGCACTAATTGGCCCGTTATCTTTGTCTGCTTCGAACTGCCTCCTTTTCGCGGGACCGACGTGTTGTTTTAGTCCATGAAAATCGGGTCGGACAATCCGAACAAAGTTTGGGTGATCATTTTGGGCTCGGGCAATTGAGCCCATGAATTGTTTTTTCAAATATTTGAATGGCTAATTATGGCCCAATCATAGATTCTTTGATTTAACAAGGTGCAATACATTGTGGCATGGAAATTTGTGCAAAAAGTCTTAAATGTATTGTACGACAATTAATTCAACTGTAAAATTTTTTATTTCACTAATTTAGTCATAAATTTATTGTATGGCGACCACTTCTAAACCTTTCAATTATGTCAATTTAGTCATAAATCTTTTGATAATTTTTTTAGTTTAGTCCTAAGCATTTTAACAAATTGTTAATGTAGTTCTTCCTGTTAATTTTATCCGGATATCACATATGTGGATGATATTTTATTATTTTAATTTAATTTTTTCTTTATTTTTATTTTCTCCTTCGTTATGCCAACGGAGTTGGCAACCTCTATCGACCCCTAACCAAGGAAGCCCTCGCGAACCACGGCGAGCTACCGCGCGAAGGCCACGACACTAGATTTGGCAAGGACTCGAAAGCCCTCACTATGGCCAGCAACTTGTCGGCACATTGAATACCCAATAACCCATTTATCACAGATTAATTCGCCAGAAGAAAATCTAAACCGACGCCCAACAACGCATTTGCCCCAAATTAATTTCCATCCACAAAATATCCCGAACCATCGTCCTTGACCCGAGTCTGCCCTCGGTCAGCATCCGTCCAATATCCCGTCAAAAATCCTGCGACGATGATAATTTCTCGAGAAGTCTACCCAAAAGGTGCCGAGCAAATATACACACGAGTGCAAGACTACACAATTTTATCTCGCTTGATTAATTTCTTGCTTCTATATTGAATTCCCAACAAATCCTCTTGAACAGTAAGGTCAACAAGGTTGACCCGTTACCTAAGCAAATAAAACAGGTTTTTTTTTCCACGTAAATTCCTTATTAATCTCAAACTATACCATACCATAAGGAATTAATATCAAATGAGAGTTCTCATGCTCCACCAAGCCAGCTTGGTCAAAGGGGCATTTCATCATCTTTGAAAGCTTCCAAATTAGTTAGCTGATAGCCCACTCAAACGACCCAAGTGAAGGGTTTTTCTCTCATCATATGACCCCTTGGTTTATGAAACGTCGGTTGGGTAGGTTTCCGATGTGTGTAATCAACATATCTTGTCGTCTAATATTTCTATGTTTATTAGTGTTTTATTTTTTGTCCACTTTATTCAAACTCAATCCACATGGCGCTTTCGGATTAGTTAACGTGCTCTATTAAGGTTATCATCTATGGACATAAAGGCGAAATCCATAATCCGATCGACTTGGTGACTAGCTTCAGAGAAACCAATTCGATTCCCTGATTTTAAGAATTGAGAACTCACTCTAACATGGTATGTTTCGGATTCTCAGTTTAGAACCCACCCCCCCCCCCCCCTGAAATTAATTTCTTATAATTACCCATATATTCGAAAATGTTCTAATTTCATGAACCACTTTACTCATAGCCAAAGCAGAAAATAAAGAAACGGCTTTCTCTTTATATTATTCCTTCTAAATCAATCTGTTCTTTGGGTCAATTATTGAGTGCTCAAGAAAGCAGGTAGTGAAAACCATGCTTCATCAACTTTAGTAGTCTTCCATCTATCCCTAATTGCTTGGTCAACCCCACCCATGGTTTTCTTTCGTGGGTAATAGTCATTCCATTTCCTATATAAAGCCCAAATTTAAGAGGAAGGATTAAGCTCAAGTCATTAGTGCAGTCATGAAAAGTAAAGCCAACAAGTGAAGGATGCTTCGCCTAGATTAACTGTTTGGTCTCATGCAAATACTGTGTGTCCAATAGTTGAGGAACCCACATGTTGCAATCATTTCATCTACTTCTGTTCTTTATTCTTGAAAGCTAAGATTCAATGATATGCTCATTGCTTACAAGTCATGCCCAAACAAATCACTCATTTGTCATAGGACCGAGCATAATGGACCGACCAGAATCAGGAACCGCCCTGTAATCTCAACTCGTGTTCTTGGTTCCATAAAACTGAAACTGATTACGATTGGTCTTGTATGCAAACCGCCCATGCTTATTATGACTTTCAGATTTTGCAACAACGCAATGTAATCAATAAAAGATAGTCTCGTGAATATGTCTGTTAACGAGAAAAATTTAACGGTCAATAACAAACAAACAAAAATGCGACCGGTCCAATGATTGAATCACTCGAGAATCAAACAGAGGATCATTCGGTCTGGATTTTCGTTCCTTGAAACTGGAAACCGGCCATCTCAGTCTAATTCATGATTTCAAGGTAGGATAGAACCGGATCGAGAACCAATTACTCTTAATCAATTGTACTAGATATGTAGCTTGCAGTGATCACCACCACCACTCGATTACGTTTTGTCCTTTTTCCTAAGACGAAACAATTGAGTAACTTTTCCAGATTCAAATTTTCCCAACTGCATTTTGGGGCTTATCCGGTGGCATTGGTCTTGTACCCGACCACCCCGAGGATTAGTCCATTGCACGTGAGAAATCTCGATTATCACAACAACAACAAAAACAAACAATTGAGCAACTTTTTCATCATTCCACAATATGCTGAGTTTCAAATTGTGGATTTGATCTATTCCTCCTTAATCATTGTCTATGAATTGTGCTCAACTTGTGAGGGGCCCGGAGATAGTTAGTTAAGAGAGTGTGTCTGAAGCAATATCATCACCAAGCACTCTTGTGATGTGCAAGTAAATTAAAGTCAATGCCTTCTAAAAAATGGGTTTACTAGCTCTATAACTTTCCATCAACCAAATGAAAAAGCTGCTGCTCTTTCATGCCTTTTTGTTTAATATTTTCAGACAGCTAAGACAATTTGCTCAGACCCCACGTGGAGCAAACCTTAAATGAGTCCAAGAATACAACACATACAATACTGCTCAAACACATTGATCAAACAACTCCAATTCCATCAGTAGTTGTTAGTTAGTATTACTCAGTCCTTTGCCCATATAATCAACCAAAGATCACCAACTCTCCTACTCTCCCTCTTTATCAACCCCCACAGAGAGAGAGATTCAAAAGAAACACCACCCATTTCATGCCCATCCCCCTTGAATTTCACTGATCACTCCCTTGTATTTCAGGAATCAGATCATGGAAGGAACAGGCAAGATTCTGAGAAGATCAGTCCACACGTTCCTCCAAAACTATCAATACTTCACCACAATTTCTGCATCTCTAGCTTTGCCATTCTCAATCTTATTCCTCATTTCACAAGCCTTATTCATTCCTTCATCTTCCTCATCAAGTCTTCTTCTTCCGCAACTCCTCCATAATCACTTCCAAGCTCTCTTCACAGCTGCTGGGTTCCCAACATCATCAGATTTCTTCACCATTCTCAGCTTGAAGCTCTCAGAGACAGTCACGTCTTCCATATTCACTCTCCCTCTCACCACCACCTTCCTGCTCATTGCCAAATCATCCGTAATTCGACGCCTTGCCCAAGTCAAAGCCAACCGCACGCTTCCTTGTTCACTCCCCCTTGATCTTTTGTCAGCCTACACGCCCCTCCTCCGTACCTATGTCTGTGGGTTCCTGGTCATTCTCTCAGCCAACGCAACCACATTCTTCCTCCTGTTTTTCTGTTTCAACTGTCTCAAAGGATTTCAACTGACTACCCTGGAGCATTCCCTTTTGTCGTCGGGGGTAGCAGCCATTGTTTACTCCATGATCATCGCAAACACTTACATAATCTGCAACTTGGCACTGGTGTTATCCGGGATTGAGAACCATGGAGGGAGTCTCGCCATTATAAAGGCCTATTTAATGATGAGAGAAAGAAGAGCAACTGCGCTATCATTTGCAGTGATTGGAAATTTCGTCCTGGCTGCGGCGGAAGCATTATTCCGTTACCGGGTCATAGCGCCGTATCATGCGTCAGGAAGCTTCGGCTTAGGAATTTTGCTGGAGGGATGCTACATTGCTTATTTGTACTCGGTCCTCATCGTTCTTGACACAATTGTCACCTACACATTCTTTAGAAGCTGTCAGGTCGAGGACTACATAAATTGCGATGATAAATTCTATTGCCAAATCCAAATTTTTTATGATGCCGATGGACCATACGATGATCGCCTGAAGAGTTCAGATCCACTTCTGAACTCAGAGTCGTGACAAGATCGGAGATATGTCGACCATTCTCTGTAGATCTTTACCAAGAAAGGTTGTACATGCCAATGGAATTACTCATATAAGTTTGAGAATTTGTTGTAGATTGTCTGTATGACGAAGCAACAGCAAAATTATTTTGCTCAGCTTTCTTCGTTGGTTGCTGAAATGATACAATTTGATTCAGTCAGCACATGCTGTTTTATTTTCTTCTCTCAGTTATTTCGTACCACGCCACGAATTCCAGAACCATGGACAGGCCAGAGGAGTAATCCAAGACCATACTTCAACTTAAAGCCATACCAAACGAGGCACCTACTTTCAATTCCAAAAGCATATTTTGGAAACGGAAAGGACTCTTCCCATGCATAAAAAGACGTCTGTTCAGAAAACAAGGCTTATCTTTCCCTCTTGCCACATCAAAGACACCAAAATAAGAAGACAACCGCGTGCGTGCGCACGAGGTAGAGGGAGAGAGAGAGAGAGAACTGCCAAGTCGATAATCCAAAGGTATCCTCGATACACCGACCAAGAAAAAGAATGTAAGCCTTTGAATTTCATTAATAACGATAGAATGAATTGAGTGACAGACAAAAGCAATTGCTAACCGCTATGCCTACCCTGTTATCTCACAATTACACAAGGAATCCCGCCTTCTACTTTTCTCTAACTTAACCTGACAAGCTATACATCTAAATTGACGGGATCCGACCTAACAATCTCAAAGGGAAAAAAGATACTGGACTAGCTGTGCTACACGAGGAAAGAATCGCATCCTAATACAAGTAGGTCAGTAGCTTTGTACAGTGTCATGGTACAGACAGACTTCGTGCCCTACCATCCTGGAGGCATCCACCTTGGTGCCAAAAAAACCAATGCCCAGCCAATGTCAAAGCAGAAGCCAAACTGGGCCTTTTGATGGAAACCCGGCTCCAACTTATCTTTCCAGTGTTCGTTCCCAAAAAGACTAAAGTTCCACCATCTAAGCCACAAATTCACACGAGAACGACTCTTTTGGCCAATCTGAACAATCTTCTGATGTTCGTGTAAGCTCATTTCTGTTTACCAGATATCCAATTGCCAGCTCGCACAGTAGCACTTGCTCATCTCACTCAACAGCACCATGCCAGGCATGTAAAAACTAAGTCTTCATGCTCTTTGACCTGGCAAGTGTCAAGGGAACTCATCGTTGATCTGACGGGAGATTGACCCTGTCAGGAACTCATCTTTGCTGGCAAGGGTCAAATGAACTCGTCATTTGCTGCAACATGAGACCAATCTGCTTCCAAATCAATTAGGAGCAGCATCAGTCATTGCAATTGAGTGCCGAACGGTCATCAAGGCCGCTGCATTGAGGAAACTCCATTTCCAGTATAGACATTGGGAAACAGTCACCAATCAGCTATTTACACCCTTCTTTGTAAGGCTAATTCCCTTTGCCTTTTCCATTTCGGCCTCCTTCTCAGCCTTTTTCTTCTCCAGTTCAGCCTGTTTACAATTTTCTTCATGTGCTCGCCGGAACATTCTCACAAAGTTAAGGAGAGTTGCTATAACTGTTTGTTCATGTAGCAATTTCAACAGAGTTAGTTGAGCTACTGCAGCCAATATCTCTAATTGGCAGAAATCAAAACAACTCAATTAAAACACAACTATAAAATGACTTGCCACAAAAAATTATGCAGTCCAATTGGTTATGTCTGACTAAAGACTAGTTAGACTTTCTCCTTTCTTGCCGAAAACACTGACACCTGTAAAAGAGTTCTTTGTCATTAAAAAAAAAAATCCTATCTAGGCTCCACTCTACAGTGAATACTGTTTATCTGGAAAAACATAAAACGGCATGTGCCGGCGTTTGGTTCCCATTATCGTTAGTTCTTCTAAGGAATTTCGGTCATTGCAGCTCGGTATACTGACTCGAACTACATTGTCCGATGGCTATGAGAGCAACAGCTGCCACTTAATAGCTCAGCAGTGGCCATCCAATTGACAATCATGGCTGCTGTTGTTGGATGATCAATGAAAGTGGTGATGCCCGACAGTCAGTTGTAAAATCGGTGGTAATGCACCTTGGGCAAAGCTTGGATGTCAAATCAACTGTTTCATAGGGGTATCTGGCCAATCTGTGTTGCTAATCATTTAGGATCGGTTCAAAGTGATTATTACTTGACAATTACTACGATTATAAATGAAGTGATATGCTTTGCAGAAACATGTATTATTATCCAAGTGGCATTGTTCATTAGTCAGTTCCCTTGGCTATTTTGCAGAAACGCATATTATTATCCAAGTGGCATTGTTCATTAGCCAGTTTCCTTAGCCATAAGAAATATGCAATAATTGGAAAAGAACAAAGTATGGGATTAAATCTAGCTACATTGGGTAATTATAGCCAAAGAAATTCATCAGGTAAATTGAATAGGCAGGTAGCATATCTTCCTTTCAGACTTGTTCTCTACACTGCAACTAGATAAAGCAACAGATTTTACATAATATCAAATAAGCCCAGATAAATTCTTCATAGAGTCTTCTAAATTTTAGTCTTTGTTAGCTCCTGCAAATTATCTAGCACCTGATGCAGACACCTAAAGGAAACCTGCCATGGATCTAATAATCCTCACCCCTTTCACATAACCTACCTGACTCTTTACAAAGTTCCACTATACGATCTTACTGTGAAGTATCATCAACATATTTTTCAACATTCTGTTTATCCACATAAGCAAGGCCTTGTCATTCACAATCTTAACAATGATAATGCGGATTGCCTTGACAACAAAAACACCTCATGAAACGCCCCCCACCCCCCCCCCCCCCCCAAAAAAAAAAAAAAAAACCAATATGTCAACGATATTCAGCCAACAGCCTGAACCATGACCTTCACAAAGGAACTAAGATAAGAGGACCCTGAGGATTTCCTAAGGGGACGATGATGATTTCCCAGGTTCCAATAAAAGTGGACACTACAACCAACAACTTGTCAAGCACCATCCTGGGATGTAATTAGCTGTGATAACATATAATTTGCAGTAATAAATGCACGAGAAATTGCATTACTAGCTTACCTTGCTCAAACGGGCAACGAGCTGGATCTTCATTGAAGTACAATGCAAGTGCATCTGCATTTCTTCCCTGCACATTAGTGAGAGGTATCATTACCAGACATTATCAGATGCCATCATTTCATAAATCAACAAACTAAACTTAACCAGCACATTACCACAACTGAGTATAAATTCGTCAATGATGTGACCTCAGCCTCAGCAACACCAATAAATTCTTTCAAGGTCTATAGAAAGCTTAAAAGAAGAAAAAGTTTAGCAAAATGTGGTCATTACAAGCAAAAAAAGTTAACCATCCCTAAGAAACTAACAAATTTAGAAGAAACATATAGACAAAAGCAAAGTAGATGATCAAAAAATGGAAAGCAAACCAACAGCATGCTGGTATCGATGTAAAACTATGCAGCAAAAGTACATGGGAAAAAAAGGAGTAAGTAATAACACCTGCTCCTGCTAAAAAAAAAATTATAAGGATGAAGCAATTAATCAATACAGAAAGGAAAGGAAAAATAAGTGCCCCCCTTTGCTAAGAAGGACGAAAAAAGTGCATCTTTACTAGAGACTGTAACTTGTAAGTAAAGCGTGCCTGATCATAGTTTATGTGAAAGGAGGATACCTTTCTAAAAATATCCGAAACAGGGCCATCATTTTCAGAAGCAGTCAGTTCCTGCTTTACCTTCTCTAATCCTTTAATAATAGCTTGCATTTCTTCAGCTAAAGATTTCAGTTGTATCTGCAACAAATGAAAACCAAATTTGGAATGTGTCTGAACCAATATAACTCATAACAAGAGAGTGGTAGTACCTTTGATGCAACTTCCAAGCTAACAAGATCCCGATGAAAATCAAGAAGTTCTGGTGAGCGGTCAGCAAGTTTCTGAGCACATGATACCAATATCAAATCTTGGATACAAGCTTGGAGTCATAAAAACTATTCCAAGTTAAGATGCATAACAAGAGAAAATTACAATTCACAAGGCAACATTATGATAAAACTGGCATAACTCCAGGATACAAATTCTCACAACTTGTAGATAGCTGAATACCCCATGCATGCACTTCCCATACTTTCTATCTAAATTTGACTTTCATTTTAACGTCTATTACAATTATTGCATACTTATATGCATCTAGAATGTACAAACTAGCAAAGGGGACCCAAAAAATTGAAAATAGCCAAAGGGACTCTACAAAGACTTGTCATAATGAATTCTATGGAATATCATACAAGATAAAATATTTTAATTGGCTTAGTCTATGCTGAGTTACCGACAAATTCAGAGTTATGCTGCGCAAGTTGATGCATTTTAAACACGAGCCTAACAAATTGAGGGCATCTGCAGAGCCATATTTGACAAATGGCAAATCCCCATAATTCAATGCCGAATAGATCATGCATAACATGGAGCAATTTCATATCAAAATATTTCTCCTTAGTAATAAACAATTATGGCAATAATTAAATCAATTTACTAATGCATATTTCAAGTGCTTTCCATGTGTGTCCATGCAGGTGTGCAGGTGCACTTCAGAGACTTGAGAGGAATTTTAAATTGTAGTAAATATTTAAAAGGGGAAATATGAACTGCACAATTAGCCACTCCAAAAGTACCACCGCCCCTCTCCCTCCCCCTCCCCCTGTAGAGCACATTGCACACCAGTTACCCTAATGGAAGCAAGCAAGATCGCGGAACATTGTCTTCCTACTAGACAATTAAAGTGGAAGTTTCTGTTAGCGTTAAATTTGTAGACCGTGTCTTTGACTAGTAGTCAAAGTTCTTAAATTAATCTTTACAAGCATCAAAGCAAAAGATTATGCGTTCAAATCTCCTCGACTTCCTTATGTATCGCCTTAATATTAATCAGTTTTCAGTGTTTCAAGTTTTAGACTAAATCCAAGCTCGTGCATGAGGGGGAGCGATAGAGCTTTTAATTGATAACCACAATTTCCACCTTTCTACTGGAGGGAGCACTGGGGTTTAGACGAGAGCTCTTTTAAGATAATTTACAGAATCTGAGAAAATAAAATGCACATTATCATCCACTATGGAGAGATGGCAAAGAAGCTCAGTGAAAAATTAATTTTTCCAATCCAAACAATTAACCATAGATACGTTTAAATGGTCATCAAAACATTAACCTGAAATACCTAGACTGAATAGCAACACCTGCAGATCATAGGATGATGACTAGTCATGCAGAACTTCTGAGTAAACAAGGAAATCTTTCCATGCAAAAGAATATGATCAATGCTGATATGCTAGATATACTTAGGCTTGTGTGTCATAACCACCATTTTGAGTTTTTCGCTGGATCAGGGGAAACAAAAGCAAATAAACTATCAAAAAGAAGAAGCTTCAACATCAACAACACCTTTATCCTAAACTCGTTAGGGTTGACGATCGATGAACCCCAAAGATTCATAAAATAAAAGCAGGACCGACAAAAAGAAGAAGCTTAAAAAACAAAAATCAGAATAACATACCTTGCAGAGAAAATGCATGAGAGTCATCTTGTTATTGGTAGCACGTGTATCGGTAAGTTTTAACAAACTGTCCAACTTAAATCCGATCGCAGATCCTGTGCATTTCAACAACTTATAATAAGTACTGGTGGAGAGGATGCCAGTGCTTGGCATGAAAGTATAAAGCAGTAAGTTTAACAGGTTCAAGGACATTGAAGATTGTAAAGCACAAATCAGATACTAACATTGTTTTACTCCCAACTTATATGACTAATGTCCAGCACTTGTGCAAGCTTTTCAAGTAGACACAGTCAGATTGTAATCATCTTCTGTTATGCATTATGGTTGCCCATTCCAAAAATGTGAATCAAACAGTGTGCCACACGACTGATCTTCAATAATCATCTTTTAGTTAAGTTTAGATTTGCACCATCCTTTTCATCCAGCATTATCCTTTGTGAGCCATAGACAGTTTTGCTGAATGCCATTGAGGAACTTTGGCCTTTAGGCACTCAGCTCTGACTTCCAAAAATAACAGAGCATTGCGAGAGGTTAGAGAGTGAGACTCGGTCTAATCAAAAGTGAAGGAAAGATTAACGACAATTCTTTGACTGCTTTCCAGCTGTAGTCTGTTCATTTTCCCTCTCAAACCTTGCGCTTGCTTGGTTCCACTTATCCGCACATACTTCCTCTACAATGGATTCAATAAAAGTGCTTACTCTATCTTCCCCCACCGCCGCCCCCCCCCCCCCCAAAAAAAATAAAAAAAAGAAGGGCTTAGCTTTGCCCCAACATGAATGGCATAAATTAAGATGGGAGACAACAAAAATAGGTGTGGATCCTTGTGGTAAGATGCCAATAAAAAAAGTAGATAGACAGAACCAGATGTATCACCGGTTATTTATCTACGCTTCTGGAACATATTGCATAGTGAATTTCCACTTCACGATTACTGGTAACTAGAGGACAAAAAGCCTCATATCTCAACCAGTTAGACTAGCTTTTGTAAGCCACGAATGTCAGAAACTCTCGAACTGCTTCAGATTTTTGTGAATTTCGACAAGAATTTCTATAGAACAAAGGTAGTGCAAAGTAAAACTCAAACAAATGAATACCAATGAAGAGCTTGACTCAAACAAAGGGTTCTTACCTCTTGCAGTCCCTTGGTTCAGCATGTTTCCCAAGAACAAAATTCTCTTCATAATCTCCTTCAATTTGAAGGAATTACGGACCTGAAGTGACAAAAGAAAAAACCTTAAGTCATGACATGGCAAAAAATAAAATCTCTAGTAATTTGTAATAAGTTACGTACCTCTTCGCATGCAGAGTTCACAGTGTTTAGGTTCTTTCTAAATTCGGTAATCTGCAGAAGATGTCACTAATTAGAAGACAGGATTGCATAAAAGCATTCCATGGAAAAAAATAAAGCCATAAACTTGGCTACTAAATGCAGATATCACCGAACCTGAGAGCCGAACTGTATTTTGAAAGAAAATACTCGCAATTTTGACTCCACCCTTGGCACTTTCATTAGCTCCAAAAAATACTGCAAAGACAACCAGGCAAAAAGGACATTGAAACAAGACAGACCTATGGAGAAAAACGACCACCTAGAAAAACCTCAATGCAAGTGTAAACCTCATGAAAAATTCGCATAAACCAAGATAGCTTGGTCAATCCAGCCAGAAGAATATTTCCTCGCGACATTTTTTGTTTCTTTTTTTATTTCAGTGGGTTGGGGAGGAATAGATCCCATACATGAGAAGAAACAATTCACATTGAAAAGAACTTAGAAATAGCTCGTGTTTGTCCACATAGTATAAAAATGAAGTGATCAAGAGAATGCCCAACCTGTTCACACTTTCCAAGGCTATCCTTATCACCGGTATAGCCCTGCGCAACATAAGGAAAAGAGAAATTAAAATTAAAGAGGCCAAAAGAAGAGAGGTTGAGGAAAAATTGTGCCGATCTTCATATAGAACTCACTCAGATACAGGGGATAACTTTTTCAGTCCAGAAATTAGGGAATGGCTAAATACTCACCTTCAGAAGTTCCATCTCCTCTTTTGTCGGGCAGAATTTTATGAGGTTTTCCACCTGATCAACATCTAATACTGACTCATCCATTGCTAGCACAGCAGCCTGAGAGAAAAAGATATTATGCCTACTGTTTCGGGCTTTTAGTTTGGGACTCATCGAATTCACAGGATGTTAAAAGGCATTTTAACGACAGAAAAGGGGGAAAATCTTGAACAACCTCTAGACTCGCCTTAGAATTCATCAAACAGACAAAAAGAGAAAATATGAAAAGCACATGTTTTCTGCCACATTTAGCTTACCATCATGTCAGAAAGGGGCATCTTAACTTTTGTGAGCATAATCTCTGTATTATTGGCCCTTCTCAGGTCAATCTGCAAGTCAATGAGTGAAGTTTTACAAAGACAATATTCAAGAGAAAGATTTATTTGCATGATGAAAGAGAACCTCGGATGATAATCGCAGAAAGCAGAAACATTAATCAAACACCAAAAAATGCACTATTGTCATGAGGCATCTCTCTAGCTTCACACAAATGAAGAAAACAATCACAGATGCACAAATGTAGTTTCTGATTGTGCTAAAATAATTCTTAGACAGCATTTCCAGAAAACATCTCTGCAGCATTGCGGAAATAGAACCAAAGCCATGCTAATTCTGAAAGACACATGCACATAGTATATATGCAGTAAATAGTGCATATCCAACTAAAAGTTCCATTATACATCCATCCAACATTTTGAGCATTTTCTCATCAGGAGAATAAAAAGGCATATGCGAATATTCTACCAAGTCAAACATGAATATCATTATCATTGGTCATGCTACTAGATAACTAAAGTTTAAAGCCACAAAAGCACCAGACAAGCCACCAGTTCAGACATCAACTACTTATCATCATACGTCATTGCATACTAAATGATACAGATGATATGTGACAACTGTGAAATTAAAAAACTTCAACACCCTTTAATAGAGTGGTCATGTTTAACCTTTCCCAAAGAAAAGTATTAGTATCATTGTAGTGTCTTTTATGAGCATCATTGCAAGGAGTTCAAGGAAATTAGAGAAATGATCCCTCTCTTTAAATTCAGATACATAGATTTTGCAATGCTAATGCGGCACACAAGCCTAAGCTAATTACTTCCAGTCATGTCAACAATAATATACAATTATACTGTACCTTGATAATTCAACTCTAACAACAAATTCTCAAAACAACAGGCTGAAATAATCAACTAAATTGGTGGGGAATTGGTACATCATCTGAATGTCAGAATGCTGCAGCAAAAATGACAAATCCCCTCTTGCAACTAAGAAAGATATCTCAGGCGACATATATTCTAGCACAAACATATCCAATTACCAGGTGGACTTTGTCAGTTTTAGATCCCGCCGATTTTCGCCGCCCTCCAGATTTACCTCCTGAGTCAGCCGGTTTCGCTACAGCTGTAGAAAAAAGGCTCTCCAGCTCTGAAACATCAAACTCAGACACCCTGTATTAAGCAAAAGCTATGGATTAGAGATGAACAAGTTATTATTCACAGTGGATTCTCTGATCCTTTAAAGGTAGAGCACAAATATTTCTCATGATAAAATATAAATGGTAAAAATATCACTGAAACGATGCATACATCTGAGGTTCCCCGAATCTTTGCAGCTCGTCCCATAAGCTTCCTTGGAGTGCCCGTGTCACTTTGCTCCAGTGCAATGGCTTCAAAGAAGATCGGCGAGGTGCTGTGGCAGCACCAGAAGGGCGTGCTAGGCCACGCCCTCTTCCAGCAGGCAAACCTCTTCCATCACTTGCAGCATTTTTTGCCCCAAAAGGTGGAGGTGGAGGGGGCCCACCGCCTGGAGGCCTTGGCGCAGCAGGAGGGCCTGGAGCACAAGCTCCTGGAACTGGTGGTGGTGGTGGGGCTCCACGCATTGGAGGAGGTGAGGGGAAAGCTCCACCAGAAAGCGGTGGAGGTGGTGGTGGTGGTGCTTTGCCCAAAGGTGGTGGAGGCGGTGGTGGAGCTCCTCGCAATGGTGGACGAGGGGGTGGTGGAGCTCCCCAAGAGGGTGGGGGAGGTGGAGGTGGGTTTCCATGTCCTGGAGGCGGTGGAGGAGGAGGTGGAGCCCCACGCAAAGGGGGAGGCGGTGGTGGAGGTGGGGTTCCATGTGATGGGGGAGGTGGAGGAGGTGGAACCCCACGTAAAGGGCGAGGCGGAGGCGGAGGTGGGGTTCCATGTGATGGGGGAGGCGGAGGAGGAGGTGGTGGGGCTTCATGTGATGAGAGAGGCGGAGGGGGAGGTGGCGCTCCATATGATGGGGGAGGTGGAGGGGGAGGTGGAACTCCACGTGACGGGAGAGGTGGTGGCGGAGGTGGGTTTCCGCATGATGGGGGAGGTGGAGGGGGGGGTGGAGCTCCACGTGATGGAAGAGGGGGTGGCATAGATGTGGCTCCACATGGAGGTGGTGGTGGAGGAGGCGGTGGAGGCGGCGGCGGTGGGGGCATATGTGTTATGGGAGAAGAAAGTGAAGGAGCACCACGTGTGGAGGGCGGCAGGGGCGGCGGCGGCGATGTAAGCGTCACCCACATGGAAGGTGGAGGCGGAGGCGAAGGTGGAGGTGGAGGAGGTGGTTGTCGCAATGGAGAAGACATCGAAGTAATTTCATGACTGGCAACTTCTTGCGTGGCTAATGTAGATTGGACCAAACAAAAAGGTGCTTGGGGAGGTGGTGGGGGAGGTGGCGGAGGAGGCGAACTTGCTGATGTTTTGGAGCTTATTAAAGAAGACCCAGATGTCCAAGAGGGTAGAGAGGGGAACACCACTTCACTACTTCGCCTACGCGAGGAAAAGGGTGGCGGTGGCGGTGGCGGTGGCGGTGGCGGTGGCGGTGGCGGTGGCGGTGGCGGTGGCGGTGGAGGAGGCACAGTGTGTGTAGTGCCTGATGGAAGAGATGCAGAAGGCTGAGAATGGTCATTGGCTTGAAAATCATACAATGACAGACTATCGTGAGGAGGTGGTTGGGGGGGAGGAGGTGGTGGAGGGGGAGGAGGTGGCGGTGGAGGTGGCGGAGGTGGAGCAGTCACCTTTTGCTGTGGGCTTAGCGGCGGATTCGGATCTGGGGATTCCTCTCTTGTTGATGGTTCTGTACATGAAGGGGAAGATTTGTGAGTCTCTATTGCAGGGGCAGCTGCAGATAGATGGGTCTTTTTAGAAACCGTACCAGAATCTTTTGAAGAAACTGCAAGAGCAGGAGGTGCGCTATTATATCGAGAAGGTGGATATGATACATGCATTGAATTGGTGGAAGAACCTTTATTGGGAGGGATCCACCTAGTTATTGTGTTGGCCTTTGCTTGTCTCCCGTTAGTACCCTGGGATTCTTGCTGTTTTATCTTCTGTTTTGAAGCAATTGAATCTGAAGATGATTTAGTATGATTCGATGGCAGCTTCTTTGAAGTAGGTGGCACAGATTTATCAGGCTTTTGCGTACCCATATCAATTGACTTTTGCAGTGAGGATCTGGACTCAGCCTTCTTCTGTGTAGGGAGGTCTTCTACCGCATATCCATTTTCAAGCTCTTCATTTTTGTCATGCAAACCACCTATATTTCTTGGTCCTCCATCTTCCAATGCCATGGAACCCAACTTAATATTCCCATTATCTACGCCTATGTCCTTCACCATATGGAGACCAGGTTCCATAGCCTGATCATTCTTATACTTCACATCATCCACAACAATGTCTTTTACAGCATCATATCCAGACTCTGCCTTCACATCATGTCTGAGGTTTCCATCATCTGATGCACAGTCTTGAAATGAATGAGCATCCACGTCCTCCTTCCATATTTCTTTTACAACATCATCGTCAGGTTTGCCTTGCAAAGTACTTACATCGATCTCCCCCTTCACTTCTTGTGCATCAACTGCATTACTGAATATCTCTTCAACCTCAAAGAACTCCTCAGGTGTAGCAGTTTCGGCCTCATTTCCATCTTCAGCAGTCATGTCTGAAGTGGGATTAGGGACAACAGCATCAGCATCCATGAAGTATACCTGGTACAGAGATGAGTAAATGCACTCAACTCCCGCAATACCATGAACTGAACATTCTTAGACTAAAAACAAGGAATTACCTCTGCCTTAAAGTCTTTCGGGAACTGATCCTTGGCTTGCCACAAGGCATCAACCTCATCGCGGTTCAGCACCAATATATTTGACCGCACAAAGGCTGTGTGAAAGACAATTCTAAGCATCATCTCTTCTCGAACTAGATCCTCGTCCAGGTGGATACACTCGAGAACAACATCACCTTGGACACGGCATTGAATATCCATTTTGATCAGCATGCTTTCCGTCTGCAAGAACAAATATAAATTCATTTGCAATTTTACTTATTTATTTACTCTCCAGTTTATTTTTATTACCTGTAAATAAAGACGGGCATGCTTTTTCATATTAGAACTTGAAAAGAGAAGCTTAGAGCTTCTATTGGCTGGTGTCGAAGGGTCCTGACCATACAGACGAACAACTGGCCTACAACCTTTGCCTCCATCAAAAAGAGGAAGATGTCTCAGAATCAGGCAATCCAAAAGTAAAGGCGTATCAGAAGGAGGCCAATCTGAACCCAAGTTTCTCCTGGAAATGTACTGCAGATATCTCAACTGTGAAGGCTGTGGATTTAAAGGAGACAAAAGATGAAGAAGCTCCTTAGGAGCTTGCTTGTAGACCATTTCAAGAGTCTTCTGCTCTCCATTATACTGTTTACGATACAAAAGGAGACCAGCTAGCATGAACGCAAGCACAGGCCAACCTCCCCTTTCACAATGCATCAAAAGCACATTTTGTTGCCCTTCCAATGACAACCAGCTTTCACTTGATTTGAGGAAGTGGTGTATCATTTCAAGAGGCAGCAGGGGACAACCCTCATACTGCCGCGGATAGTCCATCACCGTCATGTCATAATTAGACAAGAAGTCTGAGATTTGACTCCGCTTCTCCCCTTCTCTAAAGTTAAAGACCATGAAAGAAGCATCAGGAAAGTAATCCTGAAGCTGTGCTACAATGCCACCCATGTAGACCTTGTACTCATCTTCTTCCAAGACATCCGTTGAGAAGCAACAATCAAAAACTGCAAGAGAACAACATTAACAAAAAACGAAAAAGATGAACCCAAATTTTCGTTTTAGTACATTGAACAATAATAAAGCCAAATAACAAGAAGAACGGAATAAATCAGCTCAATGCTGCACATTTTAGAACACTGAACATAGCTTATCACACCAACCAAGAGAAGAAGCATTTTGCATGAGAAAGATCAGAAAGAGTTCCTCCTCGTAGAAGAGCCAGTAGCAATTTTGACCTAAAAAGTAGGGACACAAGGTCGTCGAAACATTCCCCATAAAACAAAATGCCCTTGCATTAGTGTTTAGAGTTTTTAGAATGAACATCGTTGACAGTGTTGAATGTTACGAACAATTTAGCACACGACCATAAAGCCCATTTCCCTCGGGAAACATCAAGAAAGGACTTCACCCTGTGAATTGCACAATAGAAAAAAGACCAGTGCCAACTAGCTTGGGTAAGCAAAGAACATATGGAGAATCAAGAAAACGATACCCATTAGTGGATAGGACATAACGCAAAGCAGCATGTCAACAAGTGGAAATGGACACGCCGTAAAAAAAAACTCGTCATTTTGCGATGATTTTCAGAGCCACCTTTTGGCTGATCAGGTGGACTTTCACTGTCCTAAAACAAACCCAGCTCAAAAAAACACCTCCAGATAAAAATTCGTCAAAGTGGGATGAGCAAACTAAACCAGAATCATGCAAACCCCAAATTGATGGATGATAGCTGCACCCCCAGCACAACTTCCAAAAATGCAGATTAAAAAACAAAATTGAGCAAAAAAATCTAGCTAATTCGACGAGGAAACATCAATCATGCAGCTCTAAACTGTCTGAAAAGGGGTCAAAACGTACCATAGACTCTCTCGGAGATCTCAAGAAGCCTATCTGGCGGCTTCCGATAAAAGAAACGTCTGAACAGCGCCATCTATGTGGCGCTGTTTCTCCGGCGATCGGATCCAAAACTTTGATTCCGTTGGACGCACAGGAGCAGACGAACGTTACGAACCCAATACCATAACGGATCTCGTGGCGCTCTAATCTCTAAACTCCTTCACAATCCACCAACCACCATAAATATGCGTCAAGACAGATCTACCCAAGAATTCTTCCCGCAATCAATCGAAATCAATCCCAACCATCGGGGTCCTAAGAAACCCAGCTGAAACGGACAATGCCAATCCCAAAAGGAGGCGAGCAGAGAACCGATTGAGCCGCAATTGTTGAAAAAAAACCCCGCGGAATCGAGGGTTCTTAAGAAACGGGAAATTCACAGAGCCAAACTGAGAATTGGGGGAATGCTGGAGGTGGGTGAGGACGAATTAGGGTTCCGAGAAGATAGGGCGGATCAGATGAGAGGAGAGAGAGAGAGAGAAGTGGACTGAGATGGAGAAGAGAAGAAGAAGAAGAAGAAGAATACACACTAAGGTGAGACCATTACCCCTCCTCCTCTGCAACACGAGAGCCTGGAGGGAGATGGCCCAAAAAAAAAAACTGCACACCAAAGTAAGAAATAAAAAGTGAAAAGGAAAATCGGAAAATATGGTTGGCATCAACCGGATGAATAAATGGGATCTTACAATTGGATCGGTATGTCTGTACACGTGGCATTGACGACTCCCCCTTTGTTTTAAGACACGACATGATCCTAGAGAGAGAGAGAGAGAGAGAAAGGGGATGAGTAGGAGTGCGTTATGCGAAAGCTCGTTGCGTCACAAAAGCTTCGGATCTTTTCTTTGGTCTCCCTCCAGCATGATTTTCCGGAGAAGGATGCAACCTGTTTAGTTAATTAGCTAGAAAAGCCGGAAGGGATAATCACATAAATGATATTTGAATTTTGACAAAATATGTAATGTAATTTCTGAATTTTTAATTTGTTCAATATGATCCTTGAATTTTTGTCTAATGTTCAACATGATCCCTGAACTTTTAATTTGTTTAATGTGGTCCCTAGATTGTTGCTTCATGTTCAATATAGTACTTAAATTATAGAGAAATGTTCAATATAATTATTTTATTAATTTGATATCATGAATAATAATAAACATTTTCGTATGATCTAGAGACTAAATTGAATATGTACTAAAAATTCATGGACTAAATTGAACAAATCAAAAGTTTATGAATCACATTGCACATTTTGCCAAAGTTCAGGGACTATATTAAACAAATTATAAGTTCAAAAACCACATTACACATTCTGTCAATGTTCAGTGATTATTTGTGTCATTTTCCCAAACCGAAACAGAAACTCCAATCACACACACCCATGCGGAGATCGTTGCTATACGAGTTTATCCAACAATAACCATCCGAAATTGACGTGGAGTCTTACCTCTTTTTTTCTTCTTCCCTTCGTTTCATGAAATACCCCCGAAGTTTTACATCTCGGAATTCAGACGAAGTAGTTTTAGGACTTGCTCGGGTTCAAGTAAGTTAACATGTTAAGTGGCATATTTGTTTCGCGAATTTTCTTTTTAAATAATCGCTGGTATCATTTGAAATTCTTAGCAAGGAAAAACTATTTTTTCGTTATCGTAATAGCACTTTATGTCTAGATATTTTCATAAATAATGGAGATATTTTCTCGATTCATTTTCAAATGCTATATTAGGCTACGTATGGTAACGTTTCTGTTTCTGTGAATATTTTTTGAACAGAAACATTTTTGGAACATGGCATAAAAGTGTTTCGTGGAACATTTTTGCACCATACACGTTTCTGTTTCAAAAGTGCTCATAAAACACTTTTGGAACAGAAACAATTTCCCTGGCTACAATCCATGCGCAGCCTTAATAATCATTTTTATATGAAAATATTTCCAATATTACAATCAAACGAAAATCATTATTTTCTCGTATAAAATATTGAAATGATCCATCGTTAATATTCTTTTATGGTTTATTTAGAACGGGATAAATTATCCCATTTTAGTCAATTTAATCACCTCGTGAAAAGTGTTGTGAGTTCTCTTCAAATAGGTGGTAATCGAGAAAATTCAGAACAACAAAAATTTCCCCATAGTTTATTTTTTTTTTTTTGTTGGTTCTTCGAGTATTTCCTCTTTAAGAAAGCATGACGGTAAAATCTAACGAAAATTAATCGAGGTTAAATTTATTGTGACCGTATTAATTTGGAGTAAATTTGTTACAGATATATCAGTTTGAGATTTTTCATAATCAAAAAAATAATTCGAGATACAATTATCATGTGTGTACAAGTTTAAAGTTTTTGACGCAATTAACCCAGTTCCAAATCAATAGCGACCTTACTCGACAATACACACGCGATACGACGTCGTGAACGAGCTCGTGTCGTGCGTCGGATCCATGCGTACCGACCCGTGAACCGAAAAACTCAGACAACTTTTTTCCCTAAGGATCGTTTTTGTACGTTTTCATCAGGCGGTCCCGCAGGAAAAAAAAAAGGCATTGGCGATGAGGTGGGCCACATCTTGCTTCCTCTTTTATGCACCAATCAATGCACGATCGCCTCATCTCCTTGCCCTTTCCTTTCCCACCACCCACTTCTTGCATCTACGGCTCCGAGTGATCGAATGAGATTATCCGCCCGAAATTACCGTAAAAGTTTCGCGCTTCGGTACGAGTTTAAGTAGCTGCTCGGTTGGTTCGTCGCATCGCAGATTCAGACACCCGAGATTAGTGAGCTCGTAACCGTAGTCCCACCACGCGTGACGAAAGTCAATAAATCTCCCTACACGACAAGCAACAAAAGCCCGACTGTTGTTCGACACTCGAACCCTAGAAAAGGGATCATCCAGTTCGTCGGAGTGGGCAGCGAGAAGTAATTTCTGACGTTGACGGCAGGGCTAAAGTGAAATTGGGTGATTTGGCCAATGAAGTTCGATTTTGGGTGAATTAGTTCTGGTGGAAAATGAATTATCTAGAGAATATTTTTTTTAAAACGATTGTTCGCTTACGAAAATGAATGGACAGAATATGTTTTCATCATTTAAGAAAATATTCGTGAATTGTTATCAATAATGCAAATATTTTTTATTGACTAATTATTTATCAATTATTTTTAAGATAATATTTTTTTCTGTTGTGTAAAAATTGGCCTAAAATGGACCTTTTCGTCGCGACTCTTTCGTAATTAAATTTTTTAACGTATCGTTAATCGAACATAATAAAAATATTCGTAATCTTTTTTCTCTTTGAAGTAAACGTGTCACTTTGTCATACCGTGTCGTTTAGCTGGGCCACATACGTCAAATAATGCAAGTTCCCAACCGTCGGACATGTCAAGTTCTTACAACTTTCTCCTTTGAGTAGAGTACAAAAGTGGGATACGAGAGAGTATTGCGATCTAAGCAAAGTATCCAATTCTTACGCTTGTAATTTCTTTCGTTACGTTTCTTTTTCTTTTTCATAATATTAAATAATCTTTTTCTTTATTGTCTAGATAGAGGATCATTAATCTTTTATTGATGTCGATTCAATATCAAACTTTGTGCATTTATGCCAATTGAGCACATTTGATTAATTTTATCTAAAAATCACCGATATTGTCGTCGATTACCTTTCGTGGAACGTTTGGCAATAATGTGAATATTTTTTTTTATTTTCTTTTGTATTGTTTATAATTTGTTTTGATTTTTTCTTTTTTTCTTTTTTGTATACTTATTTTTTATTGAGAGCCTTGAGACCTAGTGCTGTCGAGGGACGTCAGCCCTCGCTTGAGGCCGAAAATGGCTGGTGACCCTCAATAAAAAAAATAAAAGTATAGAAAACGAAAAATAAAAAACATAACATAAAAAAATGTCCATATAGCGTCAACAATTGACGATCACGTCAACGATTTCAGATCAAATTGGCCGAATAGACTTTATTAGCATAAATTGCAAAAGACTTATGACTATAGCACCAGTAAAAGATTTAGGATCGAATTTGCACAAACATAACAGGTTTTGGTTTTTTTACACTTTTCCCAAGAAAAAGGGAAAACTCCGAATAAGGGCCTAAAGTCCCTTTATTTTCTCAAATAAGGGTCTAAAGTGCAAATTCAGGCCGATCAAGGGTATTTATGTCAAAATATAATTTTAACATTATGTTTAGTTCAACTAAATTAAAATTGAAAATGTAAAAAAAAAAAAAAAAGATACATGCGGGAGGGCAGCCCCCTCTTGCCTGTATCTCCTTTTGTGCTCTTTTTTTTTTTACGGATAAAATGACAAGAATGCCCCTAATAAAAAATGAGTCAAGTCCTTTTTTGAGGTAGTATGGCCACTTCAAGCCCTTATTTGAAATAATGTTCACTTCAGTCACTTATTTGAGACAATGATGACACTTCAAACCCTTATTTAAAAAAAAGGTCAACTTTAGGCTCATTATTTGAGAAAATGAGAGGATTTATGATCTTTTTTGAAAATTTGCCCAAGAAAAATGAGTTATAATATATAGTAATATTATTGTAATACATCTTATTTTCTTTGTTTGGTCGCCTCTATCATTAGATGATATAAGCATGGAGATGAAGAGATGGACATAATTAAGGTGTATGTTTAATTATTACAAGTGACATTGCCCGGATGTTCTCGATTTCACTAGTATAATTCCATTAATTAAACCACGTGCACATCATGCAACCCACTCGAGTGCGAGCCCAATCGAAATGCTTCCATGCCCTAATCATGGACATCCTTTCTGCTTCACAAGTTTTGAGCGTGGCTGCATAGAAAATTTTAAAAAAAAATTAAATCGGTATAACGCCACGTATTTACTTCAAATTACTTGTTTTCTCATATACCCCACGACACATTCACTCCCAACTAATTTTCTTCTCGCAAAAAAAATAAAAATAAAAATCAAACTGGCTCCTTTGACGTAAGTATACCTTTCTTTAAAATGCATGGTCGTTAACACACATGGATTTTTTACATGGAATATTTCATTATTCACGTCGAATCCATCTTGCAATATTTAAAACACGCGTGTCTTTGATAACGAATATGCCATTCCTTCTCCACGTCAAATCCGTCATGCATTTGTTCGCCATAAAGTGCTAAACCCATGTGCATTTTAATGATTTTTAACGGGATACCGAGTAGAGTGTTGAGGAGGTAGATTAGGTTTGGGAATATCGGTTTCGACTTTTTATGAGACGAAAATCAGTTCGGCATAAAACTTGTCATGAGGCATTGATTTGGGATTTTTTATTAGGTGAAAAATAGTACGAGCTATATGTGTCATGGACGAATCAGTCTGGGATTTTTTTAGGAGACGATAATTAGTTTGGAGTAAATATGTTTTGAGGCGTCAATTTGAAAATTTTGAATAGTAATGAAATTGATACCTATTATGCAGCAAAAGCTCTTGACTTCTACAAAATAAGTTGTTCTCGTCATATTTATGGATTGTGCGCATGTATCTCGATAACATGTCATTGCACATATGAGTTACTTAGGGTACATTTATTTCAAAGAAAATAAATGATTTGAAAAATATTTTGGCAAAGGTAATCATTTGTATAATTGTATTGTTAGAATAATTAATCGATGAAAATTATTTTTGTTGCTAACAACAATTTATGTTCAACTATTTTCGTGCACGTTAAGAGCACTATTCGATCATTAATTTTTGCAATATGTTCATTATAAGTCATAAAACTTGTCGCGAAAATACAATTGAACTAAAACTTACAAAAAGTGTAATTCAATCATAAATTTCGTCAAATTGGTACAATAAAGTTCTTAAGTTAACTCCATTCATTTAGACTCACGAAAAATGTCAACGTTGCTCTTTTTAATAGTTTTCTTTGCTTGCGTGGCGACGATGTGGTTAAAACGTAAAACAAAAGATTAAAATGACATCATTTTGATGAAAATTCTAATTTTTTTAACTAAAATATTAATTAACTAAAATTAAAATTAACCCATCCATGGGTAACTCAGTTGGTTAGGGCGCACTTGCGATTGTGTGGTTAGGCGCACTGGTACCAGGTTCGATTCCCAAATGAGAGCTTGTGATTTAAGTGGGGGGTCATGGCGGTGGGTTGCTGTGCTAGTCTCTCCCGAGGAATAGTCAAGGTGCGCGCAAGCTGGTCCGGACACCTTGGTTATAAAAAAAATTAAAATTAAAATAATGTATAAAAAAGAAAAGAAGAAGAAGAAAACCCCGGAGGCAAGGGGTTGCGGCACTTGTCTCCATCGCCCCCTTTGCGGGAGAGAGCCCAAGCAACCCATGCCGAGCCCTTGCCAGCCCCTTCCAGCGACAAGATTGGCGGTGGCGAGGGCCTGCCGCCCTTGCCTTTGGGTTTTATTTTAAATACATTTCTTTAAAAATATTCGATTAATATGTTTGTTTAAAAAATTAAAAATTTATGTCAAAACAACGAACTTTTAGTCTTTTATTTCACGTATAGTCACGTCATCGCCACGTAGAAGAAAAAAATATTAAAAGAGGTACATTAGCTTTTTTCGTTAGTCTAAATAGACGGATCTAACACAAAAATTTGATTATACTAATTGACAAGTTTTAATATTTGAGTGTATTTTTTTGTTAATTTTAGGATTCAATTGTAATTTCACGATAATTTTTAAAACTTCTAATGCGTATGTTAGAAGCGATTATTCTTTTATAACATTAATAATTTTTCACGAGACAAATGGACGGGACTTAATACACTGAGTGGTCATGGGGAGATATTTGATGGGTCTATGAAATCAACATGCCGCTGTGACGAGACATTCTAAAACTCTAAATCCACGTGGCCAATCATGCACGTGGTCCTTAACTCCTCGGTGCGCGTGGGGTCCACCGCGAGGGTTGAAATTGAAAAGAAGGGTCACTGCAGGCGCGAACATTTTGCTGCATCATTCGCCAGGGATAGGATTTCCTAGACTAAGAAGGGTAGGAAATCATAACTCACGTAGCCTTGGATCTTCTCTAGCGCCAAAAAAATCCTGATCCCCTGCCATTATGGCAGGGTATCCGGATCTCATTCGCCATCTTCTTCAACTGTTTGCCTAGCGTTCGTTTTCTTTAAGTAGTTCGGTATCTGCACGCGCACGTCGATGTCGATGTCGATGTCGATGTCGAGCTCGGGCAATGTTGACCGTGCTGAAAAACATAATACCATGGATTACGTACCCGCACGCCTCGAGAAATCGAAAACGATGCGGTCGGTGATGACCCGAACAGATCGCGATAGCCATCGCCAACCCAAGATCCCTTCTCGGCGCTAGTCCTCTAGCGCTCTCAATGTCACAATCGCCACCTCTCTGTACGTGGAATTTCATGGGACCGCCGCAAACTGTTCCAAAAGCAATTGCATCATGAAGCCTCATGTAGTGTAAGAACAGGACATCCCGAGCTCAAATCTTTTAAAGTCTCAATTTGACTTCCTAATTAATTATTTCACCCTTAGCTCTGGACAAAGAGATCAAGCTAAGCATAGGTGAGTGATAGAATATTCAAATAATAGCCTGAGCGCATTCATCTAACCGTTCAAATAGCCATCGTCAGTCATTCTAAAAGTTCGAACTGTTGGATAAATGCGTAGTGTCCACAAATCGATTTTCAGGATGACAAGAAACCAACAGCTTCGCTAGCTGCTCCGCCGTATCAGGTTTCTTGGTGCGGATCAACCAAATGCCGACCCAGCGTCCTTAAATTTGAATTCATCTAATTTGGAATTTGCATGGGGGAAATGATATGGACCGGGTCACCCCCATCTCATCTTTTTTTACGATTTCAAAGTGGTAAATTCCTTCCGACCGAAAAAAAAAAAAACGTGGTAAATTTCCAACGGCTAAACCCAAAATTCCAAGTGGACCGGACCGTAGAACGAGAGGTGGGGGAAGAGGAGATAGATCATAGATCCTCATGATGTGGTTGTTAGACCGCGATAATGACACGATTGCCGCTATTGGGACACGCCTTATCACTATTAAACCAGTTGGGGGAGGAGGGGGCCCACTTCCGTATTCTCAAATCAAAGACTAGCCTAGGGCTTGTTCAAGATTTCACATTAGGGCGGTATCATTGAAGCAATTTTAGTAAATTGATGTAGAAAAACCTTTTCGCACATGTAATAATGAAAAAATAAATTATCAAAATAGTAAAAAAAAAATTACGCTTTTACCGATTCAGTCACAGTCAATCCTAATTTTTTTTTAATTGTGCTAATTAAGTCTTAAATTTTTTCATAATTTACCAATTAATTCTGTCTTGTTAATTTTGACTGAATATCGCTGACGTGGATGGTCGGCTATTCTACATGACATGATTATCGTTGACGTGAATAATTTTTTAATATTTTTAAATTTTTTTATTTTGAATTTTTTCTTTTTTTTTTTCCTTTTTTTTCCACTGTGGTCACCGAGGGTCACCGAGTGAGGGCGGTCTCATGTAATACCGTCGACATCCACGTCAAGTAATTCAGATAATTTGTTGGACTTCGGAAAGGAATCGCGGTACTTTCTGGACTCGTGTTAGAACCATTTATCCAAACTTAGACAGTCAAGTCAAGCAACAGAGGAGGCCTCAAGAAGAAGAAATCACCGTACGAGTCAAAATCATATGCGCAAGTATTCTACACGCAATATATATCTTGTGAATTTCAAAATCGTATGATATATTTGAGGTTTGAAAGTTATAATTGGCCTGTCCTACCTCTAACTCATTATTTCTTTAACTCCATCTTTTTGCGAAGGACGAGAGTCAAATCCCGCACGTATGATACTGGGCATTCCCACCTCCAATCCCTTTACCATCAAAGTCGCATTCATCCCCACGTAAGATTAGAATGAACAATTCATTATCAAACCAATAATCCAAATCAATATGGTAATCGATATCGTCGCGTTAGTTTGACGGATTGCAGGGCGGGGCGTGAATGATTGAAAGATTTTGATCAAAAGTGTGTTTGCAATCCAATCCTGGACTTCTTCAGGCCTTGTCGCATGCAGAAACAAGGGTCCATGCAGAAGGACACAATTCAGAAGACAAGACACATGCACTTTTTCAAGGCACTCACGCCCGATCTAGTCCCCATCCATTCCTTCCTTCCTCCTTATCCTTCCGATTTCTAAATAATAACAATAGAATACCCAAATGAAAAGTTTGGTCACATTTTGTAAATTTCCTGAACGACATCCAGGGCTTCATCACTCATGGATGGTTATGTCCTAAACCACCCCTTTGATGTCTTCCAGGCAACTGCTGGCTTTGATGTTGATTGGTCTGGAAATTGGGTGTTAACAGATCACTATCCAATGTTGGCATGAACTCCTTGTACATCGTGCAAAAATTTCCATGTTCTTTTCGCTTTCTCTCGCTTTCCTGGGAAACAAACGAGTTTAATCGTGGTGGGATTGGAGGGCCGGGACAAGAATTGCCCTGGCAAATTTTCATGCGAAGATCTGGGGCAGGTTTAGTGTCAGTAGCAGAAGACAAGACATGCAAATTTGACCGCAAATGTCTCTAGACATAATTAAGAAGCGGTTGAGGGATTTTTTATTCTGTCATCACATCATTCGTCGGAAGATGAACGGAACTAAGTGATCTGCCGATGCAAAAACGCATAGGTGGTTTTGATTGACGTACCATAGAACAATCTTGTGTGGACACTCTCTACAGTACCCCAATGGCTGTAGCCGACAGCATTCATTCTAATCAAGTTCCACGAAAGGAGCCACTAATGAGTCGGTGATCGTTTTTGTACAGCTAGTTTTCGCATCCGAAGATTAACCTGTTGCCATGTGATAATTAGGGATTCTTGATGGCATCGAGCTGAAACAACCTGGCCAAGTTACTAGGAAAATTTGATGTCGGTTTGGACTTTAAATTCGCAGCGGGCCTTCCATGCAGAGAAGGAGAAGCTGCTTTGATCCTGATTTCACTAGAACCAACGCAGGTGACATGGGCCTGGAGCTGCAGCAAATTTGAGCTTTCAGAGAAGGAGAAAAGAAGATGAGAAAGCCACACGAAAAGACCCTCCTGATGCAGAGCAAAAGTTTGCTCAGAAACTATTCTGGAGAACAGAATCAGAAAAAATCAATTCTGATCAGAAACTGTTCCCGAGAACAGAATTATTAGCAAACAGACCCTTAAAGACCCAAAAACTATGAGAAGTGATACCATCCTTCACGAGTCATAGTCACTGATATAGAAGTTGATGGACTGATTTTTCTTGATTTAATAGAGACACTGCAAGTTCGGTAAACTCCGACCACTGCATTTCCATGGCGAAGTACGATAACTAAAGCAATCTGACATAGTCTTTACCTATGAAGCTAACTAAAGGAGAAAGCGCATGCTACCAGCTTCATTCCATACCTGTGACTCGGCTTTTCGGCCAGATTTCAATGAATTGATTTGAAAAATATCAGAGCTAGAAAGGGAAGCTTGGTAAAATAAGCACAAGCTTTGCGAAACCTTTGGAACACCAAAGGCCATCGAAATCCATCTCCATTCATCTGTACATTGCTGTAAAGGATATGATAAAACCGTCCGAAAGCAAATGTAATTGAGATGAGCGAAAATTGGACAACGACAGAAAGGTAAAAAAGATGAGTCATGATCACAAAAATGAAACATCCCGGTTCCTTGCTTCCTCCTGATCTTTTCCTGCTCAGTCACTCGATAACTGTAAGTCCCTGCACATGGCAATCTTTCTTTTCTACGATCCATCCATGGCCAGCGTCTCTTGGGGTAGCATAGTCACTTAATGACTCGTAAAGATTAGCACTTCAGCAGCGTCCATCCGAATTCGTGTTTGAGAAGCCGAACATCGCAGTACCCATTTCATCCACAAGTTTTCTAGCTCCAAGAGTCCCAGGAGTGGTATCTTGTCATCTATCCTGCTTCTTAACTGCAGTTGAGAAATCACACAATCAGTAAAGTTTGGGAAGAAAATGTTTATTATTTCCATGTTACGCATTTGGCACTTGAATTTGAGGAAAAACAGACACTGACAGACATTTTAGACTTCCATACCACAAGTTAACATAGTGGACGTAGTTTATCTTCATAGCAATTAATCCTTTTCCCTACAAATAAAATGCAGACAGGGTCGACCAGTGCCAGAGACGCTCTCTAGGCGTTATCATAAGATCCCTAAGATATTAATCAGCATACTTGTCCTAACGCCCTTTTTGTGGCCATCAAATCGCTCTGCCAAATATGGAATCCGATGGAGTGCACTGACAGGCTAAAGGTGAGATATGATGAAGCACGCCACTCGTGATTAAAGACAAAAGGGACAAGTATGACCTGAACTGGATAAGCACAATTTATTACAGATGTACTGGAGAGATTTGTTCTGGAATACCTCTTTGGAACCATGATCTTCGGACGGCTTGACGAATGTGCCTCTCATGTTTTTCCAAGAGTTCATCAACTCTGTGAGACTGAGACAATAATGGCCCCGAAAATTCAACTTTGTCTGCATTCCCATGGTAACCCTGTCCACAAGCATAATAAAACTAGTAAAAAGAAGTGGGTTTGAAGAATTCTGTAGGAAAAATATCAATGCACATAAATCACAGAAAAGTAAAAGGAGGATTTCACAAATAATGTACAAGGGCTCACCTAAAAGAGAAACAAACTACACTTGACCAAAATTGACACAATTTTGCCTGATGTGTCTTATTTAATAGATCAATTATGGTTGAGATGCTCCATTAGATATGAATTGACAGTTACCACAAACATGAGAAAAATCACTGATTCAACAGTTTACCCAGCTTAAGCCTTCACTATTTTACTGATACTGCCCTTGTAAAACTTTCTTATCTTGACAAATTCAGTTGAAGTACCATCATCCAGACACTACCAAGCCCAACTAGGTTCGACATGTTTTAACGATTCAAACGCTAAAAAGACTACAACGATCATACGATTTCCTACACGAAAACGGCAAGAATACCAATTGTGGTTCGCATTCAGTGTAGGTTAATGATGTTGGTGATTCATTTCTGGCAACGATGCATGTATGTGAATTTGATTCCTCACCAAATTGTTTCTCTTAGCTGCCATTTCCTCTTTTTGATAGTGTGCCAAAGATAGTTCTTGTGAGTGGTATTCATCAGAAGCATCAAAGGAATCTGGACGCTCAAAGTGACCCCATTGTTTCGGAATCACATTCTTCACAATGTCATATGAGTAATGGCCTCTGGAGTTTGTCCGTGCCACACATGGTAAGTTACTGTTTTCGTGACGCTTCGAGTCGGCGTTATTCCTCGCTTGCAAGGTAATAGAAGGTTCTAACCCATTGAAAATGTGACCTCTCGAAATGGATCTAGTGTGGGATCTAACAGGAGCCTCCTCTTTTCTCCTTTTTGCCCAGGCAAAGCCACTTGATGAAGATACCTGTAATGGGCCAGAGAAAGGAATGTCTCCTTGAGATGCATTCTTTGCATGAGAAGCCTCTTCGGGTAAATCTAGTGACGGCTTCGGTGCGTCCCATCCTGACATGACTTTGCCCTCCTTAAGGATGTGCAACTTACTGCCATTGACTTCGATTCTGTCGGCAACTTTAGCTTGGGGTGCGAAATCCTGCCAGACGAGTACGAAGGATATATAATATCAGCTGTGTTTGGCAACAACAGTATGTTTGAGAGAGAGAGAGAGAGAGAGAGGGAGAGAGAGAGGACATCTGTTGGTGCCAATTTACTGGTTCCATGGGGTTTTCTAGTTTGTTTTCTTGCAGTATCATGTCCACGAACTCGCCCACCACCCTTTTTCCTGTCATTTAGACGAAGTTTGCAAATTTTCCGTAAGTACAAGAAAAACAAGCACAGAACATTAAAGCCTATTATCCAGCTTGCACATGACCCATAAAGGTTCCAGCATGGATGGCATGTTTGGAGACGACTATCAAAGAAGTTATAGTCCATTTCTTTCATTTCAGAATTTTAAATATATCCTCCTACACCTTGCAAGTCAGCCACACCTCAGCTAGTATCACTCTCCTTTTGTTTCTCAAATCCAACACATGTTGACATGAAGGCTAAAAAACCTCAGTACAAGGCCTTCTGTTTTTCAATTTCAAAGTATTTGCAATAATCATCTCACAGCCTTTTGTGTGTTCTTCACTAATAAAACCATGGATGTCGGCAAAATTCGACTGCAACAGAAATTCCTTTTGCTGTTAACAGGGTTGCCGCAAATGCTATTTTGCCCCCATTGTAGAACTGTATCCTCCATACGATTGTAAACAGACATCCAGATGCAATAATTGCTAGACCAGAAATTTCGAAAGACAATGAGACTGATTAGATCTTTTGAACAAGTAAGCTACATGAGAACCCTTACCTTCTCGCTTCCTCGCGATTTTTTGCATCAATCTCTTTGCTAGGAGGGTATATCGGCAAGCTTGACGGTTCACATGCGTAAGGCTTCATTCTGAAATACTGGAGATTGCATAAAAAATTGTATCAGGAGAGCTGTTGCCACCTAGAAAAATCAATTAAGTTTCGCAGGTATCTGGTGTTTTTTTTCTTTTGCTGGTAGATATCTAGAAGCATTGTTCAGAATAAAAGTTGTGAAATTCAATCTAGTTCATGGAATAACGTCATGTTGACTCATGTACTGTAAAACAGACTCCCTCTCCGCCCACAACATGCAATTGTGTCTAGATGAAACTGAATATGGCATTCGTATAGACAGAACCCCAAACCTAAAAAAATGAAGCAAGTCTTACTAGCCAAAAAACCTATGAACCTAGTCTGATCTGAGAGGTGTAGGGAAACAAGGAAAAAGGTCACCAGAAAATATCAGTCATCACTGATACCTCAGATGCAAGAGCTGATGAAGCATTCCCACGCTTGTGAGGTTCAACCGAAAGAAGTGTTTCTATCAAATCCACGGCAGCAACAGGCAAATCTGTAAAGGTTTCCCTAAGGCAGCTGTCATATGGCTGCTGAGGTTTGAAGAGTGTTGCATGAGGAAGTCTAGATTTCTTCCAGTAATCATCAGGTGGTGAGCCGCACAGCTTGAAAATTTTGTGCAATTGTTCAACCTGTAGGTAAAAAATAAGCTCCTCAGAGATTATAGATAAACTTGCGGAGAAGTCACAAATGTCAAATAACTGAAGGATTATGTAGATTCTATGTATATTCTTGCAAACTAGAATGACATTCCTTAGAAATTCATTGATGAGGTCAGCCACAAGAATCCATTTGTGCGCTTGGGCCACATGTTTTTTAATACTGAACATGCAAGCTTCTTCAAAATTATATTTATCTTTTCAGGCACTTCATATCACTGACAAACAAAATTACTAGCTAACCTCCCCCATGACTTTTCATCCATTACCAGCCAACAGCACCGCTGTAGGGGCAAAATCTATTTTACTTTTTCGCTGAAGAAATTTAAAAAAGAAAGGAAAAAACTTGCACTTTGAATGCCACATCTAGCTGCAAGATGCCTACACTACTTAATAAAGATAAAAATACTCTAGAAAAAATGTTGAATGCCTTCTTCCTTGAATTTTTCGATTTTTGTCACGCCATATCATTAAAGACTTCTGTGCATGACCATGCTTTGAGTGATCAATGATCAAATTCAAATGGTCTTTATAAATGAGAGTTTCGCCGAAGTGATAAGCCTATTGGTTCAGAACAATCACAAGCTTTAACTGATTACAACCTCGTTGGCCAACAGTAAAAAAAAAAAAAAATACCTCGGTCCTTCCCTGAAGAATGGGCTTTCCAAGGAGAATTTCTGCAAACACACAGCCAACACTCCACAGATCGACTGATGCTCCATAATCAGTTGATCCTAGCAGAAGTTCAGGAGGTCGGTACCATAAAGTTACAACACGGCTAGTCAAGGGCTGCCTGTTTCCAGAACTACAGAAATTGGCCAATCCAAAGTCAGCCACCTTCAGAATTCCTTCATTGTTTACCAATAGATTTGACCCCTTGATGTCCCGATGCATAATGCCCCTCGAGTGACAATGATCAATTCCAGACAGTAATTGCTTCATGTAGCACTTGATCTGCGCAGTAAAGCCATATTAAAAAATAAGCATGCCTTCAGGCAGCAAATTATGTATTAAACCTCAGCTGGATGCTGCCAGTGCCACTACTACATGAAAGTAATTCCACCTCATCAATAACTCGCCAGTTCCAAGCCTGCTCGATATTTATGACAGCATATTTTCTGTGGTTCCTAGTACAAGAATACGGCTTATGGTATTGTAGTGTGAAATCAAGTTTCATTAAATGAAAGTTTAATCATTTTGAAAATGGGAACATCGTGTAGCCCCCTAAATGCTAGGATAATTATATCAAGAGTGAAGCAAACGAACCTGTGCCTCGCTGAATTTGATCTCTGGGCAAGACAAAAGTCCAGTTATATCATGCTCCATGTACTCAAATACGAGATATATGCTGCATGATAATCTAGAAGTAATTAACCCCTCCAGTTTCATAATATTTGGATGGTCAAGCCTGCGGAGAATTAGAATTTCTCGTGCCATAAATCTGACGCTTTCTGGCTCAAAGTTGTCAAACCGAACTTTCTTTAGAGCAACAATCCTTCCACTTTCAAGATCTCGTGCTCGAAAGACACTGCTATATGTACCCTGTCCAATCTATTCCCGCAGTAGAAGTTAAGAACAGCCAATATTAGTGATACATCTGGGAGATGTAAGTTCGTATTAAGACAGAAAATTCAATCGGAGATATCCTATAGAAGCAGGTTGCATCCATGATAGTTGCAGCATACTGACAGGTAAAATTGCATGGCTTGGTACGTTAATTTGCTCATTGGCTATGTAATAGTAGCAAAGCCATGATAGTATTAACTTCAACCTTAACGAGAAGGGTTGGCAAGGGAATTGGATTAGCTTCTTACGTCGAAGCTCCTTTTTACATTTGGCCACAATGCTCTGCTCAAACGTGGAAGAGAATCTCCACAAAATAGGTAATACTCGAGAGATGCACATACCTAAAAGACTCAACACTGAAGCTAGATAACTGAAAAAGCATATTCTCTCAGCACTCGATGTCTCCTTAATGAGTAAATCACCAAACTACATTGAAGTTTGACTTAAATTGAGTCCTGCCTACTTTTCAGGCATTCCCTAGTAAGACTTCATGGTCCGGCTCTCGGCAAGCATAGTCGAAATGTAATTTCTTTGACATGAGATTTTCCACCAAAGAACATATATGGCTTGAAAAGTTTCTTCTCTACTACAAGCATCAATGAGGAAGAACCACAAAAGTCCACAGAGAAAATGTAACCTTTGAATTCTGATCAGTATGGAAAAAAAAACTATCACAACACCATAGGACAAAAAGAATTCAAACTCACCAATGTCAAATTCACAAATGCTCATCCTTATCGTGAAGAGTGAAATCACAAGAGTCGAGAATAAAATACAACTCCCGAAGCTAACTAACTTATGATCATAATTACCAAACAAAAATGGAAATGCGCAAGCTTCTTCTCTTCCCACTTTTTCACAACATACAAATTCCATAGTACAATAAGAATTATGCTCTAACCACAGAAAAAAGATAAAAACCACCAACCTTCTCCAACTTCTCGAACGCGTCGGCTCGCAGCGGCACCCAGCCGTGGATCGCCTCGCCGGCCACAGCGCTGAGCCATGCCGGCCACCCGGCGGCCACCTGCTCGCCCTCCACGTACTTCTGCAAATTCCCCAACCTAAAGCTCAAGGAATCGCCATTCGAACTCGCCCTCCCGGACTCGCCCAGCTCGCTCCCGCTCAGCCCCACCCAACCCCCCGGCTCGCCCTTTTTCTTCTTCTCTAACTCGACCCACCCGACCCGGCTCCGACCCGAGCTGCCGCAGCCCTTCCCGGCATTGTCCTTGAACTGCCCGGAATGATCGATCGCTGGCGTCACGGACACCGCTTGCTTCGAGCTCACGCACCCCATCAAGGCTCAAGCCTAAATCCGGAGATGGGCATTCGCACAATTCCGGTGGGTGCCGGTCGACCCGGCTCGAGCAGGGAGGCGGGCGAGCTAGGAACTGGGTCAGCTCGGAATACGGAAAAAAAAAAAAACAACGACGACGACGACGACGACGACGACGACGAATGACACGGGGCAAGAACAAAAACAGGCGGTGGATCAAAAAACGAAGGTGGGAAACAAATGTGGGTTTTATACGAACCTATCCAAAGATAGAAAGAACGACTCCAATCTCTGTCAATGTCCTGTTGCTCTCTCCCTCCCTCTCTCTCTCTCTCTCTCAAGAAACGACCTTTTCTCTTACGTTCAGCTTAGCAGCGACAATCGCGGGAGGGGTAGATAGCGGGGATTTTAATGGGGTTGGCGCAAAACAGAAGGAGCGGAATCAGCGGGAAATATATGAAAAAAGAGAGGCGAAAAGGAAGAGGAACAGAATTGAATATGAAAATGGCGATTGCGGGGTGTGTAATGTGGGGGATGGAAGTGATTTTTCGTTTTTTTTCTTTCTTTCTTTCTTTTGCCGGGTGCTTTTTTCGTGCGACTTCTAAATTCTCTGTTCTTGGATTTTCGTTTGGCGTGTAAACGTCGTTTGGATTCGCCTAGAAAAACAACTGTTGTCTGTCTTGTATTGCATGTAATTGGTATGTCGCGCGAGAGAGAGAGAGAGAGAGAGAAAGCGTGTGTGTCCGCGTTTGTGGTGGCAAGCACGGTTGGGAGGCGCGTGAGGCGCGTGGGGAGGTCTGCCAGATTGGGACGATTGCGTGGATTTTGACTAAAATGCGCCTTTAGTTCCGGTCTGGTCCGTCTGGACTTCTTCTTCTTCTTCTTTTAATTTCAAAACTTAATATTTAAGATGTGGAATGACTCGTATTTGTAGTTCATTTCCTTTACATTTTCTAATTCCCGTTCATATTTATTCACTTTCTAAGTCTTATGTGACTTTTTTCTCATCAATTATCTAGCTAATAGATCTCCTTTTTTTTTTCCTCGATTGTGAAGACAACTACACGAATCACATATCGAATTGCCGCAAGTTGAAATTTGATTATCCCCGTATTCAGATATCAGCCTTTTCTCATTATAGGCTGTGTTCTCTAAGTTTAAGACGACAGGATTTTCTACCCTTCACATCTAAAAAGAATGCGCAATCATTCGATCAATTGTCTAGTAGCTTTGTTATGGATATTAATGTAGTATCACCTAGCATAACACCTTCTCATTTTTAAATTTGGTTCACACTGCATAACGTGGAGCTAGATTTGCACTATTTTATGACCGTTTTTCTTGTCACATAATCAAAGTTATGCATTCATATCAAAGTAATCTGCGCAACATCTCTAATATTGAAAAATTTCTTAAAACGGTCGGGACAAATAGATACAATTATTGAATGTTCTTTTACTTTGGCATAAATGTGAGACCCTTCATAAGAGGTCCATAATTAGGCGATAGGAAGGAATATAAATACATCGTGTGCAAGTGAAAGCCACTTGAAAATAGGAGAATTCCTATCATATTATTACAATATTTTTTTTGCCCTTTTTTGGGTAAACCTTGTTCTAGTGAGATTGTCCACATGAGATGGGCGCTCTTTGAAATCTTTGAAGGCAATTTGCTCAGCCTAGTAAAGGAAGATGTTTGAAGCAACAACATGGGTATGAAAACTGATTAAAGGGCAAAAGGGGAAAAAATAAAGGGAAAGTGGAAAAGAGCTAAAAAAGAAAGAGGAAAAAGAAAAAAAAAAGCATACATTATAATTCATGCACTCAACTTTTTTCGAATTCATTTCCACACTCTTACACTCTTCTTTATTTCCCCTTTTTGCCCCCCGCCCCCCCCGGACCCCCCCCCCCACCCCCCCCCCCCCAACTTACAGAGTTCAGGCAATTTTCCCCGCTCATTGAGTTTGGTGGGTCCAATTTGATAAGTCTTGTCCGCAAGAATCTCTATGCTCTGAGAGCTTGGCTTGTTTTCTTCCCAAATGTCCACAAACCACATAATTTATTTAATTTCCCCTATTTGCTACACCAGTCCACAATTAACAATCCAAGTGGCTCCATGCCCTCCAAATAATTACCAGAATCTATATATTTTATGTGTATAAAAAGGGGGGAGGTGGGGTCCCCCATTGACCAGTTTTCAATTTTTCTAGGGTTTCTTTATTCAAAGTGAGATTGTTTGACTAATAGGGCTCCTAATAATGCTAAATATTGCAAAATTGAAGTTGGTAGGAACTCCAATTGAAGGTTGGGACCCTCCATGTCAATGGAGTAAATACTATGTAGTATATAGCTAGCACTAGCAGCATTTAAAACCACTCACTTTTTCAAATTTAAAGTTTGCCCATCTCTCATCTTTTCCTCTTCTTCCTTCCCCTATTCATTTTTAGATTTCTCATGGACATGACATTGTGCACAGTTTCCTTTATGCAAGGCGTCCTAATTCAGTACCATCCCAAATGGGAATTATTAAAAGTTGATCTCTCTTCCGAAAATTAATTTCATGAACTCGACATTTATTCAAATCAATTTATCGAAACAAAATTTCGCAAAAGCTACAACGTTATGAAAATGCTTTTTATATTTTCCGTTGCTTTGAATAGGTCTGATCCGTCCAATAATATACCATTCTTGACGGCACAAAAATTGGAACAAAACTCAAGAGCGAGTTTTTTTTTTTCCCACCAATCTTTCTTTTTTAGATGAGAATGGGAAATCACCAAATTGACAGTATTTACTCTTTTTTTTTCTCTTCTTTTACAAACTATTCCCTATTGGGGGTCGCGGTTGATGGTTATCGTGCTAGTACTTTCGAGGAATAATCAAGGTGCACGTAAGCTGGCCCGGACACCTCGGTCATTAAAAAAAAAAAAAACTATTCCCAACGAACACATTGAATTCCCAACTTCCAAGGCATCCTTTGATCTAACAATGTTTGCAAACTGAAAACAACTTTGGGGTTATTTATTTATTTGCCGGTACAGCCTTGAACTTATTGCATTTCCAATTTCAGTTCAAACTTTGGGGAAAATTCTTGCCTCAGCTTCGAGCCATCAACATCAAATTTCAAAAAGCATAAACCAGCAATAAAGAAGAAACAAGAAAATTTCGAAGAGGCGCATTATTTCTTTTCCTGCTCCCGAATGGTCCCAATCCAACCAATACCTGGGAAAAAGCAAAAAAAAAATCAGATAAAATGAAATACAATCTGTAATTTATATGTATGAGACCTCACATACAAGAGGCAGCACCGTAAAGGAAAGGGCTTCGGACATCAACCATTATCATTATTGCTGTAAAGTTTTCTTTTAGAGAATTTGTTTGTTGCCATTGGGATTGATGAGGTGTTTCTAAAAAAAAAAATAAAAAAACTTGTTGCCTTATTGATACTTCAGTGCAATTTGCATGCGGTGTGAACAATCACAACTGGAGCTCATCTCATTTCATGCCATGATTGTTGCCTCCCATGATATATTCAAAGGACCCCTCCTCAGCAGTAGACAAAAGAGCACTCAATAGCACTCGCGAACCAAAAATATCCCATTAAATATAACCACTTCAAAATAATAATAATAATAATAATAATAATAATAATAATAATAATAGTAATAAGAGGAAGAAAACATCATGTGACCCTCAATCTTTCAGAGCACATGAACTGCAAGTAGGGAAATCATCATATGACCCCATCCAATAAATTATGAATTGTAACTTTCATTAGGGCTAAAGGTCATTGCAGGTTTTTACTGTTAATGTTTTGCATATGTTAGGTGAAGACAGCATTTTTTTTTTTGTGGGGGGGGGGGGGGGGGGATGTGGGTGGGTGGGTGGGTCGGTGCTTTGTTGAGGCAGATTGCTTGCTCCAACTGGCACAAATTCTGCCTACAGAGCATCAGGAAAGGCTCTGGTCCTTGCCGGCGAGGTCGACCGAATGGATTAGAAGAATAAAAATCGCCACTTTGGCGATCGGCTAGAGGAGGAAGAAAAAGAAGTAAATAATTCAAAAAATATGAAAATATTATGAAAAGTTGCCACGTTAGTGTCAGTTGACCATAATTGACCAGAAGTACTGAACTGAGACTAATGTAAAAGATTTATGACTGAATTTAACCAAAAAAAAGTTTATAATTGAATTGATACAATTGTAATAGATTTAAAACTTAGGGTGTGTTTGTTTTGGGGAAAGATTTTTAGGGAAAGTGTTTTCTAGATTTTACTCCGTTTGGTTCGCGAAAAATGATTTGGTCAACGAAAATTGATTTCCAGTCAATAAATATTTTATTCACTAAAATAAGAAAGCGAATTCTCAAAATAAAAAGGTGAAAACACTTTCTCAAATTTGAATCTTTCACTTTCTTTGAAACCGACCCCGGGGCCGATCTCGGGGACCGAGCCCGGGGCTGAGGCTAACGACCTGGGTCGGGGCCGTCGATCGGGACCGCAAACCGAGAGTGGGGTCGAGGCCGATGACCAAGGCTGGGGCCGAGGTCCAGGGTGGGGCCAAGGTTGGAGATAGGGGACGGGACCGGGGCCGGGCCCGAGGTCGAGATAGGGGCCGAGGGCCGAGGACTGGAGTCAGGGATCTGGGCCGAGGCCGAAGATCGGGGCCAAGGACCGAAGTCGGAACCAGAGATAGGGGACGAGACCGAGGCCGAGTTTGGGGTTGAGACAGGGGCCAGGCCTGGGGATTGGGGTCGGGGCTGGGGTCAGAGATAGGGGTCGAGGTCGAGGTCGGATACCAAGGCTAAGGACTGGGGTCGAGGCCAGAGATCGGGATCGGGGTCATGGCTAGGGCCGGAAATCGAGGCTCGGGCCGGATCGAGGCTCGGGCCGGATCAAGGCCTGGGACAGGGCCGGGATAAGGGCCGAGGATTAGGGATCGATGCCAGGGCCGGACAAGGCTTGGGACCGGCGACCTGGGCCTGGACCGAGACCCGGGCCAACGACTAGAGCCGGGACAGACGATAGGGGCCGGAACCGGGGCCGAGACCAAGACCGGGATCGGGGCCTAGGCTGAGACTAGGATTGACAACCAAGGCTGGGCCCGACGATCGCGGCCAAAACAGGGGCCGGGGCTGAAACCGGGATCGAGATCGGGGACTGGGGTCGAGACCAGGGCCTGGGCCGACGACCAGAGCCGAGGCCGATGATCGAGGCCGAGACAGGGACCGAGGCCCGGACCAAGACCGCAGCCGACGATCAGGGCAGGGGCCGAGGTCGAAGATCGGGGCTAGGGACTGGGGTCGGGGCCGAGATCCAGACTGGAGCCCGAGCCGAGATCGGGGCTGGGGCCCGAGCCGAGGTCGAGACTGGGACCGGAGTCGAGACCGGGGCCCGGGTTGGCGACCAAAGCCAGGACCGTCGATCGGGGCCTAGGCTGATGACCGGGGCTTGGACCGAGGTCGAGATCGGGATCGGGACAGAGGCCCGGGCAAAGACGGTGGCCAACGACAATGGTCGAGGCCGACGATCGAGGCTCGGACAGGGGCCACGGCCGAGACTGGGGCCTGGGTCGAAGATCGGGGCCCGTGCCGGGACCGAGGCCAGGACCGGGACCGAGGCCGAGATCGGGACCCAGATCGAGGCCGGGGACTGGGCCAGGACTGGGGTCGAAGATTGGGGCAGGGGACCGTGGCTGGGGCAGGCGATCGGGATCGGGGCAAGAGACCGGCGACTGGGGTCAGTTCAACGTCAGCTCTCTTGACCCTCTACCTCTTCTCAATTTTAAGGACGGTCACATTAATAATATTGAAATCGTTTTCATAATGAGAACCAAACACCGAAAAATATTTTCGGTAATATATTACCAAACAAAGGAAAACAAATCGTTTTCCGAGAAAGTGGTTTCCAGAAAATCACTTTCTTGAAAACGAATTTTCGAAATTCACTTTCAAGGTGTGTTTTTTTCCGGGAAAGTATTTTCAGGAAAAGTGTTTAATGGACTTTCGTCTGTTTGGTTCACGAAAAATGATTTGGCCAACAAAAAGTGATTTTCAGTCAATAAAAATTTTATTCATTAAAATAAGAAAGTGAATTCCCTAAAATAAAAAGGTGAGTCTTTTACTTTTTTTTAAAACGGGGCTGGGGTTGGCGTTCCGGACCGAGGCCGACAACCGGGACTGGGGGCCAGCGACCGAGACCAGGACTGGAGCCAGGGATCGAGACCAGGGCAGGGGATTGGGATTGGGGCCGAGTACCAGGGATTGGAACCGGGGCCGGCGATCGAGGCCGAGGTTGGGGACCAAGAATCAGGGCCGGAATCAAGACCGGGGCCGAGGATTTGGATCGTGGCTGGGGATTTGGATTGGGGCTGGGATTGGCGACGGGGACTGGGGCTGGCGACTAGGACGGGGACTGAGGACGATGACCGGGGTCGGTGTTGGGCCGAGGACCGGTGTCGGGGCTTGGGATCGGGACTAGGCCAAGGATCGGGACGGGGGTCGAGGTCAAGGATCGGCGACTGGGTTCGAAGATCGAGAGTAGGGATGAGGCCGAGGTCGGGGATAGGGATTGAGAGCGAGGCCGGCAGCCGGGGCCAACAACCGGGGCCGAAACCGAGGCTGGGGGCCATGAACGGGGACAAGGCCAGTGACCGAGGATTGGGACCGGGGGCCCATGCCAGCGACTGGGGTCGAGGCCGGGGATGGAAGACAGAGGCCAGGATTAGAATCGAGGCTAGGGAAGGGGCCGATAACCGAGGCCGATAACCGGGGCCGAGGCTGGAGACCGGGGTCGGCGACTGGGACGAGCAATAGGGGCGAAGTTCGGGAATCGAAATCGAGTTTAGGGACCGGTGTTGGGGCTGGGGCCGGAGCCGGGGCCAGTGGTGGGACCGAGGACCAAGATCGAGCCGGGGACCAGTAACCAGGTCTGGGTGGCGGGTACCAACAACCAGGGCTAGGGCCGGGGCCTGGGATCGGGACCGGAGCTGGAGCCGAGGCCAGGACAGGGGCTGGCAACCGAGGCTAGGGCCGAGGTCGGGGACAGGCGATTGGGGCCGAGAATTGGGATGGCGATCGGGACCGGGATTACGTTGTGGGCCGGGGATCGAGACTGGGGGCCGGGATTGGGGACCGGGGCCGAGGATCAGGGTTGGGATCGTCACCTGGCCCAGGGACCGAGAAAGGGGTTGGGATCGGCGACTGAGTCAGCTCTCTTGGCCCTCTACCTCTTCTCAGTATCAAAGACAGTCTCATTGATGAGATTGAAATCGTTTTTTCAAATGAGAACCAAATACTGAAAAATATTTTCGGTAAATTACCAAACAAAGTAAAACAAATCGTTTTCCGAGAAAATGATTTCCAGAATATCAATTTCCAAAAAACGAATTTTCAAAAATCATTTTCCTTAAAACAAACACACCCTTATTTGGTAATTTTTCACTTTCTCATGTGAAGGCATATTTGTAGGCACTGGGACACCCAACATGTTCTTAGAGAGGCACCATGAGGATTTAGAATGTGATTCTATCTCTTTGATAGTTTCACCAAACACAAAAGACGAAAGACCAGAATCAATAGGAGTTTGGACAATACAATAGTGGGATTAGAGAGCAGCAAAAGTGCTTTGGTGGGACAGGTCAAAGGTTGGTCTAGTGGTGTCGCATTCCAATCATTGTCCAACAACTACACTCATTCATGCTCTGATCAACACCAACAATCAATCCCATTTCATCTCTTTAGGTGTGGAAAATAAATCGGCATTCATCAGCATAAATGGGGGGAACCGCCCACAATAGAGATCCGCCATGCTCAATAACTTGCACTGATCTAACTACAGATATGCTAGAGAGGATACAGATCATGTTACATAAATTTCCCCGTACAAAAGCAACAACCTGCATGCTTTGATGAGGAAAAATCATGCTTGAGCAACCAGACAGGATTGAACCGATCGGTTAGGTTCAATTCTCGTGAGCTCCTATCCTGTTCATGGTCCATAAAATTGGAACAGGACCGGACAGATTAAATATGATTTTTTTTTTTGGCATTCCTAAACATAAACCTAAGGTGTTTAGGATGCCTAACATGATTTTCAGGTTTAACGACAATCCGATGCAATTAACAAGAAATAATCCGGTAAATACGTAGTTAACGAGAAGAATTTAACGACAAATTACAAAAAAAAAAATGTGACCGGTTTGATTCCCAATCCTTAAAATTGGAAACCGGACTAAAAACCAATCACCCCTACTCTGGACACATGGGCGATTTTTATTTTTTGTTTTTTGGGCTCATCTCGACAAAGCTGATAATGTCAAGGATTTTGTTCACCGATAACATTCGGCTGGTATAACATGAGAAAATGCGATGCATAGAGATGCTTCCACAAACTTTTTGGTGCCCACCTTTTCATGTACCCTGACCTGACAATGATTAACCGCACATCAACCCCCAAAAGGTAAAAGACTAAAAGCGCATCATTCGATCTAAACTTGCTTTGCTTTGTCAAATAGCATCAATATGGCTTTTGTCAATAAGGTAGATTTGTGTTTTTAGGTGATGCTCTCTGTTGTCGTTTGTCATCACTGCAAAGTGCAAAACGAGGTCAAAGCAAAATGATCACCCTCGACAAGAAATCCAACATGCAAGAATCGTGGCTTTTGACATCACCAGAAAATAGAAAGAGGAAGTCCCCACGCAGTTCCTATTTTGGATTTCTTGCTCTCTCTCTCTCTCTCTCTCTCTCTCGATCATTTGTTCACATTAGAGTAAATGCCAAGGGCAACCAAACTACGCTAACACCGGAATCAATGTCGCGAAGTCAAAGGTTGGAAGTAGAATAAGGTGTTGTTACGTGCAATGCTCAGTTGTGGTCACCATCCTTTGTAGTAGCGCTGAAATTTTTCCAGCGTATACGCTCGGGTGATGTTACTTCAATCCTAGGAAGAAAACGAAATGACATGGTGCTTCGACTCCCATATTCGTTGCCTGCGAAGTCCATGGCTGACCTAACAAAGACAGACAAAGACATGCAGGTTATTGCAATTTAAGGGTAATACTGAAGAAGACTTAGCCCCCATGCTCTCGTTTTCTTGACAAACATGGTTCATTTGTTTTGGTCCGCAAAAAGTCCATGCAGGTCCACACATTCAATGACTTATAGGACTTTGAGCACCAAATGATCTACCATCATGTTCGACATATCAAACAACCCTCAACTAAACCTGGACTGGGTAAGCGACGAGGTCATGTCTGGTCGTAGTCACTCCTTGTGAGGCCCTTCTAGAATGTAGCACTCGCAAATAGGCATCACAACTGGATTCAAATTCAGATGAGATAAAGATATCTAAGCATGGAGAACGCATGTTATGTTTTGCAGCCAACTTAATTGTATCGTTCCAATCAACAGCTCATCAAAGCATTATCTTTTGTCAATCTGGTAGGTGCAAATGTCTGCAAACAATATGGGTTTTTCTTCCTGACGCCCCACTCAATTGAGAAGGGCTTCAATATTCTTCTGCTATGTCGTCTCGTTCGAGTATGGAAGCTTGCAAGCAGCCTTGGGATCTTTCGACTTGTATGCACCCAGCGTTTCTGCAACAGTTCTACACCTGCATTGGTTTCCTGGCCGGATTACATCTCCATAAACAGCCATCTCGATTATGTCAAGCTCTTTATCTGCATGTTTTACATTATGTCAATACACGTTAATCATTCTTGGACAATGGGGCAAGATGAATTTTCTTTTGTCTTTTTTGTTCTGCAGAAGCTACAGCAGCCACAATTATATTATCACCACGAATCACAATGCCATCATCTTAAGACACTCCTCTACTCCCTTTTCACAAAACCCACTTCCTACCTTTACAACAGCAGACACAATCTATGGAACGCCGCTTCACTAATAGTTGTAAAACAATGAGAGAGCTAATCGGAAGTTGCTATTAAATTAACACGAGAAAATGAAATCATCAGAGAAATCAATGAGGAAAAATACAAAAAAATACAAAAAATTTACATGATTCGGTCCGAGTGTTGATACAACTCCACAAAAAGAGCCAGCTGCGAATAATCTACTAATCAATCGAAGAATTAAAGAGTTACAATTGTTCACATGCTTGAGTATTTCCCAAGCCTAGATTAAACCCAAATGCACAATGTTCACGAAGAGAACAACTCAATTAGGATATAGGGCTCACAGCAAGAATCACCGTGTTGGCTTCCTGTTGTGCAGCAAAAGAAAGTGCTCTTCGGCAAGCGTCCACTGTGTCCACAAGAAGTCCAATAAACCACGAGCACCATTTTTTTGCCCTATCACAAACTGGACTCCAAGATCCAGCCTTTTATAACTTCAGAACTTTACTTTCTTATTCAGCAAATCCAGGAGGCTTCCTTTTCTTGTGCAATTACAAGACAAAAAACTCCCCTTTTCAATATATATGGCCAAGAGTCCCTTTTCAAGGTAAGAGCATTTTTACCCGGGATAAGTCAGCAGCAACTTCTCATGATCAAACTTGGATAGAGAAAATAGATTGTCAAACTACAACGGCATTCTACTATGGTGTCTCGGGTATTATGCCGCATCTCACAACCCTTCTTTCTGGCAAAACTCAGTAAATTCTTTACCACAGAATTCCATAACATTATAGATTCTCAGACACTTGATCTATTTATCTCATTGCTTCCCAATTAGTGCCTCTTCAACCAACCAAACACATCGAATTTGTGCTTCATAAAGTTCACTCACCTTCCTCAAATAATCGTTAATTAATGGCAATATATATCCGCCTTTCGAAAAAACCGGGACGTCCAAATTAATATATTCAATTGATTGTTGGTCGAATAAATAGCTGCACTAAATTCAAAGTGGCACTGCTTTCCAAAGATATAGTGCTCACACAAGTCCAGCTTCCATGTCTACTGACCCTTTAGCAACCCTGTCACTTAGCATCTTAATACTTGCCTCAATCATGTGCCCCAAACGCATATGCCTAACTGAGTCGAGTTTGAGTCTGACCCACCTAATGAAACTGCGACAACTCCAATCATGGTCTCTCCTAGTTGATCACAAAAAGAATTTGCATTCTTTCTCTTAATCACTACCATGGCACCTCAAGAAATCTTTGCTACCCCATCTTCAACGATGTACTTGCACCCATTGCAATTGAGTGTCCTACAGAAATAAGGTTCTTCTTGAGCTTCAGTAAATGTTTGACATCTATTAGTGTATACATTACTTGATTGTGCATAGAATCCAAAATGTCCCTATCACCACAACTTTTAGGCTGCATTATTCCTAATAAAAAAACTCTACCACCATGCACAATTTTATAGGCAGTAAACTAGCTCCTATAAGGTGTCAACTGATAAGAAAATCCACAATGCAGCATCCATTCGTCACCTAACAAGCCAGTAGCCCCACAAGACGGCCTGCGCAACACCGGTGTTCTCCTTGGCAACATTCCCTTGGCATTTTACCTATCGCCTTTGTTTCTCAGCTTAGGACAATCTCTCCTCATGTGCCCCTCTTTTTGACACTCAAAGCACTTTAAGTGACCCTTAGACTTTTGATGGCGCAACTTCAATCCGCTTTTACCTTTATTGTTGTTAGACCACCATGTTGATCTCTACTCTGAATCACTAGTTCATGTGCTATATCATGTGCCAAACTGTCATCTCGCAAATTCTTCTGCCACTCGTTAGAGAACAAGGCAAATTTTACCTCTTCCAAAGTAATTGTGCTACGCCCCTGTAATAGTGAATTAGTAAAATGCTCTCATGACTTTCGTAGAGAAGCTAACAAAATCATGGCCTGCTCTTCATCATCTAGGGCCTCTTTGACATTCTTCAAATCCATCATGAGTTTATTAAACTCATTTACGTGGGCTCTGATGGAAGTACCTTCAGTAAATCAAAACTAGAACATCTTCTTCAACAAGTATAGGCGATTATTCAAACCCTTCCTCACATAAAGAGCTTGAAGTTTTGCCCACAACATCGCGACATCATTCTCCTCAACCACTTCTATTAGCACCTCATCCGATAAGTTCAACAGGATTATACTCTTTGCTCTCTCCATCATCTCTACCTTATCAGCCTCTTTCATTGTATCCGATAACTTATCCTCGTCATCCAACACCTTATCCAAACCTTTAATTGTTAATAACGCACGCATTTTAATGCTCCACAATCCAAAGTTGCTCCTCCCATTAAACATCCCAATTTCTACTTTTGCTCCAAATATAATTGCAACAGAAAAATTCCCAAACAATAACCACACAAGCAAAAATCGCAAATCAAAATCCAGAAAATTTTATCCTTAGCTCTAATATCAATTGTTGTAAAATAATGCAGAATCTAATTAAATCAACATCAATATCAACATCAACAACACCTTTATCCCAAAATAATTGGGGTCGACGGTCGATGAACCCCAAAAAATCATAAAAATAAAAGCAGAATCAAGTAAGAGAGAAGAAATAAATGTGTAAAAATAAATAAGTATATATATATATCTATCTATCTATCTATCTATACACTACCCCTCCACAACATTAATAGCATTCCTTCACGCTGTCCTAAGACAAACCGTACGCCAATCTATTTCTCACTCCATTAAATCTTATTTTACTGCTTTCCCCCAAGTAAGTTTCGACCGACCTCTTGCTTTCTTCGTCTTATGCTCTCGATAGCAAATATCTGTTCGTACCGGTGCGTCTAAAGGCCTTCGAAGGATATGCCCAAACCATCTCAATCTATGCTCTCTCATTTTTTCCGCCACCGGTTCTACTCCAAATTTTCGTTAAATTTCTTCATTCCTTATCTTATCCATCTTTATATAACCACACATCCACCTTAACATCCTCATTTCCGCTACTCTCATTTTATACTCATGTTTCCTTTGTGCAGACCAACATTCAACTCCATATAACATGGCAGGTTTGACTGCTGTTTTATAAAACTTTCCTTTTAACCTAAGAGAAATTTTGCGATCACACAAAAATCCCGATGCACTGCGTCATTTCATCCAACTTGCTCTGATTCTATGGCTTACATTCTCATCAATCTCTCCCTCCTTTTGCAATATTGATCTCAGATATCTAAATGTATCTTTCTTGGGTACCTCCTGTCCGAGCATATTTACGACTTCTTGATCCTCTCTTCCTGCCGTGTCAAACTCATACTTCAAGTATTTCGTCTTACTTCGACTTAGCGTAAATCCTTTAGACTCTAACATGCTTCTTCATATTTCTAACTTAGCGTTAACCCCAGCCCTGATCTCATCAATAAGTACAATATCGTCTGCAAATAACATACACCACGGCACCTCATCTTGAATATCTTTTGTTAGCTCATCCATAACCAGGGCAAAAAAGTAAGGGCTCAAAGCAGAACCTTAATGTAAGCCTACTGTAATTGAAAAATAACTTGATGTGCCATTCCAAGCCTTCACACATGTAGTGGCACCGTCATACATGTCCTTGATTGTCTCGACATACTTTGAAGGTACTTTTTTCTTCTCAAGAATCCACTACAAAACCTTTCTTGGAACCCTATCATACGCCTTTTCGAGATCAATAAACACCATATGGAGGTCTTTCTTTCTTTCTCGATATCTCTCCATCAATTGTCGTATTAAGAAAATAGTTTCCATGGTAGATCTTCCTGACATAAATTCAAATTGATTGACAGAAAACTTGGTCTCTATTCTCAAACGATGCTCAATAACTCTCTCCCACAGCTTCATTGTATGACTCATAAGCTTGATGCCTCTACAGTTAGAACAATTCTAGATATCCCTCTTGTTCTTGTATATAGGCACAAGTATACTTTCTCTATTCATCAGGCATCTTATTAGTACGGAGGATCTTGTTAAAAAGGCTAGTCAACCAACTTATTGCTACATCCCCTAAGTATCTCCACACTTCAATAGAAATACCATCGGGTTCCAAGGCTTTACTAGTCTTCATCTTTTTTAATGCCTCCCTAACTTCTCGTGCTTTAACTCTACGCACAAACCTTCTATTTGAATCATCAGAAGTATCTTCCAGATACACCTCACCTCTATCGCTCTCCCCATTAAAAAGTTTGTTAAAATAACTCATCCATTTGCCCTTGACATATTCATCTCTTATCAAGAGTGTTTGATTTTCATTCTTGATACATCTAACTTGCGTCAAGCCTTTACTTTTCTTATCTCTTGACTTTGCAAGTCTATAGATGACTTTTTCTCCTTCTTTGCTCCTAAGTTTGTTGTACATATCGGTGAAAACCTTGCCTCTGGCCTCTCGTACAGCTTTCTTGATACTTTTTATCGTCAATCTAAACTTTTGCAAATTCTCTTCATTAGGACATTTATGTAAGCATCTGAAACACTCCTTCTGCTTAATTGCCTCCTGCACCTCCTCATTCCACCACCAGGTTTCCTTTGTTTGAGGTCCATTCCCTCTACTTTCCCCTAATACCTATTTTGCCACTGTTTGGATGCAATTAGACATCTCCTTCCACATCATATTTACTTCGCCCTCCAGTCGCCACGACCCTTTCTGTAGTATTCTTTCATTAAATTTTATTTGTTTTTCCTCATGTAACTTCCACCATCTTACTATGGGGTGCTGCGCACTTCTCTTCATCTTCTGTATTTTGTTATACCGAACTTCTAAGACCACCAACTTATGTTATGTAACTACACATTCACCAAGGTATACCTTACAATCTACATACGAAGCTCTATCCTCTCTTCTGGCAAGAAAGAAATCAATATGGCTACAATTTTGTCCGTTGCGAAAGTGATCAGATGTGTTTATCTTTTCCTAAAAAAGGTGTTTGCTAACATCAAATCATAAGCTAATGCCACACTCAAGATGTCTTCGCCAGCCTCATTTCTAGCCCCATATCCAAAACCTCCATGAACTCTGTCAAAACCTCCACTACTCTAACCGACATGTCCATTTAGATCCCCTCCTATGAATACATTCTCCTCGTGTGGTATCCACCTTAAAATATTTTTCAGCTCTTCCCAAAATTTGCTCTTCTCGGACTCTTGCAGTCCAACTTGAGAGGCATACACACTAAGTATATTCAAAATCAAATCCCACACTATTAGCTTAACTAAAATAATCATATCTCCTATTCTTTTAACATCAACAACTCTATCCTTGAAATTTTTATCGATCAGAATCCCAACTCCATTTATGCTCTTTGTTATGCCTGTATACCATAGCTTGAATCCGGTGCCATCCACTTCCTTAGCCTTCTCTCCTTTCCATTTAGTCTCTTGTAGGCAAGCAATATTCACTTTTCTTTTAGCAAAAGTATCTGTCAATTCCCGCAATTTACCCGTTAAGGTTCCTACATTCCAACTCTCTAATCTAATCCCTACCCCCTGGGCTTTTCTTACCCCCCACACTCGCCCACGGAAGTGTAAAGACCCTTGCTCATTTATCACCACATCCAGGCACCGATGTGGCGCATCACTCTGGGAATGATGGCCCAAAGCTAGCTTCCTTACCCCTCGCACCCACCTATCTTGGTTCAAAGACCCTTACTCATTTTTCGCTACACCCGAGAGCCGATGCAACGCGTCGCTAAGAAGAGTACGCTCCAACGAAATATCAATAGGGTTCATCTCATAAAGGTATCTCTTTTTTTATAATCGGCTCGTTACGCATGACGTAACCCTCCTCCTTTACCTGACTTGGGACAGGCTATGTAGACTACATAGGTGGAGTTGCAGAATCTAATTAAATATTGTAATTAAATCAACATGAGATAACAAAGTCACCAGAGAAATCAACGAGGAACAATAAAGAACATAAATGATTTACATAGTTTGGTCCGAGTTTTAATACCTACTCCATGGGGAGAGCCAACTGTAAATAATCCACTAATCAATTGGAGAAATAAAGATTTGCAATTGTTCAGATGCTCGAGTATTTCCCAAACCTAGATTATACTTAAACCCACGACATTTACTACGAAAACAACTCAATTTGGATATAGAACTCGCAACTCAAATCGCCGTGTTACCTCCTATTGTGCGACAAAAGAAAGTGCTATTCGGCAAGAGTCCACTGTACGGTCCACAAGAAGTACAATAAACCACGAGCACTTCTTTTTCTTTTATTGACCAATCACAAATTGTGGACTCTAAGATCAACATCAACATCAACAACACCTTTATCCCAAATTAATTGGAGTCGACGGTCGATGAACCTCAAAAAATCATAAAAAATAAAAACAGAATCAAGCGAGGGAAAAGAGAAAAATGTGTAATATATATCTATCTATACATTAGCCCTCCACAACACTAATAGCCTTCCTCCACTCCGTCCTAACACAAACCGTACGCTAATCTATTTCTCACTCCATTAAATCCCGTTTTATTGCATTCCCCCAAGTAATTTTCGGCCGATCTCTTGCTTTCTTTGTGTTACGCTCTCGATAGCAAATTTCTCTTCGTACCGGTGCATTTAAGAGCCTTCGAAGTATTTGCCCAAACCATTTCAATCTATGCTCTCTCATCTTTTCCGCCACCGATTTTACTCCAACTTTTCGTCGAATCTCTCCATTCCTTATCTTATCCATCCTTGTATTACCACAAATCCACCTTAACATCCTCATTTCCTCTACTCTCATTTTATGCTCATATTTCCTTTATGCTGGCCAACATTCAGCTCCGTATAACATAGTAAGTCTGACTGCTGTTTTATAAAATTTTCTTTTTAACCTAAGAGAAATTTTGCGATCACACAAAAATCCCGATGCACTGCCCCATTTCATCCAACCTGCTCTGATTTTATGACTTACATCCTCATCAATCTCTCCCTCCTTTTGCAATATTGATCCCAGATATCTAAATGTATATTTCTTGGGTACCTCCTGTCCGAGCATATGTACGACTTCTTGATCCCCTCTTCCTGCTGTGTCAAACTCACACTTCAAGTATTCCGTCTTACTTCAACTTAGTGTAAATCCTTTAGAATCTAACATGATTCTCCATACTTCTAACTTAGCACTAACCCCAGCCCTGATCTCATCAATAAACACGATATCGTCTGCAAATAGCATACACCACGGCACCTCATCTTGAATATATTTTGTTAACTCATCCATAACCAGGGAAAAAAGGTAAGGACTCAAAGCAGAACCTTGGTGTAAGCCTACTGTGATTGGAAAATAACTTGATGTGCCATTACAAGCCTTCACACATGTAGTAACACCGTCATACATGTCCTTGATTGACTCGACATACTTTGAAGATACTTTTTTCTTCTCAAAAATCCACCACAAAACCTTTCTTGAAACCCTATCATACGCCTTCTCGAGATCAATAAACACCATATGGAGGTCCTTCTTTCTTTCTCGATATCTCTCAATCAATTGTCGTATCAAGAAAATAGCCTCCATGGTAGATCTTCCTGGCATAAATCCAAATTGATTGACAGAAACCTTGATCTATATTCTCAAACAATGCTCAATAACTCTCTCCCACAGCTTCATTGTATGGCTTATAAGTTTGATGCCTCTATAGTTAGCACAATTCTGGATATCCCCCCTGTTCTTGTATATAGGCACAAGTATATTCTTCCTCCATTCATCAGGCATCTTATTAGTATGGAGGATCTTGTTAAAAAAACTAGTAAACCAACTTATTGCTACATCCCTTGAGCATCTCCACACTTCAATAGGAATACCATTGGGTTCCAAGGCTTTACTAGTCTTCATCTTTTTTAATGTCTCCCTAACTTCCTGTGCTTTAACTCTACGCACAAACCTTTTGTTTGAATCATCAGAAACATCTTCCAAATCCACCTCACTTCTATCGCTCTCTCCATTAAAAAGTTTGTTAAAATAACTCATCCACCTACCCTTAACGTCTTCATCTCTTATCAAGAGTGTTTGATTTTCATTCTTGATACATCTAACCTGTGTCAAGTATTTACTTTTCTTGTCCCTTGACTTTGCAAGTCTATAGATGCCTTTTTCTCCTTCTTTGCTCTCAAGTTTGTTGTACATATCGGTGAAAACCTTGCCTCTGGCCTCTCGCACATCTTTCTTGACACTTTATTTCTTCAAAGCTTTACTTTCTTATTCAGCAAATCTAGGAGGCACCCTTCTTTTGTGTGGCTAGAAGACAAAGAGCTCCCCAATTGAACACAAATTATCAATTTATTGTGCTCCTTCTCTCTTCCTTGAGAAGGGGCAACTGCCACATTGTTCTCGGAAACATGCAGATGCACTAATCAAACTCTCAAGGACCTAGCTAAATAAACTAAAATCAGATTCTTTAATTATCCATTATATTATCAAGAGCAAACCCATCAGGATTCTAAGAGACCGGAGATTGTCCCTTCATTGATCCCCTAAAACCTGTGGAATATCGGGCTGGCAACAGACCTTTAGCAACAGCCCTCACATGAAACGACTGATAAACAGACCAGTGATGGTTTGCACAAAGATCAAACTGTCATTTGCAAAAGAATTCATATACTCAGGCATGCTATCTGAACCTCTAGCAAAGGATTGAATAGAAAAAATACGCCGAAAAGTATCAGAAGGGAATGACAAAGCCTTTCTGCGACTACATGATGTGAAATCTACATTGCATTTATCTCCATCCTTTCTTGGTTGAAAGTCAGAAAACGAGGAACTCCTTTATCAACTTAAAGCCTGAGTCCAAAAAATGGTGTCTTATATATCGCTTGTCAAAAGCATAAACCTTATCCTAACAGATCACTGACTATGCACAGGTTTTATTCAAATAAAATGCATGAAGGAGTCTTGAGGGGAGGAACAACGAATGGTTGACTTTTGATTCTTGGAGCGGGTGAAAGAGACTTATGATATTGTTGTTTTGTTGTAAACCTGAACTGTCCGAACAAGAGCCAGTAGACAGGACAGATTCTAAGTGAAATAAATGAAGAAAAGCACCATGCTCGCTAATACTGTCCCCACACATCTAGCGCCACTTCATTTGTTGCCAATTAAACACCCCATGTATCATCTTTGGAAGTTCTCCAATATCTCTGTCTTTTTTCTACATGGCAACTCGAATTGAATTGGACAATTAGCTCCCAAAACCAAAATGACATGAGACTGCAAAGCACAAAGTGCAAACTGCAACAGTCATAATTGTCTATTATTTCTCCTATGAAAGCCTATCATGACAGCAAGAAGGAAAAGTGTCCAATCACCCGTAAATTGGATGTCACAAGAGTAGCCTTTGAGTTGAGTCGCATCCACCAGTTCTTTGTCCGACTTGAACCTGTTCACCCTCGTCTGAAGAATCTGGCAATTGTCAGCAGTGGACTCACCGCCTGCAGATACAAATCCCGCAACACATGATCTTCCCACGGCAGTAAGACAAAAACTAGCGACGGCACATGAATCCTTCCGAAATTTAAAGCTCATTGCTACTCCTTCCAGACAAAAGAAAAGAGATGAGAATGGAGGCGTAACTTTAGAGAAGGGGACGATGTGGTCGTACTCGAAGCAGAGGCAGCCCTGGCAGTTGCAGAAGCGCTTGCAGACGACGTTGCCGGCGGCGTCCTGGCGCCACCGTTCGGGGTGCCTGCCGGGGACGACGGCGGCGGCCGCCCAGCACTTGCTCTTCGCTTTGGAGCTGAAGAACCTCGGCCTCTCGTCGCCATTCTTGTTGCCGTCGTCGTTGTTGGCGCGGGAGCGAGAAGGTGAGGAAGGAGAGCTCATGGCGCTGTGTATTTTGCAAGAAGCGCCCTCTGTGTTTGTGGAAACGCCGCTTAGAAGTTAGAACTTGAATGCGCGAAAACTTCTAGCGAGCCTTTCTACTTTTCTTATTAAAACTAATTTCGAAGATACAATTACAAGTCTACCCCTCTCTTTCGCTTCTAAATCGCCTGTTTTTTTTTGTCAAAAATTACCTCTCTTTTTCACGAATAACTTTAAGTGATGATTCCCAAAAAAAAAAAGGAGCATAAACTTTAAGTATAATAACGATTTTAGCCCGAATAATCTTTTATCTTCTACAAAAGTACCAACACTAGATCCAATACAATTATGCCCCGAACTTTTTTTATCTCATAAAAAATAACTAATTTCAACTCTTTTGTTTAACATGACAATTTCATGCCATAAATATGTAGGGCTTAATTCCCAAATAAAGATCGCAAACTCTGCTAAGGCACTGTTCATCATCTTCTTAGCACGGAATTTGAAATTTTTCATCCGCTTCACACCGATCACACTTGAAGTACGATAATTAAAATATTCATCGTATCTTTCACTTGACCCTCAAGTATCAGTTATCTCACTAAAATTCAAAGCTATGTACTACCATCACGAAGAAACGCCATAAACCAGATCCATCAAGGTCACGATTAAATACTTCTTTAACAAACTCACGATTAAAGACTTCTCTACAAACCCAACCCCCAAAACCCCCAAGCTTCAAAACATTAAACCGCCGATGATGATGTGGCCACAACAATGATGAACAGTGACGCAACAAAAGAAAGGGAAGAAATTTGGCTTGCTGTGTCGAAGCTTCAAAGGTGGGCTTGGGCTTATTTTATTTATATATATATAAAATCTCTAGTCATGAGGTTGACGAATTTCGTCAATGACGTTTCTTCGTTGGTGGTAATGCTTCGGATTCGAGTGAGATAGCGAACGAACAACTTCGAATTTTCACGCTAAGAAAACAATAAATATTGCATTATAACCACATCAGCAAGTCACGCAAATTTATTGATGACAGTTGAATTGTAACATTAGATAACTAATGATTCCAAATTAACAAGGGCTAGAGTTGGGCACGAATTAAAGTTGGTGATTTTTTACCCACCTACAGTAGCTCAGTTGGTTAGAGCCCATTTAGGATTGTGTGGTTAGGCGTATTGATCTCAAGTTCGATTCTCCAAATGACCACCTGTGATTTAAGTGAGGGGCCACGACGGTGAGTTGCTGTGTTAATCTCTCCCGATGAATAGTCGAAGTGAGGCAAACTGTCTCAGAATTGTCATTGGGCATAAAGTTGATGCTTTGTTTAGACAAAAAAAAAATACAATTCAAGCTAAAACCGTGATTAGACCTAAAATTGATATTTTTTGGGAAAGTAATTTTAAGGGTGGGTCCATGGTCCTCATCAGATACCGTGCCTTCTGATCTCATCGTTAGCTCGTAAATAAAAAAAAAATCATGACGGTCCAAGCTGAGATATGCTTAATGGATGAGATTAAGAGCATGATATCTCATGGAGACGACAAAATCATCCGTAATTTCAAAAAACACGTCTTAAGATATCAGAGTTTCATTTGGCATTTAAAAGGTAAGTCTCTAATTAGCAAAAGGACACCTAGACTTAGGGGTGTCAATGGGACGGGCCGGGTCTTGGCCCGGCCCAAATGTGAATAGTACTGAGTTTGGACCAGCCCGCACCGGGCCGGGCTGAATTATTTTTCTTTTCATTTTATTCTTTTTTTAATTAAAATTAATTGACAAATCTACCCATTGAAAGAATATAAAAAGAATAAATTAAATTAAATTAAAGAAAAAATACATATGTTAAAAAAACATTCGAGTGTCAGGCCAGCCCAACCCAAGTACCAAGCCCGGGCCGGCCCGAGCCTTTTTGACACCCCTACCTAAAGTGTCAATATTTGTGTATAATGCTCATTTTAGTGTTAATATTTTTTTGGATCACTTAAATGTCAAATAGAAAGAAAAACGATTAGTTAAGTGTCAATTCCGGCAAAAAACAATCACTTAAATGTCAATTCCAACCAAACAGTTGTGACATTTTTTTAATTAAATTTTTAATAGTATGGGGAATTTTTTTAAAAAAGAGTCGGTCCACATGGACGCCATGTGTAATATTTTTTTTTTCCAAAATAAACTAAAATAATTTTAAATTTTAAATTAAATTAAACAAAATAGCTAAATAAATAAAAAGAAGAAGAACTAAATAAAAATAATCTGTTGCGATGGACCATCGCTGGCAATGGCTAGTGACAAATGGAGATTGGTCAGCCGAGGGTCAATAAGGAAGGGGACGTCGTGCCGAGTACTGGCGAGGGCTAGCAGCCCTCATCCAAGCTTGGCAGCGAGCCTCCATCGACGGGGGTCGGTTGCCATTGGCGGCTAGCCATGGGTGAGGGCTAGCGGCCTTCCCCAAAGCTTGGCGAGGCGAACCCTACCCCGCCATCCAGTGGCCAAGGATCGTCGACCCCGGCCGACCAGCCCCTACCCATCGACGGCCATTGTCCACGGTGAGGGCAGGGCGTTGTACTGAATTTTTTTTAAAAAAAACTTTGCAAATGCAATTGATTTTTTAGGTACTTTTTAATTGTTTTTATTTTTATTTATTTTTTTCAATTTTTAGCTTATTAGGTGAAATTTGTGGCTTTTTCTTTTTACTAACTGGGATCTCCGACGAGCCATATATGCGCCATGCATGATTTCCGACGAGCCTCATTGGACTTGGCATTGAAATAATCGCTTTTAAAAAAAATTGACACTTAAGTGATAAAAAAAAATATTGGCAATAAAGTGAGCATAGAACATAAATATTAGCACTCCAGGTGTCATTTTGCTATCTCTCATTAAACCATATATTTTTTTAAGGGAAAAATTATCCAAAAAGTCCTAAATCTATTATATGTCGACCAATTCAGTCCAATTCAATCACAACTTTTCAATTGTACCAATTTTGCTCTAAACTTGTTGAAATTTGTCAATTTAATCCTACATCATTTAGCAAATGATCAATATAGTCATTCTTGCAGATTTTAGTTGAAAAACACTGATTGGTGGTCTAGTCAACACTGGCCTTTTTACATAGCATGATTGGTGCCGATATAGATAGTTTTCTATTTTTTTTTAACATTTCATTTTTTTCTTATTAGAGGTTCAACGACCCTCACCAACCCAGCCCTCGTTGACCGCAAATGAGGGTTGTAGCCCTCGTCAAGGCCCTCGGCTACAACAAACAAGTGTGGGCTAGGGCTCGCAGTGCCCTCGCCAGCCACAACTCATGTCGAAACAAGCGAGGCGAGGCGTCACGGCCATCTTGGTCCATAGTGAGGGGGGATGAGGACCGCGACACCCTCACTATAGAACATGAAGGCTTTGAGACATCGAATGGGAGCTGATGACCTTGTGAAGAAAAAAAAAGAAAGGGACAAGAAAGTAAAGAAGAACGAAAAATTAAAAATTAACAAAATATATCCATGGGAGAACCGATAGTGTCACGTAGGATAATTGGGATACCTGGACCACCACATTTGCGTTTTTCAACCAACATTACCAAAAAGGACTATATTGGTAATTCGTTAAAATATTTCCGACTAAATTAGGAGATTCAAAAGCTATATAACTAAATTAATACAATTGAAATGTTTAGGACTAAGTTGACAAATTATGAAAACATTTACGAGTGAATTAACAAAATTGAAAGATTTAAAACAAAATTAAATTCCGTACAACAGGTTTAAAAAAAAATCCTCCTTTTTTTATTTCGCAAAATTATATCCTTTCTCCTCTCGTTTGCAATTTTCAATGGTCGCCCGCCCATACAACAACAAAAGTGCTTGGCTGCTCCACATCCATCACTCTCTTTTGGCTTTGGGGCTTTCGGGAAGGACAGAGATGAAGAGTCAAAGCTCGCCAAGATCTTCTTGGAGGCCGAACTCCGTCGCCATGTCTGCTTTCTCCGACGACCGTAGCGATTGCGTTGAGACTCTCCATCATCACACGAGGAGAGAGAAAACCCAACGACATCCTTGGTGCGCACACTACACGACGATGTCACATTGATTTTTTAACGGCTAAAACGAAAGGAAACTTGACAAAAACAGAGTTCGAACAAGAAGTCAAAGGCTTTTGATGTCATCCCATTAGAGTAGGGTTGAAAGTAATAACGTCCTTCAAGAAGTGATTGGTCTTTCCTTCTCATAGAATCAAGAGTAAATGCAAACGAAAGCTATCATCATGATAGTGGACTACCAGGGTTCAACACGCAGTCAAGACCGATCCGTCTTCCCCTGGGAAAGACAACTCGACATTGCCAATACTTGGAGCACCAAAGCCCCAAGCTGCACCGCATCTCAAACGCAAACGGTGACTGGTCGCCCAATTCATCAAATCCAAAGATTACCACACACTATAAATAAGCTCTACAAACTTGGGGTATAGAGCGACAAGAAATGACACAGTGTCAGATCAGCGACAGCAGCTGATCGAGGGCAAATCCTGGGCTCCTAGTTCTACGACACGCATCTTCCTCAGCTCAGTTTCATTCATAAGAATAATGCAAAAAGCAATCCGTAGCACCAGTCACAGATACACGAATCAAAGTCAGTTCCCCTTGGTCATCTGAACGCAGAAACATTCTGACTAAAATGCGACAAAGCGCCAAGTGTCAATGATTTTATCACCTTCAACTCTCGAGACTGCACAGAAAGACTTCAACGTACTAACAACGAAGATCACCGGAAACCATTTCCCACTAAGATGCGAGTATACCACCACGAGCACGTGAATTTCTAAAGTCCAGAAAGTAACTCGGCCTCCAGTCGACTTACAAAAAGGTGAAAAAACAGTTACAAATAACAGCAAGTCTCCCACAACCTGAAGACAGTGCTAGGAAGGGCTTACAAAAATCTCGAATACAACACTGAGCAGATTGTAAAGTTAGTTCTTCGGACCGATATCCTTAAGAGCACAAATCTGCTCTTCTCCCATAGAGGACATAACAGTTACCACCAGATCCTTACCCTCAGCAAAGCCATCCTTGATCTGCAATGACAGAATAAGTGAGCTTCACTGTACTAGAGCGAAATGAGGCATGTAAACATCATTTACACCGGCCAGAGGGCTCGCAATAATACGAGATGCATCCCTAATAGCGTAGGGAGTAATAAGAAGAATGCATATGTACTAAAGAAAACTATCCAACGAACCTGTCCCAACAAATTGTCATCAGTTGGGAGCCTGAGATCATCTTTGGTGCCTCCAGTTTCAGTCAGCAGACTAACCTGAAAAATTTTAATCTAGTTGAGAACTGAGAACACAAGGCTCACACAGAAAGGGTTAAGGGCTGTCATGATGTACATACAAATCCATCTTCAGAAATATCAATCAGCTGATAGTCAGTACGAGTGACATGAGGAACCTGCGAACGGAGAGTAAAGAAGGCAAATCACATTTACAGTTGCAGTAATAACAATATTGTAAGGGTATGACATCAATCTCGAAAGACAAGATGCACACATCACAGTTGTGGGATGATGGAACAATATCTTCAAGCTTCTTGTTGTTGAAGATGTCAATCCCAACAAAGTGGCACTTGGCATGACCATGCTTTCCAGTCTTGGAAGTGGAAACTTCCACAACCTGTCAAAAGCAAGTTAAAATTTTACTCTGCACTAGGGGCCAGCACGAATTTATATACCAAAAGCGGCGCAAAAAAGGACAAAAGTGAACATCCCAAATGAAAAAGACCCACTCTGACAAGGAACAATGATCCATCACAACTGATACCGAACAAGTAAAGCATGTATTTCAGTTTGTTAAACCACGTCTCACTAAAAATCACTCGGGGTCAACTCCAGGCATTTCACAGACGCAGAGAAAAAAGTCAACCAAACAGTGGACTGTGCACTTTGGAATTTAGTCTGGTCCAAGACACTTCATTCGACAGATGGCCTTCTTCCAGTGTCAATGCACACATGTATATAACTCAATGTATGAACTGCCAATTGTAACTTGCCACCATGTACTCAAAGGCACAACCTATGAGATCAATTGGTCGACCTGCCCAGGCAAAGAACATAAGGCCAACTTAAGCTAGAACAAATACAGGCGTACACACCTAAATTCAGACCACCATCTAGTGGCTATGCGAGCTCATGACCACCAGGCGGCCAATTTCAGGATAAGATTTAGCAGCTAATGACGAAAAACAGAGTCCGTGAAAACAATTAGCAGAACTTAATAATAAGCAGCTCCTTCAGGTATGTATCACCGGCCGGCTCTGGCGGCTCATTCCACCAGCTAACGAATCAGAAAACAATCAACCCTCACATACACAAGACCGCGGAATCAATTCCAATCGATCAGAACCAGAAACCGCACGGAAAACGAGGACAGCCCCGCCGAATCCGAATTCAAATAGCTCCAGCGCAATCAGATGCTAAAACCCGTAAACGCGCGCACTAGAATCTCACAGCCAAATCGGGACACGACGAATCGGCATACGGAAACAACTCACTCGAGACGGAAGTCCAAATCGAACGGCGAAACCTCCCACCAGAAACGGAACAATCGCGAAAAACCGAGCAGAACAACGAAGGAGAACAAGCAGATCCGTTACCCCACCTTGCAGGGACGGTTTTTTATGACGATGTAGCCGTTCTTGCGGATGGTACCGGCCTGCTGGGGGAAGGTCTTGGAGGCGCCGGCGTCCCCCTTGGCCTCGAAGTGGTGTTCCTCGTCCGACATGGCGGCGATCGGCGCGAAGCTGGGGACTCGAAGGCGGTGGAGAGAAATGTGAAGGAACTTCTCGTGTGTTAGAAAGTCGCGGGTCTTCTATTCTATTCTCCCCCACTTTGTCCTCGGCCCCGATGATTCCTTTTGAGCACTTCTAGGGTTTCTCTGTTTCTCTGGGGTGTGGGGCCGGAACAATTCCTGTCCGTCGATTTCATCGCTTTCTTTTTTCCCGTCGCCCTTTTTTCTTTTTCCTTTTCTTTTTTTTTTATAAAAAAAATTTCCTTTTGAGGCTTCGATCGGATTCGGGTTGGGGAAAAAGGGGGATTCGCGTTTTCCGGACGCTACCATCAATCTTAAAGTTAAACCATGGATTATTTATCGGTTAAATCAGGTCGGGCCGGTTGGAAAGTGGGCGGGCTTGGGTCGATTTCTCTGGACCGGCCCATATGAGGGATGGGCCTGAACAAGGGGTTTCAGGCGTAACCAGGCTCGACCATAGAATAAAGTGCAGCGATTTTTTCACCCTGTTGTAGTATTTTGACTATATTGTCCCTTACGCGACGCACATTTTATATTATTTTTCTATTTTTATTTGGTCAAATATGTTTTTTCCTCTCTCTTTTTCATTCTTTTTTATTTTTTTCCTTGCGAGTCGCATTTTTCTTTTTTCTTTTTATTTTTCCCTCACTATTCCCTCCTCTCTTTTATTTTTTATTTTTTTCCTTCCATATGGCCGATTTGGACAGAAATACAGCAAGAGGAAAATGCGGATCGATTTCTAGATATGGCATTTAAACAGAAAATTCACTTTTTTTTGAACTTTTTTTGAAACCCCATTTTTCATAAAGAAGAATAGGAACTATATAGACTCAGGAGAGTCACTAAGTTCTCATCATCCAATAACAATTCAATGGCTGCTCAAGTGAAATTTTGAGTATTTCAAAAACTTGAAGATCCTTCAAATTGTACCTTATTAAAATCAAGACGAGTAAACTGACCACTGAGCTAGACCGTGGCTCCGTCACCGAAGGCACGACCCGGCCAATTAAGGCCGGGACGTTCCAACAAAAATACTTGTATGCATAAATCAGATTTCGCGTATGACCAAGTGTTGCTCAATATGCGATAGTGATTGGTTGGAGATTGACTCAAATGTTGATTAGTAACAACTATATAGATAGATGACCAAAGTGCTATGATGTAGAGATGATTGGTCAGTAATTATATGCTAATCATGAATACAAAATGACTAAGTATTGTCGTCAATATACGACGGGGATTAGTCGATGACGGTTTAAACATGTGATTGATGTTCAAGATAAGTGTTGAAGACGGTCGAAATTGCTTTGGATAAGGATTAAGTGGAGTTAATGATGATGGTGGCAAGGAAGTTACGCTCGAAGATTCATGTGATAATCATTCATAAGGGAATTATGAAGCCTGCGATCGTGGCAAGGAACTTACATCCAAAGCTTCAATAAATCCCCCGCAATAATTGGTTCCGGTCCACATCTAGATGTACCCAAACGGTTTAATCAATGATAGAATTTGACATTCTTTATATTTATATTTACTTTTCCGCAACTCTCAATCCTGATATTTCAGCAGCAGTTTTAACGTGGTATCGCCTTGTCATCTCATTTTCGACAAAACGTCATGTACTTCACCATCGATTGAATTTCGATAAAGTATTATCTACTTTGTCGTGGATTAAATCCTAACGAAATGCATATGTTCTTTGTGATTTATTGAGACTCTTGTTGGAAATCGCCACAGAATGCGTCTCCTCTTAATAAAATAGAAGAACCATTTTTAATGAAAGATATTTTTCGATTGGGAAGCTTGTCGGTGAAACAAAGATGAAAAATATTTCATTGGCTTATTATTCTAAGCGATACATGCGAATATTTTTATGAAAATATATTTTCAAATCTTTCGTTCTTCGCATAATGAATGAAACATTAAAGCTTTGAATTAATTCATTTTTCTTATTGATTTGTTATGCCACGTGTTTTCGGCACATGGTGTTGTTGTCACATGAAATATGTTTTTTCTAGTCAACCAGCGCACAGCCGCACACAAGTTCATACTTCCAACGGTGTGCTCAAGAGGATTCATAGTTGCACGGATCTTTAAAATTTATGTTGAGACGAGGATGACGAACGCGCTTATTGAGTAGATAATCGAAATTCGTGGGGAATATTCTATTTACTTTCGACGCTACATATAGAATAACAGCGACATTACAACACGATAAAGAGCAGAAGTCCTTTAAAAAAAAAAAAGAAAAAGGATACGGTCCGTGCTGCATGTCCTTCAAATTAATTTTAGTGAGTACAAATAAAAATAATCACGGGCATGGTTTGGAATTTTTCGTGAAATTAATTCAAAATATAATAATAGGTGTTATAGGTTTCGACGTTTCGATTAAGAAATCTCTTTAAAAAAAAAAGATTAAGAAATCTCGAAAAGGGCGGGCGAACGAGGGGAAAAAAAAAAAAAAAACATCGCGGCGAAAAGACGGAAGAGAATTCCTGGGACAAGGAGGCAACAACATTCACACCCTGTCTCAGCAAACGTTCGATCCCCACGAAGGGTCGGCGGGTTTCGATCGTTGTTTCCGAAACCTCCCCACAAGAGGGACTCTTCGATCCCGACAAGCTCTCGCCACATCGAGTTCCACGATCTTCAAAGCCATGTCTTTACCCGCGGCGGACTTGCTTCATCTCCCGCGGCTTTTCTTCGCTCTGCTGCAGAGCGCGCTCTCGTCTCGCTTGGGAATCTGGAGAAATCAGGTACGGAGTTTCATTGGGTACGCAAGATTTGTGGGTTTGGAAATGGGAAATGTGAAGTTGGGTTGGAAAGGTTTCGACTTTCTTGGGTTTTGAGTGCACTGAAAGCTTCTGGTCTTGAGGGCCGCGTTGCATTCGGCGAAGATTTGAGTCAAGATTGTGTGATTACTTTAGTTTAAGACTCTGAAAACGATGAGTTCTTGGCGAGGTGTAGTGTCGGACTTTGGTTTTTGTTTCTTGAGTTGGCCCCTTCGATGGTCCCTCGAGGAACGATGGAAATGTAGGTCGGCTGAGGTGGTGGAAGCCCCCCAAGTCGTATTTGCGCGAAACTACGAATTTCGCATGGTTTCGTGATTCTGATGTTTCATGTATTCGAGACCCCACTGTTTCAGGTTGATCCGGTTAATTATTGTTCTTTGTGTTTTCATGTTTACTGTGTGTCGACATTCGTTTGGTGCAGGTTTCTTTGGGCAATTCGCAACAAGACTCAGTTTGTCGAGAGCTTCTCGCAGATAGCAAAGTATGGGTGAAATCGATACGAAACCGATCAAACCAGTCCAAGTGGCGCTGTCCTTGTTTGGTGATAAAGGCGATCATAGGAAGCACCGATCCTCCGGCAGTGACGTAAGATTCGTGGCATACCCTTGATACTATCCTTTTTGGGGTTGTTCACCTGGATGGTCTGCGATTGAGGGTGATATGTCCTGATGTAGAAATCCATGTGTACCTTAGCTTCATGATTTTTCGCTGGTCAGAAGTCCTGTGAGAGAAATTTGAGTGAGCAGCTAGGAGGAGAAACTAGAAAGACACCTGCACGACTGTAGACAAGGATCATGGCCGATTGTTCCATGTTTTCTCAATTTCTTAGGGAGAAACTAGAAACACTTCATGCCGGCTTAGTTAATTAACAATAAGGACCTTAAATGCACATGTGATCAAGAAGGCCTAAACATCCGTATTTTCTTCTTGTCTTCTTCACTCAATGTTTTTGGATACATCCATCTTCATGTGTCCCAAAAAAACATATACATCTGGCAAGCAGCAAGATGTCTTTTGCTGATAACATACTCGTGTTTCTTGTGTTTGCTATCTCAGACAGAGACTGATAAAGAGGAGCTTGAAGGCCTGCACAAGGAATTGGCAAATTACAAGGTGCAACTCGAAGCCAAGGAATCTGCCTACATGCAAGCGCTCCTGAAGCTACAGCAATACAGCGAAAGAGTGGACGAACTTTCCTCTCAGCTGATGAAATCCGAGCTTGAGAGGGACAAATACGATAGGGAATGTATGCAAGCCAGGACCAGTATCGACATGCTGGAGTCCAAGACCAAGGAAATGGCCGATCAGCTATCGGAAACTGTGAAGATCCGTGACCAGCTTTCTCATGTATTGAACGAGCTGAAGTCTGCCCAAGTCGAGTTGCTTGGGATGGAGACTGAGCTTGCTGTCGAGAGAGAGGCACGGCTAAAGGCTCTAACGCGAACGGAGGAGCTGGAAGCTGATAATCAAACAGAGAAGGGAAATGTTGAAGTACTCCTAAAGCATGTAGAGGAGCTCAATGAAGCTCTCCTAATGTTGAAGCAGGCCGCTAAGGAAGCTGAAACAGAAAAATGGGACATAATTTCTCAGAAAGATGCCGAGATAGATTTAGCTACTGATGCGGTAGTTAAAATGCAGGAGCAGTTGAACAATCTGAAAAATCAACTGGGGATGATCGAGGAATTGGAGAGCCAGCTCCTGGCCAAGTCCGCGTATGTTGAGTCGTTACAATCTGATCTCAGGGAAGTCAACGAGCTGCTCGATTCATCTGGGAGGACCACTTCTGATGCCATAACCGACTTGGAGAAGTGGAAAGCGGATTTGGAAGTGAAGAAAAGGGAAGTGTCGGACCAAGCTGCTTACATCGAAGTGCTTCAGATGGAATTGAATCAGATGAAGCGCGAAATGAAAACCATGAATGAAAGGCTTGGGCACATGAGCTGCGATCTTGAAACTCTTACCGAAGATCTGCAGAATGCGGAGGCTGAGTTGAGTGAGATGAAGGAAAAAGAGACTGAAGTCCAGGTCGAACTGGCGTTGCTGAAATCCGAGCTCCACAAAGCTCGGTCAATAGTCGCAGCAGCGGAGGCAGCTGAAGTTAGAGCGGATAGCGTTAAATCAGGGCTTTATCTTGCTGTACAGCAGCTGGCACTGCAAGCGGGCGAAGCCAAGAAAGAATGCCAGAGGTTAAAGGAAGAAGCTGATAAGGTATCTGAGGAGTCCGAAAGCTTCATGTTTGCTACCGCCCCAGTAGAAGTCAGTGTTCAGGATGAGGAAATATTTGAAAACGCATCAAGCGAAGTGGAAGAAGGTTTAGCAGACGAGAACAGCACCAACATAACCATTTCTCAGGAAGAATACGAGTCCTTACTTGCCTCGGCAAAGAAGGCAGATGAAATGCGAACGTTGTCAGTGGAAGACTCGAATCAGCACGCTGCAAGCAAGCAAGAAGTGGAGATCCTGAAGAGAGAGCTTGAAGCGGCAAGCGCGAGGATCGGCGAGTTCAGGACTCGGGCTGAACAGGCGGCCAGCCGGGCGGAGGCTGCTGAGAATGCCAAAGCAGCACTGGAGGATCAGCTCCGGAGGTGGCGGGAACAGAAGCAGAGGAGGAAGGCCGCAGTTCAGGCGCTCAGGGAGGAATCAATCTCGAGAGATTTCAACCCTCCCACATTCGACAGTGCTCCCCCAGCTTCGCATACTCCTCTTTTCAAGATTCTTAACATGAAATTCTAGTCCTGGAAAGTCACAAAAGCTCAGTCCGAATAAAAGTTACGAAGGGAAATATAGGTGTGCTGGTCGTATGGCAGATAAGTGCCACAAGTCTGATTATGGGTACGTATGCCAAAACTTCATCATGAGCATTTTCTTCTGAAGAAGTGGATGTTTACTACCGCTTGTATGATTTATTTCCAGTTTCAACAATGGGGTCTAGCATGCGTCGTGGTCTTAGAGTTGCGCGATTCCCTCTTTTAAGGGCGAGCACGGTTTTTTGCGAATCGCGCCATGTTCTTGGTGTCCATATGGCTGTGGATACGATGGAGACATCGTTTTTATGCTAGATACGATAATGCCTTAACGAAGAGGACAGCCCTGTGCCAAAACCTTGTTGCTTAGCCGGTGGGGAGACAGAATTTTGCTATGGAAAAGGTACAGGGGAAACCAAAACTCAAGGTAAGACATCCGCAAATTGTTGAAGAGGAAGAAAACAGAGATGTAGTTTTTCGCTCATTTGGTGTCGGTATCCGGCCGCTGGAGACGGTCGGTGCCAGGTATTATGAAATTTAGGTGATGAGCTGAGAAAAAATCAGGACGTGAGGAAGAGTCGAACTCGAACTTAAAACCGATGGGAACTTGATCTGCTTATCGGACAAATTGCGCGTTTGGTTTGTCAATTACACAAGTACAAAGCTTCTGGTCCCTTTCTGCAGATTTTATGGTTCTAGCTCCTGACACTCTTAGGTTTCTTATGGTGACTCGGACTTGGACCCGGCCTCTGTCATCTAAATCTTCCTAATCTCACGCAGGCTTTCACTGAGTTTCCGCCGAGTTGAATGGACTCCGGGAATAATCACCTAGAGATGGCGCGGAGATTTCGGGACGGACTGAGACCTGAACTTCGCAGCTAGACCTTGAATCTGAGGACCTATAAAGAAATCTATGAACGGGGTCAAATGATTGAGAGGGACCTGAAGAAGAGAAACGCCGCATCTGGATCGCGGTTTAATTTGTTCAAATAAAATCTCCGGATTGGTAAGAGTCCAATGACTAGCAATAGACGCTTTGTCCCTCCGATAAGAAAGAATATTGTGGCACGCCAAAAAAAAGTCGACAGAAAATGTTTTCAACTAGAAAATTTCCACAACCTTTTTTCAACAGGGCGGTGGCCGCCGGCCAGAAAACGGGTCTTCAATTGCCAGACATGGGTATCTGGTCGCGAAATCTCCCCCGTCCCCACGACGGCGAACACAAGTCCCTGGGGGACCGGGGCCAGGAGGAGGCGGGACTAAAGAGGCACGTCAAGAAGGCAAAAAATCCTAGATGATCTCGAAATATCCGAGTAGAATCGTCTCGTGCTCGAAGTCTCCTCCTCGCTTTTCTCATCTTTCTTTCCTCGAATCGACGAGCACTTTGCACGCAGCGACCGGCTTACCGCTACCAAAGCAAAGACAGCTCCGGTACGATCGTCATCAACTCGTTCTTTCGTTCTTCACGGGTCTCTCGTTCGTTCTTCTCGCTCGTCTTTCTGGCGTTGATGCGGTCAAAAATTTAGCAAAGTTTCCCCCACACGAGGGGGGACGAATTCTTGGACTATCGAGAACATTGGTTCAACGTCTGAATTTTCCAAGTACTTGTCGGCCAAAGACGGAAGGCACACCGAGCGGCAATTGCTGACCCCCGACACTTTCTTTAATCCCGTAATCTGGTCTCACGATCGGCCGTTGCTTTGATCGGACGGTTCAGTGGAATGAAAATGGGGAATTTATTTTATTTTATTTTTTTTGCCCGGTCCAAACTCGGATTTTGACTGGCTTGAGCCATCTTTTGATGGTGAAGTTTTGGCGTTTCGGACCGGATTTGTGCTCAGAGTAGCCTTCACGGGAAGGTGACTTCGACACACACACGTGCGAATCGGTTTAATAGTGTCGAGTCGATTTGACCGACCAATGGCGTTACCAAGATTTCCACCCAGAGAAAGGAATTGCTTAACCTCCGCAGACGTTGCTCGTACTTTGATTTTTCAGTTGAAACACCGTGCACTCTCATGCGTAGATGCACATATAAGACATATAATAATTCCGTTAATGAGTACCATCAAAACACTCGATTAAGTGCGCGCATAGCAACACTTTTGCTCTATAAATTAACTTTTAAATATAATTAATTTTTTTTTACCTATGCAAATTTCTCCAACACTACTTCTAGAGAAAAGAAAAGAAAAAAAAAAGGCTTCGGAGGTTTAAAAAAAATGAAGTTGTGTAACTAAATATATTTTTGCTCGAGAAGTGTTGCCATGCTTCTAAGCAAATAAATACAGAAACTCTAGAATTTTTGTTGGGTTATTCTTTTGCCGTCTTATATAATCAATTATTCGAAGATCTCATAACTAATTATTCAATTATAACGTAATTGTTTAACATGGTCATTATGATGTATAACTTAGGGTCTAGGATTTTCCTTAATTTGCTTTGTTGTCTGCTTTTTATTTTAAGTACTCGTCGATCTTGTCAATTTGGTACCTCGAATAAACTAAATTAGGCCCTTAAACTTTTCGAAAATTGCTAGAGTGGGGTCTCAGTCGTATCCATTGTGTGCACACTTTGGGTGATAAGACCAAACGAGTCCCATCTAAGATGACGTGGCACGTGGTCTTAGAACTAGTCACGCCTAAGATGCCGTGCCACCCCCGATTTTTAGAGGACTAACAATATTCTAAATTGAGGGCGCAAGATAATCCCATAGAAAATGTCAAGACTTTTCTCTCTTTGAACAAAAAAAATAAAAATTTGGCCTCGCCAATCGCCCCGACTTGTACCGATGGCCTAAAAATAACTTAACTTCCGTCAAACTTCCGTCAAACTTCCCTTAAGAATCTGACGTGAACACCAAATAAACAAATTTGACCTGAAGACGGACATGCGTTGCTTGTGATGCGAGCTTGGGCATGGATGAGCCGTATAATTTTTTTTCTTTTTTTGGAACATTGGTGTCTACGAGAAGAAGTTCAGGATTTTATGTGAGATTATTCGGGGTTTAATACTAAAAAAACCTTATTATATCTATTTTTATTATCTCCAAAAAAATCACCAACTTTTACTTTTATCCTAATTCTATCACCGTCATTCTTTTGTTCATAATCACCGTTAGTTAATCCTACGTGGTTCGAACTTTTTTGCCGAATTTACCAATGAATTTTCGAAATTTAAAAATAGTAGGTTTTAGGAACGACGAGATTTTAAAAATTTTGTTAGAATATCTCTATGTCTAGCCGTTCTTTAGACTGTTAAGTGCCGAAGAGAATACGAAACGCTCTGTCTTGAGTGACTACGAAATGCACCGTGTTGAATGACTATATATATCTTGACAATATATAGGATAAACAAACAACAAAAGAGAAGTTTGAAACTTTTTCATGTCAGCTTTATGAGGTGTAATTCATTAATGACATAAAAATATCAAGTAAAATTAACTAATGATTATTATAGACAGAAGGCTAATGGTGGTAAAATTGAGACGAAATTAAAAGTTGAAGATTTTTCATGAGACAAAAAAATTTGAATATAATAATGACATATGCTAAAGCTTAGGTTTTTTTGGCACTAGGCCGGTAGGACGAAAATAAAAGTTTGAAGTTTTTTATGATACAATTTTTTTTAATATAATTATAAAAATGTTCAAATTGAAGTTTTTTTTGGGTATTAGGCCGATTATTGGGAGATTAGCAAGTTTGATGACGTGACGTGCAACCAGAAATGGAAATAAATTTACCAAACCCTCTTTATTCCATCCTAGTCTCTCCATTACAACCAAGTATAAAAGCATGTGAACGAAAACCACGTCTCCATTTATTTTGCGGAGAATAAAAAATTTGAATTTTTTTCTTAAAATCGATTTCTTGTATTTTTACCATCAATGATGATATTTGTATACACGTTATTGTTGATAATGAATATTTATTTTATTAATTAGTTTTTTATGTGACACAAATAATTATTTCTTAAAAATATTTTTAAAATTATTTATATTTTGCGAAATTAACAAGCCCTATGTAACTGTTTCTTGTTTTTGTGTGGACATACACTAAGCACGAGTTTTTTTTAAAATAATTTTACGAAATAAATATTTACAAAATTATTTTTAAAAATATATATACTATTTTAAGTCTTTCCCGATAATTGAATTGCCGAGGGAGACTTGGGGGCCCGCGGGTGGGGCCCCTCCCCTCCAACGACAATTGCCGTGGGAGGATTGGGGGTGCAGGCCCCCATGGACCTCTTCGCCCTTTTTTTAACATAAAAATAAAAAATATTTACAATATTAGATCAAAAATAAATTATTTAAAATATTGGATTTTGCACCTTTAATTCGTTTACTTTGTTCGGTATTTGAACTGTCGAGCAAAGCATCTTGATTTTTTAATTTATGTAAATATTTTTTCGATGTCGCCTTGTCGCTTTGTGATCTTGTCATAAAAAAAATTTACATGTTTCGACTCCAAGAAAAACTAGCGAACAAGCGAGGCGATGGTGTTTACTTGCGGGGCCGCACAGTGATCATATTTAAGTAAAAAAATATTTACGTGCCTTAATTCTAAGAAAAGCGAGTGAACGAGCAATGCAACGGTTTTGCTCGTGGGACAGCGGAGCGATGTTATATACGTAAAAAAATATTTATTTGTATTGACTCCGAAAAAAAAAGGAAACGAACGAGCGAGGCGACGATGTTTGCTTGTGGGATTGCGAAGCGATCATATTTATGTAAAAAGAATATTTGCGCACCTCAACTTCGAGAAAAATGAGCGAGGCGACAGCATTCGCTTGCGGGGCCAAGAAGCGATCATATTTATGTAAAAAAATATTTACATGCCCTGACTCGGAGAAAAGCTAGCGAATGAGCGAGGCGACGATGTTCGCTTGCTGGGCCACGAAGCGATCATGTTTAAGTAAAAAAAATATTTACACGCTTCGACTCCGAGCGAACGAGCGAGGCGAGGGCGTTTGCTTGCTGGGTCGTGAAGTGATCATATTTATGTAAAAAAATATTTACGATGGAATCGCGAAATGACGAGATGACGTCAAAAAAATATTTACATAAATTAAAAAAAATTAAAATACTTTGTTCGACATTAAGCAAAACAAACAAATTAAAAATGCTAGACTTAAAATTTTAAATAATTTATTTTTAATATAATAATATTATTTTTTATTTTTATATTATTAAAAAAAAGATAAGGATGGGGTTGAGGGGTGGGGCCCCACGTGGGGTCCTGCACTCCCACGCCTCCCACGGTAATTAATCTACCGTGGGAGTAAAGGGGCCCTACTAGCGGGCTTCCAGGTCTCCCTCCCTCCCCCCGTAATAAAAATTACCGGGAGACCTAAAATAGTAAACAAAAAAAAATAGCTTTATTTTATAAATATTTATTTTTGTAATATTTTTTTCGAAAAAAACTCCACTAACTACTCATACCTTCAACGCGACCACCAAGAACAGACAGCTCAAAGACATTCCCGTGTTCTATTTGCGACCAATCACAATGAAAAGATTGTTCCTCTTTGAGGAAATTCTTGGATTTTTCAAAAGACGAGAGGTGTTGAATATCGACGTGTCATGCGATGGAAACTTCAAAGTTCAAACTAAGAATATTTGCCATTTCATCGTTGAAGCAAGTACTCTTCAATCAAGGGCCACCGGAACCTGTGTGAATGCTAGTAGACCAAAAATTGTTAAATGATAAGACTGAAAAACTCTAAATTAATACAACAACCTCAAATTTATTCAATATTAATTATGGGTCATCAAAAATTTTAAATTGATACACATGCGATAAATTTGCCTAAATTAATTTTTTGGTCACAAAAAACTTCAAACTGGTATACGTGTGACACGTTTATCCTCCATAAGCTTTCGTCAATTTATCGTGAGATTACTGAACTGAGAGACACATGTCAATAATTGAGTTAACATGACAAGTCCACATGAAAAATGCATGAGATGAATAAATAGATTTCTTGACATATCTGAGCAGACCTTGTACTTTTACTGATAGTGAAGTTTGGTTCATGGACCTTGATAATCAGAAGAGTGCCACAAATCATTCTTCAAAAGCACATGCACAGAGATAGATTTTTACGTTTGTAATTGCCAGGTCAACTGAGTTATCATTATGTGTCATCCAACTCAATAATCTCATGGTAAATTTTGACAGAAGTTAACGAAGAGTAAACGCGCCATGCGTGTGTCGATTTGGCATTATTAGTGATTCAAAAACTAGTTTGGGGTAAAATTTATCACATGTGTAAGATAATTAATTCGGAGTAAATTTATCGAAGGTATATCATTTCAAGATGTTTTTTTGTTTGTTGTATTGAGACACCTGGCACGTTCCCTTGCCCAACCCCCCCCCCCCCCCCCCCCCCGAAAAAAAAAAAAAGAAAGAGACCAAGACATCTTGGGTGAGCTTGAACATCACGTCTGTCCCTCTGTTTTTGTTCTGTTTCCACTTTGTAGCTGTCTTTTTTGCTTATCTTCTGTGTTAATCTTGCTGCAAAACGGATTAATTGACTTGGAGATTCATATCTGACGTGGGATTCTGGACCATTTTGCTTTTTCATTCTGACGTTGGCTCCTGCCGAATCCGTCCAAGAAGCCAATACAATCAACGAGGAAGCAACCACTTTGCCGACTCGAAAGAATCATCCTGGATTTTACCGATTTAAAAAAAGAGATACAAAAAGAGATGATCGACGAGTTTTCGCAACTCCAATAGCTGTCGTTATCTGCTCCGATGAATTTTTACTTGCGCGTTATTACATGGAATTACTACCGGGGAAATTCCGCTGTTAAAGCGGGATATCTTGCAATTTCTCCTAGCTTCTTGCTTGATTCATGATAACGAAAAATTCTAAAAGGTCGATATCACGAAAAATCATAAATTGACATATCTGTGGTAAATTTACTCAAAATTAATTTTTCGACCACAAAAAATAACAAATTCACCTTATGCTAGTTTTCGTTGAAATTTACCGTCAAATTGCTGAGTTGAGTGACACGTGGCAATTGACGAGGGCATCGGACCGTTTATCATCGACGTATAGGTTTGAAATTTTTTCACTGTAGTGATCTAATTTAATGGAAACTAACGGAGTATAAATTTACCGTGTAACAATTTGGAGTTTTTGGTGATTAGCAAAATTAATTTGTGGTAAATTTATCATAAATATTTAAACTCAATTCCAAAACCAGGGGTTCCGTCCAAAATAAAAAATAAAAATAGGGGAGACAATTCTAAAACCAAGGGTGGCTTTTCTAAAGTGGCATGGACTGGGAAGTCTTCAAATGAAAATTGTCCTCTCTAGCCCACTTGGGAAGCAACTCATGAACAAGCACCACCTGATTTGCGGTTTCCCCTTTCTGCCTTTTTCTCTTTCCCTCATTTTGAACACAGCGCACGCTTTTTTCTTGATTTCAGACAGCCTCAAAGAAAGCAAACTCATTTCTAGAATGACTTCAGAAAGAACCAAAAAATAAAAAATAAAAAATTGGCTGCGTCAAAGCCAAGATCAGAATCTGGGTCAACGTGGGCGGCTCAACAGCTCCCCGCCTTGCGCCCCTCCCTCAAAAAAAAAATAAAAATAAAAAAAAAATCTCATTCGTTTCTCTCTGTCCCTGCATTCTTTCTTGACTAAAGCCAAGAGAGATTGACCACAGTTTGTGTCTGATTTTGCATAGTGAAAACAATTGTTCTTTATTCCCTCAGATTAAAGAAAGCAATTGGAAGAAGCCAACATGCACTTGCTCCAGGATTGGGTGCTTGTTGGTCCACATGCAGGCGCTGGGCTTCAACGGCAATTCGAATATTTTCAACTTTACAACGTATATTGAATTGGAACTGAAAAATCCTCAAGATTTTTTTTTTATTTTTTTTTCCGCATGTTTGCGACTAGATTCTTGCACCTGATCACAACTGTGTAGCTCAACCAAGAAGAGGAAGAAGAAGAAGAAGAAGAAGAAGAAGAAGAAGGGAGATTGCTGGTGATTATCATGTTAGAGGAGGAAACTGATCCATGGAGGATCATCCCGCTTGCTTTCTTGGTGATTCTTGGAGGTAATTCTTCCAGACTCCCCCCGATTTTTGAACTGTCAGCCTTCCGGTTATAGTAAAAATTCGGAATTTAAGCTCATAGCCCATGTGGGTTCTAGAATTCTTGATCATGAATCTCTATGAATTCCCCCCTTTCGCGTTTTCGCATTGCTTTCCTTCGAAATTCGCAGATTGGAATAGAAAAATTCTTTCTTTCGCTTCCCGGGGATGATGCTGTCTTAAGTACTTAACTGCATTCATGTTCTCTGTCAAAAACCAGTTAGCGTTGTTCTTGGAGATTCTCTGGACATGGACAGAGTAGTCCTGTTGGATCTGAAATCATTCCTTGAGGAGGCCAATCAGGTGAACAGAGGTCACTACTCTGAATGGAATCTTTCAAGCTCGAACCCATGTGACTGGAAGGGCATCATGTGCAGTTCTGATAGGATGAGGGTCACTGGCGTGAACCTCTCCGAGAACGGCATCTCGAGAACCTTGTTCTCGAATTTCTCGGCCTTGACAGAGCTCTCCCATCTCGATCTCTCGAAGAACACCCTCAGCGGGCAGATTCCAGCTGATTTGAGCCGCTGCAACAACCTCGTGTACCTCAACTTGTCGCACAACATCCTGGACGGCGAACTGAACTTGACTGGATTGAACAGCCTGCAGACGCTTGATTTATCGATGAATCGCATCAGTGGCGGGGTTAAGACCAGCTTTCCCGCAATTTGCAACAGCTTGGTGGTTCTGAACGTTTCGGAGAATAAACTCAACGGTAGCATCGAGGATGTCTTTGATCTGTGCTATAAGTTGCGGTATCTTGATTTGAGCATGAATGGTTTCAGCGGGAACATATGGAAATCGTTTGGAAGGCTTCAGGAGTTCCTTATTTCCGACAATCATTTGAGCGGAAGTATTGCCGCATCAAGTTTTACCGATAACTGCAGTCTAGAAGTATTGGATTTATCCGGAAATAATTTCTCGGGGCACTTTCCCAGAAACATTTCGAACTGCCGGGGCTTGGTCATATTGAATCTTTGGGGAAACAACTTCACAGGCCAAATTCCACCGGAGATAGGGTGGATTGCCGGTCTCGAAGCATTGTTTCTAGGAAACAACAGCTTTTCGAGAGATATTCCCGAATCTCTGCTCGACTTGAAGAGCTTGGCTTTCTTGGACTTGAGCAGGAATAACTTTGGGGGTGAAATACAAGAGACTCTTGGGAAGTTCACACAGGTCAAGTATCTAGTACTGCATGCGAATTCCTACACTGGTGGATTGTATTCGTCTGGTCTTCTTAATCTGTCGAACATCGTCAGATTAGATCTGAGCTACAATAATTTATCTGGTTCGCTGCCTGTTGAAGTATCGCGAATGCCGAATTTGAAGTTCTTGATACTTGCTTTCAACCAATTCAATGGAAGCATACCCTCGGAGTATGGCGACTTTCCGAGCCTCCAGGCGCTTGATCTCTCCTTCAATGAACTGATTGGGACGATCCCCCCTAGCCTCGGAAAGTTGAGCTCTCTCTTGTGGTTGATGCTGGCGAATAATCAGCTTGAAGGCGAGATTCCGCCAGAAATCGGCAACTGCTACAGCTTGCTGTGGTTAAACCTGGCCAACAACAAGCTGTCCGGACATATGCCACCGGAGCTATCAAATATTGGCGAAAACCCGATGGCTGCTTTCGCATCGAACCAGCAAACTGACAGGATCATACCTGGCTCGGGTGAGTGCTTAGCTATGAAGAGATGGATACCTGCAAATTATCCTCCTTTTAGTTTCGTGTATGCCATTCTTTCTAGGAGAACATGTCGGAACCTATGGGACCAATTGCTCAAAGGAGTTGGGCTGTTCGCGATATGCGCCCCCGGTACATTGGTCAGGACGTATCAAATATCGGGTTATGTTCAACTCAGCGGGAATAGGCTCTCTGGTGAGATTCCTTCCGATATCGGCAAGATGCGTAACTTTAGCATGTTACATCTCAGCAACAATAACTTTTCCGGGAAGCTCCCTCAGGAAATACGAGAATTGCCCCTGATGGTTCTGAACATTTCCATCAACCGGTTTTCCGGGGAGATCCCGTCGGAATTAGGCGAGGTCATGTGCCTCATGGATCTCGACTTGTCCTACAACAATTTCTCCGGCACTTTCCCCACGAGCCTGAACAATTTGACAGGGCTGAGCAAGCTCAATGTTTCCTACAATCCCATGATATCCGGGGTGATCCCCGCGACAGGGCAGTTATCCACGTTCGAGAGAGAGTCCTTCCTCGGCGACCCTCTGTTGGTCCTTGCATCCTTCCCTAATCGATCACGGGCGAACAACCCGACATCACGGCCGAGGCTAAAGAAGCCTCCGAAGTTTAGCGTCTTTCTTGTACTCTTTGCCCTGGTTCTTGCTTTCTTGGCATTTGGGATCTTCTCATTCGTGCTCTTCTCCTTCGTCAAGAGCCCGCTCGACTTGCCCGAATACCTGCTGGAAGAAATTAAGTACCGCCGGGAGTTCGGATCTAGCTCGAGCAGTTCGTCCCCTTGGTTGTCCGAGTCGGTTCCCGTGATCCAATTGGTCAAGCAAGCGTTCACTTACGGCGACATTCTGAAGGCGACCGGCAATTTTTCGGACGAGAAAGTGATCGGGAAGGGCGGTTTCGGGACGGTCTACCGAGGCGTGTTGCCGGACGGGAGAGAGGTGGCCGTGAAGAAGCTCCAAAGAGAAGGCATTGAGGGAGAGAAAGAGTTTCAGGCCGAGATGGAGGTCTTATGCGGGGACTGCTTCGACTGGCCGCACCCGAATCTCGTGCCGCTCTACGGTTGGTGCCTCTACCGGTCGGAGAAGATACTGGTGTACCAGTACATGGAGGGCGGGAGCCTGGAGGATCTCATCCCGGATCGGGTGCACATGACGTGGCAGAGGCGGATGAACGTGGCAGTCGACGTGGCCCGGGCCCTGGTGTTCTTGCACCACGAGTGCTACCCTCCGATAGTGCACCGCGACGTGAAGGCAAGCAACGTCCTGCTCGACAAGACCGGTAGGGCCCATGTGACGGACTTCGGCCTGGCCCGGGTCGTGGACGCCGGGGACAGCCACGTGAGCACGATGGTGGCCGGCACGATCGGCTACGTGGCGCCCGAGTACGGGCAGACGTGGAAAGCCACGACCAAGGGCGACGTGTACAGCTTCGGGGTGCTGATAATGGAGCTGGCCACGGGGCGGCGGGCCGTGGACGGCGGGGAGGAGTGCTTGGTGGAGTGGGCGAAGAGGGTAATGGGGAGCGGGCGCCGGTCCATCCGGTCCACCGTCCCCGTCGCGCTCATGGGGTCGGGGCTGGCGGAGGGCGCGGACGAGATGTGCGAGTTGCTGAGGGTCGGGACGCGGTGCACGGCCGAGTCCCCGCAGGCCAGGCCGAGCATGAAGGAGGTGCTGGGCATGCTGTTCAGGGCATCAAGCCGTTCTCATTCCTCTTCACCACCTTCTTCCCTCTGAAACTGATTCAAAATCTGTTCTGAGGACTTAGGAGGATGCCTTTTTTTTTTTTTTTTGGGTGGGTGGTGTTCGTCTTTTGCTTGGGTTTTCTCCGACATTCTTCTTGTACACAGGAACATCCGTTGGTCTCAATACAAAGATGATTATACAGCGGTGACTCATGACAGAGTTTTGCTTGAGAACACATCTTTGTACCAAACCAGATGACCTCAGTCTGGTTTGCATCATCGATAAAAATGTGTAAAGCGGATCGACCGAATGCGAAATTATCTGAATCAATTCGTATCGACCGATTCAGTTTGATTTTTGAGGATGCTGATTGGATTTTCGATTTTAGGGGAAAGGAATCTTCGTTTTGTGTGTCATTCTCTTATTATTATTTTATTTTTTGTTGCAAAAATCCAATTTGATCATTTAGAACACAATAATACAAAAGTAAGGAACGCTAGTATGCGCACACATAGCGTGCAACCCAGCTTGTTCTTCGTCTTCATTGGAAATGTTGTCGAAACCTTGAGTCGCCGCGAGACCTCCTCTGCTCGAGGACGGAGAGCATGAACCGGCCTCTCCGCCTAATCACAGGAACCTCCCGAGCTCTTCTCTCGCCGGTTCGCGCTTACCATCCTGCGCTGGCTTTGCCGGAGACCCGATCGCGAACGTCCGAATGCGGAAGCACTCTCTTGACGGAGCCACACGCGGCTCGAACACCCACGAGCCCGGTGCCGTCTTGGCACGGCGTCCAAGCCTCTCTGATGAGTCTCGTCGAGAGCCGCCTCCGTTCGGACTGGTGGGACTCGTCTTCTCCTCTGTTCCTCTGGTTCGGCGAGTTGATCGACGGTGAGCTCTGCAGGCACTTGATAAGACGATACACGGGCCAGAGCAAGCACCTTCATTCGGTTTTCGTCTTCATCCAGATGCAGAGAGTCGGCGTGCGTCCCGATTCTTTGACGTTCGCCCCGGTCCTCAAGTCCGTCGCGCGGTTGTGCCTCCGAGCGATGGGGAGATCCGTGCACGCTTATGTGGCCAAGGCGAATTTTGGTGGCGATGTTTACGTGGGTACTTCGCTCGTTAATTTCTACAGTGCTTGTTTGTTGATTGGGGATGCCCATAAGGTGTTTGATGAGATGGGTGAGAGGAATTCTGTTTCTTGGAATGCGCTGATAACTGGTTACGTCCATAATAGGAAATTCGTGGAAGCTCTCGATTTGTTTAGGGCCATGCAGGCTGATGGGGTCGAACCAACTGAGGTCACGATGGTGGGGGTCTTATCGGCTTGTGCTCACTTGGGGGCTTTGAGTCTCGGAAAGTGGATTCATGAGTACATCGACTGCCATGGATTATGTTTGAATGTGGTTTTGGGTACTGCTCTCGTGGATATGTATGCTAAATGTGGAGCTGTAATGGAGATGGAGAAGGGTTTTATGGCAATGAGAGTAAAAAATGTCTATACATGGAATGTCTTGATTTCGGGTTTTGCCATGAACGGATGTGGTGAAGCTGCTTTACAGGCTTTCTCCAGGATGATAATGGAGAACCTGAGGCCTGATGGTGTCACATTTTTGGGCATATTGTGCGCTTGTTGTCATGAAGGTCTTGTTGATGAAGGGAAGAGGTACTTCAGGATCATGAAGGAGGAGTTTGGATTGCGTCCGGGACTTGAGCATTATGGATGTATGGTAGATTTACTTGGTCAAGCTGGATTGTTTAGTGATACACTATATATAATCCAAAATATGGACTTGAAACCAGATCCAATCATTTGGAGGACTCTGCTTGGTGCTTGCCGAACCCATCGTAATGTTCCATTGGGCAGGTATGCCGCGAGGAAGCTCCTTGAGTTGGAGCCCACAAATGCGGAAAATTATGTTTTGCTTTCGAACATATATGCTCAGGATTCTATGTGGGATGAAATAGCGAAATTGAGGGCAGTGATGAACCAAAAAGGAATTGCCAAAGTGGCTGGATGCAGCTCAATTGAAATTGGAAATGCAATTTATGAGTTTATTGCGTCAGATTATCTAAAACCAGAGGTGCGTGACTTGTTAGAGGACATAAGGAAGGAACTGAAGCAGGTTGGTTATGCTGCAAATACTGGCTTGGCTTTGTATGACATTGAGGAAGAGGAAAAGGAAAGTTCTGTTGCATTTCACAGCGAGAAAATTGCTTTGGCATTTGGCCTTACGGAATCTCCTCCTGGATCAACTATAAAAATAGTTAAGAATCTTAGAGTCTGTCAAGACTGCCATGCCTTCTTTAAGTTAGTGTCATTGCTCTATAAGAGGCAGATCAGCCTTCGAGACAGAAATCAGTTCCATCATTTTGCCGGCGGCTCATGTTCCTGCAGAGATCACTGGTGATACCATCCGTTACAGCTGATGCCAAAAAGTGCTTGCTCTTGTGTCCACCTCTTTTTTTTCCAGGAGTACATTTGGTGGGAATTTGTAAATGTAGCTTAGCCTATTGTCATCATAAATTTGCAGCAGACGTATTTTTGGGAAAGTGGAATTCATTGAGGCTTCAGTGAGGGGTTGGTAGCTGAGTCTGGTCCTTGTGTTCAATATAAAGTTCATTGAACCTGCTTTAACTATCTGGAGCTTCTTCCATTTGCACTGAACCTGTTTCTTGCTTGTGGGTTCATAACAGGCTGTGAGGACTGGAAGCGAAGATATTTTGCTCTTTCGTGGAGATGAGATGAAGATTATGAACTTATTGCTCCCTTTCAAAATGTGTCCATCTCTCAGCCCTCTCGGAGGACTTGTTCTTCTTGTCCTACGGGTAAGCATGCTAAATATTTTCATAGAACTCTGGATATTACTGTTGCTATGTTTAATAGATGAATTATCCCTCGGTCCACCACTGATGTAAAAATACCCCTGCACATTCACCATTGGATTAATATTGTGTGCTAGTTGTGCGACCAAATCTTTCCACATGTCAACTATTCCATGGTGAATGAATAAAGAATTTCTTACTTCGGTAGTGGACCTAATAAGAAACTCTATCTGCTGTGAATTAATCCTCTATGGAGGTTGAGAAAATTTAGGAGCGTCACTGTGATCAGCTAGTTAGAGCCAAAAAAGAGACATAACTAGTCAGATGGATAGAGGGAGATACGTGCCATAATGATAGGAGACAATTAGATTAGAATGAACTCGGAAAGGAAGGGGCAAATCCTTCACAGCACATTATTCGAAGTATCCTGAGCAAAGCGACGATAAGGCCTTATCACTAGAGGCTTGTTTGGAATTTTTACCATGCAGTTGCTGCACCGTCTCCCCTCCTCTACTCTGACTATATGATTTTTACCATGCAGTTGCTGCACCGTCTCCTTTCCTCTACTCTGGCTATATGATTTCAAGTCATAACGAGGCCAATTTCTGCACTGTGATTTGGTTGAGACACTGAATCATCTCAGCTGTCAGTCGCTTCTTGCTATCTCTCCCCCCTTGCCTCTTCTGAAGAATATCAAATCCAACACTTCGCTCTTCATAAGTGGAGTTCTCGCTAAAGATTCCTTTCTTGTGGCCTTCTAAGCTGCTCCGTTTCTTGAGACTGTAGAGCTATATTATATTATCTCCCGAACTACTCCCTTTCTTTCTTGTTCTTTTGAAAATAGCAAACCCAAGAACTCGGCCAATATCTTCACATGTCCAGTGTTTCTCTTTACATCTTCATAATTGAAGAAAAAGCACTCTTTTGGTTCCTCTGGACTTGCTCTATAATATCCAACACATGATCCTGCAAGAGAAACCCCTTTGCAGAATTTCTCAAATGCCTCTTCTAAAGAAATTGATTCTTTCTCTCCTACCTTTACCTTCTCTACCAGGAAAATCCAATGAGAGACGAGAACATCACCAATATATCTAGCTGCATGAACTATCTTCGAACCACTCTTAGTGATGGAATCCAGCAGTGAAGTGTAAGAGATATGAGTTGAAAGTAGTTTTGGGAGAGGGAATGACATTCAAACTAGCAACCAGGCCATTCTCGTATGTTTGGAATTCCAAGAAAGGCACACAAACATGAGGGCTTGTTTTGAGCAAAGGGTGTGACGAGGGATTGAATTGGTGTGCTCTAACTATGGCATAGATTAAAAGCCGTAAGCCACGTTGTACCTCCATTTTTTTTTTCCCGGTTAAAACGTTGTAGAAGTATCTTTGTTAAGTTCAGATGAGGCAAATTCTGTTGATAATCATTGTATCTTCACGCTTTATTTTACCTCAACAGAACGAATTAGAATCATAAAAGAATATGCATTTCTGCTTTTGTAGTTATTGGGTTAATAAGCACATATATCCTGAATATGGAGCTAAAAGGGGAAAAATTATAAAAAACTGAAAAAAGAAAACGTAGATGCTAAGATGGGATAGTATCCCCTGTCAAGACTCAATCTGGTGATTAAGTCGATCACATATCATCTGATTACAGCATATTCTGTTATGCTAAGGTCCATGAAAAGACATTCACCTCACCTGTTTCCATTTGTGACTAAGTCGATCACATATCTGATTACGGCATATTCTGTTATGCTAAGGTCCATGAAAAGACATTCACCTTACCTGTTTCCATTTGTGATTAGTTTTTCAATCACGTCGATTACAAGATGAGTGTACGCTGTGTTTTTGTGCGTCCAATTTGATGCATTTTATTTCTATTGAGAAACACTATGTAGGCTAAGATTAGTACAGAAAATTATATTGCATGGTATGGACATTTTGTACATATTCGTCATCCCGTGTTTCAATCTTAATGTATTTGTCAAAACACGCCCTCAAATTGTACCGCATTGTGTGTTCCAATCTTAATATACAGTTTAGCGCACCTTTGCTCTTGTAACATTTTGCACTCATAAGCCTAATGATTTTTCTAGCAATGGAACCGGAGTCTCCACCCGACGGCAAATACTGGTTAGGACTCGGTCCATGATGTACCGGATCAATCACAGTGACTATCATGCATCGCGGGCCGACTTGGGGTCTCATGAAATCCAGCTGCTGTAATTGCACTCGGAGGGTGGGCAAGACTTTCTTCTCTGCTGCTCTCACCCCTTCAGGCTGTTTGCCTCGTGAATTCATCAGGCACAGGGAAAAGAGGGAACAGAAGAAATGCCTGACGAAGTGACCATACCATAGACCAGTTCACATGAGTCATCTCAATCAAGGCAAATCAAGTGCTATTTGTCTTCTCTGTCTTGAAGTTGCGAAGCCGCATCTCAAAAAAGACACTTTTTGGTTGTTATTTCGTTAACGCAGCTAATCTCCGGTAGAGAAATAGCACCAAGTTATTATCTGTTTGATTTTGTTTATGATACTAATTATTGATAAATCACGAAATGAACATATTCGAAAATTCTTCCTTACCAAAAAAAAAAAAGAAAGCGTATTCGAAAATTCCCATACGGACATGGGAAAAATTAGGAATCGACCGAGAGGTTTGTAGTTTCTATTTGATCAGGGCATCTTTGCAGATAATGTACTCCAAATTTTTTTGCCTTCGTCGAATGATAATCTAGTAATGAGAGGGGGACAAGAGCATAATCCTTTGTCCTTAATCATCAGCAAAGCTCCGATTGGGATTGAAATGTTAGGACTCGTGTGATCCGAGTTGGGTGAAGTGAGGGCTATGGAATGCTTGCTGGAGCAGCTTCTCGTCGTCTTCGTCCCATGAATCGCGAAACGTCTCCAAGTTCACCTTGAGATTCTGTAGAGTCGACAGGCAAAGCACTTTCCTCCATTCTTCCAAATGTGGGAACTCGACATTGTCCCCATATTTCTCACAATACTGCACCAAAACACAAACCAGTATGAGCCTCAACGGAACGAATTTCATTTCGACATAAGAGAGGACGGGATGGCGAACAAGTGACGTTTTTTCCTTTCGGGTTACCTCGAAACTCCCTATGTCGTGAGTGTTGTGCTTCGGCAATCCAGTGGCGTCGACGGAGTTGTAGAAGTCCTTGATCGACTGCATCATCTCGTTCCATGTGGGCAGCCTTCTTTTTCCAGACAGAAGTTGAGCTATCCATTTGGCTTGCGACTCAAAGAAAGGGAAGCCGATGATCTGCGTCGAAAACCAAGTTTTAGAAGACCCGGATGAGATAGAACACTTAAAAGATAGGAAAAATCGTCCAAAAAATCCTAAACTTATTATTTAATCTTAAATTTTTTAATTTTTCAAATTGAGTTTTAAATATTTTCGTCTGAGTTCATCCGGTCAATTATGACCGGAATTCGATGACATGGACGCTAGCTGCTTTACGTGGCACAGTCGGCGCTTACATAGATAAATTTTAATCCGTACCTTTCTAGGAATGCCAATGAAGGACAGAGAAGGAGCAAGGGAAGGAGGGAAGGTGTGCTCGTAGAGAGGTCCCACTCGATCATCATCCACCACCACATTCCCTTTGGTGTCAAGAAATGGGAACGCATATGAGTACCTACACCACACATGATTAATTTGGTACGTCTCTATAATTATTCATTTCATCTCTCTGCGTAAAGCAATAAATTGTATCAACAGTATTGCAAGATCAAAAGAAAAAGGAGAAGAAAAACCAAGTAAAATGTAGTAAATCTTGCGCGTAAAAATCGTTCCTTTCACATTGCCAAAACACATTACCCAGTGCAGTACAGAATGGTGTCGGCGATTACAGATGAACCGTCGAGGAACGATACCGTTCCGTCTTCTTCGAGTGAATCTATCTGCAATCATCATCAATGGAACGTCGGAAAAAAATTTGATGCCAAATGCATTACAGGATGCTTTCAACGTGAAAAGAGAGAAGGAAAGAAAAAGGAAACCATGCAGACGTGATGAAACAAGCCTTACTTGAGGGCGAAGACAGAGGTTGCGAAGCTTATCAACGACTTTGGACAATCCTTCAGTGATGTCGGGAGATTTGGAACTGAGATGGACTTCCCTTGCCACTCCGGCGAGCTCCATCGATATGTCTTGGCCGCTATATGAATTACCAACCACCACCACGACCTGTAAATCGCGATAAGCCGGAATTGAAAAGAAGTGTTATTGCAATGGTCTTTGCCTCTCCAAGAACAATTATCTCATTGCCAAACTCCCTTCTTACCTCGTCGCGGAACGGTTCGGGAACTCTGTAAACGTGACTGTGAAATTGCTTCCTCTTCCATGTGGCCATCCCTGTCATTTCCACAGCAAAACAAAGATTGAAACGGGAACAAAAGAGGGGTGGCAGACTATGTAAACTAATGTTGTCTTAATCATGTTTGTGTTCAGTCAAAAGATGGCAAAAGCCAGAACTTTGTTTCGCGATCCTTGACACGACAAGAGCGTGAAAGAAGATCAAATGATGAGCATGTTCTCTCCCAAGGTGACACGAAAGAGCAAAAGGAGACTAGTCAAAGGAAGGAAGTTACCTTTAATGGAAGGCATCCTTGGATGAGCGTAATGACCAGTCGCAACTACCACAGCATCAAAGATCTCCTCAACCATTTTCTCATCAGTACCATCGTCACCCTTGGTGATGATCTCTTTGCTCTTCACAACCCACCTCAAATCTTTCCCGAACTCGCCGGAATCCGCCATCGCTACATTCTCAACCCTAGTGTTGAACCTGATCAACTCCCTCAACCCAAACCACTCTGCGAAATCTTGAAGGTACAACAGAAGCTCCCTATGCCCAGGGTACCTCCTCGTGTCCCGATCTTTCTTCATCAAGAAGGGGAAGTCGCTGTAGCCCATGATCTCTCTCGGCGACAGGAGCCGCAGCGACTCGTATATGCTGCTGTGGACCTTGAGGAATGGGTCTCTTCCCAAGGGGTCCTCGCCTTCCACGTTCGGCTCATAGAGCCATTGGCCACCGATGTCGTGGTTTTGCTCCAAGACCACCACGCTGTGGCCTTCCTTTCGCAGCTCCCGGGCCGCGACAAGCCCCGATGGGCCGGCCCCGATCACGCACACGTACTTCGATTGGACCGCCAGCTTCTCGGAGACCATGGTCGAGTGATGGGTGAGGGGTTGACGAGGAGTATATCAAAGAGGGTTGTAAGTGCTTTGGTGTAGTGCTGGAGGAACATATGAAGCAGGAGATACGGGGTTTTATAGTTGAGGTTGGTATTGATACAAAAGGGTGGTAACAGCAATGATGTTGGAGGGAAAGATGGATGGCTTGCTGGGGACACCAAGAAAATTGAGCAAATACCTAAAGAAAAAATTCACAAACTATCAATTGAATTCATCCGATCTATTTTAATCGAAAATCCATAGATGCTGATTGTCGTACGTGATATAATTGACATTGACGTCGATAATTATTAATAATCTTTAATAGATTTTTGATTTTTTTAAATAATTTTGTTGGTTTTTTTCTTGTCTTTACTTTTTTTGTGGTTGACGCCATCAAAGTATGCTGGTTTGCTAGTCGATGTTGACACATGATTTTTGATCAATTCTTTTTTTTATATTAGGAAAAATTCGTAAAAAATTTCATAAAAATTTAAAAAATTACAAAATCAACTTTGGAATCCTTGGTCAAGCCTAGAGAACCATTTTTGAACAATTTTGTTTTTCATATTTTTCATATTTTTTAGTATTTTTAGAAAATAAGAAAATGCATGAAAAATCAAGAAAAATAGTATTTGAGGTCACAAAAATATAGAAAAGTAGTCAATATTTTTATTTTAATTCTCTTTTCATTTAATCTCATCAAAAATCAAAATTCAAGTCAATTTTGGGCGTTCCTTTCTTACATATAGAATTGAACTTGATAAAAAATGTCATTAGTGTTGTTAATTTGTAATTTTGGCATTTTAAGAGTACCGACATTCAATCCAATTGCCATGAATTGCAGTTCAACCCAATTATTTGCTTAAATTGCTCAATTGTATGAATTGGGTGAAATTGCATACTTTTATTGCAATTTAGTCCCCATATTTGGAACAAAATGAAATTACTTTTAATCTAGGGACTTTCATGTAAATGTAAGACCTCTCCCTTATGTTTTTGACCATTATGAATCGATTGGTAGAGATAGTTCACTCTGATTTGGCCATTAATGCTTTTAATTTGATAATTTGAATAATCGGATCCTAGACCAAAATTGAGGTTTTTAATCAATCCATGGTAAGATTTTGGGAAAAAAGGCATATCTAGATAGAGTTTATTCCTATGATCCTAATTTTGTGATTTAATTTGACAAATTGTAAAGAATCGCATCTCAATTTGAAGAAATTGGATCAATCGAGTTTGTTGGATCGAATGGGTCCGACCCTGTGACCCGGTTGAACAATGTCATCTTCAACCTCTGCTCGCGGCAAATTCAAATCCGCAAGCCGAATTTTGATTGCAAAATTGAAGACTCGATTGGCTATGACCGGAAGAGGTTTAGGGGGCATTTTATTTCTGAGATTATTCCCCTTTGATTAAGACCAGAATCACGGCCAATGGTCGCCAAAGGAGGATGGAATTAGTTGGTCAAGGTTCGAAGCTGCAAAAGTCAACTCTACTAAACTCAGACCAAATTCGTGCCAAATTCGCATGAAATTGGTGCACGTCGGAGGAACTAACAGAGTTGGACGGAATCCCCTCTGTTCCCGACGCCATTTGGACATAAACTCATGTGGCCTCATGTGCGATTCAAGTCGGCGAAACTCCCCCGATCGGCACCAAAATTTCGAAATCGGTGAAATACTTTGGGGAGCATTCTAGAAGAAAGAGTATCGATCATTTTGTTCAAGAGAGGGAATGGTATAGAGAGAGAATAAGAGAGATAGAGAGAGAGAGAGAGAGAAAGCTCATTCTCCGATTATCATTGTCGAGAACTTGAGCTTGGACTGTGAGTTGCTCGTGAGGATGACCCAGGTCGAATCGAGCCACGATTCCACTTGGAGAAGCTTACTACTGGAGAGGTGATTGCACCAGTTCAATCGGTCCAACATGCCGGAAAAGGTAGTTCACTTCTTCAAGCTTTATACTGTGTACCCATGCAGACCTTGTCTCTGACCTTGGTTCTTACAATTACAATAGGCATTTTATTCCTTGAACTACTCTAGGCTCAATCGCAACTTGTTTTTGTGTCGATTTTGCATAATATCTCACGTCTGAGCCTTGAAAATTTCCTCGCCATTATCGACCCTGTTGAAGCTCCCCTAGCTATGGTTACACTCTGTGTGAGCTTCAATGCATCTATATCTGTGCATGATACGGCTTGATATTGGAGTATGTTATTCCCAACGTTGAGAAGAGTCGAACGACACCGATCTTGTCGAGTTTGGCTTGGAATCCATCGTTGGATCATCGCCAGAGGCTGTCGACTGTTCATCGTAGGTGAAGACTGCCCCGCGAAGCAGAGGATGACATGGCAGTCAACGGGTTAACGTGCTAACGTGGTGAGGACGTGGACTGCCACGTCAGCTAGGTTGTTAGATGATTCGACGGTCTAGGTTTGACCGCGTGTTGGCGTGGTCGCCGTCGGATCAATTTTGAATATTTGATCAATAAAATTTGAAATTTTCAAAAATAAAAAAAGTGGGTTGATCAAATGTCTGAAGCCGAGTCGTTCGATGTTGACTGTAGGTTTAGGTAAGATCGGACGATCCCCATTTAGTCGGCTGTTGATTTGGGCTGCAGGCTTTCATCGACAGATTCAATGGTCGTGGAGTAGCTGCGTGGTTTAATCATAACCGTAGGATTAGACTGATAATAAGAAAATCAAAAGAAAATGAAAAATAGGCAAACGACGTTGTTTTTGGCCTTTGAGTCGCGCGGGTTCGAGTCTGGCTCGGGTATCCAATTCACACGCATCGGGTCGACCCGGTCCGAATAATTTTTTTAATAAAAAAGAAGAAAAATATTTTCAAAATAAAAAAATTCTAGAAAATTCTAAAAAATATCAGAAAAACCCTATAAAATTCAAAAAAATTAGAAAAAATTGTAAAAAATTCCTAGACACTCTAGAAATTTATAAAAAAAAATTGATGAATGACTACAGATATTGTCAATCCTATTTTTGGGTTTCTCATCCGTTCTTCTGAAAGTTGACGATAATGCCCTTTAGGGGTAAACCGTCTCTACTTTGAATATGAGATAGTCTGAAAATGTCTATTAGGATAGGCTAGTTAGGTGGTGAATTCTTCCGTTAGGGTTTTCGAATCTCTACTTTTCTTGAAATTACGATTTTACCCCTTAAAGGTAAATCGTCTTATAAAATTTTAAATTGTTGAAAAATAGGAAATGGATCAATTTAATGATCAATCATATATTTGACTCCTTTTGATTCTAGATTTCTTCTGAAATGATAATTTTTCTTTTTTGGGTAAATTGTCTCAAATTCTTCAATATTACGATTTTGCCTCTCTTGAGCAAATTATGTCTAAATTACTCCTGAGCTGTGATTGACACTTCTCTAGGCTAATAGGGCATTGTTAGGAATGCCATGTTGTATTCATGTGATTTATCCGCATGTCTTTAATCCTTGATTTGCGCACCTTCTTTTACTGATTGTGAGTGTTAAGATAGTCAATACTATCTGTATGAACTCCTAAATTTAGGGTTCGTACCCCACTCATTTGCATAAAATCTTAGGGTTAGATAATTCAGTCAACTTAAGTACTGAAAGGATGTCAACTCTGATAGTTGGTGTAACTAACTCCCCGATCCCACTTCTCTGGTTCTGGCAGAATCGAATAAAAACTCCCAACCATTCGATAGAGTTTCCAATTATACCCTTCATGAAACGATTGATGGCGACTCCTTGGCAGGTACACATATAACATGTCACTAGACCACTCTGAAGGTTGACTACATATATCTCCGTTGCGACTTATGTAACAGGTCTTAGGAGAAACCTGCGTTCAACTAGATAGGACGACCCATTAACTCTTGATGGCACAAATTGGAAGAGGGTTGCGACAGTCGACCCTTGCTAGATTGGGTTGAGGTTTGAAAAGTGCTCCCCAAATTTGGGCGTTGAGGCCTCGCGTAGCCCTTGCCTTCCCAAATTTTTCGAGGGCATCACGACCCTTGCCAGCCTTTGAAAAAAAAATACACATAAAGAACAGAAAATAAAAGGAAAGAATAAAATATCAAAATATTATTAAAAATATTCACGTTAGCATCAATTGTGCCACGTAAGATAGCTGATGCGACGTCAGCGATTTTCAGCCAAAATTGAAGGAATTGACTCAATTGGCACCAATACTAAAAGATTTAAAACTAAATTTATTCAATTAAAGGGTTTAGAACTGAATTGATACCAATGCAACATTTTAAGACTTTTTTGGTACTTTTTTCCAAGAAAATTCAATCATTCTTCGGGATTTACCTTATGTTTGGTATTCCATTTGATGCATTGGTAAATTTGAGTTTTAACCTTTTTTTTATTAATACCACAAAAAACCCAAATGGTTACATCTGGGCTTAAGTACACCCCAAATGCTATAAGTTGTGTACGGCGCTTACTTTAGTGCCAAAACTTTCAAGTCGATCAATTTAGTGCCAAAGTTTGGTAACTTCGATCACTTCAGTACTAATATTGGAGAAAGACGTGCACTTTAGTGCCATTCGATCAAAATCTAGCAAAATGAATCACGTGGATTTTAGAACTAAGTTTTATTATCTTACATGGTCAAAGTTTGGTGAAACAACATCGTTTATGTATAATAAGATAATACAAGAACGACGTCGCCGAGTGTGTTTGTCTTCAAGGTCTCACACAGGAGTGATCGGAACTCGCAAAATCCAATTGGCCAGTCACTCAAGGAGTCACCACTGTTGCTCGCTCGCCATGGTTGATCTCCAGTCGGCTGTCGCCATCGCTTGCTCGCCTTCATGAGGTACACATCATTTGTGCCTCTCTGAATATAGTCAAGGCCAAATTAGGGTGAAATTAGAGCTTCAAGGGAAAAATTAGGTTTCAATGGGCAAGTTAGAATCGAATTCAAGGTGCCACTAAAACTTATTCCCTCTATTTCGGCTTAGGACTGTCAATTATGGGATGAAATATGGAGGACTCAATTTCACTTCAGCCACATTAGGATTTATAATTTGAGGATTTAGGGTTTATGTAGGGCGAAATCAGTTGTCACGACATCATATTGCTCTTCAGAATGCTGAGTTGGCCTCTGGCAATCGATGTTGTCCTTTTTTTTTAATGTAAAAAGTCCACATAGGCTTTTCGCTAGCCATGTATGCACTTAGTACTGAAGTGATCGAAGTTACAAAAACTTAGCACTAAAGTGATCGATTTGAAGTTTTTGGCACTAAATGAGTGCCGTACACAAATTGTGACACTTGGGGTGTACTTAAGTCATTACATTCGTGATAAATTTATTTCAAACTAATTATTTGATCACCAAAAATCACAAACCGATATACTTCTGATATCCCAAATTAATTTTTGGGTCACCAAAAATGCCAAATTTCTACCAAATTATTTTTTATTTTCCTGGTAGGAGGGAAATACCAAAAAAACTTTTGAAAGCCTAGCTTCCAACTTTCCATTAAACCTTTTGAGACAATACTCAGATCTGAAACACTTGTACTATATAAAAGTTCATTAATTACTTTAAACGAGTATTTGAGATCTAAAGGACGAGTAGAGGATTATTCGGATCACGGTCGAGTTAATCAAATTGTTTCTTGGGATCATCATCGAGTCAGATCTGAATCTTCTAATAAAAAAAATTAGATGATATGCCTTCGACCAAAAACTCAAAAATAAGATGATATGACGAGGTTGACTGAGAGGCAAGAAACTATCTTCCGCAATGGTCTCGACAGCAAATAAAAGCTTATTTATCAATCAAAAGACTACTTTTCTGCATAATGTACGTTATACAACAAGGTCGTTGCTTAAAAGGGCTTATTTAGTCTGGCCAATTCTAAGAAAGCCTTCCTGAAAAGTGTCAAATATTGTGATGCAGAAGGAAATATTCACTGATCCTTTATAAATTATTATATTTTATACACTTTTTTTCTTTTCACCATTAAAATTTTTAAAGAAAAAGTCTAATAATGAGTAGAAATATCGTTTGCAAAAATAACCTGGGGGATTATAAAAAAAAGTCATAAACCTATTATATGTCTGCCAATTCAGTCATAAACAATTCAATTTGGCCAATTTAGTATTAATTTTGTTTAATAATTTGTCCATACAGTTATTCCAGCCAATTTTGATCAGAAATTACTGACGTGTACATTATCCGTCTTACGTGGTTGGTCGGCACTAATGTAGACTTTTTTTTTTTTTGCATTTCTTTAATTTTTCTTACTTTTTTTTTTAAATTAAAAATTAAAATTTGCTCTTTCTTTTTCCCTTCTTCCTCTACCGAGGGAATATTTTGTGCGTGGCAAACTAAATCAAAATTAAATGTGGGTAACGTCTATACTTGTTCTCCACAATTATGATTGGAAGGAGTTACCTCCAAGTAGGGTAGTAGAAGACATGCATGTTCCTAAGAATGTCCATGCTTAAGATCCAAAGTTATGATCGGAGGAGGTTTCTTCCGGTGTAACATGAATGGCCCTAATATTAAAGCCTTGTACTTCTATAGTTGGGAATATTACATTAGTTTCTTAACGTGGGTTCTCTGTCAAATCCTCTAGAAATTGTATCATACAGATGTAATAATAACATATCTTATGTCAAAGCCGGCACGAGTTTATTCATCCGGAAAGTTGCGATTAATGTTTTAATTTTTTTTAAAATCGACTAGTTGTCCAAGTGAAAATATAAAAGAAGGATCACGCAACACATGCATCGAAATAAAAATCAGCTGATAGCTTTTAAACAAATATGGACAACTGAAAGACAAGCAGAGGTTTGTTTTCCAGATCCTCACTCTATTACCATCACGTGCCCCGTTGGGAGAACAACCAAGTCAATCATATTGTTTCTGATCGAATGATCATCAAGTGGAGAGTGGATCGTGAGACTCGTCTCACTCCTCAGTCGATTCCTTTCGGTATTTGTTTGCACAATGCTTGATTTCTTGCTTTGGGAGTCATATGATAGGATGAGGTTGATTGAGAAGTAAGAAAGTTATCTTTCGCGATGGGCTTGATAGCGAGAGTACTATAAAAAGAATCCTAAACCTGTTGTAATTGTGTTAATTCAGTCATAAACTCTATCTTTTTTGGTCAATTAAGTCATAGCATTTTACATTTGTGCCAATTCAGTTCATCTGATCAATTTTAGCTAAAAATGATTGACATGTTGTGACCCTTGCTGTCGTTGAGCGAGGTCAGCCTTGCCTAGCCATGGCAAGGCTCGATCTCTTCAGCCCTCGTCTCTTGCCGGTAACCAAGGTTGGGTGGCCACCAACTAATTGAAGGAAGAAGGAAGGGAAAAAGGAAAAAAATGAAAATATATATAATAATATTAAAATAATATTAAAATGATTCACAAGGGCGAGCATCTAGGTCAACCATTTCTGGCCAAAATTGATAGGATGGACTGAATTATCACAAATACAAAATGTTTAGGACTCAATTGAAAAAAGAGAGATAAGGTTTAGGATTTTTTTTTAAAGAAAGTTTAGGATTGAGTTGGCACAATTGCAATAGATTTATGATTCTTTTGGGCAATTCTCCCTCTTGAGATCTCATTATCAATCAAATACAACTCTTCGGCATAATGTAGGTTGACAAGCCAAAAGCTTAAGTTATTTCACGCAAACCAGATTAGGAGCAATACTTGAAATTTGATTCACAGGGGTGAACACGGGTGTGCAAAAGGAATAGCGACGACTTTGATACAATGTTAGAATTTCAATCTTAAAGATTAAGTTAACAAGCGGGGGACCCCACATAAATAAATAGCATATAAGATTCATTGTCAAGTGATGTTGGACAATGTTTCAATAGGGTTGTTCTTTAAAAGGTTAATACCACGAAAAAACTTGTAACAAATTTACATCAAACTATTTTTTGACCATAAAAAATCCTAAACTAGTACTACTGTGATAAATTTACCACAAACTAATTTTTTTTACCCAAAAAAATTTCAAATTGGTACACATGTGACAAATTTAACCTTTGTTAGTTTTCGTTAATTTGAGTTAATATCACAAAAAATTTCAAATTTATACATTTGTAGCAAACATAGGGTAACATATATACCCGACAATTGCCACGTGTCATTCAAATTATCAATTTGATGGCAAAATTTAACGAAAACTAATGTAGGATAAGTTTGTCACGGTTGTACCAGTTTGGGGTAAATTTATCACAGATGTATCAGCTTGGGGATTTTCATGGTAAAAAAAAATAATTTGGAGTAAATTTATCACAGGTGTACCAGTTTGGGATTTTTGACAGTATTCACCCTTCTTTAAAAGGGCTCGTGCAGTTAATTAAATCCAAGTGAAAATTTCTTTAACGACTTCCCTACTGTTGCTTAATCTCTGTGACTCTGAGGATTAATGGAGGACTTGAGGACTGTTTTAAGGGGGGAAAAGGGTGCACGACAAGGAGACCCTTTGTAACTGTAACTTCGGGTTTTAGTGATTAATGGTTCTGTCCAAGATGTTGGACTATGCTTGTGGAGAAGCGATCACTCTCTTGTCACCCTTCTGTGCTATGGATTTAACCTAACACATTTGTGCTTTGCTGATGATGTGCTAGTATTTTTCAAGGGTGATGTTGCTTCTCTGTAGGGTCTTCTACAGGTTTTATCTGGGATATATGGCATGTCTAGATTGAAGTTGAATCGTGCCATGACTGATGTACTTTTGGGAAAATTGTTCTAAAACTCTTAAACCTATTGCGGTTTTGCCCAAATTGGCAAAACGGCTGGCGTCTAAGCATCGTTTAGCTTTACTAGCAAAATATATAAATGTTTAGGACTTAATTGACAAAATAAAAAGGTTTAGGACTGAATTGACAAAGCTCCAACAGAATTAGAATTTTTTGGATAATTTTCCGGTACTTTTTGCAGGATGGGACAATGATTTTGTGCAGCAAGCTCTTAAAATCTGTGGCTTTAAGGAGGGTTCTCTACCAGTTAGATAACAAAGGCTTCCGTTAATATCTGGAAGATTATCTGCTCATGATTGTAAACTCCTAACATATGAGATTAATGGCAGGCTGCAGCGTTGGACATTTAACAAGTTATCTTAAGCGGGGAGATTAAAATTGCTTTCTTCAATTATTCAGAGGTATCTACTTTATGGAGTCTTTCAAGGTTTCATTCTACCTTAGAAAGTGGGAAACTTCATTGAGCAAAGATGTGCTGGCTTTCTTTGGAAAGGTACTCCATCTAATGCTAAAGAAGCTAAGTTTTCTTAGGATGTTGTGTGCGGAACTAAAGAAGTAAGGAGATTCCATACTTGGAACCAAGCATGCGTCATTAGATATACTTGTCACCTTCTTACTCAGTCTGGCCCTAGCGGAGATTAAAAGTTTCTTTAGGCCTTTCTAATACGATGTTGGTGACCGACAGTACACTTTTCTCGTGGCATGACCCATCACATCTTTTTGAGACCTTATCTCGTGTGACTTCATGTGGCATGATTCATGACAACGTTCGGTCTATTGTGAGAGATGCTATTATTATTATTATTATTATTATTATTTTTGGGTCGAAGAGAGATGTTAGTTTCATACGTGCTATCTGTAGATACTAGAAAGAAACCGGTTACTATATATACTTTAAGAACATCATGCCCTAGATGGAGTCTTGAACTTGTAGTAAGATTTGGTCCACCTGCCCTCTTTTTGCAAATAAATTGTTCACTTTAGAGAGAGAGAGAGAGAGGCAATAATGATTTTATGCCAAAGTATTGCCCCATCTTCAAGTCAAGAGGACATGAGCCATCATGAACAGTGGTCATGAACACTGTTCATGATGATTTCCATTCAAGGAACGTGAGTGCTGAACCAAACAGGATTTCCATCCCTTTCTTTAACAAGACCCAAACCACAATTGAAAGAGTCCATAGATGCATAGTTCATGCTCACTTCTTGTGGGACATGCATGGCTGATTTCCAAGGAGAAAGAAAGACATGGACCCTCGGTCTTGCCTTATGTTCTTGTCTTTGCCTTTTGTTAATTTCCATGATGGGTGGAAATCAGCAAAGTTTATGTCCTCAAGCTTATGAGCTAAGCCTCTGTCTATGTCTAGTTGCTGTGAAATGAGCAATCAATAGAGAGCTCTCTATAGATGGCAATGATTATCCTATGAATTTATATCCTCCATCGGATGCAAAACTTGCACGAAAAACCTCACTCGTGAATGACTATGTTATTGTATAATTGTGTATAAATGACTCGGCACAATTAAGAATAATCATTATTATTTTAAAGAAGAAAGTACATCGATCATCGTTTTCCTTTACTCAGACGTAATGTGAATCTCACGCGAATCTCATTAAACCTGACTATCTATATGCATCAGACTCGCATGAAATCAGACCAGCATGAAACGGAGTTGGCTCGCGAAGATAACCACCTCTCTCTCTCTCTCTCTGCTAAAGACAATACTCTACGAAGTCAAGCAAGACTGGTCAAAGCTCAGTTTCTTTTTTTTTTTTTTTATACTAATGAAACCAGCAAAGCTTCCCCCTGATTTTACAGCCTCCTGTTTCCATGCAGAAATAAGGCTTTTTGTCTCTTTGATGATCACGTCTACTATGAACCCTAACGCTATGATTTGCCAAGCTTTATGTCCCCCCTTTTGGAGTCGTCCATTATAAGTCAACAAGGCTTTGAGGTTTGACCGAGATGGGGATCCTCTCGCCAAGTTGAGTGTTAAGCTTTAGGCCACGAGTGAATTCATTGTAATTTTTTGAATGCATTCGTTTCATGATAAATAAATAATTTGAAAATTATTATTATTATTTTTTAAAAAGATTAGTTTGTCTCACTTATAAAAATGAATGAACGGAGAATATCGCCCACGACATTGTTAAACTTGCATGAGCTATGTGACAGTCGTTACACTTAGAAATAGATTAGACTTGCAAGTTCATTAATGATAGTATAAAAGCATTTGATAATAAAAAACAGTATAAAAGTAAATTACGAAATAAAACTATGTTTGTTTTGCAAAAAATGAACGATCTAAATAATAATTTCTTAAACATGATTGCTTGCGTCGCTCGAAATAATTACAAGAGCGATAAATTGGTTGGACCGATTCTTACGTAACTCGTGCAAGTTGAACCTATCTCCAAGTGTAACGACTCACTATTTGCAGGAGCGAGAAGGCTCGAACAATGAGTGGCACATAGCAGGCTTTTAAAACGGTGAAGGCGGCAAGAATGAACCGGAATAAGAATGAGCGGGGTGAAAGCATTCTTGGATTAATATATGTAAAACTGGAACCAACTCATGAGAGGCGTCTTGTGACATAACATCATGCTACAGCACTACCGATATAGATGACCTGCAAAGAAAGTATCTATCTATATGCTAAAGGACAAAATTGTGGGGCTAGAAATAGGACGAGTGAAAACAGACAATATTTTTGGAGCATGATAGCTAACTCATATTGGTTGTTTGCGAGGGCTTAAATGTTCTTATATGCCCGTGGTCTCCCTTCATCTATTAGTTTAGACTTTTGGGATGAACTTTCCAACATGGTCTCAGGCCCATCACTTCACTTTCACTCAGGTCGGGGCCAGGTCGGGGGGGGGGGAGGGGGGGCCTGTCGGGCTCCTTGCCTGCCCCCTCCCTCCCAAAAAAATAATAAAAAAAAACTATACGTGAGAGTTTCCCTTCATACAACTCGAATCATTCCCATCATTCCCAAATGTCCCAAGAGGCATCCTTTCCTTTTGTTGGACTTTTCTATTACATCCTCCGATGCGGGTACAGAAAGCAATTCAAGGGCAACAACCGATGTGCTCGCGTGAAACTTTGTTCAATAGAGTCATAGGCTTAGCTACATCCGCTAGCAAAAGGAATGTGGTTCTCGTTGATACTGTCTTTCCGTGGAGGGGCGCGGGACGTTCACTCCCTATCTTGCTATAATTTGACGCATGCGGATCTCCGTTGGTCAATTTACATGTGCCATTCCTAATCCAATTTAGATTGCAAGATCAGCTGGCTTTCGGAGATTTTTTGGATTTTGCCAAGAGCACGTGCTTCTCCACCTGGCAAGGGCGAAAAAGGAAAAAACAGGTTAATTATTTGACATGGACTATTCTAAGTCGGACAACAAAATCATCAGCGGAAGCATTCGGACCAACTTGACCACTGATTTATCAGTCTTTTGCTATTGCTTGGTTCATCAATGGTCGCAGTCATTAACGCAAGCTCAACATGGTTTAAAAAAAAAAAATTCCTTGACCCAAAAAAATTGACAGAAAATGAAAAATTGTCCTCTTAACCGTTAAGGCTGCATATGGTAGCGTTTCTACTTCTAGGAGCATTTTTTGAACATAAACATATTTTTATGTTTCTGTTCCTGACTACGATTTTTGAGATGTCGCTGGTGTCCGGCGAGTGGTTGCGGCCGGCGAAGGACGACCGGCGAGTGGCGGCGGCCGACGATTTGCGGCTGGGGCGGCGGCTATAGGTGGTGGCCACAGCGGCTGTTGGTGGCCGTGTCAGCGGTGATGGATAGTAATTTCAAAAGCGTTTCAAAACTTAGAATCAAGTTTTTTTTTAATTTCTTGAAAAGTGTTCCTTAGCACAAAATTATTCCGCGAAACAATTTTGAAACATTTTTGAACCATACGTGTTTTTGTTCAAAAATTGTTCCCAGAATATTTTTGGAATAAAAACACTTTCCCTTGTTACGATCCAGCTTAAACTACCAAAAGAAAGAAAAAGACAGATGATAGTTCCGACGTGATCGTCGAAATTGCATCGAGTCTACTATTCCTTCGAACAAAACGTTGATCACAATACCTAGGCAATTGCATGTGGCATTAAAGTTAGAGCACCTTCTCCCATGGGGATTCCTGCTTCCTCCCATCGCAATTCATCATTGATTATGTTTTTTTGCAACTCGCCAGGGTTGACTCGATTTTGGATGGCCGTCCAATCTGACTCCGCAAATCGATGAGATGAGTAGACTTCACTGGAGAGGGCGATCGATCCCAAAGAAAGTTTCTTCCGGAGCATCTAGAAGAGAGGGGTCGACCACATACCTAACCAAGTAAGCATCCTTTAGGAGAGGTTAGACGACGCATTTGGATCCAATGGATGGGCATGAAACGGACCCAAAAGGGTCGTATTTAGGCTCGAGATCGACTTCGGCCCGACAATCCGACCCTATCTTTCTGGCGACCCAAATAGGCTCATGCTCGTCCGTCGATGAAGTCTTTCTAGAAAAATATGGGTATTTCTGAAGATGAATCGCCGTTCTCTCGATCTCTCTCGATTGATCAGATCGACGAGCCTTTAATTCCGTGGTCACTACTGCTGCTTCGTGCCAATTGCATGCCAAAATTAACACGAAGCCTACAGGCTCAAGCACGATCAAGCCCAGTCTGAGCTTCTCAGAGGTGAAGGAAAAGTGGGCCATCCAATTCGAGGCCCATCAAAACTAGTTTGCGAACATTGATGCATCTTTGACAGGCCGCATAATCTTTTATATATATAGGCCAAAATTAAAAAATAAAATGGAAAGAGAATATTTCAATTAAGGGACTAAAGTGTCCTTATTTTCTAAAATAATAGCTTAAAATATGATTTATTTCAAACAGGGTCTGAAATACTTAAATTGTATAAAAAAAAGGGGCCTAACTGAAAGTCATTTTTGTCTTTGTCTTTTACTTTCTTTTGCTATTTTTGTTTGTTATTACCTTTATCCTCTTTCTTTTTCATCCCTTCCCTCCCCATCTCCCTCGCTAGTCACCACCGCAATCTCCAATGCACTTGCAAGTCCCGCATCCCTCCACCGCTGGCCACCTCGATCTCGAGAACAGGCCCGCCTCCCCAAGCGTGTTGGCCCTGGCCATCCAGTCTGCTACACTGGCTGGGGGCGATGCTCTTCGCCGCAGATAGAGGCTGCTTGGAAGTCGAGACCCTGTGGTGCACAAGCTCTTCCTCTTCAACGCTGACAAGAACGAGGCAACAAAGAAAGCGGCTCTGTCCGAGGGAAAGGTGATGAGATGCTAAAGCTTTGCGGCTGTCACGGCTCTCATATAGCGCGCGAAGAGCTTGGCGCTGAGGTTGAAGCCTCAACAACTGACGAAACTTGGCATAATGGCCGACCCAGGTCCAAGCTCGAGATGAAGTCGTTAACCGAGCATATCTCGACAACACGTTAGTCACCATCGCGCTACGTCCGCGAGCCTCTGCTCCGCAGGAGGGCTGCCTGAGAAGCCCATCTCATTCGCCGCGGAGCAGATACAGAAGGCGGTTGAGCTGCTGAACGAGGAGTACGTGCGGTCGAGGATGGATTTCGTGGACACGTATAGGCCGCAACTCTCGTCAGTAGGCACGTTGGTGATCAGCTCGGGGACTCGGATGGCCCACGCGATGTCCAACTTCAGGTGGGGCGATCCATTGCAGTTCGGGTTTGGTGACCAGTTTTTCGTGTTCATGACAGAAGGCGAAGGGAAGAAGGGGATCGCGGTGGTGCTACGTTTGCTGTTGTTCAACTTTCGCGTCACGTACATGGGCGCCTCCTCCCGTTGCTCGCAATTTTCGGGCTTCGATTTGCATAAGAATCTTGTAAACTCTAATTCGTTATATTAGAGTGAAATAACGCATGAGATGCACACGTATCACTTACCAGCAGTTGCAAAGCTGTAGGTGATGAAACCACTTGCGATGCTTCTGCTACTCGCAGTAATGGTATTTTTCATACCATTGCCCACGAGCATAATATTCTTGTTGTTAACCCCAACCTCTAAGTTCTCTCTATAACCCCCTTTCTTCACGTGAATTATGAACCTCGAGCTCGTCCACCTCCGCTTCGCCACCGCAACCATCACTGCTTGAACCATCCCAAAATTCCCCGAGCTATCTTTAACCACAACAAGGTCGGCCCTCAATGCTAGCGATGTCGACTGAAGTAGCTTCCTCTCGAGGTTGGTCACCTAGATTGGGGGATCCTCGTATTCAGTCTCAGGCTCCAATCCAAGCAAACATCCGTCGACGGCCAAGCCGTTGCGAAGGAGCTGCGAATGGTTAGCGACAAGGCGGGCATCATGATGTGGTCCAAGACATTCAGATCCTGCGACATAAGCCGGCAAGTCTCGACGTTGGTGAGGGCAGTGCGGAGCCAGATCTAGACCTCCACTAGCTACTCCATCGTGGTGAAGAGCGTCGCTCCTGGCCAGTGCAGCGGATTGGACGGTCAAGGCCAACACGCTCAGGGAGTTGGGTCCGTTCCCCAAGACCGCGGTGGCCAGCGGCGGCGCCAGAGGGAGGGGGATGCGGGACTTGAAGGTGCAGTGGAGATGACGGTAGTGACTAGGGAGGGAGATGCAGAGGGAAGGGATGAAGAAAAAGAAAGAAGACAAAAGTAAAAAACAAACAAAAATAGCAAGAGAAAGTAAAAAGACAAAAATGCTATTTGGTTAGGTACTTTTTGAAATGATTTAATCAATTTAGTCCATTGTTTGAAATAAAGTCCAATTCAATATATTATTTGAGAAAATAAGAGTACTTCAGAACCTTAATTGAAATTTTCCCAAATAAAAATTGCAACAAAAAAATTGGATTAGGCTGGGCCGCTCAAGCAATGAACCCTGAGTCTCTTCCTGACCGACGACGACACATACTCGGCAGGACTTCATGATGTACCGTGTTAATCACAACGACAACCATGAATCGTGAGGGCGACTTGGTCGGGGTTTCATGAAATCCAGACGCTGAAATTCACCCCGGTTCGGTCGATGGATTACAGAAAGAACAATGTTCGGAAATTCCCAAACGGGAACGGGAAAAATTAGGAAATACCCCAGAGAATCTGTAGTTTCTGTTCGATCGGGGCATCTTTGCAGACAATATACTCATCAGCCAGACAGCCACGCTCGGATTGGGATTGAAATGTTAATACTTGTGCGATCCGAGTTGAGTGAAGTGAGGGCTCTGGAATGCTTCCTGGAGCACCTTCTCGTTGCCTTCGTCCCACGAATCCCGAAACGTCTCCAAGTTAGCCGCGAGGCTCTTTACGTTCCACAGGAAAAGCTCTTTCCGCCATTCTTCCAAATGTGGGAACTCCGCATTGTCCTCGTATTTCTCGCAATACTGCACCAGAACACACAAACCCGGCATGAGCCTCGCCGGAGCGGATTTCGTATCAACATAAGAGAGGACGAGGTGGCGAGCCGAATGAGCGTTTTTTCCCCCCTTTTCGGGTTACCTCGAAATTTGCTATGACGTGAGTGTCGCGCTTCGGCAAACCGGCGGCGTCGATGGAGCTGTAGAAGTCCTCGATCGACTGCATCATCGCGTTCCCTGGGGGCAGCGTTCTTTTCCCGGACAGAAGTTGAGCTATCCATTTGGCTTGCGACTCGAAGAAAGGGAAGCCGATGATCTGCGTCGGGAAGAGTTTTTAGAACGCCAGGAAGGCAATATGGCCCCCGGCCACGAGATAGGACACTTGAAGATGTGTTTGTACGCATCGGCAATCCATTCTTGATCGTCCGCCTACATTTCTCAAAAAACTACAAGTGTTCTTGCGACAAAAAGACTCATTTTGGGAAATAACTATGTCAATTCAGTTTTAAATCTTTTTTTTTTTCGAATTCAATCATAAATATTTCGTATTTGTGGCAATTCAGTTCATTGCAGGAGTGCCGTGATGTGAATGCGGCAAAAACCCTACGTGTGGCACGTACCTTTTTAGGGATGCCAACGAAGGAGAGAGAAGGAGCAAGGAAGGGAGGGAAGGTGTGCTCGTAGAGAGGTCCCACTCGATCATCCTCCACCGCCACAATCCCTTTGGTGTCAAGAAATGGAAACGTATACGAGTACCCAGTGCAGTATAGAATGGTGTCGGTGATTACGGAAGAATCGTCGACGAACGATACTGTTCCGTCTTCTTTGAGCGAATCTATCTGCAATCATCGTTAATCGGATGGTCGGAAAAGTTTGATGCCGAGCATATTACCGCGTGCTTTTAACGTGAGATAGGAGAAGGAAAAGAGAAGAAAACCATGCGGACGTGATGAAACAAGCCATACTTGAGGGCGAAGACAGAGGTTGCGAGGCTTATCGAGGACTTTGGACGACCCTTCAGTCATGTCAAGAGATTTGGAACTGAGATGGACTTCTCTTGCCCCCACCGCAAGCTCCATCGATATGTCTTGACCGCTATGCGAATTACCAACCACCACCACAACCTGAAGCCATATTCGAAAAGGAAGTGTTATTGCATCGGTTTTGACACGAGTACATATCAAGCGTCAATATTTATGTACGACGTTCATTTTGATGTTGATATTTTTTTTTGAATCACTTAAGTGCCAAATCGGAGAAAAAACTATCACTTTAGTACCCAACGACAAGAAATTCTGGTAATTTTACTGGAGTTGTCACTTGAATGATCATTTTTTAAAAAAATTGCATTAAAATGATTCAAAAAACGGTTACTTTAGTGCAAAATCGAAAAAAAAAGGATCACTTTAGTACCAATGCCGAGAAATTTTGGCAATTTCATCAGAGTTTGCACTTAAATGAACGATTTAAAAAAAATTTGACACTTAAGTAATAAAATATCAACAACAAAGTAAGCGCCGTACATAAATATTGACACTTGATGAGTTATTTTGCCCATTGATTTTTGGCTCTCTAATAACAACTTTCTCATTGCCAACTCCCTCCTTACCTCGTCGCGGAACGGCTCAGGGACACTCTGTAAACATGACTGAAATTGCTTTCTCTTCCATGTGGCAACTCCTTTCATTTCCAAGGCAAAAGCAAAGATTGAAACAGGAACAAAAGAAGGGGGAAGAACATGTAAATTAATATATATGTCTTGATCATGTTTATGTTCAGTCAAAATGTGTGAGGGGAAATTGTCCAAAAATTCATGAACTCTACTGTAATGCGTACAACTTAATCTTAAACATTTTAATTACGCTGATTTAGTCTTAAATATTTTTACGATTTATCAATTTGGTCCTAGATCTATATTGACAGAAAATATTACATTGACAAATTATCGACAGGTTTAGAAAGTACTATATTGAAAAATCGTCAAAATGTTTAAGATTGAATTAGCGCGATTGAAAAGTTTAGGACTATATCGACATATCGTTGAAATGTCTACGGCTACATGAATCAAAATCAAGAGATTTAATACTGAATTGATGGGTTACGACCTTTTGGACCATCGTCTCCAAACCGTGGCGAACATGTATCATTGTGACAGCTGGCGCGGACTGGTCCAAAGTCGAGAACTTCCTTTCACGATCCTTGACATGAGATGATCGTGAAAGAAGATCAACCATGAGCACGTTCTCTCTCAAGGTAACGCAAAAGAGGGCAAACAGAATAGATTGAAGGAAGGAGAGATTCAAGACGAACTTTTAACTTTTTAAGTTACGTACCTTTAATGGAAGGCAATCTTGGATGAGAGTAATGACCAGTCGCCACCACCACAGCATCAAAGACCTCCTCTACCATTTTCTCGTCAGTATCGTCGCCACCCTTGGTGGTGATCTCTTTGCTCTTCACAACCCACCTCAAATCTTTCCTGAACTCGCCGGAATCCGCCGTCGCTGCGTGCTCAACCCTAGTGTTGAACCTGATCAACTCCCTCAACCCGAACCACTCTGCGAAATCTTGAAGGTACAACAGAAACTCCCTATGCCCGGGGAACCTCCTCGTGTCCCGATCTTTCTTCACCAGGAAGGGGAAGTCGCTGAAGCCCATGATCTCTCTCGGCGACAGGAGCCGCAGCGACTCGTACACGCTGCTGTGGACATTGAGGATTGGGTCTCTTCCCAAGGGGTCCTCGCCTTCCACGTTCGGCTCGTAGAGCCACTGGCCACCAATGTCGTGGTTTTGCTCCAGGACCACCAGACCGTGGCCTTCCTTCCGCAGCTCCCGGGCCGCCACGAGCCCTGACGGGCTGGCCCCGATCACGCACACGTGCTTCAATTGGACCGACAGCTTCTCGGTGGCCATGGTGGTGAGGGGTTGACGAGGAGTATATCAAAGTGGGGTCGAAGGAAGTTTTAATAAGTGCTTTGGTGTAGTGTTGGGGTGACATATGTTGATACCAGAGGGTCGCAACAGCAATGATGTTGGAGGGAAAGATGGATGGCTTGCTGTGGCCACAAAGGTAATTGGAAAAAGTATAAAAAAAATTCCCAAATCTATTAGTTTTAAACCTATATCAATTTATTCCTTACCCTATCGTATTAGTATTAATTAAGTTCATTCGATCAATTTTTTAACAGAAAATCATCGACATAGATGCCGATTATCCTAAATAATATGACCTGCACCGATATGGACATTTTTCTAATAAATTTTAAATTTTATTTTTCACCTTTCTATAACATTTTTTCCTTTTTCCTTTTTATTATCTTTATTTTTTTTATGAGGGGTGACAAGGGCCATAGGCCAACCCTCGCCGGAAATTTTTATGTCACCAAAAATCTCAAAATGGTAAATCTTTGAAAAATTTAACGTAAGTTATTTTTTGGGTCAACAGAACCCCCAAATTAGTACGCCCACAACATATTTACTCTCCGTTAGCTTTCATCAAATTTTACTGTGAAATGAGCTAGATAACGCATGACAATAACTCAATTGACATGGCAAATTGCACGTAGAAATCCATATCAATTTAGAGGTAACTTGATTATAGGTCTATCAATTTGAGATTTTTGCTGACTCAAAAATAAGTTTGAAGTAAATTTACCGCATTCGTGTCAATTTAGAGTATTTCGTAATATTAACCCCTTTTTTCCGGTAAAATATTACAACTCCCATAATAACAAGTCGATGAGATATTAAGTTATTAACCCTTCTCCTCCTATGGTTCGGATCAGTGTGATCTCTCTGTCAAATCATTGGGAATCACATGTCAAGCTGGCATCACCTTATTTATTTGATGAGGGTCTTTCATCTCTTTTACCAAATGAATCGTCATCCACTTGTACTATTAAAAAAAAAGATCGATTAATGACTTTATACAAGTATGTATTGAGATCTGAAAGGACGAGTATAGGATTGTTTGGAGCGCGTTCAAGTCAATGAAATTGATTCTTGGGTTGATCGTCGAGTGACTAATTAGAATCTTCCCAATACTAAATCATTATTATTTTTTAAATATTTGCTGTTGCACGATGCTTGATTTCTTGCTTTAGGAATCGTGTGATATGATGAGGTTGTTTATCAATCAACTGCTACTTGTCTGCATAATGTACCATAAGGTTGTTGTTTAAAATGGCTTATTTAGTCTGGCTAATTTCGAGAAAGCCTTCTTGAAACGTGTCACACACACACATTGATCTTTTTAAATTCTTATTTTTTATTTTTCAACATTAATTTTTTTTTCGAGAAAAAGCATAATAATTAGTAGAAACATCGAAAATAACTTCCTCGAAGCATTTCGTCGATTACTACGCCCTTCCTCGTCTCTAGATATACACACGCGCGCGCGCACACATATATACATATATATTGACAGAGGAAAAATGATCAAAAAATCATTAACATATTATGCGAGTGCCAATTGTGACATTCTGAATTTCCTGCCATTTTGAGGTTGTTGAATGAGAATGTATCTTCGATTTATTTCAGTCTTGTCTCGCTCAGATTTGATTAATCTCGAGTAAACTGACCAAAAAGGGAAAGGCTAACGCATGAGAAGGTACGTGGACCTAATAAACTCGAAAAAGGAAATGATGCTTTGACCATAAAGATTGTCGAGGAAACATTTAGGGCAAATAAGCTGATCAAATAACGATTAAGGAATACAATGCTAGCGTTATACGATTGGGTCACGAGTGATGTCGCTTAATCGATATATAATTTGCAAATTTTCCTAATTCGAACTATGTCGATCGAAACTGTCGGAACTAGAGATGAACCATCGCAATTACATGACAACCAAAGCTGTCATGACTTGAGTTTTCCTCAGTGTGATGAGAATCACATAGTTGATACGCGTAACGTCTGCAGAAGCCGCATGTTAGTTCGAGACAAACTGGAGTTACGATCGACGACGAATGATCATGAAATGAAAGCTCAAAAGTGGTAATTGAAAATAGAGGATTCCAATTCTAAACAAGAATTTGACGACGACTCGTTAAATGGTAATTTCAAATTAGAAAAGTGAAGTTTGGACTGAAAGTGCAAAATTACTATTTTACCCTATGACTATTTGCCTTGCCTTAAGAACTCAAGAAGGTCAAAATGGTCATTCCCTCTCCATCATTGGCTGCCGAAAATTGATATACAAGGGGTCAAAGAAGAGTCAAAGCCATAAGTTGTATTATTGGAGTATGCCACATGTCAACCTATGAAGCTCCCAAGCATTAATTACCCCCACCAAACCAAGTCATGTCAAATTAACCTCAATTATGTGTGTGAGACATCCATTAGAAGCCCACATCACCTGTGTATAGCCATCCCACCATTTGCCTTTGATTTTCCTCTTTGTTTTTTCTCTCCACTGAAACTGCCCCAGAAGGCAGAATTCTGCCCTGTCGTTCGGTCTACTCGAACTCCACTTTCCGGCGTCGCTTGGCCATTCTCCGACTACCAGGAGCAAGTTGACATGTTCTTAACAAGTTTTAAGTGATAGATCGAGGTTTCATTGAACGGTTTTTCCCGACCAGCCCTTAGACCAAAATCGGACGGAAATCGCACGAGCTGAGGTAAGGTCTTCGTTCTACCTCTTAGAAACTCCAATTGGCCTCAAATTTTTTAGGAGACCTTCATAACATCTAGTACTAAGGTTGGATGGTCTGTGGCTGCAAGTTTGATGGTGTAAATTAAATTTTTATGGCCGATTATGGGTGATACAAATTTGGACAGATTCTGACCTTGAGGAAGCCGGGTTGTTCCGAGGTCCTTGGAGTGTGGTTTCGCTGCAAATCTCTTGGTGAGCTTTCTAAACATGTAAATGAAGGTCTTAATATGTTTATTGTGTAAAGAGTTAGGCTTGAGATTGAAGTATGGCTCGATTAAGCGGTTAGAATCCAAAATCGATTCTGTTTTGAGGATGATTGCATGCTAGCCGGTTCTGTTGGGGGGTTGATTGAGGAATATTTGGATTTCAATTGACTTATAATGTCTTGTATGATATAATGTGAGGTGTTAGTGGGAAGTGTGAGATATAGATTGAGATTTAGAAGTGATTTATGACAAAATTGGTGCATGAATCTCTAGGTTGTGACTTGCTATGGATATGACCATGTGAACCGAGGACATTAAGGGTTCGAAGTGAGAATTTCCATGTGTTTAATTGTTAGAAAATGTATCTTGAATTGCCAATGGCATGGTTAGGGAAAGATTGTGTTAATGGAATTGAGCATTCCATGAGTTTTTTATTCAAGATTGGTAAATCTTTCTAGGTTAACGAAGAATTCTTGGAGAGTTTATACTTGTGGCCTTGAGGAGATTCACATTGTTTGACATTGTGATCAAGATAAGTGATATCTAAACCTTTACCTTAATGCTAGGACACTGCTGGATGAGTTATTGAATGAATTGAATGACTGGTGAAGTTTATAAATTAAATTGTGCGGGTTTTGATGGCATTGTGAATTCAAGAAGTACAATGTGGAGGATACCGATTGGCCTGTGGCCCCGGTGGTATCGAAGGGTGGTGAACTTGAACGAGAATGAGAATGCCGATTGGCTTGTAGCTCTAGATGGCATTGAATGGCTGTAAGCCTTGAGAATACCGATTGACCTGTGACCCCAGTGGTACATGGATATCGATTGGCCTGTGGCCTCAGTGATGTCAGTTGGTAGAGGTGATGGAGAAACATATTGTGGCTAAGAGCTGAGGCAGTGAGAGTTTATAATATTTGTGACGATTGTGTATTGATTTAAATGTTGTACATGCATCGAGCTTGAACCCTGAGGTTATATGTGATTGAATGCATTATATCTATGCTTGAGTAATTAATATATGTGATTCATCGATGCCTTGCGCCGCTGCATGATTGATTGCCTGCATTTTGATGGCATTTATATGTGTGGTTTAGGGGACTGGTGTTGAGATATAAGTTTAGGTTTCACTTTTTGAGATGTCGATCTCATTCCTTAGTGAGACACCATTTTTAGACCCTAAACCTTAGCCATGCTGCCAATCTGCCTGGGCGATCTAAAGGAGATGACCGCCCTTTTTGATGAGTTCCCTGCTAGAAAGGGTATCGTATATGTCAGGAAGCGCACAACTGTCTGGGTAGATGAAGGAAAGCTGGAACTACAATCCCACCGTTTAGAAGCATGGTTTCGTCAAGTGGATGACAGTAGTTTGATGGGACCCTTGCTGCCTGAGGATGTTGCATGGGAAGCAATTCCAACCTGGTGTCATCCGTCCCGACCAAATATTAAAGTGGATAACCCAGCATCAGCAGGAGGATCAAGGAACAAACCTGAAAAGCCGAAGTCTCCACTGTCTTCTGTGGAGTACATAAATTACATAGAGATTTCTGCTGATGTGATCGAGGCCACCGACGAGGATGACGAAACAGAAGCTGAAACAGAAGAAATTGAGGAAGACACTGAAGAATCTTCCGAGGATATATCATCCGATACTTTTTCTGATTACAATCCAGCTGATGAAGAGGATGATAGAAAGGACAACTCAAGTTGTTCTTTCGAGAAATCCGGTTAAAGGTGTTAGGTGAATTTGGAACTATTTTGGTGTTAGGCTCTAGGAAAAGTATAATAGTAACCTTTGAACCATAGGCCTTAGTTCTTCTTTCCTACTCGAGTGTGCAGTTTTATATTTTCTTGTGTCTTTTCCCTTCCGTTATGTAAACTGAACGTTTGCGGGTTGTATATATATGGTGTGCTTTGAACTTGTTTTATTCCCCTTTTTATCTTTATTGTAAGGCGATGTTACCTTGTATTCCGCGTGTGCATTTCATACCATCCTAGGACGTGTGAGATTCCTGGACCTGAGGTAGATGTAATGAGCTCCAAAAGATGCGGGGCGTTACATCAATTCAGTTATAAATCCTTTAATTTTATTAATTTAGACAGTTTGCCAATATATAGTCATTCAATCTAATTTTAATTAGAAATCGCTGATATGGATGCTTGCCATCCTTCATGGATTGGTTGGCATTGATGTGGACTCCTCTTTGCATTTTTAAAAAAATCTGGTTATGAAATTTTTGAATTTTTTTTCTTTTTGTCCTTTTTTTCTTCTATCTTATTTTTCCTTATTTCTCTGTCGGGGACATATTTCGTCAAAGGAAAACTTAATCAAAATAACATGCAGGTAATGTCCATATTTGTTGTTCAAAATTATGATAGGAAGGAGTTACCTCCAATTAGGGTGGTAGGAGACATGCATGGTCCTAATATCGAAGGGACAAGAAATTTGCATTTCACGCGTGACAAATTTAAGATTAATATGAGATGGAGTATGGTTCATTAGAATCTAAAGTTTAGACTATGATTGGACGGAAATTCCATTTTGAAAAAGTAAATGATTTGAGAAATATTTCGAGCGAGGTAATCTAGGAATGTCACGATATCTAACTCATATTATTTATTGACGTGATTTATATGTCATTACATGCATGCCATTTTTCTCTGCCTATTAATTTAAAGTTTTGGGATGAATTCTCTATCATAATATCGAAGTCTAAATCCATATATTGGGACCCCAATCGTCAAATTACAAGGTCTGATTGCCCTCGGAGTATATATATGTATATTTTTAAAATTTTGCCAAGTGCCATGTGCTTCTCCAGCTAGCAAGGGCAAAAACGGGGTTAACCATTTGAATTGAACATAACGTTGACCAGGTGCAATTAATTGCACGTGGCATTAGAAGTTAAAGCACCTTCTCTCATGGGGAATCTTGCTTCCTCCCATGGCAATTCTCTCATTTTTTATTCACACTAGTTTGATTTACAAGTGTGAAAAACCAAGTGTGAAAACAATTCCTCGTCTCCATCCCAAGAGAGTTTCTTCCGGAGCATCTAGAGGAAATGTTAATAATAATCATGATTTATTCGGGTTAATTTTCCATGTTAGAGGTATTCAATAATTCTGTTGATTCTATGTATATTTCAAGATTGCACGTATATCTCCAGTTGATTGTGCATATCTTGATTGATATATACTACCTCTAATAGTGATCTTATAAAACCACTCCTATAAGTTGATATAATCTTCGACACATTGAATTATGCACAAATTTCTCCTAACCATCTTTTAGGAGTGGTTAGACACGCATTTGGATCCATTGGATTTGGCATGAAACTTTGTTCTAATTAAGAATTTCTAGGACCAGACCGAAACAAAAGTCATATACATTCGAGTTTGCCACTGCAAACGAAAATTCAGGTTGGTAGGGAATCGCAAACAACTCTTTTCGAGGAATAGGCATTAGCTAAATTCAATTCGGAGAAAGATAAGGTCCAAGGATTTAGGGTGTTAGGATTTACAATTACTTTTTAAGTGGGCGAGTTTGAACTGGCCATCGCCTTCTTGGACCTCGCTGGTTCGGGCATGATCAAATATCAAGGAACATTTTAATGACTCATGGACAAAAAAGAACGTACTTAGGCTCGAGATCGAGTTCGGCCCGACGATCCAACCCTATCTTTTCGGCGACCCAAATAGGCGCGGGTTCATTCATTAATCAAGTCTTGTTTGAAAAATATGGCTGCTTCTGAAGATGAATCGCGAGTCTCTCTCTCTCTCTACATGAGGCTTGAATCCATGGTCAGTCGTGGGGGTGTGCAACCAAACTGGATTTATCCAGAACCTGGATTGGACCACCCGAAAAAAAGGGTCTGAAATTGGGTCATATTCAAATCTGTCCGGTTCCCAGGTCTAGGTGAAAGCCCACCTGGAACCTAGGCTGATTTTGGAACCATTTTTTAGCTGTTGTTTAAAAAAGATACCCTAGTTTCTCACTTGTCAACCTTGCCTCAACCGGTTTTGTACTAAATGAATTAACTCGTGATATCACTCTTGGAGGAGGAGTTATGAATATAAGTTTCAAAGTGGGTTTCGAGTCTTTTGACTGGAGAGATTATTAGCTAATTTTGGTGGTAATGCGATAGGAAGACTTGCACCTATTAAGTTAGCATTCGGAAGGATCATTGTTGCTTTTGGTGAATTGTAACTTCTATTTCTCTTATTAAGGATTATTCCTTTCGGAGGATCATACTATTTATCTATTACTATTTTTTGGACTATGGCTTTGGTGGATTATCATTTTTGTTTCTAATATAAGAAATTATTGCTTTTGGCGAATAGTAAGTTTTATTTTTCATCTTATACTTTGGATCATTTCATCGCTAATTATATTATTTTGCTGAAAAAATGATTATATTACTTTGAATAGTAAGTTTTATCTTAGGCTGCATTTGGTCGTCCGTATAAAACTCGGGATATGATATGTTTTATCATGTCCTGTATTTGGTAGGTGTCTCGAATAGTATAATGTCGGATATAGAGAGTATATAACCCGAATAACAAAATCTGTGGAGGGAGTAGGATAAGGTCATAGAGGATTTATCTTATCCGTTATATAAAATTTAATTTTTAGAAGCCCTACCTTAGGGTTCCCTTTCTCAATCTTCGGATTCCTAAGTAGAAAAGCTTGTCGGTCCCTCCTTCTGTGTCATCGACACTCCGTCTTCTCGACCCCATCCCCGCGGTACGTTTGATTTCCTATCTCCATTTCTTCCTTTTCGTCTCTTCTACTGTTTCTGATCTGTTGTTGCTAAAATAGTCTCTACCTATCGGGGTTGCTGGCAAAATTCACTGATTTTCCTCCATATCAATACGTTTGGTTGGGTTGGGTTATTACGTGACATATTTGTGGTGTCAATGAGGTTTTAAGTGTGCCGTGGCTTTTGGTGGGATGCTTTGTGGGACGGTACTTGAAATGCACTAGGGATTGAGCCGAGAGGAGCATCGGATTGGATATCTGGATTCTGGTTTTCGTGATTCTAGTTTTAGTGATTAAATTCTGGGTGATTAGGAATAGGCTGATGTTGATTTGGATCTATCTCTTTTCAAGTGCAAATGTGTTCGTTTTGCTTAAAATTCCAAGATCAGGAGAGTAAGAAACCAGGTATTTTGATGGAAATATTCTTAAGTTATAGGTTTAGTTTCCCGAAATTGGTAGTGGCTATAATTTTCCTTGGTTGAAGATAGATTAGGAATTATCTAGATATAAAGGGTGAAATCTTTGTAAAAGACGCACTTTGGCTTCCATTGCTTGACTCAAACGAATGTATGTACACGTGTCTTTTGCAGGAAATTTCGAGAATGCTACAGTTGAAGGTCTAGTTTGTATTTGCTATTATCTAACCTCCTGATGTAATTTTTTTTCCTTTATTAGAAATGGATCACAATGAGAGAGAAGAAATTTTTAGCATTTTGATATCAGAGTAGATGAATCTGCATATGTTGCTTTTGTGTATGACGTATATGATTGTGGCATCAAAGCTGCTGAAAGGCACTACCATAAATATATATTGAAGGATCACACGTTTTTTAAAAGGCAAGCTTGTTTAGATCACCTTGATTGCCTCATTAACAGTAGTGACATGAATTGTGTGGAACAACTTAGGATGGATAGACATACATTTATCTACTATGCGAGTTCACGTATGGGTTAAAAGAAGACGGAATTGTGACTATAGAAGAACAAGTGGCACTGTTCCTACATATACTTGTCCATCATGTGAAAAATCGTGTTATCAAGTTAACATTTATGAGGTTCGAGGAGACAATAAGTAGGTATTTTAACTTAGTTTTAAGTGTTGTATAAGAATACATAGTGTGCTTCTTGTGTCACCTAAAGCAGTTCTAGAGGAATGTACCGATGAGAGATGGAAATGGTTTAAGGTATGTTTGCCTTGCTATTACATGGATTAATTTATTACTTTAAGCATAAGATTATTATGTTAATTTCATGTTTCTAGGGATGCTTAGATGACACATACATTAGGGTATGTGTTCTAGAGGTTGATAAATCAAGGTACCGAAATAGAAAGGGTGAGATAGCTACCAATGTGTTAGGAGTTTGCTCACGTGACATGAGATTCGTATATATTTTTCATGGATGAGAAGGCTTAGCAACAAATTCTAGAGTGCTTTGAGATGCTTTAGTTAAACCCAATGGTCTAAAGATTCCCGTTGATAAGATAAGCCCTTATCAATATGTTACATTATTTAACGTGTAGGTTTTGACGATTCTAAGATAATTAATAATATTATCAATTTTTATTAGGTAATTATTATCTAGTAGATGCCGGATACACAAATGGGGGGGGAGGGGGGGCTTTCTTGCTCCTTATAGAATCACTCGATACCACTTATCCAAGTGGAGAGAAGGTTGTATGCCAAATTCAACATGAAGCATTTTCAAGCTAGAATGTCATAGAAAGATGCTTCGTTTTACTAAAGTTACGGTGGGCTATTCTTAGGAGTCTATCTTTTTATCCAATTCAAGGTCAAATTATTATAGCTTATTGCCTTATACACAACTTGAAAAGAAGAGAAATGACTATTGATCCAATGGAGGCACAATTAGATGAAGTTGCCAACACCATTGAAGATGTGGAAACAATTAATGTTCTTGAGCCATCAGATCATTGGACAACATTGAGGCCAAATTTACAAATACAAATATTTAATGAGTCGAATACAAGTCAAGGACATGGATGAGTCGCCTGATTTGACATTGTTCCTTGTCTCATTTGTTTCTAATTACTGCAAATCTAGGACATGAAGAAAAATATTCCTTATGTAATGTTTGAGTTATGGTTACATTTTAAATTTTTATTATTATGTTGTCTTTATCCTTAAATTTCCTCTACCGTGCTATCCTCTATCATTAAATTTTGTAAAATTACAATGAGATGTTTAGGAATGGAAGGTAACGATTTTAATTCAACTCAAGGAAGGAGAACAAAGAGAGACCGTTGTGTGTGGACGATAGATGAAAAAAATACACTTCTAGATGGTCTTGAAGAACTAGTTGCGCGAGGAATGAAAGCTGATAATGGCTTCAAAAATGTTACATGATTATGTTAGAGAAGTGATTTGAAGAAAAGTTTCCTGGTTCTGGCATTAAGGGTAACCCTCATATTGAGTCCAAAATGAGAAACTTGAAAAAGTTGTATAATCAGATTTGTGACTTGAAGGATCAAAGTGGCTTTGCATGGGATTAAAAAAATAGTATGTTGATATTTATTCGAAAGATAGTTGGCAAAAATATTACAATGTTAGTGTTACTTCTTCTATTGTTCTTCTTTACAACTTGTTTCTTTAAAAAAAATAATATATTTTCTTTGTAAGCCTACCCTGGAGATGCTTCTTTGAGAGGAAAGTCCTTCCCTCATTATGATCGACTAGCAACTGTATTTGGAAAAGATTGTGCCAAGGGAAATCTCAGTGAAAACCCTTCAGAAGCTCATGCGGCTATAGATAATGAAGAAGGTGAGAATCATTATGACATGCCTACCACTCGTGCAAGTAAAACTTACCGCCACTATCATCTTCTCAAATGCAAAATGTTGCTGATCCTTCAAGAAGAAAAAGGGCTAAAGCAAGTGACAAGTGGGATGCTGGGTTAATTGAAATTGCAAGCAATTTTGATTCTTTATGGAAAAAGCTAACGAGAGGATTGAGATGATTGCTAGCCGCATCGGACATGCTAAAGATTTGGATGACAACAAGAGAAAAATCAATGAAGAGCTTCTTAAGATGTCTCTAGATACCATGGACAGAATAAAATTGTGCAGAAAAATTGTGAAGGATCCTGATAATATTCATCTTTTTTTTTATGTCAAGAAGATGATAGGAAGGCATTTGTGGACATGCTTCTCCAAGAGATGATAGAAGAGTAATGTAGTGTGCAGTCTCTTTTTGCTATTTTTAGACAATGAACAACATCGAATAATGTTGATTTTACTATTTGTTGAAATGCTTTAGTTTTTTGGAATGTGTTATTTTTTGTGAAGTTTGGACCTTTATTCATAGTTGTTTCTATCTGCTTGTTGTGAAGTTTGGAGCTCTATTTGTTTCTTGTGAAGTTGTTTCTATTTGCTTCTTGTGAAGTTTCTTGTGAAGTTTGGAGCTGAATTCAATGGATGATAGAAGAGTCTCATTTGTTTCTATTTTCATTTTTTTTGCAAAGAGGTTTGAAAATATAATAAAACGGGCATATTTTCAAGTTTATTTGTGTATGAGAACGTTATTTTTATAGTAATAAGATCCAAACATTTCATGAGCGTCACTGCTGAGACCTAAATTTTGGCTTATCTTTTTACTCATTTATTTTGCATAAAAAATTAGGAATTAATTTTAGTTCTTACAAAAAATAATCAGATCATTTTTCATATTTATTTTTAGCATCATATTGCATTACATTCATTTACATTTAATCGGATCGGAGGTGCAAAATGAATTGAAACTGACGAACGGTGTACCAAAGCTCAAAGAGCATAATTCGTCAAAATAGGAGGAAATTTTAAAAAAAAATCATCAAGGTCTTAACGTCTAATTTGAGCTTAAATCAGCCCATTTAATGTTTAATTTGGGAAATGCCTTTTAATTAAAATGCCCATTAATTAAGAAAAAAAGGCTTTATGGAGAGAATATTTTATCTCTAAACCAATTTGCGACTATCCAAAGTTGAGGGACGACTTTAGAAATAATGAAAATCATGTGAAACCCTAACTCACTATTATAAATAGGTGATTCAGGGTTTTACATCAGGAAGAGGCCAATTCATTATTCATACACGGCTAAAAAAAGAAGCCCCGGAGAGAGAGAAGAAAGTGTGCGAGAGACGCAAGGAAAGACGAGAAAAATTGGGCGATCAAGCTCCCTATAGCCGTAATTCTTCTTCCAATGAAGACGTTTGGGCTACTATGTGCACAGAAAGATGGTAGAAAAGGACGAAAAGGAAGTGTCTCATATCCCTCATCTCGTTATTGCAAATCTCACAACATTTTCTTTCTTTATTTCTATTTCTTTTGCAGAAAAATCATAGTCCTATCAACATGTCTTCTGGTCAACGTCTGTTAGTCAAGGACCAGTTCACATTTTTTTTTTTTTATCTTTCTACAGGTCTCGCAGTTTTCTAAGCGCCACCACGAGCATCCACAGTTGCTATCACTGTGAGCCCAAGACCACCACCATCGCCCTCGCTGCGCCTTTGTGGATCCGAAACTGCCAATTTTCGTTCTCAACAGCCACAGCAGTCCCGCCATCGTTCGTAGAACAGTAACGAAGCCTCAATCCAAGACACGACAATCTTCAAGGAATATTAGCAAAAATCCTCCTGTTCCGACGGTGCCATCTTTTTCGGGCAAGCTTCTTTTTTCTTTTGTAGGTTCTGAAGTGGTGGTTCACAAAGAGATTACATGGCAACAAAAGGACGAAGAGAATAAGAAAAAAAGTTGTCTCCTTGTGGACATATTCTGAGCTCATGGCACCAGTGAGGCCAAGAAGGAAAAAGACTGTTTCTTTTACAGGTCAAATGGAACGATGACCATCTGGCCAGTCTCGTTCGTAATCCACCTGCAAGCACCGTGGAGCACCATCATCGCACGAGAGTCCCTGTCCGACCTACAGTCCACGAGTCGATTGTGATCCGCAAACCGATTTGATTTCATTTCAAAATTCAGAAAGAGAATATTCATTGGATAAGGTAATATCTCTTATCGTAATTGATTCGAAATATTTGTTACCTTATATTTGTGTATCTCTAACAATTTCTTGCAGATAATATTACATATATCTGAAAACATGTAAATCCTTGAGGATTGGATGATATTGTGTTAGCGATAATACAATACTATCCTATAATTTAAATTAGGTGCTTATCCTTAGGTAATGAATTTTATTTTTGCATCTTATCTTATCTTTTTATTTTACATGCATCTCATGTTTATGTTACTTTGGTTGCTAAAATTTACATTTAAATAAACAATCATGCCCATAATTAATGCTCTATCATGCCTTGTCCCTTTGGAATATGTATATCAATGCACGCAATTTGATTGAAGTATGATCGTGTTTGAATATACATGAGTTTTATACATCAAACCCTCTATTTTGAGGGGCATATTGATAACTCCAAAAAATTCCATGGTTTGCCCTATGTATACAGGAGTGACGGTAATTCTACATATAATCCGTTCTCTAGCCCTGATCCAAGGGCAAGTTATGTCGGAATTTTTGGAATTTAAGGTGAATTATGGGCAATATTGTTTATTTTTGCTCAAATTCTTGTGTTTTTCATTTTTAATTAAGTTCCTAAAAAATATCAAAAAGATGACACCTCTTTCTTAAGGTAGATTACATTTTTTTTATCATCTTTTACATAAAAATAACATTCAATATAAATTGAGATTTTGAGAAGTCAATTTCTTAAGTTATAATTAATGTTGTTTTCACATTAGCATAGTTTTTGCTATCATTTTTCATAAATCCGAAAATTCATAAAAAAAAAATACCATATAGCATATAGCTTAGAATCATACTTGCCATGTCTTCCATGTCATATGTGACGTTCTGATTTTCCTGTTATTTCGAGACTTATTAATGAGAATGTATCGTATCTCGTTCGGATCTGATTAATCTCTAGTTAACTAACCAAAAGTAAAAGGCTAACACGCTACAAGGTACGTGGACCTAGGGGACTCGGATAGGAAATTGCACTTTGACCACAAGGATTGCCGAAGGAGTATTTAGATCCATTAAAGGCCAATCTAAGAATGATTAAGGAATGCATTGCTAACGTTATACGATTGGAGCGCGGGTGATGTCATTTAACCAATGTATAATTTGTAAAATTTTCCTAAATCGAACGATGACGATCGAGACCGTCGGAACTAGTAATAGACCATTGCAATTACATGATAACCAAAGTCGCCATGAACTGACGAGCCTTAAGTGTGATGAGAATCACAGAGTAATGTCTGCAAAAGCAGCCCGTTAGTTCGGAATATTCTAAAAATTTCATTTGTCAGAGAAATGACCTAAGGACGAGTCTCGAAATTGGAAAATGAAAAATCAAGAATCCCAACATTTTAATTTAATTGGACGTCGCCTCATCGAAGAAAATTTGAATTAGAAAAATGAAGTTCCGGACGACGAGGGTGAAATTACCATTTTGCCCCTCAAAGTTTAGCCTTATCTTTATAAATGAATGAGGGCATTTTGGTCATTGACCTATCCCCCAAGACTGTTGAAAATTAGAAGAAGTAATGTCCAATGGATCATCAAAATGATTATTGTGAAGACATGTGTCAATAGATTGAGCTTTGGCATTAATCGGTGATCTTTTTACCTACCATTCTCACTTGTTGACCAAGCCAATTGGTGTATAGCCCCATCTCTCTCCTTGCTCAGTCGAAACAGCCATTTTCATCATCTTCTTCTTCTCCTTCTTCTTCGGCCGAGAACTCCCCTGCACCACCGAACCGCTGCCACTCCTTCGCAGCCGTCGACCGCCACGCCCGACGACCACCTGACCTCACGCCGACCACTAGCCCCTAGCCCTGTCTCTTGCCGATCATCTCCAAGTGGAAGCTCGACATTTGGACATCGGTGGAGCTTCGGCTAGCCATTTCCTCGAAAGCCGACGGGTTTCGTCGTAGCAGAGGGTAAGTTTTCGTTTAGCCTCGTTAGAACCTCGGTTTGCTTCAAAATTTCGACCAAATTTTGTGGACATATAGAACACTTGTATATTGAGTTGAGGTAGCAAGTTTGGCTAAATTTGATGGAGAATTGATGATGAAATAGTGTTGTGTTCGAAAAGCAGAAACTGACTGACGGTAGGACTTGAAGAACCGGGGTTGTTCGTGTATTTACGAACGTCGCCTCGCCCTCAAATTTTCGATGAGGCTCTATAACATATAGGACTATATGTTAGTAAGTGATTTATGTGAGGAATTAAGGTTTAAGGTGGAATTGTGGGATGTTTTGAGGGCGTGATGGCAGAACCGAAATTGCCCTGTTTCGGTTTGCGCCAATTGGATTCTTAAGGGCTATTGGGGTGGTAACCATGCCTTGAATTTATCGTTATGATATCCTAAGATGTTTATTAGGATATTATTAAGATATATGCTTAGTGGTTCGATAATTGGGCGAGAAAAATTGATGAATTGGTTGGATTTTTCTAGGATATACGGCTGCCCTGTTTTTGGACCCTAAAGGCCTTAGTGAGTTTGGAAGGAAGATTTTGCTAAATTAAGCCAAAGGTAAGGAGTTTTTAAATCTTGGCTAGGAGGATAGGCCTCGATTGGATGATTTAGTTGTGAATTGGATGAATTTTTGTGAATTTATTGTGTGGTTGTTAGATGTATATCATTGTGGATTGGTGAATGTGAGTATGCTTGTGAATGCATATGCTCTGTATTGAATGCCAATTGTGAGTAATGAACTTGATTGCCTCGCATGTCGTAGACTCTTAGCTCAATGCATGAGCTTGTACTCAATCATGAAGTCTTGAATTGGAAAGGAATTTGACAAGCTTGGTAACTCTTAGCACCTTGATGCGTAATGTTGCGGGGTTGTGATTGCTAATGTCTTGATGCGTTGAGACGCGAGACGATATTATTTATGTGTCGACACAAGCCTGGAATGGCATTAAGAACCTGATGCGTTTAATGCGGGCTCATGTTGATGATAGTTTGAGACGTAATGACGCAGACCGAGCCTAAGGCGTTTTGACGCGGGCATGAATTATGAGACAATCTGGAGGATGGAACGTACAACTGAACCTTGTGTTTCCATGCCTGACATGAGTGATAAGTTATGTTGATATGCTTGCATAATTATTAGTCGTTTATCATCATATGGCATGTTATGACTGATGATTGTCTCATATTGATGAGAGTGTGTGCTTGCTCATTGTCTACGTTCATCTGGGTGTACTGTCAGCCTAACATAGAATTAAGTCTTATCTTACGAAGATGTGAATCTCACTCCGTCGTGGGACCTTACTTTTCAGACCCCAAACCCTGAAGATGTTACTGACTCGTTTAGGCAATCCAAAGTAAATGACTGCATATTTTGATGAGTTTCCGGATGGTTGGGGTACCGTGTATGTAAGGAAATGTATAGTTGTGTGGGTCGATGATGGTGGTATGGATTGGAAACCACATAGGTTTGATGCCTGATTTCGTAGGATAGGTGAGGTTACTACTGGTCCTTTGAATTCCACGGAGGTGCCTCGAGAAGTCATTCTTAGTTGGTGTCATCCCACTCGGGATTCTGTGGAGGTAAAAGTGTCTGTAGCTGGCTCGAGGAATATACCTAAGAAGACCCCAACCCTAGAGTACACTAATGAGGTTATTGAGATCGATGCCTCGGAGGACGAGCTGGAGGATGATACGATGTATAACACCGTGGATGTGCGTTCTGAGATCTTTTTGGACTACGAGCTAGATGGGGATGCAGATGAGACTGGCGATTCTGGCGGTTCAACCTAGGGGTTTTCTGCTTTTACTTGGCTGTCTTTTGATGACCCTATTTGGTCTGTGATCTTTTGGGAACTTAGAACTGTTGTTGTCTTTTGGTTAAGTCCCGATCACCTCAGTCCATTAGTAGGTTTAGCTGATCTGCGCTTTTGTAAGAACTTATGTTGATGTTTATATATATTATGTCATCGCTATCCAAGTTCCCATTGATATATATACGGAGGTGTTATTCATATTTCATTTTCGCATGCTTGGTTACATTATGCATCTTTCGACAAGCAAGTCCTATGATTTGAGAGTAAAGATAAGGGAGTTGCGCGTTCGTGCTTGGGGCGTGAGGCGTGACATCATGCATACATATTTTTACCATGTCATTTGCATTAGCATTACACCTAACAAAAGAAAATCTTAAATCATCAAATCAAGAATGTGTTCATGAAAATTAGTACTGTAAGGGCATTAATTGAAAATTAATGTAACCAAATTTCCGAACTCATTTTCTATGGTTTGTAGAAATAAAATAGTCCTCCCGCTATTTTATTTAGGTTTATAATTGACTTACTAATAATGATTAATAGCGGCTCCAATTTGATACATTTTTTTATTAAATGAACTTAAACTGCGATTCAGTAGTACTAGGAAGAGTCCGAATTAGGTCAGTTAATTTAATTATCTTGATAATCCGTTAACTTGAAATTTTTCATTTTAGGTCGTGACAATCACGTAGGGGCATATATGTCATTTATATTGATATATAGTTTCTACCAAATGCAGGAGAGGAGAGTATATGAGAATATCCGACTTTGAATTCGCAGTTCACCAAACAATGGATAAGATATGTCCAAATCCTTGTATTTTTTATCATATCCAATCCAATCCTAATCAAAAATCCCGACGACCAAACGCAGCCTTAGGGTGTGTTTGTTTCAAGGAAATTAATTTTCGAGAATTCATTTTCTAGGAACCATTTTCTCAAAAAACGATTTGTTTCCATTTTGTTTAGTAATATTTTACCGAAAATATTTTTCGGTGTTTGATTCTCATTTGGAAAACGATTTCAATCTCATCAATGAGACTGTTCTCAATACTGAAGAGAGGCAAAGGGTCAAGAGAGCTAACGTGAACTGATCCCAGTCGCTGGTTCTGGCCCTGGTCTCGATCCTCGGCTCCGATCCTACTCCTAGCCCCAATCCCCAGTCCCTGGCCTCGGCACCGGCCCCGGTCCCGATCCCTGACCCGATCCTAATCCCAATCCCCGGCCCTTGCCCAGGTCCCGATCCCGATCCCCGGCTCTGGCCCCTGCCCAGATCGTGATCCCGGGCCCCGGTCGTCGGCCTCGACCCCTGTCCCCGGCCCCAATCCCCGGCCCTAGCCCCTACATCGGCCTTTGTCCCTATCCCTGGCCTCGACCCCGACCCAGATCCCGGTCCGGTCTCCGGCCTCGATCCCCACCTCTACCCCCATCTCCGGCCCTGTTGTCCGTCCCCTACCCCGACCCCGGTTGCCAGTCCCCCGGCCTTGGCCCCGATCCTGGTCTCAATCCTCGACCTTGACACCGGCCCCGATCTCGATCGCGGGCCAGGCCCCAGTCTCGATCCCGGTCGCTGGCCCCGACCCCGATCACCAGCCTCGGTTGCCGGTCCCAATCGCCAATCCCGATCCCAATCCTGACCCCGATCCCGATCCCCGGCCCTGACATCGGCCTTGGCCCCGGTCCCGACCCCGACCCCGGGGTGCTCAGCTTTGGCTCCAGTCTCGGTCCTTGGCCCCAGTCCCAATCCCCAGCACCGACACAGATCCTCGCCCCCGACACCAGCCTCGATCTGGGTTATGGTCGTCGGCCCCGGCGTTGGCCCCGGTCGCTGGCCTTAGCCATCGGCCCCGGCCCCTGCCTAGGTCGCCAGTCCCGACCCCGGTCACGGTCGTCGGTTCGGGCCCTCATCCCTGTTCATGTCCCTGTCTCGGCCCTGATCTTCGGTCCTCGACCTCGGACCCGATCCCGATCCCGATCCCCGGCCCTAGTCGCCAGGACGCCAGCCCCGGTGGCTGGTCCTAATCATCGATCCCGTCCCCAGTCCCGATCTTGGTGGCCAACCCCTGTCTCCGGCCTTGGCCTAGTCCTTGTCTTAATCCAGATCCCGATCCCAATCCTGATCCAAATCCAGATCCCCGGCCCTGGTTCCCTCCTTCTGTCCTCGGTCCCGACCCCAAGGTCCTTAGCCCCGGTCTCGGTCCTTGGCCTCGGTTCCGATCTCCGGCCCTGACACAGATCCCCAGCCTCGACATTGATCCCCGGCCCCGATCCTGGTCGCCGACCCAGGTCATTGGCCTTGGTCTCCAGCCCTGGCCCCTGCCCAGGCCACCGGTCCGACCCTGGTCTCAATCCCTTGTCTCCAGCCCCGGCCCCAATATCGGTCCCTAGTCCCCAGCCTCGCTCTCGGTCCCTGGCTTCGGCCTTGGGGTAGGTCTCCGAGATCAGCCCCAGCCCCATTTTCAAAAAAAAAAAATGAGAGACTCAAATTTGTGAAAATGTTTTCAACTTTTTATTTTGGGGAATTCACTTTCTTATTTTAATGAATAAAATCTTTGTTGACTGGAAATTACTTTCTGTTGACCAAATCATTTTTCGTGAACCAAACGGATGAAGTTCAGAAAACAATTTTTCTGAAAATACTTTCTCCGAAACAAATACACCCTTGGTGTCAATGTGATACCAAAATCATCACAAAGCCTACAGGCTCAAGCCCAGTGTAAGCTTCTCGAAAATGAAGGAACCGTGGGCCAGCCAATTCAAAGCACATCAAAATCAGTCCTCGATCACCATCGATGCATCTTTATCTTTTACGTGAATAATAAGTATTTGCATGTGTCATTTTGACTTTTAAAGAAGTCACCAAAGAGTTACAATGATCATTTTGCAAAACCGACCCTAAAACAAGATGAGGCATTTTAAAGTAGAGCAGTAAATGGCATACATTCTTGAAAAATAGTTGTGAATATCGGTCGGCCAAGGAAGCCGAGTGATCACGACATAATGAATTGGAAATTATCGTAAATTCTAATTTAGTGCATTTACGTCGCCATAGATCGTGTTTATTAATTAGTAATTTAAATGTTTCATGACAAAATAAGTGTATTTTTTAAAATATTATTTTTTGGGTTTTATTCCCAAAAAACAAATCTTTTGGTCTAGTGCCTATTCTCCTACACGATTTTTTTTTTGTTTAAAAACAAACTAAATTTTCGCTCCAGTCCCAAAATTCAGCACAAACTTTCTTTTGTATAAAAAAATTACCAACTTTAACTCCAATCGTAAATCTATCCCAGATAAAACATTCTTGTTAGTCATTTCTAATTTTCATAATTTCATATTAAAGAAAAATTTCATCTTAGAAATGATTTTCAACGTTACCATGGATTTGTTAGCAATGTAAAATTGCCATGTCAAACAACTAATGATGATTTTTGGACGAATGATTGACGGGGCATATTAGGAACTAGAGTTAAAGTTAATGATTTTTTTAGGCAAAACGATGTCAAAAATGTCAAAGTTTGTATACGGTCCTCACTTTATTGTCTATTTTTTTCGGATTACCTAAATGTCAATTTTTTGAAAAATAATTATTTGAGTGTGAGCTCTAGTCTACTTGGTCGGAAATCTTATGTGGCATTCTTGTATTAATAACTTAATCATATGTGGCTTGCTGGAGGATCTAGTTAGCAATAAGCTAAAAGTTAAAAAATATAGTAAAAAAATAAAAGACTAAAAACTAAGCTTACAAACTTAAAATAATAGTTTTAATAAAAGGAAATGAAAGGGGTTGCAGAGGCGAGAGCTGTGGCTTGCACAGCCCTCGCCTACAAGCCCTAATTATTTATTTTTATTTTATTTTAATATTTTAGCTTATTTTTAAATTAAATTTGATTTTTAAAACAAAAAGTTGGCTTATTTTTAAGTTAGAAGTCCATGTGGACTGAATTTTTAAAAAATTCGCCATGTGGACTGAATTTCTCAAAAAAAAAAAATGCCATGTTGACTATTTTTTAAGAAAATTGCCACTTAATATGACAAAACTCATAATATATGACAAAACTCATAATAAATGACACATAATTAGTTTGGTGAAATTTCTCCGATTTGGCACTTAAATGCTATTTTTTCTCCGATTTAACACTTAAGTTGACATCACACACAAAATTTAGTATTTCGGGTGTTCATTTGCCATTTTTCTGCTCTCCCATTATTGACTCCTAACACCCCTTGTACCTTATCCCTTGGCACTCCACTCTTGAGTTAAGATTATTTCTTACCCCTTTTTCTTCGTTTTATTTTGTTTCAATTGGCTAAAAGACACAACTACCGACATCACTGTCAAAGAGCTTTTTTTCACCCCCGGTGGATTCTCCCACATCCGTTACATTTCAAACAACTTAATTCAAAACTACCCCTCCTTCCCCGTTGTTCTAATCTAAGCAAGCACCAATCATATGTCAGAATAAAGAAAATTCGGTTTTATCTACAAACTGTTTAATTTATTTTCATAGGTTATCTTCATGATGATGATTTTTTTTAACTTTGATTTTCAAAACAAATTTACAAGAATTTACTCAAAGATTGAATATTATTGTCAATATGCGCATTATACACGATTAATTCATCTTTCATTGTATTGTTTTGTTTAGTGCAGTCATTATGGAGGACAATATCGAAGAGGATCTAAATTGGTTAAATGTATCTATCGATAGTGAAATTGTGAATGGAGAACAACAATCAATCATGTCAACAAGTTTATTTGAAACTTTAGCTGGTAATTTTCTAACGAGGGATGATATCTTGAGTTGTGTGCGGACGTATCTTCTTGCTCGATGTTATATTATCTCTATAAAAAGGTCAAAAAAGAGAGGCAAATATGTTGTCCTCGATTGCAATAGGGGAGGTAATTATCGTGATCCACGTATTGTTTCTATTGCATGTTAGAGAAAAAAAAAATGGATCCCGTATAATTGACTGTCCTTTTGAAGTTTATTGCTATAAAAATAAGAACGGATCATGGTCACTCAAAATATTGAATACATCAAACAATCATAACCCTTCGAGTGATATGTTTCGACATCCTACTTATTGTCACTTTTCTGAAGTCAAAGCTTCACGTGTGAAAGAGATGTCTAAAGTCAGTCTACCCCCTTGCCAATTTTTTTTTCTCCTCCCAAAGTTGAAGCTATTGCTAAAGTTATTTCCAACATGAAAGTGAAACTCCATCCTGAATACCTGAATGGTGGTACTATGTCCAAGGGTTATTGGAGGAGCTTTGTACAGGTGACCATTAGTTTGGAAGAGTAGACGTATGTTTGACCTAGGCCGAATTACTGTAAATCTGAATGCATAAATCTCTATATCTCTATATGTGGCTTTAATCGTTTGATAGAAGCATCAAAGACGTATTAGCAGCATATTCTTGTATTTATCATTTCGTTCCTGCATGTATCAACTTGATTCTGTTTCATTTCACAAAAAATTTTCAAGTTGCATCTTTTACTCTACTCGCCCCTCTAGGTTATATCAATAGCCATAACAAATTCATCTTGAAAGACGTATTCTACGGTTGAAGCTTCTCACACTATGACAATGAAAATTATTTGTATTGCGCGATTCAGGTAAAATATTTTTTCCCAATAGAGCAGCCTTTTCCGGGAGCCAAGCGGCTTTACAGTCAATTTCTTTTATTAAATTGCATATGCAACTTGTTGTTATTGGTGTATATAAGATAATTTTCTTTTCATTTAAGGTTCTATGAAAATTCTTATGCATTTGGAATTGACACAAAAAATATGCGTTTGCAAATTGGTCAAGTGGGTTCTCTTCTAATGCAATTACAACTGCCACAATTTATTTTCAATAGCTAATTACACATGTAGATAGTGTTCTATGTAATAATGCTTAGGGAGCATTTTCTTTTGTATTTTTCATAATTATTATGAATGTTCAGAATTTTTCATGAGCTTAACTTTTTCACAGTTTTTACTTTTTTTGGAAAGCATCTTTTAGAACATTATGTAATGATGGCATGAAAAATATATGGAAATTGGACTAATAGGTTCGCTGATTAGAGTTATGATTAGATGAGGTGTGTACAAAAACTGGTAGATGGTTCTTTTCACTTTAAATTATGCTTATATATTTTTTTGAATAATAGTTTCCTAGTAAAAAAAAGAGAAATATCAACTTATTAACGCAATAATTTGTTAGATATCTACCAGATAAACTATTCTTTTGGAAAAGATGAATGCAAATTTTGTTCCAAATGGAAAATGAAAAAGAAAAAATCAAAAGAGAAAGAAAAGAAGGTGAGAAATAATCTTAATCGACAGTGAGCCCCTCATTTTGCCTTAACAAATGTTATTTGAAAGGAGGATTGATAGTTTCTTCCCTAATAATATCGAAACAAAAGAAAAAAGAAAGGAAGAAAAATGCTAAATTACGAGTAGGACCTACAAGTGATAATGTAGTCAAATCAATATTTGGGGGCTAATAGGGGATAAAAATAGCGCGAGCCATATTTTTGACAAAAAAAAAATACGAGGTAGATTTGAAATGTAACTAAAGTTGATTTTTTTAATTGAAAAATTCAAGATAGATTTGAGCCTTGACTTGAAATTGAGATTTCTTTTAGGAAAATGGCCAGGTTTATTTTAGGGAATATTCCAAATCAAAGACTAAAGTGATCATTCAATTTTTTCAAATAAGCGTATGAAGTAAATGTTATTTCAAATAAGAGTTTGGAGTGATCTCATTTTCTCAAATAAAAACATGAAGCGGATCTTATTTTAAATAAAAGACTGAAGTGGTCATATAGTCTTGGATAAGGACTTGACCTTTCTTTCACTTTTCGCTTTCATTTTTCCTTTTTCTTCCTTTTTTTCGTTTGTTCTTTCTTTTTCGTTGATGCCCGATATCTGGCGATGCCTAGAGTTGGCTGGGAGAGGGCCGATCTCTTTTGATCTAGCATGGGCCACCCTTGCCTGGATGAGGGCCTCGCCTTGGGCAAGAGTCACCCTCGCCAGCCCCGAGCGAGGGTTGCAGGGGCCCTCGTCGGGCGTTGTAAATAGAAAAAGGTAACGTGAAAACGAAAAGGAAAAAGAAGAACAAAAAGTTAAAATTAAAATTTCCTTTGGATGAAAATGTCATTGATTGGCGAGGGAGACCCATATTTGAAAATGTTGTTGTCAGTTCAAGCTATTATTTGAAATTCGCATGGCTATTTCAGGCCCTTACTTGACTCTTCCATGGTAACTTTAGGCACTCAATTGAGATCGATACGGTTACTTTGAACCTTTATTTAAAATAAAATTAATTTAAATTCTTTATCCAGAAAATAATGGCAAGCTGCTTTAGGAAATGTTCCATTATTTACGCACATGATACGTGTGCGCGTTTACCGGACTTCCAAAAGTCAACGGTGATTTGGCAGAGAGTGTGCAAAATATTGACAAAAAAAACAAAGTTGTGCAAAATAAAATGCCCGTGCGGGGTCATCTGTTCCCACGCTTCTGCAACTACCGTGGAATCATAGAATGTTCTCTCTCTCCCCCTCTCCTCCCTTTTTTAGCGAAAGTATGGCGATGAGTCCCCATCTTTTTCTGGGGTGCTATCATTAACGAACGCGCATTCTCACCAAGCCGCAACCACCATCGTCACCTAAAAAAGAACGGCCTCTCACCTGCCCACCGCCACCCCCCGAAAGCCTCAAAGATTCCTCCTTTCTTCTCTTTTCTTGCTCCTCTGCCTCGTCTCTGAATCTTCGCGCCGCGCCTGAGGTACCCTTCTCAGCACTCAATCTGGGTAGATTGGATTGATGGTGATTGTCTTTTCCTGTTTGGAATACGATTCTGGGGTTGAACTCTCGCTTTTTAGCCGTTTCTTGATCTTCGTCTCTGATTTGTGGATTGATCTCGTCGTTGGTAGGGTGCGCGTAGATAGCTTTGGCCTGAGAAAGATGCTGTTTTTCGATTTGTGATTGTATTGGCTAAAGTTCTTTGCCTTCTTTCTCGTCGCCTGAAGAATCCTATGAGATTAGTGCTGCTTCTCGTGTGTGGAAAATATCATTAGATGATGATGGCACGAGTGAATCGTGAGGAAATTACTGTTTTTATGATTTTAGCTCTGTTCTTCGGGTTGGAGAAATGCGGTGAACTCGAAAGATGATGTTCTTTATGACCAAATCTCATCTGATTAGATTCCCATGAGTCACTAGTTCTGCTTGGTTTGTGGGGACTGTCGTTAATGACTTTGGATATAGGGACACTTTGTTCCTCGTCTTTTATTCTATTATGGCTGTTGCCAGCTTTGAAGCTTGTGCTCAAATCTTAGTTGCGTTTACTGTCCCTAGTGAGTGGGGACAATAGCCTCAATCAAGCCAAATCTGCCTGAAATGTGATGTATTTCTTGGAAACACATTCCAACTAAGGGCAATATAGGAGGATGGAACTGCTCTGCTATTATCTCTCTGAAAGATTGAAGGAGATATAGGTCTCTAGCAAGTGGTCTTTGAAATAGATCCTTCTGAAAGATTGAAAGAGACCCAGTATTTCTAGAGAATAAGTGGTGGGCTTCATTTGAGTCCTCTTTTCCTTTTTCCCATGCCGTCTTTCTGTTGCCTTTAGGCTATGGAAGGTGAAGATATTTCAACTGTATCAGATCTCTCTCTCTCTCTCTCTCTCTCTCTCTCTCTCTCTCTCTCAACATCTTGTCTGCCAGTAGCATTATGTTTGGTTGTGTACTTATGTTTGGGATTCATTTCTATGGCACTTTGACAACTCTAACTTGGAACTTATAGGCAGCCATTGTCGTTCACAAAGCTGTCTGAACTATCTTGAAATTGAATTTTATCTTACTTTAGCAAATGATCTTTACTTACTGCATTTTCCATTTCCTCGTGCACTGTTTTTACTTTCATCCACTGTGCGTTCTTTTTTACTAGATTGGCAGTTGGATATACTGTTCTTCCGAGAATGGATGAGGAAACGCACGGTGAGGTAATGATACCGCAGAAGGTCGAATCTCTACGTGGTCAGCTGAGAAGAAACTCTACTGGAATAATGGCTGCCCCAAATCTTCAACCACCGATTGTTTCGCGTTATCTAAGAGGCTCGGTGGGATCCTGCCACGATTTGTGCAAATACGGGCGGAAATATAATTCTGAGTCAACAGCTAATTTCCTGAGGTCAAGAAGAAAAGCCGCCATTTCTAGGGATCGCCATAACCAGGATAATACCAGTGCTCTGGAGGGTAATGAGAAATCATTAGTCAATGTTGATGAATCTCCTAAGTCTGTCATTGTGAAGACAGATGATTCTTGGTCAACTCAAGACAGAGATGTCATTGTGAAGAAGGCTGTCATTTCTGGGGATCGCTATGACCAGGATGAGACCAGGGCTTTGTTGGAGGGGAATGTGAAATCATTAGTCATTGTTGACGAATCTCCTAAGTCCATCATTGTGAAGACAGATGATTCCCTGTCAACTCAAGAGGGAGATGTCATTGTCAAGAAGGCTGTGAATTCTGGGGATCGATATGACCAGGATAAGACCAGTGCTACGTTGGAGGGAAAGGAGAAATCATTAGTCAATGTTGAGAAATATTCTGAGTCAGTCATTGTGAAGACAGATGATTCCTTGTCAACTGAAGAGGGAGATGTCATTGTCAAGCAGGCTGCCAATTCTGGGGATCGGTATGACTGGGATAAGATCAGTGCTTCGTCGAAGGGAAAGGAGAAATCATTAGTCAATGTTGAGGAATATTCTGAGTTGGTCATTGTGAACACAGATGATTCTTTGTCAACTCCAGACAGAGATGTCTTCTTTCAACAGTCAGAGGATCCAGATGTCACTGAAAATTTTGCTGCTGACCTGAAGGAAAACTCTGTCCATCCAAATCCATCTGATCATGCTAAAGAGCGAACAGGTGATAAAGTACGCAAAGAAACTGGAGGGGCACTTTCATTGGCTGCTCCCAAGAATTCGAGCAGCAGAAAAAACCAGAAAATCAGAAGCACTAAAGCAGCAAGGGTCTCTGTGAATGAGAAGGGAAAAATCTTGCCAAGTATGGCATCCTTTGCCCCAGAACGTTCTGGCAGAAGAGTCTCTGTGAATGAGAAGGAAAAAATCTTGACAAGCACGGTGCCCTTTGCCCCTGAACGTTCTAGCAGAGGAGGCTCAAACAGGGATACAAGAAACTATAAGCATGCCAAATCAGCATCCAGTCAGAAAAACTGCAGTATCAGTAAAGCTGAACCTAAGCTTTCCAACTCTGGGCTTTCCAATTGCAAGGATAAATCTGAAAAGACTTCAGATTTTGCAGTGGCAGATCCTGGAAGTAAAATGGCAGGAACCGCTGAGAATACCCTCCGTACTTTAGATGTGCGTCCTAAGGCAGAGAGAGAAAGAAGATCAAATGGAAAGATTACCCCTCAACTTCCACCATCATCAGGGAATAAAAAATTAAGACGCTCTGTAAACACATGTGGTTTGGCCAAATTACCTCCATCCTCTGATAGGAAAAGCATCAGAAGAATCGGAAGACCTGTTAATCAATCTTCGTCATCTTCATCCTTGCTCTCAACACATTTTCCGCCGGCATCAAAGTCTATCAAAAGTGATACTTCATCTGAGCATGAGGCAGCTGAAAAGGGGAATCCAGAGGCCCGTTCAAACTCAAATAGGCCCAAGAGGAGGGTCAGCACAGGTGGCTCTGAAGACAAAAATTGCCAGCCTCAAAATCTATCCTTTAGGAAAGGGAAGGTGGTAGAACCTCGACTTGAGAATGTTCCTCCAAGGAAACTCAGGTTTCGACGACCAAGACTCCTTGGCGAGTGCCAACTTGGTAAGGGTGACGCTGGAAGAAAATTTTTTAGGAGAAAAGACATTGATTCTGCGGAGTCTAAGAGTATCAAATCAGAGAAAATTGTCTTGAAGCACCGACAAGTGGAGAAAAGAGAGAACGCACGAAGTTTGTTTAATAACGTGATTGAAGAAACAGCTAGTAAGCTTGTCGAGACAAGGAAGAGTAAGGTCAAGGCGTTGGTTGGTGCTTTTGAAACTGTGATCTCCCTTCAAGATACCAAACCCAAGGCCACAGTCACTGCCTGTTGAACTGTTCAGGGTCTGTTTAGGTTTTAGTTCTATGGTTTTATTGTACATAGTGATCTTAAGATAACTTCTGTTGCTTTTGTGGCATGCAAACTATATCTCAAGACTGGCTAATTGAGCTGAGAAAGTGTCTGGTGTGAATTCTGTGGTTTTGACATCTATTGTTGATCAGGTTTTTGTGTGTATATAGAAAGATTGCAACTTGACTGGAGTTTTAACATGATTGTTTTTGCACCCTATGTACCTCTTGTTTGTATATTCATGAAACTCTATTGCTCTATGGTTTGGTTTGCAACGGAGGACATATAATAATGCTCAAGCATTTGCTGACATCATGATGACTGGGGTCTTGTTTGGGAGCTGCAGAATAATGGATCCACCTTCGACAATCCTAATGTGATTTGGACTGTACTGTTGCCTTGTCACAGGTTATTCACAGAGCATGATGCTGCTAGTTGGCTTTTTTTAAGTTATGAGATTCTCTGCCTATAATGACAGAGGAGTCGTCAGAGTGATGACCATTCAAGGATATTCACTATGTAAAGGTCATTTGTGGGGCAGTGACCTACTTATCTCTGCTTGTTCCACACTTTTGTGAGAGAGAGCCTAGGGGAGGAAACTTTATGTCACCATGGTCCTTCTCTAGATGGCCCATCTTTAGCATCATTTGTGCATATATCGGCAGGTTTCGTCTGCTAGCTAACAATTTCTAGCTGAGTTTAACCAAGATTTTGGTGTTAACAAAAACTTCATTTGTTCTGCTTCTCTAATTGAATCCGGGATACTCAAACACCTTACGTAATATGGCTGCATCGCATATTCATGAGAAGTTCCTTACTTTGCTCGGCCTGTCAAGCAAAAATACTACTACCAGCCAGCTTAAAGATCTGATATTTCCTCCATCTTTCATCTCACTGTTGTTGAATGTCTGCTGGGATTATCTTGTGATTAATGTAGTTGATGGCTGTTTCCCATAGAAGAAGCAGCAGTGCCAGCGGTGGCCTCATAGACACGTGATTCAATCTTCTTTGGATTCACTGTTCTGCATCAGAGTTCAAACTTTATAGAATACAATTGAAACTTCCAACCAATACGTGACGTACTGGCTTATAATCAATCCACAAGTGGATCTTGTTGTGCATATCAAGTAGACTTAGAAGCATAAACATTTGACAGGAGCTTCTCCTGATCTGATCTTCTTTGCCTTTTCCTTAACTTGAGATTCTTCACTTCTTGTTTTCTCCTCTGCTTGTGCCCTTGCTTCACGTGCGATCTGATCAATCCTTGCTACCTTATATTGGTAATGCTGTTGATTTCTTGACCTTCTCTGCTCGAGCTCATTCTGCAATTTGCAATAACATCATTGTTAGGGCTTCGACATTATCTCCCTTCATTAATTTGAGAATATCACAGCTCGAGATGTCCCCGTACCCTTTTCCTTTCGAAAGAACGCTTGGCTCTTGTTTTCTTCTCATTCTCCCATGCAAAAATGCTGGACTTCATATTCTCATGCCTGGAGTTTGAGATGGTTATGAAACTAGCGGAGTGCTGTGTTTGCTGAGCAGCTGGAAGTTTTACGTTTTCGCAGAGGGTCAAATAAGCTTACCTCCTTCTGATCATTTCAATCTGAGCTCTCTCCCAGGAATCAGCTTTAGCTTCCTTTCTACCATGTTTTGATCGGCTCTCCTTCGGTTTCGGGGTAATGGAAGCGGATGGCATCATTCTCTCGGAAGCTTCCCATGGTACGTTAGTTTTAGTCCCTTGAAATGCTAATATCAACAGTGAAGAGAACGTGGTAATGGTTTTGGGAAATTAATCTTACTTTCTGCTTCCACGTTTGAGGATTGCTTGCTTACTTTCCTGGCAGTTGTCGGTCCCGTCTTGATATCGACCGTTTTGCTCTTAATCTTGTTCTGGGAGGATGCAAAGTCCTCTCTTATCTTTGTTCTCTTTCCTACCTCCGTTTCTTCAAGGGAGCATATAGCGAATGCAGCGGCTGCGACTACGCTTGCATACTCACCGTCTCCATAGTCATAATCCCAACTCATTTGGCCGGAAAACTGCCTAGTGAACCAGTTCTCTGTCTTCTGATCTGCAAAAGAATCCCATGATGTGCAGCATTTGGTCTTAAATGACTAATGCTGGAAGTAATATAGACTGTAGGTTTTATGTTCCTGTCAATCTTTCTTCTAATTATCGTAGTTCCTGTGTAAGATGCCAATCAATATGAGAACCATTGTAGCATCGAACTTCGGTAGCATACACAATAGTTTTTTTCTTTTCTGGTCGGAACGATATGCACGTTATTAAGGACTGCTCATGTGAAAGACATGAATACCTGCTTTCGAAGAATCCGTTTGTTGCTGTACCTTGCTAGTTTGTCTGCTCGCACCGAGGTCTTCCCTCTTAGGGTCTGAAAACCTTACTCTGCAAGGCAGTTAGTCTGCTAATGGACAAGAACAATGACAGCGGAAATTATGTTCGATGCGGAAGCTCAGCATAAGCCACTCCTTAATATTTTTCCCTTTCCATCTTCAATGAGCTCGATGTATTATAATCAATCTTTGCTATGAATTTATACAGATCTCACGAGATAGTTCTCTTGCTTTTTAACCGTAAAAAGGGGAGGAAACTTCAGCTCAACAGAGGAAATGATAAAAGCGGGCATGTTTTGCAAAGTTATGGCGCCAAACGATGAGATATAAGGTCTGGTAATTCAGTACCTTCTCTGCTTGATTAGATTCTCCATCCTCTGAAATCCCTGGTGGCGACTGCCCGTCTGCCTACTTCGCAATGCTTTCTTGTTTTTGTAGCATGTGAAGAGAAGCCAATGAAGCAAAGTCTCGTCTTCTTTTTGTGCAGATGCAAGCAAAGCATCTCTCTATCTGATAGACATTTTTCCCTACAGCCATGTCATCTATATTCCTAGAAGATAAAAGTGGTCCTTTTTGGCATCTCCGGGCAGCGACCAAGAATAAGGATCGGACGATGCGAAGTGTGCGATCGGAACCTTTGTAGTGGATCCTCAAGACATTCTCCTTTTTTCCACGTGAGTGGATTGAAGAATAACATCAATTTCCTGCGACCCAAGAAGCTGGTAGATGCATAGATTCTTTATCTTGTGGAAGCATATTTGAGATGTATTGTCTTGCCCTTGAAGCCCAGAATCTAACCAGACCTGTTCAGATTTTCCTTTTCTGGGCTTTGGTAATGACTTGTGAACTGTGACAAGGGACAACGTCAGAGGTGGTTTCCTTCACTGAGATGCTTTTGTCTTTTCCTTGTTCAACAATCAACTGTTATTGCTATTTGCATAGGAAACGATTTTTATATCTATCCGGTGATTTAGCTGTAAAATAAGTTTTCGTAAAGTTAATTTTACTGATATGAGAGAACTGCCGTTGAAACCCAGAGCTTTTCTCGATAAAATTTACATGAGTAAAGATCACGAGAAGGACTAAAGATTAATATGAGATGGAGTACAGTTATTTAGAATCTAAGGTTCAGAGTATAATCTCATGGGATTTAGCCGTAAAATAATTTTGCTGCATTATACCTATATGGCTATGTTTGGTGGTCCGAATTTGAATTTAGATTAGAAATTTTCCAAATTGTATTTTAAATTGTGTAAAATAACATTGGTAGATGCCAGATATCTCCCTGCTTTGCAATTTGTAATTCTTGTGTCCGACAGACGAAGCGTCCGACAGACGAAGCAGAGTCCTCTAGACGAACGGCTTTGGTGCAGAGCTTGTCTCCGAAATAGCTGGATGGCTTTGGTGCAGAGCTTCTCTCTGAAACAGCCGAGCGAGTCCTCAAGAACTTCAGAGAGTCGCTGGGATCTGCATGCGGGGATTTGCATGCGATTGTCAGAGGCTGCACAACCTTTGCCGCCGCCGCGTCATCAGTGTGGGAGCATCACCTTGCACCCGCTTCCTGCGCTCTCTTCTCTGCAACTGAAGGGTCAGGTTCAAAGGCCTTGGCGACAACAATTGCGCGGTGGTCGGAGGCGACAATGATTGTGCCGTGGTCGGATTTTTGTGTTGGAGGGGTTGCCCATTGGCCTGAAATCTCTAACTTCTCTCGACGCTCAATTTCACGAGTCAACTAAGCAAATTCCCCTACGATTCAATACCTGCCAGGCGTCGATGGTGTGCTGGAAATCCTGGAGCCACCGGTCGGCTTGCATACGCATGCCATCGTCGGGATGATGGCACAGTGCGTTTGGGGCTTCTTTCACTGTGTTCTGGAGTTCCATCAGCTTCCAAGGCTCTCTGCCCCACTCCTCCAATTCGAATTTGCAACAGCCCCGCAGCGAGAGGGGGGATTGCTATCCCCTGCTCTTCGAATTGCGATTGGGGTTTATGGGCTTTACACTTATCCACGAATCGATGAACTCCTGATGATCGTCGTTGGAGTCTGTCTTCTTCGTAATAGTCGGAGTCGTCGTCGGGATCCTCCTTGGAGTCGTGACATACGGACGAGGGAGGAAAGGGCGAGGCGTGGTCGAGTGTTCGTTATTTTTTATCCAATCCGGTTGTATCCTACTGCTCTTCGAATTAGGTATATCCGGATTTATTCGGTCCAAACGACATCGTCAAATATTGGATAGTATAATTTATCCTATCCGGGCCTAAATTCAGACAACCAAACATAACCTGTTAGTATAAAGTCAATTTTTAAATTTGGGCGTGATAAAAAAAACTACTTTTAAATTAGGTCTCTGCTCTTCAAAAGTCCAGAATGCCCTTTACAAAATTAATTATCCCATTACCTATTCTTCGGAGAGTAAAGATGATAAATTTTGTTAATCCGACATAAATGTTTTTTTGGGATAAATATGCAAGCAATTAGATTTTTCAGTATGACCGCTTAAAACCTCATAAATTGTTCTTTCGAATTATAACTCGCATTTAACCAATATATCTTTCATTTTGAGAATATGAGTTTTAATGTGGTTAATTCTTTTTTGGTCAAATAATGTGATTAATTGATCATATGTCCCTTTCCGATAGAAAAATAAATTGGGCACCCATGAATTAAAAAAGAACAAGGGGGTGACAAACGGGCCATCTGGGCTGTCCCCGGCCCGTCCAGGGTCGGCCTCGGCCCACCCTGGGTTGGCCTTTGGCCCGTCCAGTGCACAGCGAGCTTCTTATTGATTAACCCGCCAATAACTTCGAATCTCTCCCTCCCTCTCGCTTGCAAGTCATGGAGACGGAGGAAGAAGAGATCACAGAAGAGCAACGATTGCGAGCCGAAGCGAACCGATTAGCTGCTCTAGCGAAGAGGAAGGCCGTCGCAGGCTCCTCAATCAACCCGCCGCAGCAGTACTCGTGCGGCCACTGGACGCTCCTCAAGTGTAGGAAGTTGAGCCCCGCCACGACGGCCGCGCAACAGGCGAAGCCATTCTATAATGTGGCAGGGGCTAGGGCACCATCGAGCGAGGCCGTTGCCGAGAAGTTCATTGTCCGGCTCGAGATATGCTCGCCTGACTCGTTCTCAGCGACTCCGCTGCCGCTGGTAGGGTTTACTTATCCGGGAGAGGACGAGTCCATGCGGAGATTGGTGGATTGCTTAGCTGGCGTAAGTTCCTTGGTTATAATTAGCGGGAGAAGGAAATGGAGCCGATTCTCCAGTGCATTTGTCGTTCTGGGTCTTTGTTAGAAATGGATTAGATAATTTCATGCTTCCGGTTTTTAGATATAGATAGGTGAATTTGATGAAATTGTTCCATGAGGCAGTTTAATAATTGGAAACGACTATTTGGGATGTCATTGTGTAATGGAAGATGTTGAAAAATAAACAAGTGTGCTGGAAATTGTTTTGCGAGTGTGATCTAGAGGAGCTGTTGGTTACTGGCTTTGTAAAGAGTTAACTAAATTTTCATTTGCAAGTCGCAGTTATTTATACTTTACTGCTTAAAGGAGATGAATTTTCAAGACAATCTATAAAATGTGGCATGATTTCATTTCCTTGGGTACTTACTAAACAGTAAAACAGCTTACGATGTCGATAGATGCGCGTCTGAAATTCGCTTTAAGAGTAGATGATCTTGCACAAGGAAAATGTAGTAGTCATTGAATAAAGAGAAAAGTTTGCTGTCAAAAATTCAATGAAACTGTGTCGTCTTTATCTTCCAAATTTGGCTTTGGTGTAGGTGATGCCGTCACACTATACCCAAAACATTGCTGGTGGAAAAGCTTGTGCGTATAAGCTGAGGGATTATGATGCAGTGATAAGATGTTTAAAGAGCTTCAAGAGTGTAGCAATCGAGGAGATTCCTTGGGGAACGTTTAATGTCATTGAGAAACTTTCACATTCTTTCATCGTGGGGCAATGGATACCTTGCAGACCTGAGCATTTGCCTGATGAAAAGGTTGATGAATTGATTGGGAAGTTGCCCAGGAAAATCTTGGATACACTTTTGCCATTTCAAGTCGATGGAGTAAAATTTGGTCTACGAAGGGGCGGACGTTGTCTTATTGCAGATGAAATGGGTCTTGGGAAAACACTTCAGGTTGTTTGCTTTAGCTCATTTGCTTTGCTATCATTTCATAACTCTCCCATGTCAAACGAGAAATTAGAAAAGGTGTGGCTGGTGTTGGCCTGTGGACACCCTTTAGATTGGAAAGAAAACATTTATAAAACAAACACAATGAATTGAGTAAGCTGTCTTATAAGAGCCAATTGGGCCAATTGCCCAACACTTACAACGTTTATCGTTCCTCGTTCACAGGCCATTGCTATTGCAAGCTGTTTCTTGGATGAAGGTTCTATTCTTATAGTTTGCCCTGCTATTTTGCGCTTTTCTTGGGCAGAAGAACTTGAGCGGTGGTTTCCTTGTTTGCCCACTGATATCCATCTTGGTAACGTAATGTCTAATCCCTTCACATATGGGGCTCTTCTTACAATTTGGTTTAAATGCTTCGTTCATCCCTTTGATTGATATTTGTTACTTGAAATCGGTGTGTGAGATTTCTTGAATTTCAATAAGAGATCATCCCTCTTTTGGTTGTCCTGGATGAAATTCATAGAAGGTGGGTCTGCCTTTGTAATTGCGTTCAAGCATTTTGAAAAAAAAGAGAAAAGGAAAAAAGGAAAAGAGATTGTTTCAAATTGCTTATGTATTTAAGTAACAAAAATATACCTTTATCTAATAGCTTAAGCTTTCAAAATAGTTGGCCGTAGTCCCACAAAATTGCTCACGGTATCAAAACCGATATCTTGACTTCAAATCTTTTCTGCTTCCCATTTTCCTTCTCCATTGTATACTTCCACACTTTAATTCTTAGGCCAAAGTCTAACTTACACGTGAGGGTTAGTATTAAAGTATTTTAATATTAAAACACGCCTTTATCTAAAAGCTTAAATCTGTAAAGTAGTTGGTACTTGGTAGTGGTCCTACAAAATTTTACACAAAGGGAGAAAGTCCTCTTGTCAAAATGGCACACTAGGATCTATGGTTTCATTGAAGAGATATGCGACTTTTCTCTTATCTCTTTGGACTTTATGCACCCTAGAGTGCTAATTATATATATGAAGTTGCTGTCTTCTCAGTATTTGGTCACCAGAATAATCCTTCACACTTGCAAAAATGGCCAAAGATTGTGGTTATTTCTTACAAGATGCTTCATCACTTGCGGAGGAGTATGCTTGATCAGGAATGGTCTCTTTTGATAGTTGATGAGTCTCACCATATAAGATCGTCAAAGAAATCTGCGGAACCTGAGGAGGTATGGAGTAATATTAGCTGGTAAAAATGGTGCATCTGGTGTTTGTCAGATTGATGCTTTCAAAATTTTGGATCAAGTCAAGAATGTGTGATGATTCAATCTAATTCATTTCTCTAATTTTGTTGTGGTACTTCTTTTTTGTGAATCTCATCTCTTTCTTTTTTTTTTTTTTTGGGAAATCTGGAATAGATCCTCTCTGGTCAGATTTTTGCATTGTGCTCAATAATTTCTGACTTATGATGATGTATTATAACCACTAATAGTCATAGTTCCAGATGTTTTTTAGTTGGTGGTGCTATTATCACTATTTGCATTTAAGTTTGGACAAGGTCACAAAATGAGTATGAAACCAGCTAAATGGAGTGGGAAATAGATTGACATACGGTTTGTCTTAGGATGGAGCGGAGGAAGGCTATTAGGGTTGTGGAGGGGTAGTGTATAGATAGATAGATAGATATATCTATATATATAGATATAGATATATATATTTATTTATTTTTACATGTTTATCTTTTTTCCTTTGCTTGATTCTGCTTTTATTTTTATGATTTTTTGGGATTCATCGACTGCCGACCTCAACTAGTTTGGGATAAAGGTGTTGTTGATGTTGATGTTGTTGTTGATTTCTGATCTTTAGCTATAAGCCAATATTAGCTTCTTCAAATAATCATCATTTTGATGATATATAAAAAAAAGCAGATAAAAAGATCATTGCATTGGTAAGTATATCACGAAGCTTGTGACAATCTTAAAAGGTTCTGATGAGGAAAAATTAGAAGAGACGATAACATCCACTTGTTCCATCTTTGACCCAGTCATTCTTTCAACAGAACTTTATTTATCGCAGCATTAAAATTTTACCACGAAGAATAGCTTTCGCTGTTTTGATCCGCTTGTGATCTGCGAATATCTTTCCTTCTACATGCTTCCCACCTTGTCTGTGGAGACTGCTTACCATGACTCATTGTCTGTCCTTATTTATTAACAGATAAAAGCAGTTCTTGATGTGGCAGCAAAGGTCAGACGTATCATTCTACTGTCCGGAACTCCTTCTTTGTCTAGGTTGTTGCCCTTTGAAACAGATGACACTATTGCCTTTATAATCTGTTGTTTCTTGTTACCCGGCCTGCCCCTTTTTCTGCTACTTTGTTCTACTTTTGCTATTTGATAGCTTATTTTGGATGCATTTTAGATGATTGCAGGCCATATGACATTTTCCATCAGATAAACATGCTATGGTAATTACTTTTATATTGTTTTATTTTCACTTGTTCACTTTACTTCTCATTGAGAATTTAAAGCTCTCCTTATTGTGCTCTCTAGGCCTGGTTTATTAGGAAAAGACAAGTTTGACTTTGCAAGAACTTACTGCGACGTGAAATTTGACCAAGGTTATCAAGGAAAGGTTTTTAAGGTAATTGTGGCACTCTCCGGTAAGCTACATCATTAATTTAAATGCGTGCGAACAATTATGTACTTTCATATTGTAAGATTTTGTGGGACCACAACTGACTGCTCTAAAAGCTTAAGCTATTAGAAGAAGGCGTAGTTTAATATTTATATATTTCAACACTCCCCCTTACGCTTAGTTTGGTCTTTTGCCTAGTACTAAGCGTGGACAAATTCAATGGTGAGGCAAATAGGGGCCTGGAAAGATTTGAACTCAGGACCTCTTGCTTTGATACCATGTAAGATTTTGTGGGACCACAATCGACTGCTCTAAAAGCTTAAGCTATTAGAAGAAGGCGTGGTTTAATATTTATATATTCCAACACATATAGTTGAGTCATCATAGAAAAGTGAAAATTTTTATTTAGTGAACCTGGCTGAATATATGAGTGGTTTCTGCTTCTTGGCAGATCCACCAACCATTTACTCATTCCCTTAGGGAAGAGGAAGACATCCATATGGCTAAGCGTGCCTGACATAGTGCATGTCATAGCTTTAACTGGAGAAGACCTTGTAATAGCTTGTTGCTTTTACAATTTCAGCTTCTGGAAATGAAAAATTGATTTTTCTGATGGGGAATTTTGTATCAGGACTACTCAAAGGGCATTCGCTTGGAGGAGCTGAACATTTTGCTAAAGCAAACAGTTATGGTGCGATCTTGCTTCTGAGATTGTTGACATGATCTGACCTTGCATTATGCGATGTGCTCTCATATTAGCTTTTGTAAAACAATCATGTGGTGATATGTATAACATTCGAATGTCAATTGAACTGCAAGAAATGCAGCTGATTTCGTCATAATGCTGTATGTATCACAATGCAAGTCTCTTGGATATATTTTGTGTGTCATTTCAAGTTTAGGATCTGCTGATTATCAGCACTTCCTCTTAGCAAGTAGCTTTATTTGTTTTTAGATCTTTTATGCACTACAGTGTAGTATGACTAACAGCAGCTTGTTCTTCTTTGCTTAACTTTGGCTTACCAGAAAATGACATGTAAGTTTTGGAACCATCTAAGTATGGTTAAAATCGTTTGCATCGCAAGGCAATGACCATAAGATTTTCTGTTGAATGCCTTGGTGATGTTCAACTGATGGCTGTCCTGATACCAAGTCCATGGTGGTTGTAATGTTTCTTTTTTGCCGTGTATGAGGCCAGTTAACTTACTCTCTGCCATCCAATTGCTCGAACGGTTGCTTTCCTGAAGGGTGTTTCTTCAATGTATTATTTCAGATAAGACGCCTAAAGGAGCATGTCCTGGTGCACTTACCTCCCAAGCGTCGGCAAATATTGAGAATTTTATTGAAAAAATCGGATATTATTTCTGCAAATGCTGCTGTCAGAGTAGTTGATGGAAATGCACTTGATGACATTACTCTTGACAATACATATCAATATGACGGTAACTTCCACGACTTTGCATAAGCGTCCTTTCAAACTTCTTGTTGAAACCTCTTTATGTTTATTGTTAATGTTAGTGGGTCTAGTTATTTGGGCCTAGTTTATTGTTTAGATGTCTTAGGGTTGAGGTCTATCTCTACTCTATATATATTGTATCTTTGTTATTTTTCAGAGCATGAATAAAAATTGTCCCTTTGTTCAACATGGTATCAGAGCCGTGTTAGCTTCTCAACACCAAAAACTCATCACCATCAACGTCAGTCACCAAATCAACCCCAAAGCCAGCGTCGGCCAAACATCTTCAGGCTAGAGGAGGTCAGATCCGAGTCGCCCATCCCAGGCGACCCAGAACCCAACGTCGCCCAGGCTAGGCGACTCTTCCCTGGTGGTCGCCTGACGTCGCGCAGGCCAGGCGACCCAGAACCGGAGGTCGCCCAGCCCAGGCGACCCTCTCCTGGTGGTCGCCTGACATCGCGCAAGTCAGGCGACTACTTTCAAGTCCTCCCCTGACATCACCAAGGGCCAACGACCCCTTTCCAGCGATGTCAAGGCCCGATGACCTTTTTCCTGTGACAACCTGAAGTAGCTCGGGTTCGGCAATACCTGTCTTGGTGTTTTCCAGTGGTCGCCTGACATCATCAAGCCACGACGACTTATCTTCTTCTCCTTCCAATGCTGTCAACAACCTCAATACCCTGTCCAGTGCCTCCCGAGAGCTTCTTTGCTGCCGACCAGCATTGATATTGTTTCGATCATTCGTTATATGATCTAAATCGTGTCTTTTATATATATACACACACACAACTTATCATTCGGGACCATGTCAGAAACAAAAAAAACTTAGGACTCTTCTGGGGAATTGAGCTGTAGTGCTCCTAGCATGTATCCCTCTTTTCCGACAAATCCCATCAAGTTAGATGGCTCTAACTACCTGATTTGGTCTTGCTCTTGTTATCTCACCGTTGTTTCACGTGATCTTACCGGCTATTTTACTCGAGAGAGCGTGAAACCTACCACTAGAGATGATTCTATCCGCAGGTGGATCTCTGAGAATGCCCTGGTTATGGCTTATCTTGTCAATTCAATGACCGACTCAATCGCGTGAGGCTACTTATTCTTGGATACAGCAGCAAAGATTTGGGAGGCTGCACAAAATACTTATTCTCAAGTAGGGAATGATGCCCAAATCTATGAACTCCAACAAAAAATTCATGAAACCAAGCGAAGGGAGTTGTCTTTATCTCAATATTATTCTGAGTTACATAGTCTATGGCATGAAATGAACTTTTATGATGATTTTCATCCTTCCAACCCCTGTGATGCTGCTGCCTTTAAAAAAAGAGTGGATAAATTTCGTGTGTTTGAGTTCTTGGCTGGCCTTAATATAGAGTATGATCAGATTAGGGCCCAAATCTTGTGTCGTGTTCCTTTTCCAACCTTGGAACAATCTTATGCCATGGTTCATCTAGAGGAAAAGCGTCGGAGTGCGATGCATCAGCCTGTTGTCCTAGAGCGCTCTGTCCTTTATGCTTCTGCGGGAGGTGAATCTCGAGGTCGTTTTGGCAATGACAGGCCGGTTGTGAAGTGCGATTATTGTGGGAAAGAACGTCACACCCGCTAAACTTGCTACAAACTTCACGGGCGTCCTTTCAATGCTGGTTGTGGTCGTGGAAGGGGTCATACCGGGCCTCAGGTACACTTGAGTGAAGTCTCAGGTTAGCAACCAGCAGCTCCGTCGGACTCTCTATCTGCTGCCGTGTTGACTAGTCTGCGTCTTCTCTTAGCACGCAACGTAGACAACCCTGCCACCTCTACATCATCGGCCTCAGGAACTATGGCCTCTAATTTCGCATAGTCAGGTAGTTTTTTCTGTGGTTTGTGTAAATCTTCTCAGCCGTGGATCCTTGATTCGAGTGCCACACACCATATGACTGGTGATATTACACTCTTTGCAGATTATTCCTATTCCTCTAAGCATGATTGTATTACTGTTGCTGATGGTTTGTTAGCTCCTATAGCCGGTCAGGGCTTGGTGTTTATTACCAGTGATATTACTCTATCATCTGTTCTACATGTTCCTAAAGTTTACACTAATCTCCTATCAATTGGTTCCTTGACCTGTGATCTGAAGTGCCAAGTGTTTTTATTTCCATCTCATTGTGTCGTGCAGGACTTGGCAACGGGTCAGGAGATTGGTTGTGGTAGAGTAGAGGGGGGCTTATATGTGCTTGATTCACCACCATCAGCTCATCTTATCACTCCAACTTCCTCGGCTTCCTTATCTGAGCTACACGTTTGGCATCGTCATTTGGGACATTCTCCTCTTGGAACTTTAATAAAGATTTGTCCATATATAGTTGATAAATATAGTGACCAAGATTTCTTTTGTGATTCTTGTGTTCTAGCAAAGCAAACTCGAGTTACTTATTCTCCTATTCATAATAAAAGTGATGCACCTTTTGCTCTTGTGCATTCGGATGTTTGGGGTCCTTCTCGTGTTTTCTCCATCTCGGGTCATCGTTGGTTTTTGACATTTATTAATTGTTGTACCCGCACTACTTGGGTTTATTTATTGCGTTAGAAGAGTGATGTTTTCCAATTCTTTCAACAATTTTTAGCAATGATTCAAATACAATTTGATGGCAAGCTTCGCATCCTTTGAAGTGACATTGGAACGGAATACACCAGGTTAGATTTTCAGGCATTTTTACATGACTGTGGTATTATCCATCAAACAAGCTGTGTTAATACTCCTGCACAAAATGGTGTGGCGGAATGCAAGAATCACCACCTCCTAGAGGTGGCCGGTTCCCTTATGTTTGCCATGAATGTCCCAGCTCACTATTGGAGTGATGCCATTTTGAGTGCATCTTATTTGATCAATCGCCTTCCATCACGCATCCTCTAATATCGCTCTCCTATTGAGACTCTTACTGGTTCTCATAAGTTCTTGGTACCTCCGAAGGTGTTTGGGTGTGAATGTTTTTGCTCGTATCACTCACCCAGTTGGTAAGCTTGCCCCTCGTAGTGTCAAGTGCATTTTTTTGGTATATTCTCCCATGCAAAAAGGATACAAGTGCTATTGTCCCTCTACGCGGCGCTATTTTATTTCCATGAATGTTATCTTTCATGAGTCTCGGCCTTTTTACTCCTGGACACATCTTAAGGGGGAGCCTACTCATGGTGAAGATGTGTCCTCTAGTTTGGATGTGACACCTATTCAGGGGGAGTTAATTTCGAACATCTCAAGTGAAAAATCAAATTCTACAGTTGTTGTCCATACAGAAAACACAGCTAGCACTGAAGACTCGACAATTACTGAAAATCCTGACTCTGTCAATGTAGAAAATTTAGCCGAGGTTCCTCCGATTCAAGAACAATTTCGGTACCCGATTGTGTTTCATGGACGGAATGTTCATAAAGCTCCCTCTATCACTACTCTACTCTTCGACAAATCTCCTCCTGCCAGTCCTACAACCACAATTCCAGGTAATGACTCCTCCTCTAAGATTATTGATAATGATGATACAACTAATGACTTACCTATTGCACTTAGGAAAGGAAAACGTTCATGTACACGGCATCCCATATCCAATGCTGTGTCATATGATCGACTGTCTTCATCCTATCGTGCCTTTTCTTTATCTCTGTTGTGTACAGCTGTTCCCGGAACATGGCAAGAGGCCTTAGCTGACAAAAAGTGGAAAGAGGCTATGTTAGAAGAGATGAAAGCTCTTAAGAAAAATGGTACTTGGGAGTTAGTTTAGCTTCACCGAGATAAAAGTACCGTTCGATGTAAGTGGGTGTTTACTGTCAAATGAAAGGCTGATGGAACTATTGACCGCTACAAACCTCGCTTAGTCGCCAAGGGGTACACCCAAACCTATGGCCTTGATCATGCTGAGACATTCGCACCGGTTGCCAAGATGAACACCATTAGAGTTCTTATCCCATGTGCTGTCAATCTTGGATGGGACTTACAACAGCCGGATGTGAAGAATGCATTTCTTCACGGGGAACTTGAAGAAGAAGTGTATATGGACATTTCTCCAGGTTTTTCTGGCCCGGAGAAAAAAGGTCATGTGTGCAAACTCAAGAAGGCTTTATATGGCTTAAAATAGTCCCCTAGAGCCTGGTTTGGTCGATTTCAAAAGGCTATGATTGCCTTTGGTTTTACGCGAAGTAATGCTGATCATAACTTATTCATCAAACGATTAGGTACTCAAGTTGTTATTCTCATCATATATGTTGATGACATTGTAGTGATTGGGAATGATACAGTAGAAATTTCTCGCCATGTGCAATATCTAGGGAGAAAATTTGAAATTAAAGACTTAGGAGATCTTCGGTATTTTCTTGGTATTGAAGTTGCTTGGTCTGAAAAAGGGGTATTTCTCTCCCAATTGAAATATATACTGGATCTTTTAACTGAGGTTGGAATGCTTGGATGTAAGCCGGCTGAAACCCCTAGTGAGGCCAATGGCCATTTGCGGTCTAAAGAGGGAGAGCCCGTTGATAAAGGAAGTTGCCAACGATTGGTAAGTCGACTAATTTATCTCTCCCATACTCGACCTGATATAGCATATGCAGTGAGCTTGGTGAGTCAACACATGCATGATCCACACTCTTCGCACCTTGAAGCGGTTCACAGGATACTTCGTTATTTGAAATCTGCTCCAGGGAAAGGGATTTTATTTGCACCTCATGGTCATCTTTCTGTAGAGTCTTATACGGATGCAGATGGGGCTAATTCTTTGGATGATCGACGATCTACTTCCGGTTATTGTACTCTTGATGGAGGTAACCTAGTTACTTGGCGCACTAAAAAGCAAGCTGTAGTTTCCCGCTCAAGCGCCGAGGCTGAATTTCGCGCTATGGCTCAAGGAGTTTGTGAATTACTTTGGCTGAAGACTCTTCTCACTGATCTTGGAGTTGTTGTTCTACAACCAATGCAACTTTATTGTGACAGCAAGTCTACTATAGGCATTGCTCAGAATCCAGTACAACATGTTCGCACCAAGCCTGTAGAGAATGATCGTCATTTTATAAAGGAAAAATTGGACAACAATCTCGTCAACTTGTCTTTCGTTGCCTCTAATGATCAGCTTGCGGATATCTTTACTAAAGGCTTGAATGGGCGCGCATTTCATACCATTCTCAGCAAGTTGGGCATGTCCAATATCTATGCTCCAACTTGAGGGGGAGTGTTGAAACCTCTTTATGTTTATTGTTAATGTTAGTGGGCCTAGTTATTTATGCCTAGTTTATTGTTTAGATGTCTTAGGGTTGAGGTCTATCTCTACTCTATATATATTGTATCGTTGTTATTTTTCAGAGCATGAATAAAAATTATCCCTTCGTTCAACACTTCTACTGTAATAAAATATGTATAGCAGTAATTTTTTAAATGGAAGAAACTTTCAGTGTTGTCATTTGTGGTTTTGTTTCTAGCCAAGTAGTTAACCGTGACAATCTCATGCTGATTATCAGCAAATGATGGTATTATAATATGGTGAACACACTCCACTCCTCAAGTTTTCGCATAACAGAGGCACATTCCCTGTGTGTTATGAAATTGCTTTGCATCCCTGTAATTTTTTTTTCTTCCACAAAATTAATAAAAATACTATGTCACTGTGCGCATTTGTAAAATCCAAAGGCTGAAATAGACATGGCCAAAATGAACCGTGGGCCCGGAACCGGCCCGGTCCCTGACGGGCCGGTTCAGGTTCAAGAAACGGTTCCGGGCCGGTTCTGAACTGCCATTTAAAAAAATGGAAGGGGGAGAGAATCGCCCGAAGTGAGATTCGAACCCACGCTCTACCTGCTTGAATACGCGCCCTAGGCCACTCGGCTATCTTCATTTTGACTGCCCATATTGCTCAAACAAATTACAAGAAGAGGCACGGGAGGAGGGCCCAAAAAGAAAAAACCGTCAGGAACCGGTGGTTCCTTGAACCAGCCTGGAACCGCCGGTTCCACCTTTTTCAAGACTCGGAACCGGCCCGCCCCGTGGCCATGTCTAGGCCGAAAGATCACTTGGAAGCCATCAATCTGCATACAGTTCCAATCAATTTTGATGAGGGGTATCAGAGTAATTTCCAGATGTGGGGGTGTATTTTCAAAATTTCACCAAAACGTGGGGCTGTCAGAAAAAAATTATACCTTTGTCTGGTAAACAGGTAGCTGGTACCTTGCTCGAGTCCTGTCAAGTTTTGGGGACAAGACCACTTCACGCACAAAGCTTCATATTTATTCATGTGGATGCACAGAGATTGCAACTGAATTTTCTTTGGTTTCTATTTCTGCCAGATTCCAATGGTTGTGACAGATTGCGCAATCTATCATACCAAGAAGTTGGCATTGCCAAGCTCTCAGGATTCTGTGAATGGCTTTCTCTTCATCCACTCGTTGCAGCATCTGATGAGGTGGTGGACTCACCAAATTGCCATAAGATGATAGTTTTTGCCCACCATCATAGAGTTCTAGATGGGGTGCAGGTAGGGCTTCTTCAAGAGAGCATCTCTTGCAAGAATAATTTATATAGATTAGTTGATAAGTTTCTGTTGAATTCCACCAAGTATTTACGTGTATAAATAATCTGTGATGTTATGACTGAATGATTTGACTGCCTAGCTTTTTTTTCGTATCAAATATGGTGTTAATGAGTAATTGATGTTCTGTTGGGAACAAAACCTTTTCTTGCCGTTTTAAGCTAGTTAAACATAGAATCTGAAACAAGATAAATTGAGCTAATGAGTTGCTTAAGTAGCTATCAATCTTCAATCAGACAGAGATTGCTTGGTCTCCTTGATTCTTGGCCTAGGTACGTATTCTTGAGCACACTTAATTTGTTTGGAAAGTTGCTATTTTTTTGTTTTGAATATCAGAGTCGTTTGAAGAGCCTTACCAACTTGATGGAATCAATACATGCTTAATAATTGAGGTTTCTTATTCCTCAAACTGTTTGATGAAACAAGGTGAGAAAGATAACCAGTCAGACTTTTTTGCTGATGTGCTATGCAAAGCCATGGGTTGTTTTTTCATATCTACTCATTAAATATGTTAATTATGAATCATATGTTGCACCATCCTTTAGCAGGTTTGTAATTCTGTTTAGCGGAAGCACTTTATGCAGCTTTTAGAGATGTCACCCCTATAAGTACAGAAAGTCTTCTATGATTAACTTAAAATATAGTTCAGATAGATTATTTTCCTTTACAATTGGAGTTACAATCATTTTGATTTCTTATTTAAATAATTTTTGTCGTTGTTGCAACTTTGCATGCACAATTTAATATATTTCGTCAAAGTGACCTCTGCTACTTGCTTGTGGGGAATTGTGACTCTAAAGTGAAGTTTTGTGATGTGGATTTAATCTAGTTTGGAGTGCTATGTATGTTAGATTATTCTTTTTTGTTGTAGAGTTTTCTTTCTCTTTATGTTATTATTATTATTACTATTATTATTATTATTATTATTATTATTCTGCTTTGTTGTAGAATTAGGTCCTACACAACTGTTTGGATTCTTGTCCTCATATGAAAACTTTTTGTGTTGGAATGACTTAGGAGATCATATGTGAGAAAGGGATTGGCTTTACTCGCATAGATGGTAATACTCTTCCCAGAGATCGACAGTCTGCAGTAATGTCATTCCAATCATCAAATCAGGTGTGTATCTTGGATGTCTTTTCCTAATTCTCTTTGGTTGGACGGTTGTGTTGTTTTTACTGTCAATGATTATTTTCCTAAATGCGTGAAGTATGGTATTCGCATGTAGATTCTAGAGTTTACATATGGATATTTCTTCTTGTTATTGGTCTGGAATATTTTTAGCAAGGAAGAATTTACAAGTTATTCATGCTGATGACTAGTTTTCTCATTAGGTTAAGATTGCGATAATTGGTATTACTGCTGGAGGTGTTGGACTTAATCTTTCATCAGCAAAGACTGTGGTGTTCCTTGAGCTGCCTCCATCTCCATCATGGATGCTTCAGGTGGAATTACATAAACTTTCTTGAAACGGATATTGAAATAGTTACTGTGTTTACATATGGATTTTATTTGATCAGGATTGCAGTAATTGGTTTACTGTATTCCCTGCAAGCTTAAGGTCCTTGAGCTCATGGTCTTATCCTCGTCCGTCCCTTACCTAATAGTTGTACTCTTATGCAAAGAAGAAGAACAAAGAAACGGTTAATTGGTCCTACATTGACTTGCTATTTCTCCAAAAGTTTGTTCACTCATTCTTATCCATATTGTAAAGGCATCAATACAAACCCTTTGACCATGATCTAGGCCTGTGTTATACAATTTAAAGATGGATGAATAGCTAACTTGATGGAGACACAAAAAGGATGAGAAGTGTTGCTTCCACCCACCTGAAAACTCAAATGCCAACAGGTCTGACTTTTTCGTAACATGAACCAGTAATATCTGTTGACCAGAGCCTCTGAACCAGTAATATCTGTAAGGTCATCATGATAGTTGCGATTGGATTTTAAGGATCTTACGAACTTATATCATTTTTCTTGTTTCATTGGTTATTGTCTGAATTTTGGACGAATGAGTTTCTTCTATCGTGTCTTAAGGCAGAAGATAGAGCTCACAGGCAGGGACAAACAAATGCAGTCAATATATATTATTTTTGTGCAAAGGTGCGTGTCTTTACTTGTGACATTTTACTTGAAATTGTTAATTGTCATCCCCAATTTTGTGGTGCTTATTTTGATATTGACTATGGCAGGATACAACGGATGATTTGCATTGGCAATATCTAAGGAAGAGCTTGTACCGTGTTTCCTCTACTACAAATGGAAAGCGCGATGCGATACTAGATATTGCGGTATCTTTTATTGCTTTTATATTTGAACTGCCACTGGCTTTTTTCTATTGTTTTTTAATTTCCACATGATTGATAAGGTCTTTTTGAAATCAAAGAGAGCAGTGACTTGCTTGCCTTGCCTTTTTTCTACTTATATTAAAGTTGGGTATATTTGTGATAATGTTATTAATGGCCCTTTAACCATGTTCTGGGACCTTGTCAAATACTTAAAATTGGACACTGAGTTCAAACAGAATAAAAGACTATACCAAGTATCGCACTATTAATAACTATCACAACCACGTGGTTTTCAACAATGACTGGAACTTCTTGATCTTAATTTAATGATGCTTCTAGTGTACATTGTATTACAATTTAGAATCTTTTGGAGACTTGGATTACACCCGGCTATATTTTTCTGGTGGAGGGATAATTCTACTTTATGTTTTCATTGTCTTGCTCAAACTTGAGATAACAGAGATCATGTAATCTATTACTTCTATTAATTTTTGAGGTGGCAATTTCGCTGCATGGTTTTGAAGATCGCTAATATGAAAAGCAATCAATGCCACTCCGGCCAAATATAAAGCTTAGCTTCCTTTTTTTTTCCCCCAATTCCAGTGTTGGCCTGATGAATGTCCATGAACATGGTATTGCAGCCCATTTCTAGTTTACATGAAGCATAGTTTTCTTGGAAGGATTCGGTTTTTCTCAGTGTTTAAGTACAAACTCAAATGGTCAGGGGAGGTTCGTTGGTTCGTTGAATCATTTACATTGATGTGTCAGATTAGTTGGCCAAGTGACTCATAAATCTAAAATGTCTCTGGGATGATTAGAGTGGGCTTTACACGTACTCTATCCAAACATCAAGAACCTCTTGCTCTTTGGGTTGGACAAAGGAATTTATTTTTCTGGTAAGATGGGTTCGTGTAGAGATCATATTATAGAATATAACATGTCAGAGGAATGGTTCTTTTCTTACTGTCAGTTGAAATCGCATCATGTGGTTTACCTGAATTTCTCTCGCAAGCCAGTGTCCTTTGACTATGCATTCTTTACAAAAATACGGTAACATGGCCATTAACATTGCTAATTTTTGTGAATGTCTAGTGGAATTGTTCCACTATATAAGTTGATTGAAGTTAAGTTTTTGTTGATTAAAATGATGATGCTCCAGACAATCATGCATTACCATGTCCTTGAACTGTTGCTTAAATCGTTAGTTATTGGACCTTCCCCCTAGGTTTTCTTCCTATAGTGGATTGCAATACTAAAGCCCCTGTTCTTTCTGTCCATTTACACTGATAAACGCGTGAATGTGCATGTGCTTTCTTGCTTGTGTGTGGTGCTTGTTTATTCATGTTACTTGTCTCATTTTGTTTTTATTGCAGTCACTGTACACAGTTATTTGTCCATGCATTTTGAAAACTATGCTTTTGTATTGTCCTGCATCTCTTATTTCCAAGCCATGCCACATTTGCTTTTTTCTTTTACTTCAATAAGCCTTTTTTTCCTTTTCTTGGTGTCAGGTTGACAATGTTTCATATTTTGGAATTTGTGATAAAACTGGTAGAAGTTATATTCGGATGTTGGAGGAAATTGCATGTAGTCAACCGTCACAGAAGGTAAATAAGTCTTGATTCTCTAGCTCAGATTGAAATTGCAAGGGTACTAAAGGTTACAGAAGTTGATTTAATTGAAAAATGGCTGTTGATAACACGGTCACTCCTTTGGTCAGCTCAAGCAGTGTAGGATGAGGAGGAATTGGGATGCCCCACAACCAACTTCACACCCCCCCCCCCCCCCCCCCCCCCCCCCCAAAAAAAAAAAAAAAAAAACACGACACTCTCAAAAAGATAAAAAAAAAAAAAGCTTGTAATTTAGAGAATGTGGAGGGGATGATTATGGAGATTAAAAATATGCAGGAAGATCCTACAAAAACCGAAGGAGATGATAGTGAGCCTTCTCCTGCTGATCCAGTTAAAGCGGATGAGAATTGTTCCAACATAAAGAAATCTCCTCTGGTTGAGGTACATCATCCTGTTTGGCAACAGAACTCTTTTTATTTCTTATGTCTTCTGGTCCACCTACTCAAAATCGGACCGGTTGAATTGCTAGATAGAAATGATATAAGATAATTTTAGAAAAAATGTAGGCGTGGAGCAGGAATAATTATTTATTGATCTGGGATTTTTTGGAAGTGTTGATTGGTATAAATTGTCATTGTAAAAATTTAGTACTAAAGACAATGCTCGTCTGAATGGACAATAGCTTTCCCAGAGATGAAGAGGTCCTACTCAGCTCTAATGTGAGCACCTTTCCAATTTGTTTGGATAAACCAGTTTAAACTGGTTCTGATCCGATTGAATGGTCCTTCTTTGACCTGTTGAACTAGGCGAACACTTCCGACCCCACCAAAAAAAAAAAAAATAGTTAAACACTGGTTCAATTCAGTTTTAATCATTGAATGTTAGGTTGCCTAAACAGGACCACACAATTGACTCGTTTCCCAGTCCGAATTGTGTAATTGGTGGGTCTGGTTCAGTTTTAAAACACTGACCTGGGTGGGGCATTTTATAGCCTGCATTTATTTATGATACAGCACATGCCTCTGCATAGAAAAGCACATTGTGATGCCTGGATAGTTGATAGAGATTTTTGGCGCTATGATAATTACATGGTGACACATTTTTGGAAAATGTATTACAGGAAAGTGCTTTGACAACCAGGGTTGGCAATGGTGAGTGTGCTGATGTAGTTGAAGCTGATCAGAACATTGTAAATTTCATTAACTCTTTGCGATTTGAGGTAATTTATCAGTTCTTCATTGTAGAATTCATTTCTTCCCTGGTGATTGTCATAACTTTTTTATCACATTTTGATTGCTCTCATCGATGCTGTGCCTGTGAAACAAACTGCCAGATAACCACAACTTATAATCCATCTGGGAATAGAGCACCATTTTATATTTAGCTGTCTCAAAATTAATATTAAAATGTACCTTCTTGTGCCTGTGGAACTATGGAAATCATATCCTTTTCAAGTTTTGGCCTTGTGCTCGGTGCTGAGCAGAGATCTCGGCAACTGTTAATCACTTTTATCGCGAGGTTGCATAAGTTCCAATTGCTCCAAATCATCCTCTGATTTTACACGAGTTTATTCATACTTCATCTTTCCAGCAGGAATAGTATATGTTGAACATAATGATACCTTACCATGTCAATGGCTTTGAAAGTTTATCCCTTGCGCAGTATGAATTGGAAGTTAGCTAGAACTCTTCCCAGAGATTTCTAGACCTGCGATTAAGCATTTAGGTCTCATGTGTCCTACTCTTGATGGGTTATGCCTTTACCCTATGTTAGAGATATAAAAGGGTAGAATGGTCTTTTGGTTATCTAGGGTTTATTATATATATATATTCATGGAGTTTTTTCATTAAAAATTATTACGTTCTCTCTATTCACATAATATCAGAGCACTATAATCATCTTCACGTACGTGCGACTCCTAATGTCAGAATACCCACATACGACACCAAATCAAACACCACTCCACGTACGACACCAGATCTGACACCTACTAGGGCCGGCAATCCTCTTCCTGGTGTCGCCCAAGCCTGGCGACTCTCTGTCAGGCATCACCCTGGCTCAGCGACCCCTTGCCTGACGTCGCACAGGTTGCTCAGGCCAGCCTATACCCTTTTTTGGGTGTCGTCTGAAGTCATCCAGGCTAGGTGACCCATTCCCGGTGTCTCCTGACCTCGCTAACCTCTTCTTGTGGTCGCTGGTTGAGGTGCGATCCTCCCTTGGTGGTCGCATGAACCTGTGGTCGCTTGACATTGTTGATCAAGGCGCAATCTCCCCTGATGGTTGCTGCCTGAAGGTCCTATGCAGTGAATATGTACTCTGGTTAGGCATGATGCTAGTGTGTTTGAAGAGGGTAGTGTAGTATTGCGTAAGATGTAACTGTATTGGTGCTGATTTGTTGTTGAGAATGTGGTGATTTGTGCAATCGGTTGTGAATTTTTCTTCTGGAATCCTGGCTTTTGTTGGTCTCTTGTTAATGTGGCTGCTGGGATTGAAGTTTGGTGCTGTTTTTGGCTTATTTTTGTGCTGTGATCTATGTAGCACAGACACACCTCCAAACACAATTTTCGCGTGCCGGACTCGTGTCCGACACGCTGGGACACGGCCTGACACGTAGTCTGACAAGCTGGGACACGGCCATACACACGGTCAAAGCGTGTCCTGGCTTTCGACCCGTGGTCAACTAGTCGGACACACGAATCTAAGAGATAGTTTGGGAAAATCTCATATTTTTGAGGCCATAACTTGCCTTATACCCATGGGCTTTCCTGATGGCCTGTCAACCAGTCCAAGCAAGTGTGTTGCTTTAGGGCCAGCAACCATTATATACTGTGCTTTCCCTCTCTTTCTTGACTTATTGGCCAACGTGGGACACAAAAGTAAACAAAAAGGGGCTAACTATGTGAAGGTTGAGAGAATCTTTTTGCTTCATGTTCTTTCTGCGACCCAGTTCAAGGTCATCATCTGAAAAAAATGGTGCTTGACAAGTTACTTCAATTACAAAATCATCCTTAACCTGGAAAGGAACGAGGTGAAAGTGTGCCCGCCTGCTAACTTAAAGCCCGAATCCTCTTGCCAACTCTTCCCATGTTGTTTAGCCAAATTCTGCTCATGATCGTCCTGGGTGGTCTTATCTCCGTCCTCCTCAAGGCTCCTCAAGCTTCTACAAAAAATTGATATTGCATAAGCATGTTAACAAAGAGTTGGAAACTGGAAGAACGCCACCAAAAGGAGCCCTAGACAAGCTTTACAGCGATAATGTCACCATACTTTATCTCCGCTTTCTTTGTTTGCTTCTTGGGCATGGGTGAAAATTGACATTTTCAGCGTTAGTTTTTGAGCTTCCTATGGTGCTACATCTACCATGTAGGACGATGGGAGTTAATTATAACCTACTAATGACGATGGAGCTGCGATAGAAATGTCGTCGAAAAATTTCGAGTTCATCCACAAAATTGTGTCGGTCATGATACTGAAAATAACTCAGCCCCTCAAGGATTAGGTATCTCTTTTTAGTGTAAATTATTTATTTATTTATTTATAAAATCATAAAAATTATAATTCATCATATAATATATATTTAATGTACAACATGTTCCAATGTATCGAAATTCTCTATTTTTTGAGAAATCACATGGCAGCGTGTCGTGTCCTGCCTCGTGTCTCGTATCGTTTCAGTGCTATATAGGTTGTGATGCACAACTGAATAGGTGAAATTTTGTGAAATTGGTGGATTGTGGCTTCTTTGACTGGTATTTTGAGGCTTTTTTGTGGTTGTGACATCTTGTGAGGAGTTTGCTAATTTCGTAAAGTTATCGAGTTGTTGGGAGTTGATTTAAAATGGTCATCCATTACAATGGTTAATCCTGAGGAGTGGTACAGTGACGACTGAGGTAATTTCCTCTTCGTCTTCTCAAATTACTGATAAGAAACGTGAGGGTACTTACGAAATTTCAGCAATGAAAGAAGATTGTTAAGTTTGTCTTGGCAAGTAGAAATCAGCATACACACTTGACTAGAACTAAGCTTGCTAATGATGCAAGTTGGGATGTTATTGATGCACGTTTTATGGGTCGGCTTTTGAACTCTATGGAGAGTAATATTGTAGACTTGGTGACTCACATTGATACAGTCAAGGAATTGTGGGAGTATTTAGATGTATTGTATTCTAGCCAGAGCAACATTTCAAGGATATATGAACTATCATAGGAGTTTCACTGATCTGAGATCAAGGGGCGTTCCATTAATCAATATTTTGCTGATTTTAATAGAATGTATGAAGAGTTGAATGCTCTTCTTCCCATTTCTTTTAATTCTGAACAAATGCGATTTCAAAGAGAACTATTGGCTGTAATGAATTTTCTAGATGGTTTTAGTCCGGCTTATGATTCTGTTTGATCTTAGATTCTTGGAGGAGAGACTATTGTGTCACTTTGGGATAAATATGCTCAAGTTCTTTGGGAATCCCGTGGTCCTCATGACACGACAATTGTGGTTGATAGTTCAACTCTTGTCTCTTGATATCGAACTGGTGGAGGTAGGGGTGATGAAGGAAATCATGGAGGATATAATGGTCGTGGTGGCCGTGGTGGTCGAAGCATAGGAATAGGAAGAGGCCAAGGACAAAGACAGCTTTATGGATAATCCCAAACTTATACTGAGAGCTTAGGGACTATTCAGACTTGTCATTATTGTGGAAAACCTGGCTATATTAAAAAATTTTGCTACAAGTTACATGGTAGACCAGACAACAACAGCAGTTTGCGAATATTGCATCTGGCACTAACTCTTTGCCCTTACCATAGCCTTCCCAAGGAAATGTAGTGGTTATGTCTGATGAGGAATATGCACGGTAAAACTAATCTCACATTTCATAGCCTACCTCTTCTTCCGCTGCTACTCTAGTCCAAACAAGTATTGCTACTACATGCATTTCAGCTAATTCTCGCCCTTGGGTCTTTGATTCGGGGGTATCCGATCATATGTCAGGTCTTTCAGGTATATTTTCCTCTCTTCATCATCATCCACTGTTACTTTAGCTAATGGTTTATCTTCTCAAGTTCAAGGAGTTGGTACAGTTTATCCAACCCATTCTTTATCATTATCCTCAGTACTTTATATTCCAATATTTCCTTTCAATCTCATGAATGTTAGTAAATTACCAAACACTTTCAGTGTTCGGTGACTTTTTACCCTGATTCTTGTATTTTCCAAGATCTGGCAAGACGGGGGGGAGGGGGCTATATGCTTGAAGATGCTCCCATTGCTTGCCCTAGTATTGCTTCTCTACATCAGATTCATTGTCGTCTTTGACATCCTTTGCTACTAAGTCTTCAGAAATTGGATTCTAGTTTTCAGTCTCTTTCTAATTTAGAGATTGAATCATGCCAACTTGACAAATTGCATCGTGTCAGTTACTTGCCTCGAGTCAATAAAAGAGTTGTGTCTCCTTTTTTGTTAGTTCATTCAAATATTTGGGGTCCTTGTCATTTGGCTTTCAATTTGGATTTTGGATACTTTGTTACTTTTGTGTTGATGATTGTTCCAAAGTTACTTGGTTATATTTAATAAAAAGTTCGAAATTGTTTTCTATATTTCGAGCCTTCATTTCTGAAATTTATACTCAGTTTGGTGTGCATGTCAAAGTTTTGCGTTCTGATAATGCTAAAGATTACTTTTCTGCGCCTTTTTTTGACTTTATGACTCAACTTGATATGATTCACGAATCTTCTTGTTCTTATACACCCAACAAAATAGTGTAGCTGAAAGTAAGAATAGATATTTATTGGAAGTCACCAGCTCTATGTTATTTGAGATGAAGGTTCCTAAAAGCTTTTGGTCTGATACTGTTCTTATTGCATACTATCTTATTAATCGTATGCTTTCTTTTGTTTTACGAGGAGGTATTCCTTTCTTCACTTTGTTTCCCAGTCAGCCTTTGTTTGCCTTACCATTCTGTACTTGTGGTCGTGTCTGTTTTGTTCGTGATCATTGACGTGGAGTATCAAAACTTGATCCCAGGGCCATTAAATGTATGTTTTTGGGCTATTCTAGTACTCAAAAAGGCTATTGTTGACATTTCCCGATCTTGAGGAAATATTTTATAATTGTTGATGTTTGATTCTTTTGAGTCTTCTTCCTATCATGAAGATCCAATTGCTATTTCTCAGATGGATGAAGATTTACATGGGACTATTATGCAGTCACTTGCTCTAACTGTTTCACCAGTGTCTATGTTGGAATATATAAATATTAAATCACGTCTTCTTCTAATAGTTTAAACTTTTAGAGCAGTTGGCAATGTTCCGATAAAATCTCACTATTATCAGAGCTCAGGTTACCAACAAGTCTGGACGCAACAGTCACACGGGAGAGATGCAGGTTGTTGCGGCCTCCAACCCATGGCCCAATGTGTGGGGGAGATTGTTGGGATTGTCCCATGTCGATTGTGGAAGGGGATAGTGGTCAGTTTATAAGTATGAGGGGAATCTTCAACCTTTGAGTTAGCTTTTGGGTTGAGAAAAGCTTAAGACCACCCAACACTGTGGAAAACCGTCGAATTAGGAGGATGTCTTGTAATTAAGTTGACCGTTAGTTCTAGGAATGGTAATTTCCTTATTTCTCTTTCGATTTTTGCGAAGTTTGAAATCTCATAAATCAAGGGATTTATTCTAGGAATTTTCCTACTTTGTAGATATTAACTATGTATATATTGGTTGTAAAAATTCTGAGCAATACATAACAAAATTCAAACAATTTAACCTCTATTTTTCATCATGGTATCAAAGCAGGAGGTCCTAAGTTCAAATCTCTCCAAACCCCTATTTGCTTCTCCAATGAATATGTCCACGCTTAGTACTAGGCAAAAGACCAGACTAAGCGTGAAGGAGAATGTTGAAATATATAAAAATTAAATCACTTCTTCTAATAGCTTAAGTTTTTAGAGCAGTTGACAGTGGTCCGATAAAATCTTACGGTCTGCGCAGAAATCTCCTCTTCTTAAGGTTTATACTCGCATTTTCGTGCAACCATTGATCCCCCAATGCTCTCATCGCTACTAAGTCATCTTCAGCTCCTAAGCTATCTTTAGCTAATCCTCAGGTAATATATAATCTTGATCTTCCTATTGCTCATCGTATAGGTATACGTGCCAGCAATTGCAAACTTTGTCTCTTACATTTCTCTGTCTTTTTCTTTTTGATCCTTTTTATCTATTGTTGATCAATATCCTGTCCCTAAGTCTATAGCTGAGGCATTGCGAAGCCTTGGCTGGAGGATAGCTATGGAAGAAGAATTAAAGGCATTACAGGTCAATAGAACTTGGGACTTGGTGCCTCTTCATTAGGCAAAAATGCTATTGGCTGTCATTGGGTGTATACTGTAAAAGTCAATCCCGATGGTTCTTTTGCTCGCCCGAAAGGAAGACTTTGTTGCGAAAGGGTATGCTTAGGTGTATGGGGTCGACTATGTTGACACTTTTTCTCTTGTTGCTAAGCTTACATTTGTTCGTATTTTAATCTCTTTTGCTGCCACATATAACTGGTCCTTGTTTCAACTTGATGTAAAGAATGCTTTCTTGCATGGTACTCTTGATGAGAAGGTGTATATAGAGCAATCCCCTGGATTTGTTGCTCAGGGGAAGTCTGGTGGATTAGTTTGCAAGTTAAAGAAGTCATTGTATGGCTTGAAATAGTCTCCACAAGCATCTTTTGGAAGATTCTCTGAAGTTTTACCGTTATTTAGATTGTCTATATGTGAACATGATCATTTTTTTTTATAAACAGTTAGGGAGAGGCCAGATTTTCTTGATTGTATATGTTGATGATATTATCTTTACAGAAGATGACTCTACTGGTATAGCTGAATTAAAAATCTAGCTCAAGCAACAGTTCCAAAGTAAGGACTTAGGAAAGTTGAAGCATTTCGTAGGAATTAAGGTGGCACAGTCAAAGAAAGGCATTGTCCTGTCACAATGGAAGTATATCTTGGATTTGCTCGTTAAGACAAGTATGTTGGGGTCAAAGCCTCTTGATTCACCTATGGAACATGGAGTTAAACCGGTAGATGATGCAAGAGAAATTCTTGATAATCTTGAGAGATAGCAAATTGGTGGGGAAGCTGAATTATCTGACAATTACTCAATGAGACATTGTCTTTCGGGTTAGTGTGGTAAGTCAATTTCTATCTTCCCCTCGTACATCTCATTGGATGTAGTTATTCGAATTTTGACACTTGATGAAGGCTCCAGGGATAGTTGTTGGAATATATAAATATTAAACCACGCATTTGTCTAACAGCTTAAGCTTTTAGAGCAGTTGGTTGTGGTTCCATAAAATTTCACATGGCATCAGAGTAGAAGGTCCTGAGCTCAAATCTTTTCAGGCTTTTGTTTGCCTCCCCAATGAATATGTCCACCCTTAATACTAGACAAAGACCAGAGTAAGCTTGAGGGGGAGTGTTGGAATATATAAATATTAAACCACGCCTTTGTCTAACAGCTTAAGCTTTTAGAGTAGTTGGTTGTGGTTCCATAAAATTTCACAAAAGGAATTGTTTATCAAAATCATGGTCATAGTAGAGTTGAAGGATTCTCGGGTTTTGATTAGGTGGGGTCTCCATATGATAGAAGATCAACTACTGGCTACTTCCATAAAATTTCACAAAAGGAATTGTTTATCAAAATCATGGTTATAGTAGAGTTGAAGGATTCTCGGGTGCTGATTGGATAGGATCTCCATATGATGGAAGATCAACTATTGGCTACTGTACCTTGATTGGAGGAAATCTATGATGGGTTGTATCGCACACCGAGTCAGAACGATCACAAAGAAATCAGAAGAATAGACGACACACGAGTTTACCTAGTCTCACTCCAAAATAGGGCTACATCCTGTAAAGAGGTTTCACTATGATCTTCAGTTTACAACCGCTTAACTTGATACATTTATCAATAAAAAATGAGCATAATATATATGTACTAAATCGACCCAAAACCTAAACGGAACTTTCGCCCACTGACCAGTTAGCGGGATCTTCGCATCGGGGGCACTCCCCCCAAACCCCGACAATCTGTGCGCAAGAGTCACATGTCGTTGGACCATATTTCAATTTCCCTAAGCTCACATGAGCGTACCCGGAATGAGAAATAAGGGTTCCTGAAATATTCGCCAACTCCAACAATCTAGTGTTCTGGAAAAGTAAGAAATAAAGTGTTGTCAACGGGACCTTCGCATCGGGGGAGCTGCCCCCGAACTCCCGCATTTCGTGCGTAGGGATCACTTGTCGTTAGATCATATTTCAATTTCACTAAGCTCCCATGGGCGTGCCCGGTATGAGAAACAAGAGTTCCCAAAATATTTGCCAACTCCAACAATCTAGTGTTGTGGAAGAGTAAGAAACAAAGTGTGGTTGCTCGTTCCAGTGCCGAGTCAGAATATAGAGCCATGACACAAGTGACGTGAACTATTATGGAGTCAGCAGCTTCTAATTGAATTAAGCTTTAAACCTTCGAATCCTATGGTTCTATGGTGTGAAAACAAGGCGGCAATACATATAGCTTCTAATTCTGTGTTTCATGAGAGAACAAAACAAATCGAGGTCGACTGTCATTTTATTCAAGATAAGCTCCAGAGTGGATGATTCTTCCCACTTGTATTGGGACTGGTGAACAACTTGCATATATTTTTACTAAAGCTTTGGGTAATGGGAGGATAGGATATTGTAGAAGGGAAAAAGTTAAAACATATTATTGAATAAAGAAGTATTTATACATAAGTAACCCAATAAACCCAAAATACCACTTTACTCTTGACTCTTCCAACACTCCCCCTCAAGCTGGAGCATAGATATTAATCATGCCCAGCTTGTTACAAATATATTATATCCTCCCACGACCCAAAGGTTTAGTGAAAATATCCGTGAGTTGTTCACCTGTTCTAACATGACTAGGAAGAATCATCCCACTTTGCAACTTCTCTCGAATAAAATGACAGTCAATCTCAATATGTTTTGTTCTCTCATGAAATACAGGGTTGGAAGCTATATGCACTGCAGCCTTATTATCACACCACAAAGGCATAGGAACTGAAGCTTTCAAGCTTAACTCAGTCAACAACTGCTGAATCCACACTAATTCACATGTAGCTTGTGCCATGGCTTTATATCCTGACTTAGCACTAGAACGGGCAACAACACTCTGTTTCTTACTCTTCCATGACACCAGGTTTCCTCCAACCAAAGTACAATAGCTTGTAATGGATCTCCTGTCATATGGAGATCCTACCCAATCAGCATTAGAAAACCCTTCAACTCTGCTATGATCATGATTTTTGTAAACAATCCCTTTTCCTGGAGTTTTTTCAAGTACCTTAAAATTCGAGTTACGGCATCCCAGTGAGAAGTACGAGGAGAAGACAGATATTGGCTTACCACACTAACTGAAAAGGCAATATCTAGTTGAGTAACTCTAAGATAATTCAGTTTGCCTACCAATCTTCTATATCTCTCAAGATTATCGAATAACTCTCGTCTCCTCAGCAGCCAGCTTTAACTCCTGATTCCATGGGTGAATCAAGAGGCTTTGATCCCAGCATACCAGTCTCAATAAGTAAATCAAGAACATATTTTCGTTGTGACAGAACGGTACCTTTTTGTGACTGTGCCACTTCAATTCTTAAGAAATACTTCAATTTTCCCAAGTCCTTCGTCTCAAACTTTTTCTGAATATAGACCTTTAGTTCAGCTATACCAATTGAATCTCTTCTGTGATAATAATATCATCCACATATACAATCAAGAATAATTTTCCTTCCCTTGAATGTCTATAAAAGAAGGAATGATCACTGCTACACCAAGACAATCCAAAGGATAGGACAGCATCAGAAAATCTTCCAAACCATGCCCGTGGAGACTGCTTCAACCCATACAAAGATCTTTTCAATTTGCAATCCATTCCTCCATACTCCCCCTGAGCAACAAACCTTGGAGGTTGCTTCATATAAATTTCTTCATGTAGAGTGTCATGCAAAAACGCATTCTTTACATCAAGCTGATGCAAAGGCCAATTATAGGTGGCAGCAAGAGAGATCAAAACACGAACAGAAGTAAGCTTGGCAACAGGAGAGAAAGTATCCAAATAATCAACCCCATACGCTTAAGCATACCCTTTCCCAACAAGTCTCGCTTTTAAGCGAGCAAGAGAACCATCGAGATTAACTTTCACAGCATACACCGTTCTACAACCAATAGCAATTTTGCCTGAAGAAAGAGGTACCAAGTCCTAAGTTTGATTAACTTGTAAAGCCTGTAATTCTTCTTCCATAGTTGTTCTACAGCCAGAAATTTGTAATGCCTCAGATACAGACTTGGGAATAGTATACTAATCAACAGTAGATAAAAAGGCTTGAAAATAAGGAAGCACAGAAGAGTATGAAATAAAGTTTGCAATAGAATGCTGAGTACAAGCACGTGTACCTTTACGATGATCTATAGGGAGATCAAGATCAGCAGTTTTTATAGGAGGATCAACTAACGGTGGATCTTGAACGGAAGATGACAGTTGTGACAGGAGGAAAGAGGGGTGTTTGAACCCCGAGGACGCCGACTACAAACCTGTAGAGGACGTGATTCTTGTGTAGATGCAGGTGAAACAGCCGAAACAGTTGATCTAATGGTAGTCACATGGAATTCTTCATACAACTCAGATACATAAATTGGAACATCACGATAAGGAGTCGATTCAAAAAATGAGACATCAGCAGTTATGAAGTGCTTCTTTAGTGATAAAGAGTAGCAATGATACCCCTTATGAGTACGAGAATAACCTAGAAACATACACTTGATAGCCCGTGGATCGAGTTTTGATACTTTGGGTCGATGATCACAAACAAAACAAACATAACCAAAAACACGAGGTGGTAAGGAAAATAGTGGCTGATTTGGAAACAAAGTGGAAAATGGAATACCACCTCGCAAAACAGAAGAAGGCATGCGATTAATGAGATAGCATGCAGTCAAGACAGCATCAGACCAAAAGATTTATGGGACCTTCATCTCAAAGAACATAGATCTAGTAACTTCCAACAAATGTCTATTCTTCCTTTCAGTAATACCATTCTGTTGTGGTGTATCAGGATAGGAAGATTCATGAATCATGCCATGTTGTGTCATAAAATCAAAAAAGATGCAGAAAAATACTCTTTAGCATTATCAGAACTCGAAACTTTAACATGCAGACCAAACTGAGTAAAAATTTCAATAATAAATGTACGAAATATAGAGAACAACTCCGAACGATCTTTCATTAGATATAACCAAGTAACTCTAGAATAGTCAGCAATAAAAGTAACAAAATATCTAAAACCCAAATTAGAAGTCACAAGACGTGGACCCCAAACATCTGAATGAACTAACGAAAAAGGAGACTCTGCTTGTTTAATGACTCAAAGCGGATAACTAACACGATGTAATTTGCCAAATTGGCATGATTCACAATCTAAACTAGAAAGAGACTTAAAATGGGAGTCTAATCGTTGAAGACTTTGTAGAGAAGGATGACCAAGGCGACAATGGATCTAATGCAAAGAAGAAACACCAAAACATGCAAAGGAAGTTGAGTCTTGAAGCACATATAGCCCCCCTTACTCACGTCCTTTACCGATCGTCCTCTTTGTAGCCAGATCCTGGAATACACAATAATCAGGATAAAATGTTATTGAACACTGAAAATTTTTAGTTAACTTACTGACAGACATGAGATTAAATGGAAATTGTGGAAGATAAAGCACTGAAGACAAAGGTAATGAGGGAGTTGGATGAATTGTGCCAACTCCTTTAATATGGGCAGATGAACCATTGGCTAATGTAGCTGTGGATGAAGAAGGTGTAAGAGAGGAAAATATACACGAAAGACCTGACATGTGATCAGAAATCCCTGAATCAATGACCCAAGGGCAAGAAGCAACTGAAAAACACGCAATAGCATTACCTGTCTGTGCTAAAGTAGCAATGGAAGAAGTAGAATGTGAACTTGGAGACTGATACTCTTCTTCAAACATAACCACTATCTTACCCCCACATTCATCGGATTCTCCATGATTTCCTCCATCACTCCCAATTTCACTATCAGTGTGGGAGTGGAACGTAAGGGCTGAATTATCTACCACAAATATGCAATCCTGAAAAGACTCACTAGATACTCGAAGAACTCGATCAAACGTATCTGTGAGTGATGCAGTAATCTCTCCTCCAAGGATTTGAGATATAACAGTTTCATATTCAGGGCCAAGACCTCCTAGAAATCCTATTACAACCAATTGTTCTCTCTGAAGTTGCATTTGTTGAACATTGGTGGAAATAGGAAGAACATCATTCAACTCCTCATACATTCGCTTAAAATCAGCAAAGTACTACTTGATAGGACGCCCCTTCCTCTCCAAATGATAAAATTTCTGCGATAACTCATACATTTGTGAAAGAGTGATAGGACGCCCCTTCCTCTTAGAACGAAAAAAATTGCTGTGATAACTCGTGCACTTGTGAGAGGTTATTTTAACCCAAATACAATACATCCAAATACTCCCACAATTCTTTAACTGTATCAACATGAATTACTAAATCAACTATATTCATGTCCATAGAGCTTAACATTTGACCAAGAATTTGTGCATCAATAGCATCCCTAGTCTCATCATTTGTGGGCTTAGGCTCAGTCAAGTGCCTATGTTGATTCTTGCCCATCAAAGTAATCTTCACAATTGTCTTCCATTGAAAAAAATTAATAGCACCCTCAAGTTTCTCATCAGTGATTCGATTAAACGAGAAAGAAATCACCTCAGCCATCACAATTATTCTTCTCAGAATTACTCTCAAACTCCACAAAATATTAACAAATATCACATCAATCCAATAAATCCCCAAATAATCGACTCCAAAATCTCCGAAATTCACCTAATCAGCTTCACAACAGTTCAGAAACATCCCACAAATAGATCAGTAATAACCACCAATTCTAATCAACAATTTACCACTCCAATACTTCTGCTTTGAAACTCGATACCCCTCAACCCACCAAAAAACCACACTATGAGGCCATAATCAAGAAACAAGATGCTGTAACAAACATTGATTCACCGAGAATCAAACCTGTGGAGTCATAATCAGACAACAGAGAGGCTGTGAGAGCCTGTGAGTGATGCAGAGTCAAAACCGAGAGGCTAGGTGTCTCGCCGACGATGGATGACACCTCCGCAAAGCATGCCAGGCCTCTTCGATGCCGGAGCTTGCCTTGCAAGACCTACTCGAACCCAGGCGATGCCAAATCCAGGTTGGCCGGCATGAGCAACCCACCCCCCCCCCCCCCCCCGCGCAAGGCTCGCTGGGTCTGTTCGAGCTTGGGTCTTGAGTCGCTTGGGTTGGGCGACGCAAGTCGACCCCTGATTTGGAGTCACCTAGGCTGGGTGACGCTGGATCTAAAGATTCCAGCAGTGGCTGGTGGTGGTGGATAGTGTTTGGTGGTTGTGGAGTTCGTGGTCAACGTCTAGGTAAGGTTTCGGTATCAGCGCAGCTCTGATACCATGTAGAAGGGAAAAAGGTAAAACATATTATTGAGTAAAGAAGTATTTATACATAAGTAACCCCATCAACCCAAAAGACCAATTTACCCTTGACACTTCCAACAGATATATTTGTAACAAGTTGGTCTTGTTAACGATAAAAGAGACTATATTGCTTTATTTCAAAGATAACAAAGAGTACTTATAGAGGATTAAGCCTAATACATTTTACACAAACACCCTCAACTTGCTAATATTCTAAAGTAATAAATCTAACACTCCCCCTCAAGTTGGAGCGTACATATAAAAAAGTCCTAACTTGTGACAAATATATGAAAGTCGTGCACGTCGAAGAGGCTTTGTGAAAATGTCTGCTAGTTGCTCTTCAGAACGTATATGTACCAATCGTATGTCTTCACGGTTCACCTTTTCTCGAACAAAATGACAATCCACCTCTATATGCTTCGTTCGCTCATGAAACACTGGATTACTAGCAATGTGAATAGCAGACTGATTGTCACAGCACAAAATCGACGATCCGGTCATAGGTAGTCTAAGCTCAGTTAACAACGTACGAACCCATTGAAGTTCACCTGTAACATTAGCCATAGCACGATACTCGGCCTCTGCACTAGATCGGGAAATAACAGATTGTTTCTTAATTTTCCACAATACAAGATTACCACCAAGAAATATACAGTATCCCGAAGTAGATCGACAATTCATAGGGCAGCCAGCCCAATTTGCATCAGAATATCCTCAACTTCAAAGATTCAGGGTTGGAATAACCAGCTATACGAAGATGATCCTGATTATGGAACACAATTCCTTGACCTGGAGCTCCCTTCAAATACCGAACAATTTGTAGAGCAGCTTGCCAATGAGTAGTATGAGGAGAGCTCATAAATTGACTCACTACACTGACAGCAAATGAAATATCAGGACGGGTATTGGTCAAATAATTTAATTTGCCTACTAACCGGCGATACTTCTCTAGATCATGAAGTTCTCCCTGTTCATTGTCAAGCCTCACTCCAGGATCCATAGGAGTGTCACCAGGCTTGGAATCATGTAAGCCAACCTCCTTAAGAATGTCAAGAGTATACTTTCGCTGGGAGAGAGCAATGCTGCAATTAGCATAGGCAACTTCGATGCCAAGAAAATATCGAAGACGACCTAAGTCTTTAGTATTAAACTCCTTTTGAAAAAACTGATTGAGTCTTCGTATGCCTTCAACATCGCTTCCTGTGACAATGATATCATCAACATAAACGATAAGAATAACACATCCTTTGGAAGTTGACATACTAAATACTGAGTGATCCACACTGCACCTATGCATGCCAAAAGTGACAACCGCATCACTAAATCGGCCAAACCAAGCATGAGGAGATTCCTTAAGTTCATAAAGAGCTTTTCGCAATCGACACACCTTCTCCCCTTGAGCAACAAACCCAGGTGGTTGCTCCATATATACTTCCTCATGAAGATCACCATGAAGGAAAGCATTTTTAACATCAAGTTGATGAAGAGTCCACTTAGACCAAACAGTCAAAGAAAAAACAATACGAACATAAGGAATTTTGGCTAATGGATAAAAAGTTCCATCACAGTCAGCACCATAAGTTTGTTTATAGCCCTTCGCCACAAAACGCGCCTTTAAGCGCTCAACTAAACCATTTGGATGGTGTTTGACAACAAAGACCCAACGACAACCTACCAATTGTTTATTAGCTAGTAATGAAATGAGTTCCCAAGTCTTATTATGATGTAATGCAGCCATCTCCTCCTCTATAGCACGAGCCCAACCTGGATGGGCTAATGCCTCCTGGACACTACTAGGCACAGACACAGATGCAAGAGATGACACAAAAACAGACATTTGAGGGCTTGAGTTTTGATAAGACACAAAATTAAAAAGAGGATACCAAGATCGAATACGATGAGCAATAGAAGAACTGTCAGGAGACGGTGGAAGAGAATCGGAAGCCTGGACCGGAGGTGGTGGTGGAATGATCGCTGGTGAAGATGTATGACCTCAAATAGAACGAGGGCCACGTGTATAAACCTGAAGAGGAGTTGGTGCTGTTGAGCCTGTATTTAGTGGAGCGGCATCAAAAGTAATAGACGGTGGCTCCGGCTGAGATGTAGGTGCGAAGGGTGGCAGAAGATCCATGGTTAATGGTGCCTAAGGAAGAGCATCGCCAAAGAAGGCTTGATCCTCAAAGAAAGTCACATCAGCAGAAACATACTCCCGACGACGAGTAGGATTATAACAGACATATCCCTTTTGAATGCGATATTAACCCACAAATATACATTTTTTCGGCACGAGGTGATAACTTGTCCAATCCAGGAGAGAAAGAATGAACAAAACAGACACATCCAAAAATACGAGGGCGAACAGATCATAAAGGACGATCAGGATGAAGAAGAGCATGAGGAATAGCTCCTTGCAACACGGAGGACGAAAGACGATTAATAAGATGACATGCTGTAAGTAAAGCATAGCTCCAAAAGGATTTCGGCATATGAGTGAAGAAGTAGGCAACGAGCAACATCCAACAAAAGATAATTCTTACGTTCAGCAACTCCATTTTGTTGCGGAGTGTGAGCGCAAGAACTCTGATGTAAAACACCATGAGATTTGAGAAATGGAATAAAGGTAGATGAAGAAAAGTATTCACGAGCATTGTCAGTACGCAAACACTTAATTGAACAATCATATTGAGTACGAACTTCGTGATAAAACTGGCAAAAAGAATGAAAAACTTCATTACGGTCTTTTATTAAATATAACCAAGTTGTACGAGTACAATCATCAATAAAAGTGGCAAAATAGCGAAAACCAAGTGAAGACTCTTGACTAGGACCCCACACATCGGAGTGAATTAACTTGAATGGATGTGACGCACGACTCAAAACACGAGGAGAGAAAGACTTACGATGGTTTTTACCTAACTAACACGTTTCACAATTAAACTGAAGACCTGAACTAGACACAAGGAAACCGTCCCAGTACGTCTGCTGATGGATGACCAAGACGGCAATGTAATCGATAAGGATCATCCACAGCTTTATTCTGAACTGTTGTAGCAGCAGCAATAATCTCAGGGTCCAGAATGTACAATCTGCCAGTTTCACGCCCACCACCTATTCGGCGTCCAGTCTTCCAATCCCGAAGAACACACGAAGACGAAGAAAATATAATATCGCAATCAAGATCACGAGTAATAGAACTGATTGATAATAAATGATAAGGAAAGTGTGAAATATGGTAAACAAAAGGTAAGGAGACAGAGAAACTCAAAGATACACAACTTGTACCGGTTACTTTGGACTTAGAGCCATCTGCTAAGGTGAGCGATATAGAAGGAACAAATGAGGTGGACGTGAGAAGACGAGAATCACAGTCATGTGATGAGTGGCACCCGAATCAATAACCCAAGAACGAGGAGCTGTAGTGGATGATAGACATGTAGGGTCATCACGCTGTACTAAAGTAGCGGTAGGACAAGAGACACCACCACTCTCATTCTGTCGTGCTCTGACTAACTCATCATATTCTGCACGAGACAACTGTATTGTACCCTGTCCAGAAAAGGATCCAGTAGAAGGAGGCCAAGGCTCAGTATCAATAGAAGCATGTAGACCTCGCAACTCGGGATGGAGGTCATAACAATAATCAACGGTATGCCCAGAAAGCTGACAATGAGTACAAAAAACAGTTCGTTCGACCACCACCACGTCCTCCTTTAGAAGTATCTCTACCACCACCACATACAACATCTCGGCCTTGAAAACCACGACCACAACCACTATAAGAACTTTCAAAATTCCATTGTCCACGGCCGCTAATACGACCACGAGTCCCTTGACCTCCACGAGCCACCATAGCACTACTATCTGAAATGACCGAAGTATTGGAACTAGAAGTGTAACGAGCAGCTCGGGAATACACTTCTTCAATAGAAGGAAGAGTGCTCTGAGAGGTAATCTGTTGACGAAGAGCACTATGATCTGGACCAAGGCTACGGAGAAAAAGCACGGTTATCATATCTGCTTCTCGTTTCTGCATTTGAGTAATTGTGGTAGCAGGTGGAAAATAAGACTTGAGACGCTGATACAAAGATGAGAAGCGAGCATAATATTCTGCCAAACCAGCATTATCAATTTTGGCTTCAAATAAAGTCTCCCACATATCATAAACTCAACTCATGTTGTTCTGTTCAGAATACAATAAAGCACATTTTGTCCATACCACACAGGTTGTAGTGCAATCTATGAAAAGATGACGAACAGATTCAGCCATACTTCCCATAAAAGTGTACGCAAAGTGGCATCTACATACCTCCATTCTTCCGGACTAGTTGAATCTGCAGGTGGTTCTTCTTCAAGCCATCTAGATTGACGATTAGAATAAATAAAAGTTGAAAGAGCCATCGACCAAGAAGAGTAATTGGTACCGTCCAACTTGACCACGGTATTGTGTAAATTTGTCATACTATAATATGGACCAAAAGATCCTGAATTCGAAGAAGCACTAAGTGGAGCCAACCCAGGAACAATAGATGGAGAACTTGATGAATCAGTAGACATCTCCACAAATCACGATTCACTACTAAGAAAAAATTCACGTCAAAGTATCACTAGGAACTTGACTCGTATACAATCAAGTGACACAAACCACTTACTGTATCACCTCTTGGAGTATCCATAAATTTCAGCACCTACTTATATCACTCCAAATCCAGATAACCAAATTTTAAAACTAATGCACCTCACTCCAAGTTAAAAAGAAATTGCACATTTTGTGATGTGTGTACTAGAAACACCACAAACCACCACTTCTTTGAGAATGTAAGCAACAAATTACACCACAGCCACAACCACTGCCGTCACCAATCACACAACTGCACTAAATCTCAACACCACTGCACTAGAGTCTCACATATCACTTCTTCGAAACAACCAACACCAGATTCACTTCTTCGTACCATTCACAAAATTTAGCTCCACATCTATCCGAAGAAAGGGAAAAAAAAGAATTCTACCAGAAACTCGAAGCTGAGTTCATCAAGTCTCTGAACGTTGGATCTAGGGTCACCGGCTGTTGATGTCACCAGGTAACACCGGATTTGGGTTAGCCGGCCTCGGGCGACGCCGGCCTTGGGGTCGCCGACCCTGGGTGTCGCCGGATCTGTGGTTTCCGGAGATTCTAGCTTCGGGCAACGCCGGCCTTTGGTTCGCAGGCCTTGGGCGACGTCGGCCTTGGGGTCGCCGACTCTGGGTGTCGCCGGATCTGAGTTTCGACAGAGGTCTACAGAGGTTGGCTGATGATGGCTTATTGTTGGTCATCGATCGTGAGGTTAAACTTAGGGTCTAGTCTTTTAATTTTGACTCTGATACCATGTTAACGATAAAAGAGAGTATATTGCTTTATTTCAAAGATAACAAAGAGTACTTATAGGGTTAGGATTAAACCTAATACATTTTACACAAATACCCCCAACTTGCTAATATTCTAAAGTAATAAATCTAATAGGTCTTTTGGTTATCTAGGGTTTATTATGTATATATACATGAAGTTTTATCAATAAAAAATTATTGTGTTCACTCTATTCACACTCTAGTAGTAGAGGCTCTTGATCTGGGACAATCAATTGTTTTTTGGCTCCTTCAGTTTCGACTGCATTTGTTGCTGTAATAGTCATTTTCTGCGAACCTGCTTTGTGTTTTACCAAACTGGCAAGACTTAAATGTTTTCTCTCACTTATGAAGATTGTGGAGCACATTTCTTTTTGAGTTTGCTTTTGATACCACAAGAACTATTTTAGGTAAAAGTGGTTTAGTTGTGGTCAAGGCCCATATATATTTTGCTTTGATTGAGGTTCTGGAAATCTTCTGTCTCTACTGAAACATGGTAAGCTTTACGAGTTTTGATTGAACTAGTAAATTGAATGTATGTATCGAGCCAAAGCATGATTTCTTTTTTCTACTTCTGAAAGTCTGTCAGATAATAATAATAATAATAACTATTATTATTATTTTTTGTAGGTTAGCCAATATACTGGAAGGATCCATTTATACACTTGCACCTCGGGAACAGATTCTAGACCAAGACCCCTTTTCCATAGTTTTCGGCCGGAGGATATTAATTTGCAAAGTGCTCTCTCCCCTGATAATAAGTTTCTTGAAAACAGCAGCCGTTACGTCCATGGTCTCCTAACATTCATAAACCAGTGGAATACACTAAGACCTATTCAACGTAGGAAGCTACTGGGAAAGCCTTTGCAACTTCCTTTGGCTGTTGAGCTCTGCTACTTGAAAGAGGGGATCAACCATGACGGTTTGGTATGTCCATATAATGTAATCGAAATGAATATACTGTGAATCAATCATTTGTATAAGAGCTCGTTTCTCTTGCTCTTCTCTTATCTGATACGACCAGATGACCTCTTCTGTTTCCTCATAACTCAATGATTCCATGCCAGGGATTGCTAAAAGGTAAAAGCAGAAGACGCACTACGCCATTGTTTGAAATAAGCAATCCATTGCCAGAAAATGCTGTGTGGAAGAAGGTTCATCTTGTTGGCAGTTATTGCAAGAAGGATAAAGAGTACGCTCAGGGGTGGACCATGATGGACGAACCACTCTGTAAACTGTGTCAGTCACCTTGCGTGTAAGTCCCAATCTATTTTCCTTTTCGCCACATCTGACCTAGCTAATTGTGTATTCTACTTTCAGGGGAGAAAATGCAAAGAGACCTGAATATTTTGAGGATCTCTTCTGTAATTCTGGCTGTTATGAAGAATATCGCCTGAGAACCAGTGCCGGTTTCCTTCGTCAGGTCTAAACCTATGTTCTTGTGAATACTTGAGAAAGATTCTTGTTAATTTAGTCACCTGAATCTGGTCTATTAGTTTCCTTGGAAAACCCTGTACTTTTAACTACATTGCAAAACCCTGTACTTTTAACTACATTGCAAAACCCTGTACGAACAGAAGTTTGCTATCGAGAGCATGACACGAAAAAAGAAAGAGGCCAACCAAAATTTACTTGGCGGAAAGTAGTAAAACAATATTTAAGGGAGTGAGAAATAGATTGGCGTACGGTTTGTCTTAGGACGGAGTGGAAGAAAGCTATTAGTATTGTGGAGGGGTAGTGTGTGTATCTTTATTTATTTATTTTTACATATTTTTCTCTTTTCCCTTGATTGATTTCAATTTATTTTTATGAATCTTTGGAATTCATCAACCGTCGACCCAAACTAGTTTGGGATAAAGGTATTGTTGATGTTGATGTTTAGTTGACAAATTACGATTTTTCAGGACCTTTTTCAGATAGAACATGGTGTATGCACGAACTGCCGATTAGACTGCCATCAGCTTGTGAAATGCTTGAAACCATTATCAGTGGAGAGCCGGCGATGCTATATAAAGAGAAAAGCACCAAGTTTGGCTTCAAGGGAAAAATTGTGAGTACCTTTATGGAATACTCTCTAGTTGCAATCGAAGTGCTTAAGGTCATACATGGACATTTTCCCTTTTGTTTTGCATGCTTGAAGTCTAGTATGTCGTTGCTCTAGAGCAAAAGCTTTCAGGGGACATAAATGTATATATCCATGTCTGGCAGGGTTGACAAATTGGTCAATGATCCCACGGAGGGTAATGCATGGCATGCGGATCACATCGTTCCTGTCTTTCGTGGTGGAGGTAGAAGTATTAACTGATTAATATATGAACTGGCTGTTGATTTAATTTGTCACGTGATTGATAGGACTAAATTTTGTATTTCGATTTGTCAAGACATCAATTCTTGGAAAAAAAAGCATGCTTTTTTAGAGCTCATTATCACCGGTGTGCCCGGGTTGAAGAGCTCTCTGATCATTTCCTTTATCAAATTATCAATGGTTCTCTAATTTATATGCAAGATTGGTATTATCTCCACGTGATTTGTGATTGGAAAGCTAGATTTAAAGGATAAGTATGCGTTTTACATAAAAATGATCAAGATGGTTAATTACTAAGGAACAAAGAAATGCACTAAAGAAATAAAAAGGCGCACAAGATGGAGATTGACCAGTGATGTCAATCTTGTGTCTGAGTTGGATTGGTGACGTTTAGGCCAGCGACCAGCTAGTGTCCATTACTGGTCAATGACGTCGACTGATGACAACAGTAGTCCATTGTACTCACACCCGTAATTAATCGAAAGTGTGTTCCTTTGAGTTTTTCTGTTATGGTTTGATTTTTGGTTTGATACTCAAAATGAAAAATGGTTTTTATACTAGGAAATAAAAATTGGGAGTAGAGCAGTTTTATGTAATTACAATACAATTATTTGTGCAGGTGAATGCAGGCTAGAGAATATGAGGACACTTTGTGTAGCCTGCCATTTTGATGTTACTGCGGCCCAACGCGCTGAACGACGTGCTTCAAGAGTTGAAGGTAAAAAGCGACTCAAAGAAATCTTGAGCAGCCTAAAGAATGACTGCGACATGGGACAGACTGAGACTAAGTCAAAGGTAAAACTATTCTAGTTTCACTGAATATTCTTTATCATCAAGTTAGCTGCAAATTTTGTCTCCATTTCTCTATGTTGATGTGGTTTTTCCCTAGTCTTTGAATAGTTGTTTACGTGAAGTCAGACTTTTCCTTTCGGTTCAATGCACTGACTTGAAACTCTACTTAAGTGGTGGGGAAAATAATGGCGGGCAAGAAAATCTTGTATTTTTACCCAAATGGAGTGGAGAATTTAACTTAGTTGGAATAATTACTCTACTTTTATTTTCTTCTGGGTTACGTTATGGAGTGATAGAGTATGTATACCCTTTACTAGTTTAGTTGCATTTTTCATATATGGGAAGGTGGTTTTCAATTTAAAAAGTTTGACCTATCTGTATCTGAAATTTTTCATTTGCTTGGTTGATAACGAGGTTGACACAGTGGTTGGCTTCCAAAACATAGCTGTTGGAATCTGTAAATGGTACTTCTCTCTTATTTCTCATTCAATGAAAAGAACGACATATATATACAAGCTAGGGTAAATCCACAAAACCCACAAAGACTATTTTACCCTTTATAACACTCCCCCTCAAGCTGGAGCATAGATATCAAGCATGCCTAGCTTTTTACAAATATACTCAACTCTACTACTCCCTAGAGATTTAGTGAAAATATCAGCAAGTTGTTCACCAGTTCTAATATAACTAGTAGAGATAACTTTAGCTTGAAGCTTCTTACGAACAAGATGACAATCAACTTCAATATGCTTGGTACGCTCATGGAATACTGGATTAGAAGCAATATGGATAGCCGCTTGATTATCGCACCACAACTCCATTGGTGCAGGATCTTTGAATCTGAGTTCAACTAATAACTGGCGCATCCAAATTAACTCACAAGTAGCTTGAGCCATAGCTCTGTATTCTGATTCTTCACTTGATATAGCCACAACACTTTGCTTCTTACTTCTCCAAGATACTAGGTTTCCTCCCACAAATGTGCAATAACCTGATGTAGATCTTCTATCCATAGGATGTCCTGCCTAATCGGCATCTGAGAAGGCTTCCACTCTTCTATGACCATGATCCCTATAAACAAGACCACGACCTTGGGCTTTCTTCAAGTATCTCAGAATTCTGACTACAACCTCCCAATGTGAGGTACTAGGAGAAGACATAAACTGACTCACAACACTCACCGAAAAGGAAATATTAGGCCGAGTGATAGTTAAATAATTTAGCTTTCTAACAAGTCTTCAATATCTTTCTGGATCATCTAACAGTTCACCATCATCTGTCATCAATTTCAAGCCACCTTCCATTGGTGCATCTAATGGTTTAGCTCCTAGCATACCTGTCTCAGTAAGTAAATCCAAAACATACTTCCGTTGAGAGATATGGATACCTTTCTTTGCTTGTGTCACTTCAATACCCAAGAAATATCTAATAGATCCCAAATCTTTTGTATGAAATTGTTGTTGCAGATACAGTTTCAGCTCCTTAATTCTTGCAGAATCATCTCCAGTTATGACAATATCATCCACATACACTATAAAAAATAACCGACCAACTTCGGAAACCCAGTAAAACATCGAATGATCTCCAGTGCATCGATAAAGTCCAAACTGGAGTACTGCCTCAATAAACTTCCCAAACCACGTCCTGGGAGACTGTTTCAAACCATACAAAGATTTTTTTAAACAACATACATTACTAGACTCCCCCTGAGCAACAAAACCGGGTGGTTGCTCTACGTAGACCTCTTCTTGTAAATCTCCATGAAGAAAGGCATTTTAACATCAAGCTGAAACATAAACCAACCAGCAGAAGCGGTCAAAGAAAGTAAAAGATGAATAGAAGTCATCTTAGCCACGAGAGAAAATGTATCACCATAATCAACTCCATAAACCTGTGCATACCCTTTAGCAACCAATCTAGCTTTGAGACGAGCTAGAGAACCATCAGGATTAACCTTAACGGTAAATGCCCACTTACATCCAATGGCCGTCTTCCCTGCGCGTAAAGGAACTATATCTCAAGTTTGGCTTTCTTCCAGCCTAGACTAGATAATGCTTCAGCAACAGTTGTAGGAATAGGATGTGTATCAATGGTCATTAGACGAGCCTGACAAGAGGTAGATAGACCACAATAGGAGACAAACTGGGCAATAGGGTATTTCGTACAACTACGAATTCATTTACGATGGGCAATAGGAATATCAAGATCAGTATGAGAGTGACGTATCTCAGGTTCAGAATACAAAGAGGACGACATAGGAAGGGATATGTCTGCAAGGGCTCCACATACTGACGAGGCTATCTACTGTAAACGTGCTGATAGGTGGAGTAGGAGGCAGAGATTCCGAAGTGGATGAAGATTCCATAATAACATATGTCAAGGAATCATCATCCACTGTAGGAGGCACCATTGGATTATTAGAATGAACAGTAGACTCAAAGAACGAGACATCTGCAGTAGTGAAGTACTTCTGTAAAGAGGGACAATAGCATCGATAACCCTTTTGGGTGCGAGAATACCTCACAAAAATGCATTTAAGAGATCGAGGATCAAGTTTAGAAAGTCTTGGACGATGATCTCGAATACAACAGACACAACTAAATATGTGAGGTGGCAAATGAAACAAGGGATCAGAAGGAAAAAGAAGAGAGTGAGGAATTGCATCCTTAAGAATAGAGGATGGCATGTGATTGATAAGATGACACGCAGTCAAAACTACGTCAGCCCAAAAAGATTTATCTATCTTCATTTCACACATCAAAGATCGAGTTACTTCTAACAAATGACGTTTCTTTCTTTCAGCAACGCCATTTTGTTGTGGTGTATCCGAACAAGAGGATTGATGAAGAATGCCCCGTTGAATCATAAAATTAGAGAATGCCCTAGAAAAATACTCTTTTGCATTATCACTTCGAATAATACGAACGATAGTAGAAAACTGAGTCTGTACTTCGTTAATAAATGAACGAAAGATAGAAAATAACTCAGAACGACTTTTCATTAAATATAACCAAGTGGCTCTTGAATAGTCATATACAAAAGTAACGAAATACTTAAAACCCAACTTGGAAGTGACCGGACATGAACCCCAAATATCAGAATGAACTAGAGCAAAAGGTTGAGAAGCTTGTTTATTGACTCTTTGATTATAACTAACACGGTGCAATTTTCCAAACGGACACGACTCACACTCAATACGAGATAAAGAATGAAAATGGGAATCTAACTTCTTCAAATTTCTCAAAGAGGGATGTCTCAAGCGACAATGAACTTGATGTGGAGAGACTGCTGAACAAGCGACACAGGTAATATCTTCAAATGCATTGAGCCCCCCTGACAGACGTCCTCTACCAATCGTCTTCTTCGTCTTCAAATCCTGAAAAATACAGGAATCATGATGGAAGGTTACAAAACAATTATATTCTTTGGTAAGGCGATCGACAGACAAAAGGTTAAACGGAAAATTTGGAAGGTACATAACAGAAGATAAAGACAAGGAGGACGTCAAAGGAATTGAGCCTATGCCTTTTACTGTGGAGAGGGAGCCATCGGCTAATGTGACATTAGAAACAGACTCATGAAAGGTAGAAAATATACCTGAAGATCCAGTCATGTGATCGGTCGCCCCTAAATCAATGATCCAAGAGCGAGAGGTAGATGAGAGACACTTTGTTGCATTACCTATCTGAGCAAAGGTAGCTGTAGAGGAGGAAACTGGCTGAGATATCTGAAACTGATTATACCTAGCAAGTTCTTCTTCGGACATTCTGATCAATGTTCCTCCTTCAAAGGAATTAGTAGAGACAACAGACTCTGTTGCATTAGCCACATTCGCTGCAGCAGACTAGGAGGGCCTTCCATGAAGTTTATAACGAAAATGTTGAATATGTCCAGGCATCCCACAATAATGGCAGGTTCGTGCTGGTGATGTATTATTACCTATATCACCAGAGGTACTACTGTATGACTGCGATTGGCCTCTAGTAAATCCACGACCACTACCACCACTACTAAAGCCACGACCACTACGACCAACACCACGACCTCGATCACCACCGCGGTTCCCGTGCACAGCCAATGCAGATCTATCACCTATGGAGGATGTATCTCTAGATGATTCACGTGAAACTCTTGAGACCCAAGAAAAGGTCTCAGTCAATGAGGCCACAGTGTCTCCTCCAAGAACTTGTGATAGAACAGCTTCAAACTCTGGTCCTAGTGCTCCCAAGAAACTCATAACGGCCAACTGTTCTCGCTGCTCCTGCATCTTCTTAACATCAGCAGTAATTGACAAAAAAAGATTAAGCTCCTTGTACATTTGTTTAAAATCAGTAAAGAATTGATTAAGAGGCTAACCATTTCTGTTAGTTCTAAAGAACTCCTTGGAAACCTCATAGATCCTTGATAGATTGTTTTCTCCAGAATAGAGAACATTCAAATAATCCCACAACTCTTTAACCGTAGTGACATGTGTAACCATCGCAACCACATAAGATTCCCTACAATTCCACATCCGTCCAAGTATTATAGCATCCATAATATTCCATTTAGTATCATTATCGGTTCGTTCACCTGTCAAATGATGTTGTTCTCTCCCCGTTAATGCTGCTGTTACAATCCTCTTTCAATGCTGAAAGTTGGTGACCCTAGCTAATTTCTCCTCTGTCAAACGACTAGAAGGTGCAGTTACGACCTCAGCAACAACTCCTTGTTATTATCTGCCATAATCACACTTCCACTAGACTTACACCACACTACTGATCACCAACTCAATACTGCCCTTTCAACCTCACACACACATTAAAAAAAAAAACAACTGCAGCTCTGCAATCAAACCATCAACCAGACACAACATTCAACCCAATCAACCAAACAACCAACAATACTCTGCAATCACAATCAGTCTCCAAACTCCATAAACTCACAGAAAATTTCACAATCCTCAGTACATCAGATTCACAGAAACCTTACTCAGCGATTGTGACTTTGTGTGCGCTTCAATCAGCAGAATTAGGCGCCGAAGAATCCAAAATCAATCATCACAGAGTCGCGCAAAGGAGTCGCACTTCAACTAGCAGCACCAGGAAGACTCGCGCCAGCATTCAGAGTCGTGCGAAGGAGTCGCATGTCAATTAGAAGCACCAGGAAGACTCGCGCCTCGACTCGGAGCTTCGATGCACGCTGTACGTGGGTTGCCCAGCCAGGATTCCTCCAGTTGACCCCCGAAATTGGGTCGCTGGCGACCCGAGAAATAGAGTCGCCGGGTCAGGCGATGTTGGGAGTAGGATCCCTGCACCTTAGCGACTCCAGCAACTGTCGAGTATGAGATTATCTGGCCTGGGTCTCCTTCGATCTGGTATTCTAGTGTTTGACGATGATGATCATCAACGATTGGAACTAAATTTGGGTTTAGTTCGTGTTTTGTGGCTCTGATACCATGTAAATGGTACTTCTCTCTTATTTCTTATTCAATGAAAAGAACGACATATATATACAAGCTAAGGTAAATCCACAAAACCCACAAAGACTATTTTATCCTTTATAACAGCATCTATAAGATAATTTGCTCAATATAATCTCTGGACATTTTTTTTTTGTTGAAACTGATTGTCCTTGGTCCACTTGTTAGGATGCATCGAACATGGTTTAAAAATGTGAAAGTGTAAGGTTTGCATGTTTCCATTACGGTACCATTACACTTGGTCTTTTTTCATTTAGAATTTATGATTTATATATGGTTTATCATTCAATAGGTCATTCGTTAACAAGATCGATCTATTATGTTCATTCTGTTGACTCTGCAATGTTTTTTGTAAAGTAGACATCTTATATAATAGGAAACTAAAACTAATAGTCCATTAATTTTAGCCTAATGTACAATGTATCTTTGGACTCCTAATTTGTTCTCCTTGCAACTATTTTTTAAATTTGAATGTAATTACTAAATTTCAATTTTTAATATAGTACCTCAACTTTCCTACAAAGTCATATTTTACCTTAGATACAACATCAACATCAACAACAACTTTATCCCAAACTAGTTGGGGTCGGCAATCAATAAACCCACAAAAGAAAAATAGAATAAAATAGAATATGACAAAAATAAAAAGCAAAGATCAATTGAAGAAAAACGAATAAAATAAAAATAAAAATAGAAAAAAATGGACTAAGGATTAAAAAGGTCAGTCTGAAACATAGGAAATTTACCCCTTTATAATACTAATAGCTTCCCTTCACTTCGTTTTAGAACAAACCGTATGCCAATCTATTTCTCATATCCTCAAATCTTGTTTTACTACTTTCCCCTAAGTTAGTTTCAGTCGTCCTCTTCCTTTCTTCATGTCATGCTCCCGGTAACAATCTTTTGTTCTTATTGGAGCATTTAGGTGTCTTCGAAGAACATGCCCAAACCATCTCAGTCCATGTTCTCTCGTCTTTTCTGCCACTGGTTCTACCCCAACTTTCTAACTAATATATCCATTCTTATCTTATCCATCTTTGTATGCCCACACATCCACCTTAACATTCTCATCTCTGCAACTCCCATCTTATGCTCATGTTGCGTATGTGCTAGCCAACATTCAGCTCCATATAGCATTGCGGGTGTTACTGATGTTCTATAAAATTTTCCTTTTAGCTTAAGAGGGATTTTGCAATCAAACAAAAAACTTGATGCACTGCGCCATTTCATCCAATCTGCTCTGATTATATGGCTTACATCCTCATCAATCTCTCCTTCCTTTTACAATATTGATCCTAGATATCTAAAAACATCTTTCTTGGGCACCTCCTGTCCAAGTATATTCACCGATTCTTGATCACCTCCTCTTACTGTGGCAAACTCATAAATTTACCCTCGATACTAATCATAAATTTTCAAAATTACACTATTCCCAGATTTGTGAATATCTTTTCATTTCAATCTTTTTTGTAAATAAATGAAAAAATATATATCTTTCTATTGTCTTTTAACCTTTTTGGTCAATACAAATATTATGACAGTACCATTCAAGTAAAATTTTAGCTTTTGATCTCTATATTACTATAAGTAATACCTCTTTAAAATTGTATCGGTTTGATGTTTCTGTTATTTTTTGTCCAAGTGTCTTAATAAGTATATATAGAAAAGATATTAATTTACCTATAGATACTTGTATAAATCTAAATCTTCTTCACTTACTCGTTAGAAAACACGAAACACAAAAAAAATTTTATCCAACTAAAATACTAGGAAGAAGTTTTACATTATTGAAAATTTTATGAATCTAAAATATAGGAAACAAGATTTAGATTAATATAAGTGCGAGAATTTATAGATAAATGAGTTCGTTTAGAGATATCCTTTTGAAATCACTTCTATTTAAGTTGGAAGGGATATCAACCTGGTACCTTTATGAATGAGTTTCCACTTTTATTATTATAGACATCATAAGCTAAACTTTGCTTAAATGGAAAAACTATCGTCCTATCTATAAAGACCAATATTTTTTGTTGAATAAGAAAATGGTTAAAAGACATTTTAAAAAATAAGTAATAGTGCGATCATGAAAACTTGTGCATAGTTTTGAAGGACAATTTAACTTTGTGGGAAAGTTGAGGACTAGAAAAGTTCAAACTTTAGGGATTACATGGAATATTGAAGAATAGTTCAAAGACCAAATTGAACAAATGAAAAAGTCCAAAATGACGTTACGTATTGGGCAAAAAGTTTAGGATTTGTTAGTGTCGCTTTCCCTTAGAAAATATATTCCTTTATGTGACGAGCTAAAACCTCACCATCTTTTCGAGAGTTTAGCTGTGAGTTGCTGCTTATAACAACCAGCGATAATTGAATTCTTTTTAGAATCAGATGCATGAGGATACATTGGAAGATGAACTTTTAGTCGAGGTTCCTGGAAGTGCCTACTCTGAAAGGCAGTGAGACATTGGGTCTCATGTGATGAGGGGTCATGGCCTTCAATGAAACATCTCTCCCTTACAAGAGGTGAGTTTAACCAACACGCCACAAGATATGCAGCGTTTTGATTGAAAATCTACAATTCGGTTTTCTTCCCGTGAAATGAACTTGCAATATTTCTGGCATATTTGCAGCACTACCAGTGTGATTCTTCACCTTTTGATAATCTCTTGGTTTCCCGCCCGTGTTCTGTCAGTGGATCCAGCAGCAAAACTGCAGTTTGTGCACAATGTATTGCCTTCAACAAGGTTCAACGACGACAAGCATGTGAAAGCAGCTGAAACATGATACAATTGGCGAGGACAGTATATGAGTGATGTCCGGCATCAGCATGTATACCCTTTGTTGTGGCAGTTTTTTTGGCCAAGCTTTGTGTCTTACATAAAGATCAGACATTGCCATGAAAACACAAGGGATGTCCCAGTGGCGGTTCTGAGAATTTAAAGCTTCTTTTTCTCCTGTTAAGAGCCATATTTCTCGCAGAAACTACATCGCATCCTTCAGCCCATAACCTGATCACCTTGAAGGGTAAAAAATGTTTCGAAATTAAGGCCATTGCGAAGCATGCTAAACGTGCTGGGCATGGTGTGCCCATTTGCCACTTGAAGTCACCACGTTTGTTCCTCTTTTGCACAAGGAGTTCCATTCCATTTGTTACCTAGATTAGATTTGATCTCAATGTCGTATTTACCAGTGACAAAAAGAGGACAAGTCCGACCATTAACATAACCCTTGTTTCTTCTCATTTTCATTCCTTGCTAACCCTATCAATGATTCATCTAGATTATGGCGAAGTGTAAGAAACAGCTTAAGCCAGAACTTCACCCGGAACTTGTTTTCCAACCTGCGCGGCTTGTATTAAAGTGTCACTTAGCCAAACCCGGCAGGGCAACAGCTTTACCTCACAAGAAATAAGTATATACGTTGTGCTTTTATTAGCCCACTCACAACTAAAAGCAACAAAAGATTTACCGACTCCTATATCAGTTAACCGTATTGGAAAAGCACAACGCTGCTGAACAATTGCTATCCTATATCAGTTAACCGCATTGGAAAAGCACAACGCTGCTGCACAATTGCTATCTAGTTGATAGCAAGTGCTTATACAGAATAGCATGTACAGTTCTAAAGACAGCTGAGCTCCCAAAAGTTTGCACCTTATCTTCCTGTTCAACATTTCTCCCCCGACAATTCCTTCCACCAACTGCCCGTAACAGAACAGAGATTTTTTCGCCAAACACTGCTCTTTTCCAAAGCTTCATTTTTGTGGTTAAGATGACCAGACAAATATGATGTACACCAGAGGAACAAAACCGACAATTGGTTAGCTGCTGCTTCAGATTTAAATTCCTGGCTAGACTTTCATGTTTCAAAAGTACTTATCATGCCTCGCCCAGTTCACTAAAACCTGCTGCAAAGAATCTGTCAGCGCTATCAATGAAGCTGTCGGGGAATCTAGAATGCAACATGGACGCAGTCCCAGTTATTGGTAAGTCATATTTAACAGCAGTTTCTTCACAAACTTTTACTGCTTTCTCTCTCTTCTTCCCCAGCTTGGCATTATTTCCGGCAGAAAAACCCTTGATTAATGAGTTTCTAGAGTTTTTTCCGCTGCTCCGGCTGGACCTCAGTTTCTCTGCTTGAGGCTTTTTATTTTCACGACCCAGCTGAATATTCTCACAGGAACCATAAGGGGAATTGTCTAAAACTGGATGGGACTGACTTGACGGCAAAACATTTCTGCATGATTTCAGTAATGAACGTAGCATGTCAATGCTGATCTCCTGTTGAATAACACCCCTATTCTGCTCACACCCGTAACAAGCAGCAACCAGTGTACCAGCTAGTACTGGCATAAGATCTGGGTCGCTGAAGAAGACAAAAGGTAGATCGCATACCTGCTTTTGATCGCTAAGCAGTCAGGTTCTGCACACATGACACAAGAAAAAACAAAAAAGAAGCTGTGAGTGGTCTCCTTTCACTGACCTTGTGAAGAATGGTTGGACTATTTCCCCACCGCAGGACCGCTTGATTCTCAATGTGGAAGAGAGCAAAGTGACCAAGAAGCAAGAGCGATTCAATTAAAAGAAGACCCACCTGAAAATACAGTAATGCGTATGAGCATAGGAGGAGGCCAGCCAAAAATGCTGCCACTAATTATTTCGGCTTTCAAATGATCATGGGAGTGAAGAAACTAAAGCATCTAGCCCACCTAGCTGACCAACAGACGCCAACTACTATTCAAGGAAGTAATGACATGTAACCTATTGAGCCAATCTACTGATGATACCCATCTTACAACCAAACGCAGGACTTTCAATCTATAATCTCTGATGAAATTCGTGTAGCTAGACACATAACTGATCCAATATCTGACTCTGAGAGTCATAAGATGTTCCAGTCACGATTGTGCAATAGGAACCATACCTGATCTTTTGGTGATTTCCACTTGCTGTTACAATGAGAGAGGAAAAAACTCATCAAATGGAAAAATTCCATCTTGAGGTCCGGCCTAGCCTGAGAGGTAAAAAAATGCATTAGCGGACAGGCATGCTTACGGGAATGCTCACAAAATGACCACAATATCAAAGAGGACATGCACCCTTTACCAGCATTTTCTGCATAATTGCAATATCAAGATATGCCAAATTGTTAAGGAACTTCAGCACTCCAGTAGCTACTTCTTCAAAATTAGATGGAAGGACATAGGGAGCCTGAAATGGAAGTGACAAAACCACTTAAATCTTCAATATTTGGACTAAGAAAAATGCCACAATGTCATATCAGCTACAGACTGAAGGTACAATTAACTTGGAAATCGCTAGCTGAAAAATGATTCAGCCTAGACCTTATTTCAGGACACGACATTCTTAATATAATACGATCAATAGATGAATGGACTTCTCGGAATATCTGTCCAAATCCAGATAATCAATGTAGCAACTATATCGTTGTACACCAAGACAAACAAAAACAAAAGGCAATATTGTTTGATCTACGAGATAATCAAGCCTCATTTATAGGCATTTTATCTATTCAAAACAGCAGCACTGAAGGATTTAGACGTATGAAACAGCAACAGTTACTGTGAGATGCGATAAAAAGAGCCAATTCCCACCTACGTGTGACAAAGATTAGATGACTCAAATAGTAAGAAAAACACAGTGGCGGCTAGACAAAAAAAATCAGGCATTAGTGCAAGGAACTAGATTATCTCTAGCAGACGTTACCTGCTCCGATGACAACCTATTGTTTGCTTGTAAAAGCACAGAGGTCAACAGAGAAGGAAGACTGACTAATCCGGTTTCTGATATAGCAGAAAGAAGCAATGCCATCGGTGGCTTCAAGCTTGATGTGGTTTCATCTTTTTGCTGATCGCAGTTGTTCACCAACAATTTACAGTCTTCCTGAGGTATGGAAGGTTCTGCAATATCCTTTGTCAGGTTTTGCTCGGTTTCAACTGCAACATCAATCATGACCGGATTACTACCCTGCTGAACCACACTATCTCCTATTAGAGCCTTTTCGCTGTCTCTAACAGCAGATTGTGCCTCATTACTCTTCATTATCTCTCTGCCTTTGGTCGAAAGTAAAATCTCTGGAACCCCAGGCAAGGGCACAACTCTACTACCACCCTCTTCACATTGCCTCTGATTGTGATAGGAGTTATCCACAGAGAAGTTTCCCAAACCAACAAAATCCACAGGTTTAGCTCCAGCACTTTCAAGTCCCCATTCAGTTTCTGCTGGGAAAAGCTCCCGGTCAACACTATTTTTTGCCCCAGGCCTGGTGGTCAAAACTACCAATAGATGAATGCTCAAAACAATGGAGGAAGGAAACGGGGACCCTTCAACCTGGGGCCGATCATAGAGTGCGAACAGATCTCGCAGATGATGTATCACCTGATAGGCGATCAACAGTTCCAGCAAGCCTTCCCTCATTTGAAGTTGTCGCTCATCTGGATTGAGGTGACCAATTATTGCTGTCACAGTCCAAAGGAAACCATCTAAAACTTCAGATGTTAATTCAAAGTTTTCAACAGACGTTTTACTTGAAATTACATTGTTTCCAGCGCTGCCACTGATGTTTAAAGATGCCGCAATCTTTACATAGTTTTCGAGAGCTGCTGACAGCATGGGTACAATAGGAGGCAACAGATTCTGCGCAAGAAAATAACTCCGGTTTGCAGGCACTGAGAGCACCACCTTCAAAAGTTTCAAAAGATGCACTGTCACCTGGCAGGCTTCAGGCTTTGATGTATGAGAAGCTGGGAGGGCAGAAGCTATGAAGTCAATCAAACCAGCTTGGCGTGAAGCCTGCAGTTCAGGTTCCTTTCCATCTAGAAACTAACAAACAATAGAAGTAGAATAATCATAAGGAAAAGCACAATCACCTCAAGTCGCAAAACAAAAGAGAAACCTTGTAAGAATGGCGCATCTTGATATCTACTGGGACAGAGAAGTCCAAATGGCATTCAAGGTTCAAGTTTAAGCATAGATGGAAAGATTCATCTTGACCATATTGGGTTCGTTTCCCTTTGGTGTCCTATGGGGATTTTTTTTTTCCACCTATAAAGTGAGCAGGAGAAGCAAAAATCGGCCTGTCCCATTCCACAAACTAGTACAAAGGAATATTTTCCATAATGTCACCAGAATCAGCAGTCAAATCCAGAAGTATAAGGATAGGGACAACCACCCAATGAGTGCAAACTGGGAGTTTACTTAAAATACAGGATCATTAGGAGTGCCCATAAGCATCACCACCATCTTGCTCGCACTAATCAGCATAAAAAAAATGTCGGAAGGATTTTGAAAGTTTAGCAACCTTCAACCTCTGCAACCAAATGACGATAGTTGCTACTACGTTGTAATTGAAAAACATAACATACTAGTTATCGAAGCATGTTACAGACGTTGAAGGTTTGAATTACAAACAGGTGATGGGAGGGTGGATACAAATGTACAAAACCAAGTACCTTGATCATCTCAGCAATTATCAATCCTATACTTGGAGCCCCTTCTTTTCTAGCTTGCCGAAGTCTTTGAAGTTCTTGAAGCCACCTACCAATTTTGGCCCTGGCTGTCCCTACTGCTGTCCTATATCCAATACTAGTATTTTCAGAACCAAGCAAAGGTTCAGGATATTCATATTTCAGAGCCATAAGCCTTTGGCGAATCCTTTTAATTCTTCGTTTCAATGAATGCTGAGCTACAGCGTTGCCTGTAGCAAGAGTAGCCGTGCCTGGACCTACATTTGCATGATAATCTTCAGCACCATCTCTTCCCTGAGACTCCTTGCCTATGTACCGCCGTAGTAAAGGTGAGGATTGATCTCTGAAATCCATTGAAGCCTTCTCCCTAATTTGCTCCAGATAAAATTTGCGACGTTGTTCACTCTCACGAAGTCTCTCAGCTAATTTCTGTGCAAGGATTTCAGCTTCTTCTTGCTGCGCCTTTGCTCTAACCTCCTTCCTCCGAAGTTGCTCCATTGCCCTGGCCTCTCGTGCTGCACTTGAGGCTTTACGTTCCTCTTCTCTCCTAACTTGCGCCTCTTCCTTTTTTCTCTGTGTCTCAGCAAGCCGTTGTAGTTTCTCAGCTTCAATGAGTTTTCTACGTTCTATTACTGCTTCCTCTCTTGCCAAATCTTCTCTCTGTTTACTTTTCAACACCTGAAGTTTCTCAGCTCTCCTCAGCTCGGAATCATGGAGCTTCTGACGCAACATGAGCTTCTTATTCTCTCCATTTAAGGAAGTGATGAAGCGAACCTCATTAACTTTGGTGCTTTCATCACCAGCTCTCCTCGCAACTTGAGCTAGAAAAGCTTCATGTCGAGATTCACTGCGTTGATGACGAGCATACATTCCTTCCCTCAACTTCATGCTGCGCACGGCTTGCCATTCATTCACACGGTTCAACTTTTCTGATGTGCGCTGCAACTTTTGTATTCTCTCATTCTCTAACTCAATTCTGATCCTCATAGCTCGTGCATGCTTTTCATCTGCTTCCTTTTTCAAATCCAGAGCAGTTTTCTTCTTTTTCTCAGGAGACATTAGTTTATCATGCAGAGTTCGTGCACGTTCAGCACTTTTCCTGTTCAGTCCTGGGGAATGTGAAATACGTGAAGAGACACGAATTGGAGATGAAAGTATCTCCTCCCAGTTCCTCTTCTCCTTCCAAGCATCTAATGTTTTCCATGAATTTATGTTTCTTTTTTCCTTATCATTTCCACAAAGTGGACCATGCCTTCTCAAATGATCAACATATTTGGGGTGTCTCTGAACCACGCCTTCTGACGGAACTTTGTCCTTCCGAGCAATCAGCTTCTCTGGTTCAGATCCACGTTCTCTGGAGCTCTTTCTTGCAGAGCAAGATGCACTTCCATTCTTCAAATGTGGCTTTGATATGTCAAAGTCTCCTGGAGGGCGTAAGTTTTGGGAAGGGACATGGCCACTTGGCCCAAAATTTACTTTGCTGGGCTTCCCTGATGAGACCTTTTGCATCTCTACAGTCGAGCTCCCACGGACAAGATCAAAGCTTCCATTATGCTTTCTAGGTTTCAGGGTCACGTCTTTAATACCAACAGTGATATCACTTTTCTCATCAGATTTACTTAGACCGCCCAACATATGTTGGCATTTTAAACAGTCAGATGCCAGAGAATTTGCACTGTCGGCAAGACGAAGACTCGCCCTTTCATGTTGTATTTTCCTGAAAGCCTCAACAGATGAAGATAGTATCTCAGCTCTGTGGGGTGAAGTTGTCATTCTCCGTACCTGCATGCAGTATAGAGTGACGGACCATATTTATCGGAGAGGTAGGTATAAGAGTTTAGTTCACAAAAAAAAATTGCAAAGGATCTGATGAATAATCAGGAAAGAAATTACTACAAGATCATAGCTTATTTTAGCAGCAAATGGGTTGATAAAATTTCATTGTGAATATGCATTCAGGAAATCTCATTAAGGCCCCCCGCATACTGTTTTGCCCAAATGATAGACAAAAGGAAAAGTCATGGATTACTCTACTCATTCACATAGAAGCATATCATGGTGCCTGCCATATCACTGAACATTATCAAATGTCCAAATAATGATTTCCAGAATTTTAGTAAGTTCTACCAATTTACATGCAAATCTGGAACCAAGCTTACCTCCCATGAGAGAGCATGTGGCCGGCGATGATCAGTCTTCAAATTAATTGGCAGTAAATCAGGTGATGATAAAGTGGATTTTTTAGCATTCTCAAATTTCTCTACTCTAGAGGCTAGCTCCTTAAAATCGGATGCAGCTTCCTCCAATACAAGAATGGCCTCTTTCATCTGCTCCAAGTCACATTCTAGCTCACACAGAAGATAAAGTTCGTCAACAGCTCTATTAAGATTCTCAAATAGAAAGCACCAAAGGCGCTGCCTGAACCTTTCCTTGCTTTCAGTGGAATCATCTTCTGCAGGAACACCAATGATCTGACCTTTCAGTGCATCATTGAGTGGTCGGCCCCCAGAGTCTCTGACAGCAGCTACTGCAGTAGACTGCCCAGACACTTCATACTTGGTGTCTTCAGATGGAGCATCCTGAGATGTCAATCCTGTGTTCAAAGATGCCACTGAATCAGCAATTCCGGGAGTCTCCAGATCACTCACCGGAGAATGCGGAACCACTTCGACAGGCACTCCATCCTTTTCACTAGAAGGACGAACACCAACTGGGTACTCATCATTTACAGGTTCGAGATGCTCATCGCACTCTTCCCTGCAAGTGAGAGCATCATCATAAGGACAGATGATTTTCTCTTGGACGATCTGCAGTTCGCCAGCTTCCAAAGCTGTGCCATTGATATCATTACAATCCTCGTCACTCTTAGGTGCTAGAGGAAGCACCGGACCAGAAACACAGGGATCTACAGGAGTACTTGCCATGTTTCATGTTCCGCTTTATCTTGTCATATTGAGCCTGATTTAAGTCAAAATGTCCACGAGCTTATCGGTCCCTGTAACCAGAATTTGCCTGTATAATTACCATTCCGATATTTCTTTCATGACGTGGAATCAAAGCATTCACCTGTAAAACCACCCCGCCTCGTGAACTCATCAACATAGGCTCATTTTCAAGTTCACGGGGAACTATCATAAAAATAGTTCAATTTCCAGAGAATGCCAAATGATATCCTTTGGGAAACAGAATTTTTCACGCTGGCATTAAGGAGCACTTCCCAACAAACCCTGTTAGCAATGAAAGTACTAAATTCAGCTACTTCTATTCTCTGTGATCCTCCAAGAAAGGCAAGCAAAAGAAGCACATTTTCCGTCACGATCAATCCCTCAAAAAAGCTGCCTCCGCCCGGAGAAGAAGAAGAAAGAACATAAAAATAAAAATAAAATAAAAAAAAAACCCATCAGAATCACGACTAACACGTGCAAAAAAAAAAGGAAAAAGAACGAAACTTTCCAGAGAATTAAACATTGCCAGGCCGGTATCGTCAACAAGGAGAATCGAGGACAACATATCAGAACATCAAAAAAGCTGAAAACCGAAGAAGCGAGACCATCGTCGATCAAACGCGGGAACAGAATCATTCCATGACTTGCGCAACAAGCAGCGACGCTCAATTCTCGTCTCAACGGGACAAGCAAAATCGTAGCGAATCGTCAAATCATTTCCAATAAAAGCTCATTCACCTTTGACAATGATCATAAGCACCGCATTTGGGTGGGAGTTAGGAACCTGTCGCGATCCGACCTTGGGTCCGACGAAGCGATGCCGTGGCGAGGCGAAGCAGAAACCCACTCCTGCAGAGGAAACGAAGGCCATCGAGAGAGAGAGAGAGAAGGGTTTCACTTTGTTGGGCTTTTCGGCTTCACCAAACGCGGTCCAGCTTTCTGTTCAACAGAATCCAACGCTATCCCCAAGTTGGAAAACTTCTCCCGTTCATGGACGTGAGGCCCACTCGATCTCAATTGTGCTTGCATCGAAGAGGTGGCCATGGCCATGCTCATCACATCTCACCGAAACATAATGAAACGATAAGAGCGTCGAGCCGTGGTCTTACAGATCGAGGATGATGGTCCTAAAAAGGTTTAATCTTTAGAATTAAGGGAAAGTGGTTCCAGATACCTATATGGGACATTAAATTTATCAGTCAGAACATATGTTCTCGTTTTTTTGAATTTGATAGCATGAAAACATATACCAAGAAAACTACAAAAAAAAAAAAAAAATTGCCATACGTTCCACCTACCTCAAACTTAGAACATATCTTTCGAAATAGATTTCCCAATTTCTGAAACTTAGAATATATTACGGTGAAACCTGAAAGCGATTCAGTTATTTGATTTTCGATTCTATCCTGGATCCATGCCCCCTCTTATTTTGAATCACGGAATTAGTTGTATCAGCCTAGTAGAGAATGGATGCTGAAGTCTTGTGTTTTTGTGTAAGTTCAAGATAAAAGAAGTAAGTAAATGTGGTTTTCCATTGCTAATTACTTATACTATAAAGCAACACGTGGGCTCGCATCCACAAGGGGTAGAAGTTTCAGACGAAGAAGTTCAGAAACTGTCATCCTCGAATTTGTTTTCACGCCCAATCTTGAGATGTTTTAACTGTTGGAGTTGACAAATACTTCAAGAATCCTTATTTCTCACACTGGGCATGCCAACGTGAGTTTAGAGAAATTGAAGTATGATCTGATGATATATGCGCTACTCCCGAAACGGGTGCCCCACTGTCTGGTCAGGTTTTGGGGCTATTTTAAATCAAATATATTATGATAGTTTGATAGATTATAATAACAAATTGTGCGGCTATAAATAAAAAATATACTAAAAACAGAGTAAGTTGCTCATATTGCTAGTAACCCATAAATAAATAAGGATTCTGGCCTTGTATACACCGCCCATCACACCATAGGAGCCAGTTATACCCGAAGTCGTTACCTTAATCGTAAAGATGGGACATCGAGTGAAGAGCTCCAATGCGCATACTTAGAGCTAACCCTTCTATATGACCAAAATGACCTTGTCAGGCCATTCCCATCCCAAACACCCCTAACTGGGTCTCCACTATTGGTAATGCAGTCATACTTCCATCCATTAATTTGTCGAGACCATAAATACGAGCACTGTCGTCGTATACTTAGGACGTAACCTTATTCTAGGGTGAACTTGAATAAATTGTGTGTCATTTATTTTTCTTCTATTATCTATATGATTATTCTGAATCAGTTTGCGATACATCCCTTCATTAACTCTTTTAAATCATAATGATAAAGCAATATAAGAAAAATATATATATTTTTAAAAACAGAAACATATTACCTTGCTAATAATTCAATTTTAAACCTTTCAATTAAACCAATTTAATCATAATTCTTCTGCATTTAGGCCAATTCGACCATCTTGGCCAATTTTAATCGGAAATTGCTAATAAACTACAGCGATTTTACGTGGTGCAGTCAATACTGACATGTATATTTTTCTTTTCTTTATTTTGCTATCATTTTGGCCAGTGAGGATTGCAACCCTTGCAAGATCTAGGTAATGGCCACGGCCCACAACCCTTGATGGCTTCTTGATTCCTGCCAAGATGAAAGGAAAAAATATATTAAAAGAATCAATTTATAAAAATTATGCAGGTTAATGTCAATTGTGCCACATAGGATGACTTACATTTAAATAAGTAATTTTCGGCCAAACTTGATCAGCTTGGCTGCAAAAGGTTAAGCACTAAAATCAGTGTGATTGAAATGTTTCGAATTTAATTGACATTAATATGATTAGTTTAGGATTTTTTTTATGCTTTTCCTTGGCAACGTAAAACTCTTCTGGTCATAGATTCCCTTGCAACACTAATCTGACAGAATCCGATTGTCTGTGTAATATATAGCGAAACGTAGACGACATACCGTTTTAAAATGCCAGCAGAACAGAATCAGACAGAACACCCCTACGCTTTTATAACATGCTCTTCTCGAGATCTGTACTCGTGTGGGTGCTGCAAAAGAATTTTAAAAACAAGAAGCGGCATATCATCTTCTCCATCTGATGTCTGGCTACTCCTTACGAGAATGGAGGAATTTCTGGGGTGCCAGATAGGAGAAATATTTTTTGTATCTTGGTATGTATGTCGAGTGAATATTTGTCTTCTTGGGAGGAGGATTCGTATTAAAACGAACGCTCAGGACCACATGCTTATCACCTCCATTATTGCTTTTTTGAACCTGTTCAACTGTTTCACGCCCACCTAAAATCTCTCTTGCGCACTCTACTTTCGTAACGAAACCTCTGCCGACTGTGTCCGAAACCCGACAAATTTCGATGCTGACCCCACTTAGTGGATCTACTCAGTGAGCCAGGGAGTGACCAATTTTTGCTCTCGAGACGGGTCTTCTTTGCATTGTTGATAGCTACAGGAGGATCGTGAGCTCATCCGCTCCGAAAAAGTATGTGAAAGATCTTGGCTTTTGGGAGAAAGTTGCGGACTTTCGCCTTCTTTGCTTTTTTTTTTTTCCGCACACAGTGCTTTGCACTGTTACTGGGAATTCGCTCCATTTGAGGTCGGCATTTGTCAGGGTTTCCTTGCTTTTCTTGAATTAATGTGCTTTTCTTGAGGTCTGGTTCAAAGGATGTTCGTGGAGGCATCTTCTCTCTGTACAGCGTAGTCAGTAGCGTAAACACCCACTTGCGAAAAAATGAAGGCTGCTCACCGTGGTCTGTTCTGCTGTGCCTCTGATCCTTCTTGCTTGTGTAATTTCCCTAAGTTTTCATGTCATAGAAGTGACGGAACTTCTAAACTTGGTGTGAGCGCACTGTTAAGTTTTGGGTTGTTTGAAGGAGAAATAAGCATCAGTGTTCTTTTTCCTTATCAATTCGCACGTCTGACTCATGAATTTCAAAGTAACAGTATGGAGACTTAGTTTTTTTCTTTTGTTGGTCGAATGTGGAGACGTAGTTGGGTTGGCTTTACATGGGTAAATTCCTTTCTTCTGCAGTTTCTCTGGATGACCTGAGCTATTGGTGAAGCTGCCATTGTCATGATACTTTAAGCGATGGGATTATCCTGCTTAGCCTTGTTCATTTTTGTTCTTTCTTTCCCGCCGGGATTAGCTCAAGATGTTGCACATTCTACTCTTATCGTTCATGGGTTCGAAGCAATTGCAGAGACTGACGATAATTTCATTTGTGCAACTCTTGATTGGTGGCCTCATGATAAGTGCAATTATAACCAGTGTCCGTGGGGTTATTCATCTGTTATAAATCTGGTAAAGATCTTGCAAAACTCATGGCTTGAATGCTTTTCCTAGAATTTCTTAGATTGAATTTAATAATCCAGGAATCCGATCATTTGCATTCTTTCTTTTTGGTATATTTCCAGAACTTGTCCCATCCGGTACTTGGGAAGGCAATCCAAGGTTTGTACTCCTAATCAACGAGCTTGCTTAAATTAAGCTTTTGCAAATTATGCCTAAACTACCATATCCAAGTGTAATATGGTAAATGGGTAAGTGATCCTTACCTATGAAGTGACTTGCACAATTTCACGTGTGGGATCTGATACAATGATGATGCACTTTCTCTATGGTGGCTTAAAAGCTTTCAAGAGTTTGAGGATAAGAATTGGAGGTTCCTTGCAAGACCGAGTACTGTATGATGTCGGAAAGTTGAGATTTCCTTGCCACCCATTTAGAAGGATTGAAGGTAGCTTGTTTGGCTTTTCCAAGGGATGTTTACTCATGAAGAGGTGGGATGAGCTGAACAATTTATTCAGTAAGACAGGGTAAGATTCTCATGCAAGATCTCTTCAAGTCATTGATCCGAACTTGATTCTGTCCAACCTCTTTCCAAATTAGCATATGCAGTGCGGGCACATACTAATATAGAAGTACTGGATACTTTACTGCCTAATATGGGTGCCTCCTAAATATGTTCCAGTCATTTAGCTAGTTCTTTTCTTCGCCCAAAAGCTGTCAACGTCACCTGTCTTTTATGAAAAAATTGAATTTATTTTGCAATTATTCAAGTCTTGTCGTTGAACGTGATGTTCTTGATCGACTATACAACAACAGTTTCAGGAAAAAGAAACTGGTAAACAGATGATATGTCTCAACTGCAGGGCTGTTGTAACTTTTGGACTGAATGCACTTAATGGAAGGCAATGGATCAAGGACAATGTCTGGGGAGGGGATTGGAACTTCAGCAATGCTTATGATTTTATCAAATACACAGTTGCAAGGAGATACTCCATTGATTCATGGGAATTTGGTATAAACTAGTACCATTAACACTTGTGCTATACATCCATTTGATCGATCTCAACTTGTTTTTTCATCTCTCCTTGAAGGTAATGAGCTCAGTGGAAGTGGAATCGGCGCTAGCATCTCTGCTGAACAGTATGGGAAGGATCTAATTGTCCTTAAGAAGATAATCGATGAGTTGTACAAAAGTTCTCGTTCAAAACCTTCACTCATAGCACCAGGAGGATTCTACGATCGGGAGTGGTATGCGAAACTCCTGCAGGTTTCAGGTTCAGGAGTGATCAATGCGATGTCCCACCATATATACAATCTGGGTGCAGGTAAGCCAGATTTGTGCTTACTGGTTACTGATCTATGAAATTTATAACATCGGATTGCACAAGCTTCTGCCTTTCAACTAAATGTATATGATTCTTGTTTGTAATTCTGCAACTAATTTAAGTCTTCATCAATTGTATGTAGTTGTTTGATGGTTAAGTGCACACAAGACTTAAAACAAATGAAGATTAAGGTTTTATTTGGGTCACATGAGGACTTAAGGTTTTAAAAAGCCCCAATTAGTTCTTGAGCTCGCCGACGGTGGAATTCAGGCGTCGGAAATGACATTTGGCAAATGATCAAATTTTTCATGTGGGAGCTATGTTGGTTTCCAACACTTCGAATTTTACCATTAGTGAGCTCAAGACCTGACTAGGACTTTTTTAAACATCATCTCCTCAATTGACCAAAATAAAACCTTAAGTCCTCAATTAACCAACTACCCAAGACGTCAAGTTCTGTTTCCATGGGTATCTCGTTGTTTGACCACTGTGGCACATCCAGGTGTTGATCCTCATCTTGTGAGTAAGATATTGGATCCAAGTTACTTGAGTCAGATATCGGACACATTCATCAACCTGGAGGAAACAATAAAGAAGCATGGACCCTGGACATCTGCATGGGTTGGAGAATCTGGTGGGGCATACAATAGTGGTGGTCGTCACATATCTAACACGTTTGTTAACAGCTTCTGGTAATTTTGACACTTTGAATGGATACTTGATGTACACCTTACTTGCCTTGGCTCATAAGGTGTATTGTGTGATTTCTTTGACACAATTCGGTTGATACTAATCGGAGTAGGTATCTAGATCAGCTTGGAATGGCTTCCAAGTATGACACTAAGGTTTATTGCCGGCAGTCTTTAGTTGGTGGGAATTATGGCCTATTAAACACCACGACATTAGCACCTAATCCAGATTACTACAGGTATATGACTATTGTTCATCTATAGTTTTCTCCATCATCAGTTATACCCTTTTTAAGAACATGTGTTATTCCCTTTTTAAGAGCATGGAGTCTTTCCTCCATACTTTGAAAAGCTAATTAGGGTATTTCTTGGCAGTGCCCTTCTGTGGCATCGACTCATGGGTAAGCGCGTTGTTGCTGTCAGTGGTGACCCTCCACCATCTTTACGCTGTTATGCACATTGTTCGAAAGGAAAGGTAAGGTTTCGTCTTAGCTCGATTTGAGTAGGAAATTGGCCGCAAATGAATTCGGCAAACTAGGGTTCCTTAACAACTAGAGGGCCAACCAGATCGTTATTGGATTGCAAACTCTCTAGCTTGCCGTGCGTTAACTTGTTAGTGTCTTAACCGCTGTTAGGAATTTCAGTGCATATCTTAAGGTTGAGGTCTCGGTAACTCTGGCCTATCGTATTTATATATCCTTTCATTTACGTTCTTGAGGTTATTTGCGAGACAAGCATAGTACATATGACCTCAATTGTTGACTCCTGAAACGATCAACACATGACCTTTTGCCCCCAAGTTCAAGCATATATTTGGTATGGAGATTGACATTTTGAGGGCAAAACATTGAGGTCAATCTGCATTTTTCATCAAAAGTACATTCTTCACCTCCCATGAGCAGTAGAAGTTCAATTATTCTTTGTCGTGTCACAGGCAGGCGTGACTTTGCTCCTGATCAATTTAAGCAACGAGACAAAATTCATGATTGGGACCCAGAGTAGTGTTCAGAATTTGCACGCGGAGGAACAATCCATTGACAGAGGGAGTATTCTCATTCATGGATTGAAGAAAACCGTGTCGTTCGTCGGCCAAGGATCATTGGATGCTCTGCTTTTCAGAGAGGAGTACCATTTGACTCCACAAGGCGGTCACCTTCAGAGTCAAACCGTGCTCTTGAATGGAAGCCCCTTGGAGCTCACGCGGGACGGAGGGATCCCGCCTTTAAAGCCTAACCTTGTTCGTGCTGATTCTCTCATATCGGTTTCTCCTCTGTCCATTGCTTTCGTCGTCCTCCCGAGTTTTGATGCTCAAGCGTGTGCTTGATTCGTCTACATGCAATCCGCGCTCTGGAGTCGAGTGAGTGGTGCAATCAAGTCAATGTAGTCATTTCAAGTGTGAGAATAAAATCAAGTTATTGATGATGTGTGGTCCTATTGTGTTCATCTGTTTGTGAGATTGGTATTGAAGCTCTCATGGCAAAATTGTAACTAATGCAGCATGAGAGCAATTGGGTTCTCCTCTCACTGATTTGCCAAGGACATCTTGCAAAAGTTGCAAATCCTTTGGCCCTTGGAGGGAATGAAAATGAAACGAGCTGTTGTAGAAAAGAAGCTATCGGGCTCTTTTTGCTTTTGCACTGCAAATTGTTTCTTCAAGTTTCTCTTTTTAGGCCAGGAAGCTCAGTGAAACTACTGGCCTCATAAAAAAGCCAAGCCTGACATTCAAATGGGCGGGCCTGGAAAAGGGAAATTTACTACGGCTGAGCCTAATGGAATGGTTGAATCAGAAATTACCCGGATCGAACCGAACTGGTCGATTTAGTTGGTTCCTAGTTTCATAAAATTAGAATCGGTTAACAAAAACCGAACTGATCAGATGGAATAATATTTGGAAAAAAAAAACAATTTCTAAATGTAAATATAAATCGAAAATGCTTGGGATGTTTATTATGGCTTTCGAGCGGCAATGCGATGCAAGAAACGAAAGGTGATTTAGTGAACATGTCTCTAACAAGAAATATTTAATCATAAATTATGAAAAAATTGCAATCCGGCCAACAATTGGAACGCTTAAGAACCAGTCTTATCGATTCGGTTCTCGATTCTAGAGCAAGATCGAACCAGATCAGAAACCGTAAGCCCCTAGATTATGTAGTACTGACATGACACGAGACACAAAACACGACACGTCAATATGTGATTTTTCAAAAAATAGAAAATTTCGACACGTTAGAACACATTATAATTAAATATATATTTCTATATATACATAATAAATTATCGATTTTATGAACTCCAAAGATGACAATATGTCTAAATGTGATAGCTATTTCATATTTGGCATTCAGAAATGATTGCTTTGCAGTAAAACAGTTCGATAACCCCAGATAGTAATTTTAAACTCATAAGATCACAGCGTATTTCAGAAAAATGTTGATGACGAATGTTAGTCAAAAACTAAAAATATTAGCGAGGAAGACAATCGCGAGGATTGACAAGAGGCGAGCTAAGTAGTCGAGGCAAACCAAAAATCAAGTTGAGGACAAGGCTCAACCAATCTAGAACTTAGTGGCGAGCGTGTCCGAAAGTGTCTGGAGAGTGTCGGACACGGCGGCATGTCCGACATATAAAAAATCTCTTTGGATGAGTGCCCGTACTACATAACCCCTAGAAAGTATCCCATAAAAGCCTGACCCGACTAGGCTCGAGTCGAGCCCGGCCCGACTCGAGAGATTCCAATTTGGGCATGTGAAGTATTGAGCACGATCAGCCTCAAAAACACTCTCTCGCGGCTCGCTTCTCTGGCTCTCCCATGGCGTCCGCAGCGGTAGCGGCTCCGTCGAAGCCAGAAGTCTTGACTCTGTTTCGGTCTCTGCTACGCACGGCACGCGTCTTCTGCGACTACAACGTGCGAGAATACGTGAGGCGGCGGACCATCGACGGGTTTCGCCACAACAAGGACCTCGCCGATCCGTCGGCGATCTCCGTGGCTTTCTCCGACGGGATGAGCCAGCTGGAAGTCGCGAAGCGGCAGGCCATCGTTTACTCCCTCTACGCTCCCGAGGTCAAGAGCGTCATGGAGCTCAAGCGCTGAAGTAGAAGGGTCTCGTACGCTTTTCTCCTTTGGGTCCTCACCTGGCTAGTCTTTTTGCTAGGGTTCTGTTCGGCGTGGCGTTCCGGGTAAATGACTAGTATGAGAAGGAGTTCTACCTTGTATTATATTGCGGTATTGAGGATTGAACAGCATATTGGTATCCGCAGTTCAGCTTAATTAATGGTGAAATCAATAGTTTTGCGATTTCTTTCTCGTGCTTTCGAGCTCCTGTGCTTGAGGAATTTGTTGTTTTTGAGATTGGTATGTTCGGCTTCTTGATGTGATTATTGCTCTGCGGATACGTAACAGTGATTGATGACTCTGTTTATTTGCATGATGGGAATTCTATTGCCTCGTTTCCCCTCTTATCGAGTCATCAGTGTCCTGTAGATTGAGCGGAGCATGTTCGCTTCTGTGTCGTTTCTTGGTTTGAAATGCAATGTGGTAGTGGATTCATGGCTGGGAGATGGAGCTATGGTGTAGACTATGCTGCACTAGAAGGATTTATAGTTTTTTTCCCTCACTTATGGTCATGTGGTTACATAGACTCAATAGATAAACGTGCAAGGATCTATTCGTGACCAGTCAGGGTGACCTGGTACTCTCAAATCTCATTCATTGGACAGGGGAAAATTCTTCTGTATCATTAGTTTAGAACTCTCAATTTGATTGTGGCCCTGAGGGACAGCTCATGCTGTTCATATCCATCTATCATGCGCTTCTTTTCTGCCACAGAATGAGAATTCTTGCATGATTTTGCTTCAAGTTGATACTTCTCAGAAGTACATATAGAAGGTGGAAGATGCTTGTTTCGTTCTTAAAGCGCTGTGATCTTTGTGCTGCCACATTTGTTTATTTTAAATGCACGTGATCAAAGTTGAATTCGCTCCACGGCTCGAAATTTTTGGCGTGTGAACTGGTGTATTATTGATGTCTTCTGAGCACAGATCTTGCTATGTCTAAGGCGCGAAAATAATGTATGTTATACCAATGACCTACAGATAGATGCACTCATGAGATAATTGGTTTTGTAGCTTGAAGTGCTGGGTGAGCTTGAGTTGGAGGTTAGGAGATAATGACATGCGAAGAACCAGTGAACTTGCACATATACTATTTAATTTATGGTATTGTTTATTCAATCATTTTAGTCAGGTGAGCATGTGAACCACAGGAGTACACATTATCTTTTTTTGGGCTACATAAATGAACCTGTAGGGAAAAAAGGTTCGTGTGCAGCTGGAACTGGAAGAACATAACTTTCAGTCAAATTGCGTATTTCTTTGAATCATGCTTCGTGCTTTGAGTGATCGTGAGTTTTTTTGTTTTTATGTTGGACAAAGTGATCGTGACCTTGTACATGCTTGAGTTTTGGATGTTTGTCTTGTCATTGTTTGCTTCCTGAAACATTGTGTGCATTTGCTCTTACATCCGGTCATAGCGGGTAGAAAGTGGACTAGGATCTTAACTTTAGTTTCACTTGGTTATGGAAAAGATTGAGCAAGTTTGTTTTTCAAGGTGTGCTTCTATGAGCTCTCTTTGGGGCCTAAAATTTCTGAATGCTACGCATTAGCTGTCAGTATTATGTAGAAGAATGAAGTCAGTGAACCAATTTGTACCGCAAATAGTACATACCAATAAGCTCTCTCTCTTTGACGAATTCAATCGGTTCGTGCCAGGCATGCGACTTTCAGTTTGAAAAGTTTATGTAGATATGAGCAAAGTATATCATGATCTCTCTCTTAGGAGCTAAATTGGTTGATGCTGGAGTGGAACTAAGTTTTATATTCAGATTCAGCCTTGACTTTCTTTAGTCAGATTAATTCAGAATGCATCATGAGTATTCATTCACCTTCTGCCAAAGAAAGCTTGCTCCATTAAAACCCCTAAACTCCAGCCTTGAGATGGCCTAGATGAAAAATCCAGCTTTGCCAGTTGCCTGATTTTTCATCGAATGCTCAAAGATGAGCTCAGAAGAATGATTAGCAATAGCAGAATAAACAATTGCAGCATAGCTTCGAAAATCTCTTTGTAGAGCATCCATCAACACTCCCATTACATGTTCTTTACAGTGTACAGGTTGCAAAAGCGGTACAAGAGAGAAAAATCACATATGAGATGATGCTCAGGCTCCAAGTAGAAAATGACGGAAGGATGTGCAAAGCCACTCGGAAAACAAATGAGCGGTCTGAATTCTACTTCCTAAGCAAATGACGTCCACGCCGATTCGCTTGTTCAGTCCGAAAGACAAGCTCCTCGGCATCCTTATCAAAATGATCCAGAGCTTTGTTTTGCCTGCAACATGTGCGTAACATTATGAGAAGAATTAGTAGAGAGGCCAAACAGAGATAAAAGAACAGATTGCTGTAGTCTTGTGCAGTATTTGTCAGTAGGAAAAGGGAAAACAGCACTGTCCGTACTCCATTTTAATTTTTCTAAACGGTAAAATCAATCGCTTTTCGGAAAATGTTTTCTAAATCGCTTATTTTTCGTGAAACAAACGGAGCGGTAGGGCTTTTTCATAAGCTCATTTAGCGAGGATGATTTCGGACATAACTATTGATGCTTAAGGTTGATAAAAATTAGTGAATACGCTCATTCAGAAACTCCGAAGCTCATTCAGAAACTCCGAAACTATGCGCATGAAAAGCTCATTCTCATTTCCGACATTTATAACATAATGTAAGTCGAGAGTACTTGTTAATAACACATCACGTAGGACAAAAACTGGTAACGCATTGAGAGAGAGAGAGAGAGAGAGAGAGAGAGAGAGAGAGAGTATAACATAGAGTTGCATCCAAAAGATCGATAAAAGATCGACGACACTGACCACTCAATTTCAGTTCCCATGTCAACAGCCATGTCCTTCAGATCCCCCAAAATGTTGCTAATTTCTGAGAGGGCATCATCTTGCTTCGACTTTTCGACCTGTTCCACAATCATTGCAGTTGCAGACTAGTTATCGTGTGAAAGGCCGGGTAGAGACTAGATTTTGAGCAAGATCAACGAGTCATATGTTTTCCGAGGAACCCAAGGGACCTCACACTTCCTCTTATTTGAAATGAACAACTTGATATTTGCCTAATCATGAGAAACAACCAGCGAAATACTACTAACCTCAACTTTTTGCAGTGCATCCGTCGGCTCGTGTAGCGGCGTTCGCTTGTTAGATTGTTGCTTAGTCGCTGAAGTCAATCCCAACTTCTCCCTCTGTTCCGAATGATCACCCCTCGTGTGGACGGCATCTACTCAATCAAAGCAATTACACACACCAGACACATGGTCTTTCAGTCGAGTCAAAATGGAAATAAGGATAGATAAGCAGCACAATGATATTCATAGCCAGAAACCACAGGCACTGAAAACCAAACTTGAACAGGGCATGAGAGAGAAACCTCTTGTGATTAGAGGGCCAGTAATTTGACGGTTTTTCGTCGGTTTCCACGTCTTTTTAAACATGCCTCCAAGGCTTCCCAGAAGCTTCTCGCCCTAGAATGAGCATAACGAGCGTTTATCGTTACGCGGCCCCAACATCTTAATATTCAAATGGAAAATGCGGGAAACTACAGAGTATTTACAGGCGTTGAACAGATGATTTCTATGCTCGACTTGGCGTCTGGGCTATCGAGAGCCTTAAGTTGTTTTAGTTTGCAAGAGCCTTTCTAATATCCACTGGTGCACGATCTATTTATCTTATTAAGTGAGCCTTACCCGGCTAAGATTGTGATCTACGTCAACGGCAACAGCATGGCTCCTGGTGATCTGCTCACCCTGCTGATGCAACATGACCAGGGTCCTCGTCGCGTCTTCCCTCATGTCCTCTGCGATCTTCAGGCACCCATTAACACTCTTTGTAGTCTCCTCAGCCTTGTACGCTGCATAGCCTTCAAGTTCTTGCACTGATTGGTTTTCCAAGCCCCCGGAATCTTGGAAATTATTCTTATACCTATTTCTCGTGGCATAGGTTAGTGAACTCGAATATGAGGAAGATGATGTTCCTTTTTTAGAGTGATCATTGTAGGAGTTAACGCTCGTTTTTGGTAGACCTAATGCAGGCTCGGATGACGTCCTTCTTGAGGTGTTAAGATTTTGCTTATTGTCTACCTCATCATCAGAACCAAAAGGATTGGATCCTGAACCAACAGGACGTCCATTATCAACAGAGCTATGCTTGGCCAGTTTCAATGGAGACTTCTTTGAACCAAACATCTTGTTCTATTGTACAAGTGAACGACTTTCACGAAGTAATGAACCGTGGAAACAGAAACCAAAGCAAAGCTTGCAGTGAACCTGTGACAGAAAAAGAAAAAAGTCGGCCTGAAGGAAACTAAAGACATAGCACACAACCAAAGGACACATAGAAAGACATGCTCCAAAAAAATACAAATAAAAAATAAGACAACCTAAATTGAAAAAGTCAACACAATGAGCCACTTCCATAAGCCAACATCAACATCAACATTTGACAATCACGGTAAACCTAAAGCAACATGATCATGAAGACCATCTTAAGGTTCATCCGGTTCCTTTTGACAAAAGGCCATGGGAAAAATTAACAATAATAATGATGCAGAAAAGAGAAGTGTGGAATTTTATCTATATTTCGATATATCGATCTATAACAATTTAAGATAATAAAATAAACATTACACCTAATATAATCAATCAACCATATGCACTGTTAAAGGAGGTATATGCATGTTCCTGAGAAATATGCAAAACCAAGTAAACATCCCGATGTCCGAACAGAAAATTTCGAGACATTTGTAAAGAAACACGTAAAGGAATCTATAAGTATACTACGGCACGGCAAAACTTTTAAAATCAATATGTATGTCCTTGGTTAACTCTCTCTAATCAGTGGGGAAAAGAAAGAAAGAAATAAAAAGTCCAGTTTCGAATCCTCTAGTTACCAGAACCTGAAGTAAGAGCACAAAAGCTCATGATTAGCAGACTGGGATTGGATTGCAAGGTTCCCTTACAAATCATCAAACTTAGATCAAGCCAACGACCCATCAAGACAGAACCAAAATCAAGACAACATAATCCACGTCCCAGTAACGCATCAACAAACCCAACTCAGATTCTACCATGCTTCATTCAACAGAAAGAACAGTGAACAAGAACAAGAACCCAAAGACACGTTCAAAGCTCACCCATATTGATGGCATTCGCAGAAAACGTACATTTGTGAAAGAAACAGAAACTGGGTATACCTGAAAATCTTGCGAGAACCCAGAGTCACGGCGAGGAACTACGATCTCTTCCTGCAAGATTCTACAAGATGACAGACTTGACGTGAAAGAGAGGATGGAGAGAGAGAGAGGGTTACTTAAGGCGCGGCCGGTGGGAAATGCTAGGAGGGAACGCGCACAAATGGCGTCCGAGAGACGGAGAGAGGCGTTGAAAGTTCAAAGGAGCACGAAAGTTGCAGGCTTTCAAGTGGTTAAGAGAAGAGATTAAAAAAAATTCGATCTTCCGGGTCCGGGTGGTGGTGGCTTCACTGTCATCTGTCGTCCAACGCCCCCACAAACGCGAAAATTTAAAAGGAGAATTTCGTCACGCGTGGTTGAGTTTTTCCTTGCGTTCCTTTGAACAGATCAAAGTTCGAGACTTTAAGCCGATCCCTGTTCTTTGACGGTTCTGACTTGGACCCCTTCCCTCTCTCCGTGAACAAAACTTCCCCGAACTCTCGTACAAGTTCGTCATCGAAAAAATATATACAATTGAGATGTGAAACTTTAAAAAAAATTATTAAAATTTTGAAAATAGTTAAATTAATGCAATAAAGCCTTTCCGTTTACACCATTTTGTCTAACGAAAAATGTGGCTTGGCATTTTAAAATTAATTTCTTTATCCTAAGTGATGTTGATTATTGTGTTAATACCATGAAAAATTCTAAATTGGTACATCTGTGAAAAATTTATCCCAAACTACTTTTTTTACGTCGAAAAATCCTAAACTAGTATGTCTGTAATAAATTTATCCCAATTTAGTTTTTTAACAATCAAAAACCCTGAACTGGTATATATATGTGCCTAAATTAATTTTTTTGATCACGAAATACTCCAAAATGGTACACCTATAACAAACTTACCCTCTGTTAAATTGAGTTAATATCATGAAAAATCACAAATTAATAAACCTATGACAACCATAGAGTAAAAATCCCAAACTGATATACCCATCAAATGCCACGTGTCACAAACTTAGCAATTTGACAGTTAAATTTAACAAAAATTAACAGATGATAAATTTGTCATAGGCGTATCAGTTTTGGGTAAATTTGTCATAAGTGTATCAGCTTGGAGTTTTTATAGTAAAAAAAATAGTTTGAGATAAATTTATCATATGTGTACCGGTTTAGAATTTTTCGTAGTATTAACTCTTGATTATTATTACTTTCAATTTTTATTTTAATTAAATTTAAAGCTAAAAGAAGACTAAAATATTAAATTTAAATAGTTAAAACAAAAAAAAAAAAGGAAGGCAGGGCAAGGCAAGGCAAGGCAAAGCTATGCCAGTGAGGCGCGACAACCACTATTGCCCATCGTCGGAGGGGTTGGCAGCCGTAGGCGAGATCTCGTCAACCTCTCTTAAGGCCAAGGACCATCGTATACCCCTAGCGAAGCGTCGCTGGCCCTAGGCGAGGGTTGGTAACCCTCGCTAGTTCAGGCAAGGCTCACCTAAATTTGGGTTGAGAAACCCAGAGCTAGGCGACACCGGCCCTTACCAGGGGGGAGCAATGGTTGTTGGCCCTAGGGTGTTAGGATTCAACGCATAATCACAATGAAGAAAAGCGCAAAGCGAGAAAGAGAAATTGAAACATGAGATTTTGTCATATTTCACCCTTAAACTATGACTACATCCAATAGAGAATTTCATTATAATTTTCGCATCACATCTCTTGTCTCATTACTCAATTACAACGAAAAAGAGTGTATATAACAGTAGCTATTTATGGAAGCAAGCACAAACTACCAATGAAAATATATAGATTTAAACAATAAAAACCCTCTAGTGTCTAGAGGGCGTTGTTCTCTTGAGACTCCTGGCCTCTCGACGTGGAGCGGAACATACATGCTTTTTTGTCATTGGGAAGTATGAACCACACCCTAACACAGGGAAGAGCCGACATCGCTCAAATATGGGTGAACTTTGCTAACCCTTGCCTAGGGCCAACGAGGTCCTCTGCCTCATGTTTTAGCCTTTTAAATTTTATACTTTAGTTTTTAATTTGATTTAAATAAGAATTGAAAAGAAAATAAAATAAAATACTACGTACTACAAAGAAATTAATTTACAAATGTCATGCCATCAATTTTTTGTCAGACAAATTGACAATATTAGTGGAATGATTTCATTACACCAATTTGATAAATTTTATAACTTGATTACATTTTTTAAAAAAATTTAGGACTCGATTGCACTTAGGACTTCTAGTGAAGTTATCCCAAACTTTTAATTGTCATACATTTACTCTCTTGAACTTAACATTTTGATTTGACCAAAAAAATAAAACTTAACATTTTGCCGCAATAATTAATCATCCATTACTTTTCCATCGTATTTTCCATTATTATGTGTAATGCACGTGATCTTTAAAGATTAAAAAAAAATGCAATTTTGTGTCTTTTTTTTCCTAATCATTATATCCATAAAAAAATGAAAGAAGATAAAAAAATGGAGAAAATCAATTTATTTAAAAAAATTAATACTAAGTGGAATGCAAAAGTAGAAATAAAATAAAATAAAGTTTTACGGATATATTAATAGAATTAATAAGTTATTTTAAGAAAAATAAACACAATTACATAAAATTAAATAAAAAAGACTTTAATATAAAAAGGTCAAATTAGAAAAAAAAAATGCTCATGGTGTACTTCGAAGCAGTGAAAAATGCAGACAACGATCGACTAACAAGGCATATTTAAAAGGACCATCTTCGAGTTCGATAAATCATGTCTTTTGTTAAAATAACGACGCCGTTTCCCGTTATAGTTCTTTAAACATTATTTTATTACCAAATCATTTTGGCATTAATCAAACTTTGAATATATGTAATGAATAACCAATTCTTGTCATTTAACCAAAGGTGCATTTCAAATTATAATTTGAGCTCCATAGGCTCTCATTTCGATATTATACCTGTCCATTGATGTGAATTCAAAGTTGCAAACACGAAAAAGCGAGAACGTCGCACTTCATCACTTGAGATTTACACGAAATCCCAGACCAGAGTGTTGTAAATTCCTTTGCGGACCGTAGCTCTCTTTGATTGATTGTTTCGACTACGAACCATGGGCTTTATGTGGGACTCACTTGATCTAATGACTTACGATACCAAGTTCAGAAAGACCTCACAGTGTCGAGTAGGAACCGAACAGGAAAATTGTCCGAAAAGCAATAAACTTATAGTACATAGGCCAATTTAGTCCTCAATCTTTCAATTGCACTAGTTTAGCCTGAAGCATTTTGATGATTTATCAATTTAGTCTTAAAACTTTTGAAAAGATTTGCCATTTTAATCCTAAATGTATTATTTAGATATTTGACCTGAAGAATTATATTGGTAAATTGTCAAAAAATTTAGAACTAAGTTAACAAATCATTAAAAAAAATTAAAGCTAAATTGGCACAATTAAAAGGCTTAAGGCCGAATTAGCTTCCGTACTATAGGTCTAAGACTTTTTGAACAATAATTCCTTCGACCGAGTAAATAAGTAGGAAACATTTAGATATATGTTTCCAGAAAGGCTAGAAGAAGAGTTGAAGCGTTTCATGATGTTGAAGGGACCATTTGTTTAGTCGCAACTTGTAAGGCAATCCACCCGTGAACCTACTGAGCAATAACAAAGAAAAGGCAAACCAACATCCACATTTGAAAGTGTCCATACGGTTGAGACTTCCTATTCTTACGTCGCACCAGTTCGATAAACTACGAGTATAGCTAGAATGAAATGGTCAGCGTAAGAACATCTGAGACACTAACTCAGTCTCTGTCCATCAAAGCTGAATTACGGGAGGAGAATGGCCAGTGCTCTCTCTGTGCTCATTGGGGGAATATTCTTGAAGCATCTTGACTACCAAGTTAGTCTTGATCATCATTGACTATATCTTGATCATAATCACTTGAGATTGTTAATCTGTGGGAGCCACGAATAATCGTTCGGATTGCTACAAGATCAAACCTGTGCTTGCGTCTCTCTCCATACACATATCTTATCTGGTCCTGAGCATGTTTTTCAGATCAACTTACTCCAAAAGAATGTCACCTACTTTGCCAAGAAAAACTATCAATAATGGTGACCCAGCATCTTAGTGAAAGTGTAGTTTGTCTAAGTTAGGTTACCATCAATTGGAGTAGTTGCTACAATGTCCATTTTAAGCAACCTGCAGAGCTACAGAGCTTTAATTTCTATCTATGGCAAAAAGAAACCATCCAAAAGAATACCTTGGAATTGAAGATTAGTCAAAGCATCGTCCCTTCATGGCAATCTCAAAGAATTACAAACATTTTACGCACGTAGAGAAAACATGGCGCTTTGTAGAGGCGCGCAAATGGAAGGCAACGCCTGAACCCGATGGTTCCCTTGTGGTAAGCCTCTGACCTCTCATGCGCACCATTCACCTAGTAATCAAGACCATCGTGGTTCAACATAACTCTTCGACGCTGCATTATGTAATTCTGACATCTAGATTTGCTTGAATCATGATGGTTCTGTTCACTAGGCAATGATGCACATCACGAGGTCGGGGGTTACCATGAGGGAACCAATTCTTTGAAGACTACCAGCAAGTTCCTCCTGTTTGGAGCTTTCTTCGTCTCCACAGAGAACACTCAAAGATCTGCAGAGGCCACGTAATATATTACCTGAGAAAAATGTGTATCAGATCATGCACTAACAAATGGCGAGCAACAATGTAATGATTGATTTTGGTCAAACAAACAGTCACAGATGAAACAGAAATGACGGGAGTATCCAGTTTCATTGAATCAAAGAAATTAGAGGTTCGGTCTTATCTTGTGCTCTTGGTTGTCCATGTTCTAGATTGTCCCTCTTATTACATCCCACAACAAATTTTAAGAGCTAGAAAAATTGAGGACACAGGCTATTCCTAAGGTACGCTTGGGAACTTCAAAAGTAGTGATAATAACCATTCTTTGTGGTGTTCAGTTTCCACAAGTCCACAATTTCATTGTCAACTACCTGGCTCACTTTGCCTACTCTCCCATTGATCTGGGTCGTTGACAAAGGCCACATTTGTGTTTTAATTGATTAAATGCACCCATTGTGACCCCTAAAACTTAGGAAAAGCCGTAAGCTAATCTAAATGACGTTTCCTGGAGACACTGGTTTTCTAACAGCAGTACAACACAGCGCAATAGCTATAGTACCATAGCTTGGTCGCAATACAAACAAATGCACTATTTACAAAAGACTAGAAACAAGGTCTGAGCAAGTTAGTCGGCTGAGCCAAAGATAAGCATGTGCATTTTTGACAGTCTGAGTTGGAAAGGAGAAAGGAGAAAAGAGAAGGCATGCATCATATACAACAGTCATGAACTAAAATCATTGTAGAGAATCATTTAGGGTCTTTCAGAGGGCAAACCTTTCTTTCAACCATTATCGTCAAGGTACTATCTGCCATATTCCTGATAAGAGTCTTCTATTCACTGCTCACCGGATGGTGGAGATGCTCAAGGCAGTAGATGATCTTCTCTGTTCTTTTTGGACCTAGAAAATTCAAAAATAACTCTTCATTCCATATAAGTTGCTAGAGAAGCTAAATATTGACAATATCCAAAATCTGCACCTGGGCCTCTAACTCAGCTATCCTTTGTAGTGATGCTTGTTCGACACAAGCACGGCGCTTCCGTTCTTCTTCAAGTAAACCAGTAATTTGGTACCTTAGTTCGGCCATCTCTTGAGCCATGTCCTCTGCCTCTTCCTTTGCCTTCAACTTTTCCTCCCTCAATTCTTCCTATCAACAAATGGCACATCAAGTTCTACCTGAAAGCTAAAAATTAATGAAGAGAATTTCTCTAAACCAATATTGACGATTAGGTCAAACGCCTCTTAGAGTGCAAAAGGTTGTGATAAGGATATGATCATTGATGACAACATGCTACAATTGCCTCTGAATGTTTTCTTGCACATCTTAAGTTGTGGCTCGATGTTCTCAACACACAAATTTTATGTGAGAGGAATTCAGCAACAGCGTAAAACTTATGTCTGCATTAATGCTCATACCTTAAGCCGCTTCACGAGAAGTTCATATTCATGTATCTGGAGAGACATCTTCTTCATCTTTTCTTTTGTCGCAGCATCTGGAGCATTTATTTCGGAAAGCAGTTGAACAAATGTTTCCCTGCAAGAAGTTTCAGAATTAAGCCTATTTGAGTCTTCTACTTTTGACTTTTGACTTTTTTGAAAATACCGTGGTATTCATGCTTTGACATTAATTTAACATGAAACACTTTCTTTTTTCATGAGTATACAATTAATTCATTATTTTTGGATAATTAAATTATTACCTCAATTTTCGAATGTTGCAAATGCGGAAGTATCAAGAAGTTGCACCAAAAACAAATTAGCAGTATTGAGCGCCACCAAGTTCAACAAATGAAAGCATGAAGCAAGAGAGAACATGTAAACGATATAACAATGCAATCAGGTTACCGAACCATCTCAGTAAGATGATGACAAGAGGCTCTGCAAACTCCGGTGACCATCTTAACCACACAAAATTATGATTAAATGTGGCGGCATGTCAACATCAAGAGATATAAACAAATATCTCGCTGTAATCAAAGTATGATGTTTAAGGTGTTTAATGAAGGGCAATAAGTACAAATTAACATACAAAATCATGGATGACCACCTTTGGAAGACCCTACTTCCATACAAAATAAATTGTTATGGCTTACATATGTCAAAATACCAATCAAACTGATCCAGAACGATGAAATGAAGGTTTCAACCACAAAATAGAGCAAAATCAGAAAATAGAGTGCAGAAGTTGTGATCCGCCACATACCCCATGTCCCTCTGAAAGGTGAGGTTACACCCATTTTCTCCCTTGAACAAATGAAGTTTTGACCTTTTGTCGTCATCCAGCACTTCTTCAAAATACTCTTCGATCTTTTGACAGAACTCCTGCATATTTGTTTCAGATAAGTCAAGCTTCTCCCTCAGTTCTCTATTTTCTTTCTCTAAACAATCCACAACTCCCACTGCGTCTTTCAATTGAACCTCAAGCTCATCCATCAAGCTGCTTATCCTTTCCTTTTCTTGTATCGCTTCATCCTGACCTTTCTTAGCTTCAAAAAAGTTCTCTTCCAAGGCCATTAAATCAAGCTTCATACTCTCTATCTCACACTGTGACTCCAATCCTGCAGAAGAAATAGACTCCTCTAGTTTCTCAATGCATAATGTGGATCTATTAAGTTCCAATTCCTTTGTCTCTAGTTCCTGTATCAAGAACTCCCGCACTGAATCAGATCTCCTCAGTTCTTCACTCAATATGCTAAACTTCTCTTCTAAGGTTTCCATATACTCTAATTTCATCTCAAGCACGTGCACCTGCTCCTCAAGAAAGTTGACCTCAGCAGTCCTCATACCTATCTGATCCTGCAGATAGTCTGCGGTGATTATGTCAAATCATATAATTCATTAATCAAACCTCATGGAAAGAGATAAAACAAACAATATCTAAGATTGAGACAAAAATTATCAAGTCATGATCACAGTTCACTGGTCAAATAAATCAGTCACGATGGGGATCAAATGAACTTTCACTGCACGTGTATAATCCAACTGCAACTCGAATGGACCCGGAACAAAGAACTTGCAAGCAATGGAACCAGACTTATTCTTTGAAAGACTGCGCAATTAACTTCAGCATGCAAAATAGATTATTGTGATGATCTTCACTTGCATTCAATTTAAGCTTCCATAATGTGACAACAGATCCCTTTCCCAGAACACATCAACCAACACAAGAGAGTTTCTTTACCATTTCCAAATAGCATCACTAACTGATACAAAATCATATGCATGCAGAGACATGACAGAATCCCTTGAGCGCTGTCTTTAGTGTCAGGCTGCTTTCATTAAATAAAACCCCACAGCAAAACAACCCTACCGTGGAAGGGTTCAAGGAACCATTGACACATCACATCCACTAAGAAAAGCAGCAAACCTCAAGGAATAATTTCTATACCACAAAATAGTTAGGACAAGGTATGTGAAGATGTTAACTTGTGCCCGCACATACGTGAAAAGCATCATATGGTAACTGGATACACACAAAGGACAAGCCTTGCGCACAAGCATAAGCATAACAATGACAATGGGACATCGAAAGAGAAAGCGCTACCGTGTATAATCAGCGTAAGCTATGATATAAAGGACTCAGACTAAATACTACTGAGCAATAGCATTACTGTGCCAACATACAGAGTAATCGTAATTAGAAAGACCGGTAAGGATCGATACCAATCTCTTGAGAGCAGTTCATCAGTTCCTTTTCCAACTGTTGGATGCACTTCTCATCTTTTGCACGAGCATCGGACAACGAATATACATTATGTTCTAGTTTCTGCAAGAACAACAACCTTAAATTGTATAAGTATCTTAACATTGGACTAAACCAAGAAGAATCATATCGTTTAACCGGTAAAATTGGTGCCATCTACTACCTTGATTAGTTCAAAGCTTCGCAATTGTGATTCTCTCAACATATCCCTTTCTTTTCCGAGCTGCATGGGGATTGACAATCACTTCGGTAGTCAACAAACTAATCAACTCCATTGATTATCTGATTACTAGAAAACTATCATTTCAACCAAAGATCAGCTCTCCTGAGCATTTAGCCAAATAAGAGTTTGTGGAAATAATAATCACATACAACCTAGAAATGCATGCGATTAATCTCGATTCAAAATTTTCTGAAATAAAAGCACGTTTTCATAGAAGCTAAAAAAGAGCATTTGAAAGTCCAAAGGGACGGTAATTACCTCTCTACATCTTGTGCTGATTTGTAGGAGCTCCTCAGCATCAAAAGAATTATCACTCTCACTCATGGTTCCACGCAACACTTATGTTTGAAATGCCGATGAGGACCTGCAAGGAAAATGTAGTGGATTGATTCAAGTCATTTTCAAGCTTTGATCTCACAAAAGAACTATTTGACAGAATTTATACGATGTTGCAGAGCAGAAAGAGAATTGCTCAATGATGAGAATTGATAATGTTCTATGTGATGCTTTCAGTTTTCGAGCTCCACATTGATACAATCAATAAAGAAGTTTCTTTCCCCTAAAAACCTCTCACTGAATGTCACATGGGCATGCCGCTGCTGCCACGGCACTTAAAGTTACCAATACAATTTAAGCCTGTACTCGATTCACCAAGAAACCTTAAACCTGCACTTGCTTCAATTAAACTTCTTAAACTTCTGCCGCTAATAATAATTGGTTCTTGTCTAAGTAAACTATGATACAGCATAAACACAATATAGCAAGTGTACGTGGGGGGTACAGATTCAAAATTCACCACAATATTTCCAACCTGCACTTTCATGTACTTCCCTTTTACGCAGAAAATTTTACAGCACTCTAGACACATAACTTCATGCGAAGAAAGCATATGTCCAAACCTCTCCATATCGACTCTGGTGAATTAAAAAAAGGGTCATGTTTCCCTCCATCCACCCATCTGACCGTGGGTTACAGCCATGGACACCACACAGAATTATACTTTATTGATTTTGCATGTGGATGACGTCCATGACTTGTAACACACCAATCATATAAGTGATTGAAGGAAAATATATAGCATCATTCATAAGCATTCCCCAGATGGTATGCCGATTAATCTCCAACTTCACAGAATGAGCAAAAAAATTGCTATCTTATGCAGCAGTACGATTAACCGACTCGTGCCTGGGTGGAGCTGAATGCATTTTGCCTACTCAAACTAACAAAAGACGATACACTCGTCAGGATACACCCCCACTGCAAGAACAGACAAATACCCACAAACCGGTAAGATCTTTCCAAACGAAATTGCCCAATTCCGAAAAGAAATCCGCACTCAAATCGTCGTAGACGCCTGTAACAACGCTTATTCAATCCCTACGCCTGGCGGATACAATGAATCGGCACCGCATAATTCACTCCCCACGAATTCTCACACACAGAGAGGAGAGACCTTGAAAGGGTTTCCTCAGAATGGAATCTCGACCGGACCCTTTAAATCGATCGCTTGATTAAGGAGGGATTCGACGGAAATGATGAAATTTCTTGGGAGAGAGAGCGCGCGCGCCTTGAAATCGAAAGGCAATCGTCCAAACCGATCAAGACTTGCGATTTCAGACAGTCTTGCCTGATGATGCGGACAGCTTCCGCCTTTCCTAAGTTTATGAAGCTGGCGGGAACTTGGCCTCGGGTCGGGCCGAAGTAGTAGACGGACACCAATACATGCTTTTGGGCCGGCTTTTTGACGGCCCAGAGTTATGGCTCTTGGGCCCAAACTCGGCCCAACTTTGTTACCCAAGTACACTCATCCTAAAAGATAATTAGCCAATTATATTAGTTTAGAACTGATCCCAAAAAAAATTATTTAAGTTTAGAACAATGTTTTCTTTACTACAAAACTAGTGTGTGTTGATTGAAATGATGTGTTCGGATGATCAGAAGAATTATTTGTTGCTTTGTCATGTTTTTTTAATTCGATTCGTTTGGCAGAGGGCTTCAGACATTAATTGTCATTGCATAATGGTCAACCTCGCGCCTTGGAGAATCACACTTGCTTGATGTGTGGCTCGATCGAATTAGAGTGAAAGCAATATCATTGCTTGATTCTTATACTTTAATTATTCACATTTTCTCAAGCACCAATTCACATAGCTTTTAGTGCAAACTTTTCCAAGTACGAAATGGAGGTGTGCAAAATAACCGACCCCGGCCAAACTAGTCTAAAACCAATGGTTTTCATGGGGATTGATCCAAATACCGATGAGTATCGGTCCGGTTCCTGATTTCAAGTGCCACCCACCCGGACCGGAATATATATATATTGTTAACTTCAGTTCACGCCTTTTTTACTTGGAGTTGTTGGTTTTTTTTTTTTTCAAAAGAAAGAAACCTAGTCTGGCTTCACACGACAATAATGGCCCGGAGGTTTAAAGTTTCCAGTGTTCCCCTCCTCCTGCTCCAGTATGTCTGTGTATAACGATGGTGTGATGTCGTTGCTTGTGAGATTAGGGATGAAATGAGATCTCAACCCAATTGAGCTTTTGGGTTCTAGAGGATTTTATTAATTCGACGTAAAGGGGTATAAGGCCTTCCTAATGGAAGTGTTGACAACATTAACTTGAACATAACGAGTGGAAGTATGTTCTGTTTCGTTTCTTAACGAATATACAGGAGATCCGCAATTGTAGTGATTATAGACCGGTTCCATACATCCATCTGGGAACTGAACTGGACCGGACCGGCGGTTCGATTTTCAGGTGGCTCCATGAAATTAGTGTGTGGTTCCTAGTTCTCATTTTGTGGAACGGGTCCTTAGCAAGGGGCCCCGATTCCAGGGCCTTTACATATTTTAAACCAAGTCCGAGTGCAAACGCTTCCTAAGATAAGCCTCTGCTGACGTGGACTGCACATGTTTTAAACTCTAATAACAAGATGGAGAAGAAGTGAGATGGGCTGTCATGTTTTGATGGTAGGTGACAGAGCAACCACCTTGAGTTCACCTGACATGGTTCTAGTCCTCTTTCCCCAGTTACGATCTTGGCTTTTTGCAACCTCTTTCATGACTCAACCTCGACAATTTCAACACCTCATTCATGTCCCTTTGATGCCAAGAAAGAATATACATCGCTTTGAGCAATCAATTATTGGCTTTGCTGGTAATGAACAGTCAACTAATCTTCGTCTAACTGCAGCAAAACGATTAAAGAATTCACTTGGACATTGCAGTAGCGTCACTGCTTTAGTAGCTCACTTCACAAGCTCTGAAACGTTAGTGGAGGAGTGTTCAGAGAAATTTCTTAGAAGTTGACAGAAACTTAAAAAAATCATCAACTTTGAGGGTGGCCTAGTTTGAGGGCCAGTGAATCAGCATCAATATCAAGGGAAATCTTGAATCTGTAAGGAGGAAATTGAAAAAAATCAATGAAATGATGTCCAGAGAATCAGTGGCTTCTTGGATCTTCAGCTCTGAATAGAAAGAAATGTAAAAAAAACAACCAAAGAAGAAGTCTTGGATCTTCAAAACCATACCAGACCAGTGTGAGTGAGAGCTCAGTTAGAGACAAGACCAATCAGGGCCTCAGGATTGCAGTTTCTCTCTAACCACCATGGAGTGAAGTCAACATGTCCCCTCTCCTCTTCATCAAAAGGAGCAGGAAGATTAAGATCCCAGAATTCCCGAATCCTCGGGATTGGATTGTGAGGACCGGAGATGGGTTCTTCCTTTCTTGTCCCGGGTTCGCGTGGCAAGTGAGATCTCTTGTGACCACCCAGTGCTTGCCCTGATGGAAAGACCTTAAAGCAAATTGGGCACTCATGCTCCTTACTCTTGATCTTCGAGTCACTTCCGAACACAACTACCTTGTTAAGATTGGAAGTGCTCCTGAATTTATGCAATTTCAAAGGCTTTATATCCGCTGTTGGATCAGGAGAGATCGAGGTTTCGGTTCTATTGTCATTGCTCTCAATCTCTGACGCGAGGGAATGCATTGCTTTCTTGTGACTAGCTCTGTGACCACCAAGAGCTTGGTAAGAGTGAAATGTCTTGTTGCAAGTAGTACACTGGAATCTGCTTCTCTTGACAGGGCTATGCAAAATTTCGGAGTCTGAAATTTCAGAATCCCATTTTTTGAGGAGATTTACTTTCAATTCTGGATCATATGAATTGGTCAACTTCCTCTTGCCTGAATTGGTCTTGCCTAACTGAAGTCCGGCATGATTGGCCACGACTTCCTCGATCTGATTCTTCCCTGAAGTGGTATTTGAAATCTCTGATGGGGATTGGACTTCTTTCTTGGACTGCTTGCTCTCAGCCAACATATCTATCACGTCCCAATGCCCTGAGTTCGCCAGAACACAAAAATCGACAATTCTGCTATTTTCTTGGAAATCATCAAATCCTGAAGTTCCTGTCTCCAAATTATTCTTTTCCTCGAGATCCTTCATCTTTGCCTCCTTTTTGCATCCCCTCAGAGAACTACTGATTCTCACATCCCTAGAGAGCATAATCAAGCACATGGCCACTTCGTCTTGCTCTTGCTGATCAATCTCAGAAGCAGAAGAAGCAGCAGTTGCAAATGACAAAGAAGAAGAATTAGTGGCACCTGCTCTGGCCATGTGCCTTTTTCTTCTTTCTGATCTCCTCCTCCTATAGAGAACCTTCGCTTCCTCGCTTTCGGATTGGCCATCTCTGGGAAGCTGCTTCTGGTCATAACCGTCTCGGCTTCCCAAGCTACTGCAAACTTTTTCTTTCTCTGAGTGGCATTTCATGTGGCCGAACAAGGCCTTCCACGATTGGAACCCTTTGCCACATTCTCTGCAAAACCTCTCATGCGCCGAATCCGGAACAGAGGTCTCCTCGCTAAAGTCTGCTCCTTTCCACGTTTTCTTCGGATTTTCCCTGAGCTCATAACCAGTATTTATCGGCAAGAGCTTGCTTGTGTCGAGATTGAGGTTTTCATCAGTCTCAGCTAATTCATTGTCCACCACATGAGACCTCATGTGGCCACCCAAGGATCTGCCACAGAGGAAGCTCCTGCTGCATATCTTGCACGCATGCTTGAATTCTTGATCTTCTTCCATTTTTTTTTCTTCCCTTTCACGACCCAAATGAAAGACAGTAACAAGAAGAGCCAAACCAACCTCAAATCTGACTACGGAATCCTTTTCTGACGGTCTTTCCGATGCAATTGCTCAAGAGCGAGAACCCAAAAAACAGAGCAACCCACCAAGAAAAGCAGAAAAACCAGACCAAGAACTCAAGAAAGGAGAGGAAATCGGATCAAGAAAACGTCCTCTGAACCGCAAAGCAGAACCCACCTCAGTAAGAATAAGATCTGATCACCAAAGTAAGACAGACCCAGTCATTAATATGAAGAACCCAGCTTTTTTTTTCTTTTTCTTTTTTGCCAAGAAGCTGCTTCTTGGGTCAGTTGAAAAATCAAGAAAAGTGAAGCATTTGAGCAAACGAATGGGCCTCAGCACTTTGTTTGCTGATGATGGCGAACAGGCCAATGAAGATATCTGGAAGAGAAGAGAGTGTTGGTTTAGTTGTGAGAGTGTGGTCTCTCTCCCTCTCTCCCTCTCTCTCTCTCTCCAACTAAAGTGAAAGCACTGACTATTTTAAGATCGGGGGAGGAGAAATCCATGCATGGAAGCAAAGATAAAGACGAGGAATAAGGGGGACGATGGGGACACGTGTACCCAACTGAGGATCCTGAGCCAGCTTGGATCGGACGGCCGAGATTGGTCCAGGTGGACCATCCAAGTTGCTACAAAAAGCTATAACTGTCCCCAGCTATTTTTTCCTTTGTCTTGCTTCACACAACACCTCACACCAGTAAAGAAGCTTCCCTCTCGCTCTCTCTCTCTCTCCGGCCGTTATTCTTGTTAGGACCACATTCTGTCTCCATTTCCTGCTTATTTAGACCATTTGCCCAACTTAGCAAAGATATATAGGATGTTGGTGAATTATCCCAAGAGCTTGTCGGTATGATGTTTTTAGGGCTCATACTGCTAAAAAAAAACTTAGTCCGGTACACCTATTATAAATTTATCTCTAACTAATTTTTTTACCACAAAAAATCCTAAACACCTCATATACATTTGACGAATTTACCCCAAACTAATTTTTTGACCACAGAAAAATCCAGATACAATTGTGATAAATTTACTCTCTGTTAATTTTCGTTAAATTGGATTAGTGCCACGAAAGATCACAAATCGGCACACTCGAGACAAACGGAAGGAAAAAACCCCCTAAAATAGAACACTCGTCAATTGCCACGAGATTCAATGCAACAATTTGACGGTAAAATTTAATGGAGATTAACGGAGGGTAAATTTGTCTCGGTCATGCCCATTTGGATATTTTGGTGGTCAAAAAATTAATTTAAGGTAAAGTGCAAGTTTGAAATTTTTCGTGGTATTAATTAGTGTTTTTAAGGGATGGTTGGATGTGGTCCGAGCGACTCTGCTTATATTCAGCAATGGAGTTATAGAAAATATTAAAGTACATTAACGGTACTTTTAACATGAATAGAAGCAAGTTTTTGAAGGGAAATGTTTGGAAGGAATTACACTTCTAACCGAGATCGGCCACTGAATTATTATATTGTGAGCTCTGGGAAGGCTGTGTGCTTTACTTCAGATGTAAATTGTGAGTGGAATTTGTTTTTTTTTTTTGTTAGCCCAGGAAAAGACTAGGCTGCACAACAAAGGGTACAGTACAAGCTTATACAGACAAAAGCACTGTTGAAGAGAGTCTGAACAAGTAATTCACTTGCTATGCATCTTCTTCACAAAATCTTATGCTGCTCCATATATGGTAAAGATCCAAGCAACGAGAAGCCAAGCTTTTCGTATGCCGTAGTGGAGTACTGCTTCGTCGCTTTCTTTTAATCAACGAGGCTATCTAGAAAACTCGTAATCGAGGACCATGCCGGCCAGGCCGATCCGGCTTCTGCTGTATAAGCCTCAGCCCGATTGTCTCGTTAGAAGATGATAATCACATACTTCCGGCGCAATGGATCCAGCTTTCTTGTGCCCTCTTTTTGGCTGGCTGGCCAGTGCTTAGTACACTGTTTAGCTGTCATCAAATAGGATTGCATCTCCTTAACTATCTCCTTTTGTTTGTTTATGTGATGGCTAAGAAAACAAAAGTCAATTCATCTTGCTTGTTCTTTTGGATTTTCGTAATTTTGTGTTAAAAAAGGATTCTTATTTCCAATTAGTTATTAAATGCAGAAGATAACCACATGTAAACAAACATAGATCACATCTCTTCAGCTCTCATTTACTAGTTTGATGGTCTAAAAAGGAATAACTTGGTAAGGAGTTGGTGTGTCACACAGGTTGTGGCTTGGCAAGTGAAGATTTGAAGAAGAATCATGCAGTTCAAGAACCAAGCTCATGTGTCAATCCCAATGAACTAAATGTCATATGTGGGTTTCTGCAGAAGATGCTTGAAAGCTATGGCAATTCTCAAAACTTGGCGAAAGATCTGGTGGGTGAGGTTCAGAAGAGTTGCCCAACCACTACCCCTTTTGCTACCTTACATGATAATGAATTGGAGATTTAAGCTTGTCATCCTTTATACCTCCACCTATACTTTTGCGACGAAGGTAAGGATTTCAATGTGCAATGAGTTTTGGAGAGTCAACCCCCCGTGAATGTGCCCCAGAGTTCCTCGCTTTGCAATATGACCTGGGTCTTGGCATGCTGTCATAGATACCAGCATTGGCCATTTTCCCATTCTTTAGTGTGATATAGTACCCACATGCCATACTATATTACGAAACCGGGAGGATAGATAATCATTGAAGAATTCTATGTAAAAGAAAGAAGTTTTTGGAATGGATTGATGATATTTTTCTTAGAGCATCATCCCGTATTTATATTAATAAAGGAATCAATCATGTACAATAAGATCCCTAATAATATAACAATCAAATCTTTCAAAATATGAAATCTCATTAACTAGCGTACTAATAATGAAATTTATGATATTCTATCAATTAGACCACTAATTATGGATCAAAATCTAAAATAAATATTACAACACCCCCCTCAAGTTGGCGCATGGATGTTGCACGTGCCCAACTTGGACACATGATAATCAAATACTCGTTTGCTCATTGCCTTAGTGAATATATCCGCGGTCTGCTCTGAGGATTGAACAAATGGAGTACAAAATTCTCCTGAATCAAGCTTTTCTTTGATGAAGTGTCGGTCAATTTCCACATGCTTAGTCCTATCATCTTAGACAGGGTTATGTGAAATACCAATATCAGATTTACTATCGGAGTAAATCATCATTGGCTTCTGAACTTGGAATCTCATATCATCCAAAAGTTTATGAACCCATAGTAATTCCCACATGCCCTGAGCCATAGAGTGAAATTCAGCCTCTGCGCTTTATCTAACAACAACATCTTGCTTTTTGCTTCGCCAAGTAACTAGGTTACCTCCAACATAAGAACAATAACCTGAAGTAGATCGCTTATCATCCACACAACTGGTCCAGTCTGCATTAGTAAATGTCTCAACCTTTAAATGACCATGGTTTCGAAACAATATACCTTTACCTGGTGTGCCTTTCAAGTAACGAAGAATCCGAGTCACGACATCCATATGAGTAGTATACGAATCATGCATGAATTGACTTACAAGACTGACTGCTTATGTAATATTAGGACATGTATGAAAAAGATAGATGAGCTTTCCGACAAGCTTTTGGTATCTTTCGCGATCTACTGGCTCCCCTACCTTGGCCTGAATCTTCGCGTTTGAATCAAATGGAGTATCGATAGGTTTACATCCAAGCATTCCTGTCAGAGATAGAAGATCAAGTATGTACTTACGCTGACACATGAAGATCCCATGTGAGGAGCGAGCTACTTCAATTCTAAGAAAATATCGCAGTTTTCCAAGATCTTTAATCTCAAATTCCTTTCTTAATGCGTTCTTCAATCTAACGATTTTACTAGTATCGTTTCCAGTTGCCACAATGCCATCCACATACACAATTAAGAAAGTTGAGAGAGAACCACCACGGCGAATGAATAAGATGTGATCAGCATTACTCTGGGTGTATCCCTGAGCTCGCATAGCTTTGGTGAACTTGCCAAATGAAGCTCGAGGTGATTGTTTAAGCCCATATAGAGGGCGTTTGGGGTGACAAACATTTCCAACAGTAGTGCTATCTACAAAACCCGGTGGAATATCCATGTAAACCTCTTCATCGAGTTCTCCGTGAAGAAATGCATTCTTCACGTCCAATTGTTGAAGATTCCATCCATAACTTGCGGCACATGATATAATAATCCTCAATTTATTTATTTATTTATTTATAACCAAGATGTCCGGGCCAACTTGAGCGCACCTCGACTATTCCTCAGGGGAGATTAGCACAGCAAACTACCGCCATGGCCCCCACTTAAATCACAAGTGCTCATTTGGGAAATTGAACCTAGGACCAGTGCGCATAACCACACAATACCAAGTGCACCCTAACCAACTAAGCTACCCATGGGTGGGTATCCTCAATGTATTCATCTTTGCTACAACGGCAAACGTCTCTTGATAATCAACACATGCAGTTTGAGTGAATCCTCGAGCCACTATTCGAGCCTTGTAATTATCCACTATTCCATCAGCTTTTTGCTTAACGGTATAAACCCATTTGCATCCCGCTGTTTTCTTCCCGGGAGGAAGCGACAACAAATTCCAAGTATGATTTTTCTTCAAAGCCTCCATTTCCTCTAACATGGCATATTTCCATGGTTTTTGTTGAATATCAATCTTCCAGGTATTAAGAATAGACATAGAGTCTAAAGAAGAAACGAATGACGAATATGATGGAGAAAGAACAGAATAGGAAGTATATTCATCGATGGGATACCTAGGCTTACCAAGACAAGACCGTTTACCTTTACGGAGAGCAATTGGGATTGTTTCATCCTCAACATTGTTATCTTCAATAGGACTAGGCTCCGACGGTGTCATATTGGATTCTGGTATTGCCTGTAAAGACTCGCCAGGAGGATTACCGGGCAAAGTAGCCTGTTTACGAAAATAAACCTGCATATAATCTCTTTGAATAGGTGATACCTCTTTTGGGGTTACACTTTGATTCACAATAGGCTCCTTTGTTTGTTCTATTGATAATGGCACGAAGAGCTCAGGGAATGGTTCAATAAATGTCGAACTAGATATCTCGGAGAGTGAATTATCAAAAAAGGCTTCAGACTCATTAAAGATAACATCTTTAGAGACATAAAACTTATGAGTGGATGGATGATAGCACCTATAGCCTTTTTGAGAAGAGGAATAACCTAAGAAAATGCACTTTAGACTCCTAGGAGACAATTTACTCTTCACTTGATGATATCTAACAAAACAAACAGATCCAAAGATTTTTTGTGGGAGAATAAATGCATGTTTCCCAGTCAACATAAAAATTGGACTTTTATTTTGCAGAACCCTAGATGGCATACGATTAATTAAATAGGCAGCTGTAAGAACAGCTTCACTCTAGTAGGATGCTCATGTCACTTTGAATCATATAAACCATATTCCATACACGACAAAGTTAGGATAGCCAATGGATCTTTTTCTCCTATATCAAGAAAGGGATCAATTTCTTGTACACCATCCTTGACATTATCTTCAGTTCTTCATATTCTTAAATTTTCAAATCTATTACTTTCAATTAGTAGTCTTACTCGAGATATCAATCGCAAAGTAATCTTTTATCCCACATATTGTGTCTTTCAGGACTTGGTGACGGGGGTGAAGATTGGCAGTGGTAGTACACATGATGGACTTTACTAGTTATTGGATTACCGACTACACCTATCCAGGCTAGTACTGCAGATTCCAATTCGGCTGCTATTTCTTTTCTGCAACAATGCATTGACGTTTGGGGCATCCACCACTTCATACTCTTTATTCATGTTTTCCTAGTTTAAAGAATCAAATTAAAGATCATCAGTTTTTCTATGATAATTGTGCTTATTCTAAGCAGACTATACTATTTATCTAGAGTCAAATAATAGAAGTATTGTTTCATTTTGATAGTTGGGGTACTTCCCCTATTAAATATGTTACTGGGTATGATTGGTTTGTGAACTTTATTGATGATTATAGTAGAGCAAATTGGGTTTTTTTTACTTAGACATAAAAATGATGTTTTGAGGCATTGAAAACCTTTTTCAAAATAATTCAGTCTCAATTTAATTCTACCATTAAGGCTCTTTGAACGGATAACGGTAGAGAATATTGTGAGCCTCTGATCACATGATAGGATGCTCTGATACAATGAAAAAATTCTATGTAAAAGGAAGAAGTTTTTGGAATGAATTGATGATCTTTTTCTTAGAGCATTAATTAGTACGCTAGTTAATGGGATTTCATATTTTGAGAGATTTGATTGTTATATTATTAGGGATCTTATTGTACGTGATTGATTCCTTTATTAATATATAAGTACGAATGATGCTCTAAGAAAAAGATCATCAATCTATTCCAAAAACTTCTTCCTTTTACATAGAATTCTTCATGGTATCAGAGCATCCTGTCATGTGATCAGAGTCCCGAATTTATGATCCAAGGAGATGAATATGAAGATATACCTGAAAAAAAAATGAGTGGTAGAAAATATGGCAGATGCACTAGATGCCACATGAGAGGAGTTAGGACCCTTCAGATTAATTATATCATTGATAAGTTGCTGCATCTCCTCTTTGGTGACAAAATTTTCAATATCATTAGGACTTGCAGATTCAGAACCAGCTGGTCCAACCACCTCAGCTTCATAAGTTTGTGAACGACCCTTATTCACGCCTTTGCCCTTACTGATTCCTGGTGGTTTTCCATGAAGTTTCCAACACTGCTCTCCGATATGATAAGGCTTATCACAATAATCACAGCAAATAGATGGCTTATCTGTTCATCGCGGGATATGAACTTGAGAGGATCTCAAGGTGGAATACATGATAAGAGCCGAACAGTCAGGAGCAGGAGCAGGAGCAGGAGTCATAGAATACAAACGTTGCCAGTTATCCTTATGTACCAAGGCATAGGCTTGTTGAAGGGTAGGAAGAGTATACTTTTACAAAATATTTTGACGCACAATTCTGGATTTAAACCCATAAGAAATTGATATACACGTTTCTTATCTTCTTTTTGTTGAAGTCGAACAACCACATCCGCAGCAAGTCCCTCATAATTGTCATCATAAATCTCCAATTCCTGACACAAAGTACGCAGCTTTGAAAAATTAACGCTAATGGACACACCTCCCTATCGAAGATCCTGGATCTTCTTCATCAATTCATAAATCTGAACATCATTTTCTATCTAAGAATATGTATCCTTAATCGATACCCAAATATCTCGTGTTGTCTGCATAAAAATATATTGTTTACGAATACCATCAGTTATATGATTCAAAAGAAATGCCTTCACAGAAGCATCTTCAGCCAACCAACTCGAGAGGGTCGTCGGAGGAGTAGTAGGTCTTGCTTTATTTCCCGTGAGAAAACCAGTACATTCTCCGGATGCAATACTGATCACCATATATTGTGACCAAAGGAGGTAATTAAGGCCATCAAACTGAACCGAACTGGTGGGAAGAGAATTTTTTTCATATTTTCGCCCGGTTTCAGAAGTAAGAGAATCGACCTTATCACCAGAATTTTCTGACATCATTGCTAAACGACGATAACTCGAGATGGAAGAAGAAGAAAAAAAGGTTATGATCCGATTAGATCATAAAAAAGTGACCTCTACATTAACTAACGTACTAATAATGGAATTTATGATATTCCATCAATTAGACCACTAATTATGGATCTAAATCTAAAATAAATATTACAACAATCATATTTTATAAGCACCATGGGAAAACACTGATGGATTGTTGCACATATGTGCAACTACACATTGGTATGGTGTCCTGATATGTACTGCTACTCGTTGCTTGAAGAAACTTCACTTGGGGTTTAGGAGTTGGTGCTCCAAAAAGTTTGATTCAAGACAAGTACCAGACATTTCCCAGAACTTCTTGGACCGCACACTTTGTGTTCAGTCATAACTTGTGAAGCGAAACTGGGGCTGAAGGTGCAAGATGCCTTGACTTTTGGCTTCATTTTGGGTCACCCTCTTCCTCCTGCATAACTATATATTTAAGACAATTAATATGGCCATGTGAGTTGCTTCACTGCATCAATTAGCAAACCTCTTTGTCATGCTAAGTTTCATATCGCTTGATGAGAATTCAGTCTTTCTTAATTTCTCAGTGACGATGAAGCCGACAGGCTGCGAACGATGAATAAACAAATGCAGAAGGATGTGGACTTTTGCATCAACCGTAAGCATGTTAAAGGTGTAATTATAATTACAGCCGACAGGTTTTGACAATTGGGATATTCTTACTCAACTTCTTTCGGCAGCAAGTTAAACGGTCAATGACCAGCTTAGCTTTATCATTATGAAAGGATACCGCAGTAGACCCCTTATCATCATTAAAAAAGAGCTAAGCTAACTGCAATATGTCTTCACTTTAATTATGCAACACTGATGCTCTGTCAAATTCTAATTTTTTCACTCAAGCATCTTCTGTACTTAAAAAGTGCGCTGTACACTCCGTCCATATACATCTACGAATGTATGTCTAATTGGTAAGAATTTTAAAGTTACAATTTGGATGAGATTTTTGATTTGTTTCACTTCTCAGTTGGTTCGAAAGGAAAAAAACATAGCAGATGGGTATTGATTGCTGTCACTCACATACATGTCCAACTTGCTTTGAGAACTTGGAACAGAGAAGTAGAGTCAAGGTAAGCATGTGTACCCATCATGTGGACAGTAATGATGCTGCATGTGTCAGCAATAGTTCTTACTAGCAACTCTTGGACTGTACTCAAGAGAGAGTCAATTGGATTAGAGAAAGGAGGACCAAGAGAGAGAGAGAGAGAGAGAGAGAGATACTTGCTTCTAGTGTCAATCCTTTATTTATTCTTTCCTTTTGGTTCTTTAAGCAACAGATACTTTGCATGGTAGCTTTTCAACTCACCAGACCAAAAACACACAAAGCCAAATAGGAATTCCATGGTATCTCTTACTGGAGAGTTGAGGCACAGTAGCATAAGAATCCAGTTGTCTTTCTACTTTAGTGTTTTCTTGCATTTCTTTTCCCATTGTTGTGTATCGAACTCCTAGCCCCTCCAACTCGTAGCCAAACTCCTACCCGGCTTCGACCACCAGGCATAAGATAAGGTAGAAAATGCAAGATCTATGGAGCATGTGATCATCCAGAACCAAGGATCGACAAATACTTTCAGCATCAATGAGTCATGCAAATACTTGCAGCACATTGAGTCTAATGGGATCGGTAGAAAAACCAAAGTATCACTAACTCTCCTGCTTTATGGATTTCATAGAATTTGGCTGATGTTATGTTCACAAGTAGAAGGTATTTCTCTTGCTCCAGTCAATCTGAAGAGCAAGGCTAGTTTAAGTTGTGACAAAATACAAATTCTAATCACAGGTGCTCTAAGTACTAGCAACGTACTTACACACGAGACAAGTGAACTTACCAAAGGTGACTAGCTGACAAAGGACATCACGATCTGTTACCTGTTCTCATCTCTCAAAGGTCTCAGCTTCTTGATCATTTCGAGGTCAGGGAATTGACAATGGGGAGGAAACTATCCCGAAAGGCAAAAATAATGTGCCCCCGAAGACCAGGGCATCCAATTACAGAAAATATATATATATATATATACCCCCAACATTCAAACAGAAAATTGAAATTCAGTTGCACAAAGATTGTGTCTGAAATGCTGCCCCAGTAGATATGAGTTCTTTCGCACTTCACATGACCAATACAATTTATGAGGAGAAAAGGGAGACTTTAACAGCATTTTTCTACCGAGAAGCAACGGAAAGTTACATAGTTGAACATATCGGGACACTTGCGCCTTCACTCTTTCTTTACTAATTCCCTCCCCAGGGAGAACTCAGCAAAGGAGAACTCAGCACAAACAATCTTATTCCCTGGAAAAGGTGTACAAGGGGAATCTGAAAACTAACAAGAGTCCGACCCGTTGAGGCTGCCTCAACACTGAAAAATAACAACCTTCTAAAATGATAATGAAGTTTTACAGGAAAGGGCAAGACTTCCATCTTCCACTCCGACCACATTTACAAAGGAAAACTGGAAGCCATCTCTTTGGTTACTCTTTTTCAAGTAGAGCATCTCACTATCCATTTGGAAGTCTTCCAGGCAAATTTTGCCCGACTTGACAGGTCTCTATTTTCACACTAACTGCATTTTTGGAGGAATGAAGAATACCACACTAGCCAAGATCCTTCCTATCAGGCTTGCAGTTTGAAGATCCATGCCCAAAAACCTCTTCAATCATACTGAAGGTGGGCAAGAAGTCAACTTCCCTTTTTGGACAAGCCATACACCCAGCACTCCACACTTTCCCATTGCAAAGATCCGACTCATTATCGTGGCTTCTGTCGTCATTCAACCTGTCAAAGCAAACATTCTGGCAACCTTCATAGTCCTTCCCATGGGTCCCGTGCAAGACAGCTACCGTATCAGAAGATGTACACGAATCATCTTGTGCACCTTGATCTACCCAGTCATCCCAAGATTTCTCCTCCAACTGACATGTGTGATTTTCCTGGTAAGTATTCTTTCCAGGCCATCCCTCTGATACATCAGCCATCACCTTGTGACTTTTGAAACTTGCATTTCCGTCATCGTCACAAGGTTCGACTGCAACATCATCATCATCATATTCACTGACGTGATATCTGTGAATGCTATCAGAAGGATCAACCCCAGGTACAGGGGATTCAACAACAGAATCATCCTCCTCTTCATTCGCCTGCCATTCATCATTATCACTGTCTATGTTCGTTGGATCACACCTGTTTTGCTCAGCCCTCTTCTGCAGCATGAATACATTAAAGTAATAGCTCACTATTTCCCCTTTCATACGTGAAGGGAATGCAGCAGAAAGATTATTCCAGAAATTCTTGCCAATTGAAGCTCGATTAGAAAAAACGATCTCATGAAATGTCTTCTCTTCTTCATCAGTCCATTTCTCAGCAACATGCTCTCCCATGTCAAAGAAACCCATCTCTGCAAAAGTATCAGGCCCCAGGACTTTCTTAAGTTTATCTCTTGCTTCCACAACATGCTTTCGGACACATCTAAAGGAACCCCTATCCCCACAACAACAGCTGGCTCTATCATTCCCAACTTTGTCATCACTGTTACCAAATTGTTCCCAACCGGGCATCGGCATGACACAGATCCCACCTAGATGTCCTTCGTCTTCGTCTCTAGTCACTTGCTTGAGCTGCTGTCCATCAGAATTAGGATCTGCTTCAATTGATACTGAATTTGGACCATTTTCAAAAGACTGCTCTCTCAATGCTGGGATATCAGCTTGATGATCCGGTCCAATGGGAACTGGTTTTTGTGGGGGGTTTGCTAAAAGTAATGAATAAATGTCCTCATATCGTGGCAAAGTTCTCACTGGACGCTGAGGATAAAAATATTCTGGAAAAAAAGATCGATGGAAGGGCACCTCTGACCACGTATCTTCTTCACTGGTACTACTGGTGCCCCACGAAGAGATGGAATAGCATCTAGGAAAAGTGCAATCTGCTTCCTCCTCATTGCATAAAGATGATCTTGTCTTTTTCTCCCCACCAAGCTCCTGCTCAACTTTTCTTACTACTGTGAACCCTGCCTCACCTTCACCAACCAATCATATATCGAAAAAAGGGTGAGGATAAAAGAAATGGAAATTGTTAATTCACTTTCTAATTGGTTTCTGTCATTCCACAACAAACGTGATTCAAGGAAAATAGTGACAAGGCTGCATAGGGCTTCAAAGGGCTTCAAAGGCTCAACATATGCTTTTGTAGTTCCAAACGATTCATTCACATTGAAATATGTCATAACTATGCTTCTAAGACCTCATAGAAACGCACCATAAGTCGCCTGCTCATTTGTTATTGACTTCTCTCAGACTAGCTATATCTACGTATACTTCACAAAATGCTAACATTAAGGGAGGAGTATTGACTCCCTGTTGCTGCTCATGCATGAATGTGGTAAAAGAGAATATACTCTCTAACCTGATCCATCAGGTACTTTAGCGGTGTCTCCAAAGGAACCAAACTCAGAAAACAAAGCTAGCTGATCACAGTGCTCTTGTCTTGGAAGCTTTGAAGCTACTTCATGCTGTCCCTCACCATCAAAAGGCCGTTTATGTACCATGTTTTAACTGCTGTCAAAAGTTTAAAAAATTTCAGAAATCATTACCATTAAAGGCATCATTTTCAGCGACTTTAGAGCACCTTCAAGAAAACAATAGTATAATAAAACGACAAAATTGTCACAAGGCCCTAAGTCACCATAAATGTCAATATTCATTATTTATGAGTCAGGCTGGTGGAAGCTAATTAAGTGATTACTCTACCCATCTATTTCCAAATATATGTAATTCCCCCAAAGGTTTTTTTCCCTGAACAGTATGTATCCCCAAAGTCAACCATATAAATGTGAGCTTAAGTAACTTTGATGTTTCAAATATGAACTATTAAGCCAAACGATAATGACTCATTCCATTTTCATTTTGTAGAGTCCCGATCAACATTTGGTCTAGCACTAAAATGTCTCATGTGCGTCATGGAAATTACCAATATGTGGTTAAGCTTAACACCAGCTATAAGACATGAAGCAATGTTACTTTGTCTTTAGACACCACTTTGGCAGAATGACTGATCACTGAACTCAACAATGTAGCTGTCTTTAGCCCACAAAACTTTCGGAAAGCCTCATGCGTATGCGAAGACCATAACCTCATACAATATACAACATCCTGTATGTCTAAATCCACACATGCAAAGTATTCTTTTTGGCTTTTAGTCAAGCCAGAGATCGCATTGATGGCTTCTAATGCGTGTACATAGTGGACAAATTCAAAATAAGAGGACCACACAGGTATGTGAAACATATAAAAACACCAGAAAGGCAAGATGCATCATGACCAAGAATAAAGCAATTTACTAACTTTTCAAAATCAGCATATGCTCATCTACTCATACAACCAATCCCCTACATTCCTGATATTGTACAATATGCAGCACCGTGTAAGAATGTTAACTGCCATATGTGCAATGCACATGGAAGACAAATGCTAATCCAAGAATCATATATTTTTCTTTGAACAATAGTTGCATTTAGCTTCCTAGCCCGTAGCAGATCTTTATGATTTATCAACATCAACTTAAAACAGACTCCATTCACAGTAACTTGGCAAATCCAGGGCAACAGAAAATACTAATGTTTAAGACAAATGAAGATACTTTAAAATTAATCTTAACATAAGGAGAAGAACAATTTCTTTGCCCATTGAAAATTGTAACAAAGTGTAATTTATACGTCGACAGAATTAACGAATTATCTACGAGATATGCTTTTCATACTAAAATAGCAGCTCTTTTTACCTCGAAATATTTTCCCTTCAGATACGAAAGCAGATCGAGAAACAGTGACCGAATCCCCAAAATTAGATCGGTACTGAAGCTGTCCCCCAATCCAATTAGGCCTGAAGCTGAAATCCTCAATCTCCGCCGAGACCTAACCCTAGATCTTCAAATTCGCTACCAAACCACCGAATTAACACCGTCGAAACGAGGGATCAACACAGCAGTCCGACAATCACAACCCAAAACTCGGCCGATCTAGCGATCAGACCAACTTCTATGGAATCAAAAGCAAGGACGACCAAATAACCCCAAGCCAAAAAAAATTATATCGCAAATCGGAAAAAAACTATAGAGGTCACAGAAGCCGAATCCGAAAACCAAAGAAGATTATCGTACAAGGGGACATCCAGATCTGAGACTTCCGCTGCGGGTCGAAGAACGAAACCCTAGAATCGAATCCGAGGCACGGATCGCGCCAAAAAAGGTACGAATCGATAGGGAAAAAAGAAGGGTAGATTAAGCGGGGGATCAATTACAGGCTCATGGAAGATATCGATAACGAATCGAGGAAGAAATGATCGGGATCGAAGCCCGGGGGGAGAAGTTTTTTTATTTTTTTATTTTTAATTACGGCGGAAAAATGTAGAAGCTAGGGTTCGCCTGTTTTGTAGATAATGGGCCGAGAATAGAAAAACGAAGCGAGAAAAAAGGGGCGCGTATTTGCTGGTAATTACGGAGGAATGCCCCTCGATTCGCGAGAGAGGAAGATGGGCCTTGCTTTCGCAGGTTCTGTATATATAAAAGACTATATATGGCAAAATGGAAGGGGTCATTGTGCAAATAGGACAAAGTGTAGGGAGTGGGAGGAAATATTTGACTGTGACTTTTTCCCCCCTCGTTTTTTTGGGGCAAGAAGTTGACGTGCTTCGATTGGCGGGGAGACGGGAGAGGGGCGCGGGTGCAAATGTTTAATTTTGGGAAAAATAGGTGGACAAAAAGAGTGTCAATATTTATGTACCGTATTTATTATGGTGCTAATTTTTTTAGATCAAACTTAAGTGCTAATTTTTTTAAAAAATGATTATTTGAGTGTCAGCTCCAGTGAAATGTGCCAAAAATATTACGTGGCATCTAATGGCTAACCGAAGAATCCTAATCAATAATAAAAAAGATAAAAATTAATTAAAACTCCACATAATATTAAAAAATAAGTTAAAAATTTAAAAAAATGGATAAAAAAGCATCAGGCCTTAGCATTTGTATCTGAAAAATTATCATGTAATCTCCATCACTTTTATCTGCACAAAAAAAAAACTCCCTAATTTGCACTAAAAAATAAAATTAATAATTAATAAAAAATAACTAAATAACAAAAAAAAATTACAAAAACAAGTTGCCAGCAACGAGGGCAGCCCTCGCCAGCAATGGCCGGTGACGGATGGGGACTGGTCGACCAAGGGTTGACGACTCCTGGCCATTGGCCGACAGGGCGAGGGTTGCCGAACTGAGAGCTGATGAGGCCTTGGCAACCCTCGGCCAGATCTGGACAAGTGTCGCAGCCCTCACCCAATTGGGCTAGGCCCTCGCTAGGCCTGGCCGCGAGCCGCCATTGGCAACCAACCCCCACTGATTGCGGCCTGCAGCTAGGCCTAGCAAAGGCCGTGACCCTCGCCAAGATTTGGGCGAGGGCTGTTGGCCCTCACTCAGCGAGGCAACGACGCCCTATCAGCCGAGAGCCCCCACCCATTGTCGGCCACTGCCAATGGTGAGGGCTATTTTTTTCTCCTTTTTTATGTTTAATTGATTTTTAATTTTAAGAGTGAATTTTTTAATAAAAATTGCCACATGGACTTTTTTTTTTGAAGAAAATTTAAAATCTTGGGTCTATGTGGATTGATTTTAGAACCATATGTACTTATAAATGACATGGCTCTAAAAAGTTTTAAATAAAAATATCATGTATATATTTTGGCCAGAATTTTGTGACTATTTATTTTATTCGATTTGGCACTTAAGTGATTAAAAAAAATATTGACACCAAAGTGAGCATCATATACAAATATTAACACTCCAAGCATTCTTTTCCCGAACAGAAAGTATTTGCCTTTTTTTTTTGTGGAGCCTCTTTTGTCTTTGGTATCTTTAATTATGAGAAATTACATTAAAAGACACATTTCTAGGATTTTTTTGGGCCTTTTTCCAAAATAGGATTAAAAAAATTACTAAAACAGGTTAAAAAAAATTACCAATTTGGATCTTGCTTGGAAGTCGAAGTGCTGCGCGAGAGCCGCTCGGCACTCAGATTGCCAAGCAACCCATCTTTTTTTAATTTTTTATTGCTTTTAATCATTTCTTAATTTCTTTTTCTTGTTCTCTTTTAATTATTTTTTTATTATTCAATTTATTTTCTAGAATGGACAAAACATTAATGAAATTCATATATAATACCTTATTCAGTAATATTCACATGAATTAACAAAGGGTGAAACACTTCTATATCGAAAATTTATCTGCAGATGATCTTCTAAAAACTCAAACAGCAAAAAAGTAGAGATTGGCATAGGATGAGTGTTGTCAATGCCACTCCGCCTCTCACCTCTAGTTGACGTTCGACGCCACCTCATAGCTCCGCAGTCCCGTCGCCTCGTTTGTTCGCTCGCTTTTCTCGGAGTTGAGGCGCGTTGATGCGCTCAGAGTTGGCGAATTCGAATCGGGCTCAAATTTGGCCGGTTGCATGGAAACTGCCGCCGATCAATTCTCGCTGCTTTACATTGATCGATGTCATTTTTTCGCATTTTAGAGTCGTTTAGATGAGTTGTAGACATTTTAAGTTTTTAGGCAATTTTCGTAATTTTAGTGGCGTTTTTGTAATATTGCATTCTCTATTATAACTAGGTTTAACATCATATAAAATTATGTTTGGGATTTCGAATGAGACTTAGACTTTTGGCCTTCGTTGATTTTGACAATTACAGTTGAGTGAACATATTGTTTCCTATTATTGATTCTTAATTCTTCTGTTTAGCCAATTTTCGTTGCATTTCGACATCACAAGCCATCGTGGCGCACGACTCGAGTTACTTGCCAATGCCAATAAAAGTCATTAAGGGTGTGTTTGGTAACACTCCAAGGAAAGTGTTTCTGTTCCAAAAGTGTTCCCAATTTAAAAAAAAAATGTTCCAAAATTATTTTGGGAAACACTTTTGAAAAAAGAAACAATTTTGACCCAAAAAAAATAAAAAATAAAAACTTGCTTCTGGATCTTGGAACACTTTCGTGCAAGCCACCACCATCATCCTTCACCACCACGGCCACCACCTGGGAACGGCCGCCGATCGCCCGTCGTCGCGGCGTTTTGCAGCCGTCGATACTTCCATTTAGCAAGAAAAGTGTTTTTTTTTTAACTTACCAAACGTGTTTCTGTTCTAAAAAATCGTAGCCGGGAACAGAAACAAAAAAAATATATTTCTGTTTCAAATATGTTCGTAGAAACAGAAACGTTACTAAACGCAGCTTAATCCACCTACTCTGTTTTTTTTTCTCAATTTGGGTTAAAAAAAAACCCCAAATTCATTTTTTTATTGTTTTATTTTTTATTTTATTTTTTAAAGTAGACATGCCTTTGCTCGGCAGTTAAATTGTTGAGCGAGACCCAAATTGTTAAGTATTTTTAAACCTATTTTGGAAAAATCCCAATTTTTAGACATTTTTACGACAAAAATAGTGGACACAATTTAAGATTCTCCAAGGCAATAAAAAAATTCCAAATATTGATGTCGATAGTGTAGAATTTCCCTAAAATGTACTTTGTATTATGAGAAAAATACCAAAAAAGTCATAAATGCATAGTATTTTTAAGAATTCAATTATAAATATTTTAATTAGACCACTCTAGCCATAAATATTCTTACATTGGTACTAATTTAGTTCAATTAGCAAATTTAAGCTAATTCAATCCATTTAGCAAATTTAATAAAAAATTACTAAGTGAATGTCAAATGTCTGACATGGCACCCAGCTGATGATAACGTATACATTTTTTTAATAGTTCTTTTCTTTTCTATTTTTTCCTTTATTTTTCACCTCTCTTTTCTTTTTGGCAGTGTTCGATCAGGGCTAGTAATGGTCGACCTTGCCGGCTCTCGCTCTTGCCCAAACGAGGCTAGCCATCTTTGGCCATCGACAAAAAGAAAAGAAAAGAAGTTCAAAAAATCATTAAAATATTCAAAAAAGTACAAAAATCATTAAAAAAATATGTATTTAAAAAATATCCACGTTGGCAATGATCGTGCCACGGTGTACAATTGGCATTCACATCATTGATTTTCGCTAAAATTGATTAGATGTGCTAATTAATACTAATATATAAATATTTATGACTAAATTGATATCGATACAATAAATTTATGATTATTTTGGTATTTTTCCTTCTATCTCACTACTATTTTTTTTTTGTTCAGAATAAATTCTTGATGATTATTTTGGTATTTTTCCTTCATCTCACTACTATTAAGTATTGATAGATGCATTGTCTCAAAAGCATCAAGAATTTGGGGCGAATTGCAAAATAGTTGTTATATGGTGATTTACAAGAACATAAGAGATCCTTCAAAAAAAATTTCAGATACATCCATAACCTGGCCTCGCCGCCCTTGAGTCAGACCAAGCCTCACTAGATCTGGCAAGATAAGGCTTGATCTTGAGACAACTGGCAGAGGAAAAAAATTAAAAAAAATTTATAATTTATAAAAATTAAAAAGAAAAAGTAATTGTAAAGAAAAAAGAATGTGAAGTTATGTCAGAATATGTTAGGATGCACGTATGAATTATGTTGAAAAAATCTCATATCAAAGAATTAATATAATATTGAGCAGTTAATACATTTTCATTGGCTCATGACTCATTGACTTAAGCTTTTTGTGGGAATGTGGCTTCAACGGAACATATTGACGGGCTCGTGCTGGGAGATTCAATTTGAAATGAATTAACGCAAAAGAATAGTTGAATTTATGGGGAACAAACATAATAGTAAAGCTACTTTACCAACAAAAAAAAAACATAATAGTAAAGCTACTTACCCAAAAAAAATAAAAACATAATAGTAAAGCTCACGCATGAGAGGAATACTATTACAATCCACGTGAAAATTGTGAAAGTTTCAAATTGAGAGTTGATGTCATGTTGAACAATTAATATATATTTTAGTTAGCTAATAAATCATTAACTTCACTTACGTGCACTCATAGTATGAAAGATGAGGAAAAATGATTTCTTCTTTTTGAAAAGAGGAAATCACTTCGCTCACTTTTGAAGTTGATTTTTTCATTGACGAAAAATATTTTTATTGATTAATTTATTTTATGTTTATCCAATATCGCGAAACCAAGGTAAAACATTTTCCTCCTTAAAAAGAACACCTAAAAAAATGATTTCCTCTTTCTTTTCTCCCTACACTCTTTTACGTTCCTTTTATTTTTTATTATTTTTAAAAGTTCCAAAATTTTTAATAATTTTTTATCTTTCAAATTTTTTTACATCCCACGAATCTGGCCGACCTTGGTGAGGTTTCACTTCACAAGATCCCACAAGGCAAAGCTCGCTCGAGGCTATTGAGCTTTGAGCTTGACTCAAGGTTGCCCGAGGCCGGCGAACTTGAGCTTTGCAAGTGCCTCGCTCGAGGCTTGACCTCATCGGCCTTGGATGAGCTCGTCCCTGGCCTGTGAGCGATCGCTAGTGACCGACAGAGAAAGAAAGAAAAAAAAAAGAAAAGGAAAGAAATTAAAATAATTAAAATTCAATTTTTTTTTGTAATTTCCTTCGGAATCAGAATTTTCACACCAAGCAATAAAAATTATTTTCCTATTATTTACAAATTATAGCCAAGTATAAAAAAAACTTATCATTTTTCTATAAAATTACTTCAAAAAATATCTTTGGGGAAACGCCATAATTTCCGCGGATAACACAATGAAATCTTATAGTACGGTTATCGAAGAACTCACCTCCATCGACTTTAATAGCGGGGGCAAGATGACCACATTGTCCACGTCGCTACAAGAAGACAGAGAGATGATCATATTCGACGAAGAAAACAATACCGTCTAATATCGAGCGCACGTGCAAATACGGCACTTCCCAAGACATCCCATCACATAAAAATGCAAGCAAAACGCCTCCCTTACTCACGGAGGCCAAGGCAGGAGAACATCGAACGGCGACTTCACTGGTTCGTTACCCACACTTCCAGAAAATGAATCCCATCTGGAGGGCGAGCCCCAGAGACCGCGGCAATGGGAGCACCCTCTACGATTCATACGAACTTCGTGCTGTGACGCGCCAACTCAACAAGGCGATCCAAGGTTCGGGCGCATCCTCCCCTCCCTACATGCATCACCTGAAATCATCCCCAGTCTATCGCCGAAGCTTGAAAAGCATGCGTAAAGAGAGCACGAAATCTCCCAGAAGGATTGCATCTTCGCAGTCCGGCCATCCCGCCAAGCTTGAGCACAAGCCGAGAGCAGATGTTGGTAGAGGGTTCGTGACAAGGCTGTGGAAGAAGATTAGACAAGGGTGGTTAACCAACAGGCATGGAACGGAGAGTACCAGAACTGTTCCCCATCTTCCCGATTGAACAGAGCAAAACTGTAGATGTGCAGAAAGCTAATCACCACCGTCTTACCTCCACCACTGGCATCCTCTGAAATAGAGACTGACACCACCTTACAATGAGCAAGAGCAGTCCAGAAATGTAAAGTTTATCTTTTCTCAATCCTTCCGTAATGGAACGCTTTCTCTAGCCATGCCATTCCAAAATACCCAACAACAGAGAGAGTTGACTAAATACAAATTCAGAAACGAAATATGTAGCACCACTCATTTCTCTTCAAAAATCAAAATTCCCGGTAATTATATGCATTCTATACAAGTGCTCTTTGCAGAAAGCACTGGGCGCAAAAGTTAGAAACTTATATTTCAAGGAAGCCGCGAGCTCGCAGTGCATAAACGTCTTTTATTGCTGTCAAACGCAGGTCTTTAGGATAGCCGGAGTGCCATTTCTTGAAGAAGAGCCCGTTTTTGCGATGCATTAATCACATTGTTTGTTTCAGCATTCTCAAGTACGTCGGTTATAATTGCAGCAGCATGACCCAGAGGTTCCTCGACTGCTTTCTTCAACATGAATGCCTAAGCAAGCAAGTTAAATTATCAGAACTATGGGGAAAGAAATACATAAGATGAAAATCATACTAGAATCGAGATTTTGGAGGTTCTACTCCCAACCACCTCCTAGTCCAACCCCCCCACCCCCCCCCCCCCCCCCCCCCACAACTGGACCACTAGCTGAGCGACTGGATCTGACGGAAAGCATTAAAGAAAAGGCATAGCGGTACAGATAAGGATGCCATATCATGTTGATGCACAGCTCCTCAACAGTCTCAAACTTTTCAAACTCGCAGGTTTGTCTTGGCATGCTCTATTGGCAACCAAGTTCAATTGCAATGAAAGATTCCACAAAAAACAGGGAAAGGCTTTTTTGTCCATGAATGGCAGATATCCAACTGAAGAAACTCAGCATATCTTTCTTCCAATAAATTTCAGGATGCCCAAATAAAAGAATAAAAATTTTCAAGGAGAAGAATTTGTATATCAATGCACATATCCAGCAGAAAAAATCAACGTGTTCCAAAAAAATGACAGCTAGTGATCAACCATAGATAGAACAACATACAATAGAACTGCTTGTACATGGACAAAAGAGTTTTCAGACCACCACATGCACACTGCTCTCATAAGGCTTTTGCATCTTTATCCATTTTTTTGCATTGTCACTGAACATTCCAAAGCTCGTGGGTACCATACATAGACATTCTTGCGCGCGCATGAGAGAGAGAGAGAGAGAGAGAGAGAGAGAGAGAAGAGAGAGAGAGAGAACCTGGCTATGGTGTGATATGGAAAATGTACATGGTTCCTGATGCCAGGGCTCCCCATCAATGTGAACAGGCAGCGCAGCAAAGAGCTGTATCTTAATAGACTGCCCTTGAGCAAGCCTTCGAGCACGAGATAGGCCCACCTATTGTACCAAACTTACATAAATCATGGCTTGATAACAATCTTTTTTATGAATTTCTTGTTAACAGCTAAAACTATGAGTTCTACTCTTTCCTTGAAGAGAGATCCTATTATTGGTTTTTCCGACACTAAAACGTTCATCAGCATCATGCAAGATAAACGTGCAGATTGGGCAATCACATGAGATGATGCAGCATGCAGATTCACATAATTTGACCCATTCTCTCAAGTGACTTAATGAGATTTCTATGCAAAGAACAAGCAGTGATTAGAAATGGAGAATGGCCACACCACATAATTTGATCCATTCTCTCAACTAACTCAATAAGATCTCTATGCAAAGAACAAGCATCGTAAGAAATGGAGAACAGCCACTTCTTGAGTGTTTTAGACGGTCACACATTTGAGAAAATTACACTGATGTAGAGTAACTCCGCTTATGTAGTCTACATAGCCTGTCCCAAGCCAGGTAAAGGAGGAAGGTTACGTTAGGCATAGCGAGCCGGTTAAAAAAAAAAGCTACCTTTATAAGATGAACCCTATTGATATTTCGTTGGAGCGTGCCCTTCTTAGCGACGCGCTGCATCGGCCCCCGGGTGTAGCGAAAAATGAGCAAGGATCTTTGCATCAAGATAGGTGAGTGCAGGGGGTGAGGAAGCTAGCCTTAGGCCATCATTCCCAGAGTGATGCGCCACATCGGTGCTCGGATGTGGTGATAAATGAGCAATGGTCCTCACACTTCCGTAGGCGAGTGTGGAGGGCAAGAAAAGCCTAGGAGGTAGGGATTAGATTGAGAAGTTGGAATGTAGGAACCTTAACGGGTAAATTGAGGGAATTGACAGATATTTTTGCTAGAAGAAAAGTGAATATTGCTTGCCTGCAAGAGAATAAATGAAAAGGAGAGAAGGCTAAGGAATTGGATGGCACCGGATTCAAGCTATGGTATACAGGCACAACAAAGGGTATAAATGGAGTTGGGATTCTGATCGATAAAAATTTCAAGGATAGAGTTGCTGATGTTAAAAGAATAAGAGATATGATTATTTTAGTTAAGCTAGTAGTGGGGGATTTGATTCTGAATATCCTTAGTATGTATACTCCTCAAGTTGGACTGCAAGCGTCCGAGAAGAGCAAATTTTAGGAAGATTTGAAAGAGATTTTAAGGCGGATACCACATAAGGAGAAGGTATTCATAGGAGGAGATCTAAATGGACATATCGATCAGAGTAGCGGAGTTTTTAACAGAGTTCATGCAGGTTTTGGATATGGGACTAGAAATGAGGCTGGCGAAGACATCTTGAGTGTGGCATTAGCTTATGATTCGATGTTGGCAAATGCTTTTTTTAGGAAAAGAGAGTCACATCTGATCACTTTTCGCAGCGGTCAAAATTGTAACCAGATTGATTTCTTTATTGTCAGAAGAGAGAATAAAGCTTCATATGTAAATTGTAACGTATACCTTGGTGAATGTGTAGCTACACAACATAAGTTGGTGGTCTTAGAAGTTCGGTATAACAAAATACAGAAGATGAAGATGAAGAGAAGTGCGCAGCACCCCAGAGTAAGATGGTGGAAGTTACATGAGAAGAAACAAACAGAATTTAATGAAAAAATGCTACAGGAAGTACCGTGGCGACTAAAGGGCAAAGTAAATATGATGTGGAAGGAGATGTCTAACTGCATCCAGACAGTGGCAAAAGGGATGTTAGGGGAAAGTAGAGGGAATGTACATCAAACAAAGGAAACCTGATGGTGGAATGAAGAGGTACGGGAGACAATTAAGCAGAAGGAGTGTTTCAAATGTCTACATAAATCTCCTAATGAAGAGAATTTACAAAAGTTTAGATTGGCGAGAAAAAGTGCCAAGAAAGCTGTACGAGAGGCCAGATGCAAGGTTTTCACCGATATGTACAACAAACTTGGGAGCAAAAAAGGAGAAAAAGACATCTATAGACTTGCAAAGTTAAGGGACAAGAAAAGTAAAAACTTGACACGGGTTAAATGTATCAAGGATGAAAATCAAACACTGTTGATAAGAGATGAAGACGTCAAGGCAGGTGGATGAGTTATTTTAACAAACTTTTTAATGGGGAGAGCAATAGAAGTGAGGTGGATTTGGAAGAAGCTTCTGATAATTCAAATAGAAGGTTTGTGCGTAGAATTAAAGCACGGGAAGTTAGGGAGGCATTAAAAAAGATAAAAACTAGTAAAACCTTGAGACTCGATGGTATTCCTATTGAAGTGTGGAGATGCTTAAGGGATGTAGCAATAAGTTGGTTAAATAGTCTTTTTAACAAGATCCTCCATACTACTAAGATGCCTGATAAACGGAGGAAGAGTATACTTGTGCCTATATACAAGAACAAGTGGGATATCCAGAATTGTTGTAATTATAGAGGCATCAAGCTTATGAGCCATACAATGAAGCTGTGGGAGAGAGTTATTGAGCATCGTTTGAGAATAGAGATCCAGGTTTCTGTCAATCAATTTGGATTTATGCCAGGAATATCTACCATGGAGGCTATTTTGTTAACACAACAATTGATGGAGAGATATCGAGAAAGAAAGAAGGACCTCCATATGGTATTTATTGATCTCGAGAAAGCGTATGATAGGGTTCCAAGAAAGGTTTTATGGTGGATTCTTGAGAAGAAAAAAATACCTTCAAAGTATGTCAAGGCAATCAAGGACATGTATGGCGGTACTACTACATGTGTGATAGCTTATACTGACATATCAAGTTATTTTCCAATCACAGTAGGCTTACACCAAGGTTCTGCTTTGAACCCTTACCTTTTTGCCCTGATTATGGATGAACTAACAAAAGATATTCAAGATGAGGTGCCGTGGTGTATGCTATTTGCAGACGGTATCGTGTTTATTAATGAGACCAGGGCTGGGGTTAACGCTAAATTAAAAGTATGGAGAAGCACATTAGAGTCTAAAGGATAAACACTAAGTCGAAGTAAGACGGAATACTTGAAGTGTGAGTTTAACACGGCAGGAAGAGAGGATCAAGACGCCGTAAATATGCTTGGACAGGAGGTACCCAAGAAAGATACATTTAGATATCTGGGATCAATATTGCAAAAAGAGAGGGAGATTGATGAGGATGTAAGCCATAAAATCAGAGTAAGTTGGATGAAATGGCGCAGTGCATCGAGATTTTTATTTGATCACAAAATTACTCTTAGGTTAAAAGGAAAATTTTATAAAACAGCAGTCAGACCTGCCATGTTATACGGAGCTAAATGTTAGCCAATACAAAGGAAATATGAGCATAAAATGAGAGTAGCGAAAATGAGGATTTTAAGCTGGATGTGTGATCATACAAGGATGGATAAGATAAGGAATGAAGAGATTCGACGAAAAGTTGGAGTAGAACCGGTGGCGGAAAAGATGAGAGAGCATAGATTGAGATGGTTTAGGCATATACTCCGAAGGCCCTTAGATGCATCGGTACGAATAGAAGTTTGCTATCGAGAGCATAACACGAACAAAGCAAGAAATCGGCCGAAACTTACTTGGGGGAAAGCAGTAAAACAAGATTTAATGGAGTGAGAAATAGATTGGTGTACAGTTTGTCTTAGGACGGAGTGGAGGAAGACAATTAGTGTTGTGGAGGAAGACAATTAGTGTTGTGGAAGGGTAGTGTATAGATATATATATTTACTTATTTATTTTTACACATTTATCTCTTTTTCCTCCCTTAATTCTACTTTTATTTTTATGATTCGTTGGAGTTCATCGACCGCCAACCCCAACTAGTTTGGGATAAAGGTATTGTTCATGTTGATGTTGATGTTGACACTGATGTAGAGTGTAGACTAATGCCAAACCACAAATTCTCAGCCCCAGTAGAACGTGAATTCCACATTACCTGAAGCTTCCCAAGATGCCACGTCCCAGATATGCTTACGACTTCAAGTATCCTATCATGCATTGATTGTGGATCAAAATTATCATAGGTGTCGTCCTCATTTTGCCATAGATCTACACCACCCATGTAGCTACCAATGTTTGCAACAAGGACACCTTCAGCATCCTATAGTCATTAAACAGGCCAAGAAACCATTAGTCTATAATTTGTACAAGAAAAATGTCAAAAGCAATTTCTCTAAAGAAGAAGATACATCATCATTGCTATGAATTTATGAAAGCAAAAGGAAAAAAAAAATAGAAGGTATAAAATTTGTCTTCTCCTTTCCCAATCTATTAGAGTGGGCAGCTATTAAACATATCATCCATTCATGACAGCTGATAATTGAAAAAAGAAGTACTCAAGAAGACCATTATCATTCAAAAGCTTATAATGTTTCGAAAAATAAGGAGCCATCAAAGAAAGAATAGAAAGAAAAAGATGACGACCACAACAACAAGAACAGTAGCACCAGCATGGATAAATGGGTCAGCTACACACCACTCTGTATCAACTTTCTGAAAGCAATGAAAGAAGCAAGAAAATTGACAATAGACGAAAGAAGTGCCAGGGTCATGGATTTTGATCTAAGAATTAGATGCAACAGCCCCACAACAAAATATACCCAAAATTAATGGCAAACTCACCTCAGGGACCTCTATCTCAACACCATCTACTTCCACACGAACTTGCCAAGGAAAATCAGCAAAAGTTCTATCCATTATACTTTTTGCACCTTCTCGAGCATAAAGCACTTTATTCATGAACTGCAAATGATGGAGGATCAAAAGCCTATCAGGTGCGTGGTTTCGGGGGCAGCTCCTTTACTGCTACCATCACTAAAATTAATGGCCACTAGGTACAATTTTGTTATGAATTTCCCAACATGTTAATCTCAATAGTTCTGCAGCAAGCAAGATCCATGAAAAGACTAGCGTAGATAATATTTATTCAGATGAAAAGATTTACAAACCTAAGCCGCACTAATTTACTCTCACACATCTAATTCTGCTAACAGTTCTATTAATGTCAGGACAATACCAGACGAAAAGTTCTCCGAATGCCCTAAAAAAACTTGCATACGCAATTGCAAATATAGTCTCAACAAAATCACCTGACTGTAGAACAAATCTGGATTCCCCTCTCGTAGATTATGAATGTCCAAAGCAACCTTGGCATCACACCCAATTCCTGAGACAACACATGTAGGTCTGTCAACTCCATAACTATCGGCAATATACTGCTCTATAATAAGCATAGTCTCGAACAGACTAAGCAATGCACAAAATCAGTGTGCAACTAATATGAAGATACACGTGCATAAATAAATAACAAATGATAACTGGCAAGATCTTTCAGAAAAGGGCAGAAAGACAACCGCATATGCTCGAAAGACACTCTTCTAAGTAGAAGACTGAAAGCATTGGTGAGCTTCTACTTTTGGAATGACTTCTGCAGCTATTTCAAGTTTTGAAGCTTTAAAGGATAGGGAACAACTAGGCGACAAGGCGACCTCAGATGCCCAAGGCGTCCTGTCGCCTTGCTGGTTCTCCTCAAGGCGGGCGCCTTGGTTGTCTAGGCGTCGCCTTGTGGACGCCAAGGCAACACCTTGGGTGCCTTGAGAAGTACAAGTGTAAAATATATTTGCTATATATTAAAAGTTGTTTATTTTTAATAATCTTTCATGCATATTTTCGCTTTGTTGAATCATGAATGTAAGTTTTGAAGTACAAATATAAAATACACAATTATACATATATACATTTAAAAATTTAGCTACATTGTCGCCTTACGCCTTGCGGACGACTAGGCAGGCGCCTAGTCGCCTAGGCGTTTTAGAGGACTCTGCTCGCCTTGTCGCCTTTACAACTATGTAGGGAACTATCCTTTTTTACTGGGCAATGTCTGAAAGCAGTCATTAAAAGACATCTTATTCAGTCATATTTGTCTGCACATGATTAAGACTTCTTCGAGTGCATTTCGGTGATAACAATATTTCCGGAACTCAGCTGAAAATGGTCAAGACCAAGAAGCCAAACCTTGATGGCTTTCCTCTTGTTTGGCTGCTGAACTTTCTATTATGTTAGCTTCATATAACAAGGGCGAAAGAGAGATTAAATTCATGAACAGCTAGATTAACACTAAGGTGATTGGGATAAAAAGGGGAGAAAAAAAAAAGCAATGGAATGCACCACATAACAAACTTTGGCATGCCATCAATCTAAAGAGCTCTTGCAGGAGTTATGAGAGCTGCTCTTGTTTGTACCAAGATAGTTGTTCATAAACTTTGGCTGCAGGGGCTGTGCGATTTGATTATTCACAATTGTAACCTTCCACCGGTCGAGAATGGTCATAGCAGCATGCTCTATCTGGTGTAAAAAAGTAAATAGGCCTCCCTGTTTCTCCAGTGCACCCATCCCACCACCCCAGGATAAAACTCTGGCAAGATCATTTCCAGTTCCAGCAGGTAGAATAGCTACAGGGGGAGGAGAAACAAAATTTTGCTTGTCTATAGCATTCAGAACCCACCCCACAGTACCATCTCCTCCACATACGAGAACTCTGAAGTGAGGCACCTTTCTGAATAAATAAAGACCCACCTCTGGGCCTTGTGCTGAGCTCAACTCAAGTACCTGCAACAAGAGAAGGCAGCCTCATTAGGAAATGAATTGATGGATGCTGCAACAACACCTACTGTGAGCAATGGCGAACTATATGCTCATAGACGATGGAAGTGCCTGTCAAATAACACGCATCAGTGCGATGCCCTTTATGGAGACCTGCTTCACCATATTCTTTATTCACATCATCTTTCATTCACTAAAATCGACAAGAACAAAAGCTAAACAAGAGATGCACTAAAGTAATAGGAATTAGACCAAAGACAATTCCGAATAGAAAAACTTCCAATCATTGCTCTGCATCATATGCATAGTTTCTGCATATATTCACAAAACCATTTTGCGTTTTATTAGATGCAGTTGACAATACTTTATAATCACAACTCCAACTAATGGATCCATTCATGTACACGTTATCTTCACCTCTGTCTCTTTTATTTCAGTCTAGAAAACTGCTCACCAAATCTCAGATACAGACAACCAAAGCCACAAGATGCCCAGATGCACTCGGGCTTATGATCTGAACTGAAAAGGGAAATAGCAACAATATTCCGATGACAGATTGTAACCACTTCTAACATCACATTCATGTAAACCTACATGAGCAAAAGCCCTTGACGGAGTAGTAGAATGTCAAACATCCCATAGCTTTCACCGGAGTTTTACCAAGAACATCAGGTGCACAGGCCTTGAAGCAATGATACTCGATTAATTTCTCTTTGTTTACTAAACATGATGCCTTGGTCATTAACAATACCCAACAAGAGATAATGGGAAAATAAAGAAAGGCACAGATTCCTGAACTGAATCTCTATGTATTTCTCGAGTGGTTTACCAAAAATTATTATGCATGTATCTTGAAGCAATGCTAAACAATTAACTTCTCTTTCCTTAATTAAAAGGATGCTTTGGCCAGTCACAATTCCCAACAAGAAATGTAGATAGATAAAAGAGACACATGTGAGATAAATCCTGTGATGAAAGTATAGCAAATTTATGAGTAATATCACCTGCACAGGATTCAGAAGGATGTTCATCTGTTGTTTGAGAGAGTCCCCTCGACGAGCTCCACTTTTCTTGTTAATGAAAACCAACAAAGGCCTTGCATCTGGAGGCAAATCAACCAATTCATACCTTTGTTTCATCCGCACAGAATCATCCTTCTGACTGATTGATCCACTTCTTTTCAACCCAAAGGTTGATTCAGTCTTGTTATCCCCAGCTCCATCATTATGTGAAGCTCCTGTGCTGAATTCTCCATTGCAATTCTCATCCATTTGGAAAGAACCTTTCACCGCTGAATTTGACTCTGCAGTGTTCTCTGTGCATGTATCAGCATTGCCACTGGGTCTAATGTCAGCAGAAGTTTCAGTTCCCTGTTTATATTTCTTGCTTTGACTCCGGATAGTTGCACGTACCGATGAAGCAATTTCATTAGCTCCATGTGTGATAGAGCTCAAAAATGCACCCGCAGAACTACGGTTCAACTCCTTGACAAAAAGTGGTGACAGGATCAACCTCCTGAAGGGGCCTAAATCACAAATATCACCTGTCTCGGTAGACATATTAGTATGGCAATCTACATGAACCAGTCGTTGACACCACAAGCAACACCATATAGGAGAACCACCAAGAAATGATCCACTACACGGCTCTTCACAGGAGCTACAGAAAGAAGTTTCATCAGGTAGATCCGTGATCTCTGTCCAACGAACAGTCCACTGATGCACGACATTATCATTTCCAAACATAGATACGCACTTGCAATCCTTCTGAGCACTTGAGGAACACTCAACATGAGCTACTGCGCCACAAATGCTGCATCGATAGATATCTGAAGTGACTGCAGAACCAAGAGTTTGAGAAGGTGATGCAGACTTCAAGCACACACAGCAGTTTAGGTTCTTGCCGCGCGACCCAAACTCCAGCTCCCAAGAATGAGGTGCTGTTGGAACCTTGTGCCTTGCCTTGGGATTTTTCTTCGACCGGGCTATAGCTTTCATCCAACTTAAATTGATATTGCGTCTCCATTGGAAGGCTGTGTAAAATATAGTGACTATCCCAACAAAGGCAGCTGCGAAACAAGAGATGACAAAGAAACGAGACTCACCCAATTCTGCGGGGCTCTTATTGCTTTGGATGGAAAACCATGTATCAATCTCTTTATCATCATCCATCACCCAATAAGACACTTACTACTCTACTATCAACAACATACCCAACTCTACACTAACTTTCTCATCCCCGCCCCAAAGTTACTGTATAAAGTCATAAACATGAGCGCTGCACCTCAAAACCCCTCTCCTCGATCCTTGATGAATATCACCACCAAATCCCCAAAATTCAACCCTTGTGACGCTCTGAAACAACCACTGACAGTCTTTATAAGCCACACATGAACTCCAAAGCCTGGATCACGCCAATACAGTAAACATACCTGAAAAAGAAACCCGTAAGAAAGATACCATCATGCTGACTTCAAGTTCCTCGGTTCTGGCAGAACTTTCCAAACGAAAAACCGCCCGGCCCCTAAATTCTTACTTTAAACTAGCCATAAACATAACCAGAGTCACGATTTCCTCCCTAACACCCTTCAAAAACAGAACTAAACCGACTGGATTCCACTCCAAGCTGTCGAGGACAACGTTCCTCGTGGTTGCCAAGAAAAAGAACTCATTTAAAAAACAACAGAATCCCCTCACAGGATCACGCGGGTAAACGATCCGAGCATTTCCAGCTAGAACGCCATTGATGTGCTCGAGGTACGCATGCGCGTAAGACAGCGAAAAGAAAACGACGAATGTGAGCGCACAGTACTATGGAAATGACCGACTTACAGACGCAGGCGGCGGGAACGAGAAAGCGCCAAAACCTAGCGGCTGTCCGGGGCGAGCCAGAGAGACTCCGATTCGGAGACGGAGGAGGGGGAGAGCTTCTCGCAGCTCCGATTCTGCACCGACGACGAAAGCGTGCTTGCGCTTTACAGTTACAGCGAGAACATCACTCACTCCCCGCTTGAATTTAGCTTTTTTTCGCGTTTGCTTTTGATTTTAATTAAATTATTCTCTCTCTTTGTTTTTCCCTTCTTCTTTTTTTTTTTACTTTTGCCTTCAATTAACGTCTGGGAGATTCCGACCCAAAAAAAAAAGAAAAAGTCTGGGAGATCCCTCGCTCTCTGATCCCGGCCGTTGCCGTTGATGACGTGGCTGTTCGAGATGGTTCGCGGGCTGCAGAATCTTGCTTTCAACTTTTCCAGGTGGCGCAGCAGGAGGTTCTGGATGACGAGCCAACCGAACCCACGTCTGTGATGACGTGGAACTAAATCAATGGGCTAATTTCCTTAAAAAGGCGTTAACTTTAGGTCGTGACCTAAACTTTTTTGCCCCAATAAAAAAGCGCAAACTTTATATTCAACGGCGGATTCCCAAACTTTTTTTTTCATCCTGTAAAAAAAAACATTAACTCCAGCCTTAAAACTGGCCTCTTAATTTGAGATCTCCGACAAAAAAAAAAAATTGAGATCATTAATTATCCAACGTAATAATTTCACGTCATTAATAAATTTAAATGTATTGTTTATATAGATTTAAGACATTATTCATCATCTTATTAATACTAAATTTGAAATTTTTCATCTACTTTATCTCTAACACAACTTGAAGGATAATAGTTAATCTATTCATCATATTTTTTACTTTTACTTGGGATTCCGAAACTTTGTATTACTAGACACCATGGACGAGATCCGCCAAGATCACGATTGAAGCCTTTTCTTTTAACAAGCCCAAATCTGCCTCTCTTTGAAATAAATAAATAACTTCATATTTCGTGCAAAAAAGACAATGAGTAGTATATTAAATTCACGACAATAAGTCACGTGGATTTATTGATGAAGTGAAATTACCATTGAACAATTAGGGGGTTGAATTTTGAGATTCAAGTTAAAGTATGATTTTTCATGGGATGAAAAAAAATCGGACCAAAATCATTATTGAATCTAAATTTAATGTTTTTTTTATGAAACAAAAAAAAAAATTCGGGTCATAATGGTCATTCAACTTAAAGTTAGTGTTTTTATAGGAAATTAGCCGCTAAATCCATCCACGTGGATTCTCACCTATTATCTCTAATCAGGTTACGTTGCCCAGCACATGAGGTTCTCCGTGGAATCGAACTATTTTAATATATAACTAAATCTGGTTGTCATATAAAAATAAACAATTGAAATTGTCTTGTTTCTTTAAAAAAGAAAGAGGAAAAAATGTTTAAACACACTATAATTGTTACCAAGCAAGCACGGAGACCCTTCACCTTCATGGACCTGCACACGGACATTTTTCATGGGACTCCATGTCATGTCGAACGAGTGTCCGAAGTATGATCGACATGTGTCACGAGCATTTTAGACACACGAGTCCAACATCTTGACACTACATTTCGACATACACGAGTTATTTTTTATCTTTTTTAAAAACTAAGCGTGAATCACTAATAGAAAAAGAATTTCACGATTAATATTATTTATCATATATATCTAAAAATATATAATTAAAACGTCTCTGAAAGTGTCAAAGTTCTTTATTTTTTTGAGAAATGATGTGCCGTATCGCGTGTTGGTGCTACTGAGCCTGTACCATTAGAAATTTATGCTAGTAGGCGAAACAATTGACAATGGAATTGTACAAATTTAATATATAGTAAAGAAAAAAAGGACATTTCCCCTCATAATTTGATAGAAAATGTAAATATGACCAGATAATCTAAATTACTTAAATTATCCGTAATTTTTGGGTTAACACATGGAGTAATACAACCTATGAAAACACACACTACAAAATTTCCTGCACACGACATATCATAAGGGTAAAAGTGACATTGCCCCACGAAATTCGATTAATCAATAGAGGAAACCGCTTTGAGCCGCAATTTAATACGCCAAAGAGATAATTTTTCCATTCTTTTCAATATATCCACTAACGTCAAAGACAAATTCGTGTTATTTCATCGGTAACAAACTCCCTTCTTATAGATATAAGCACACCCTTTAACATTAGAAAGTGATTAAAAATAGCAAAATTACAAATCTGCCCTACCAAATCAGCAGTTGATGTAACGCATCCAAAACCTTGAGAAACAATCTTGTTGATATCTACCTATTTCACTGCAAAGTTATTTTTACGATACACTAATTTAACCAAAGCTCATTTCAAATGAATTTTTACCAAACACAATTAGCATTTTCTCAAACCTCTTTAAGTTGAAGGCATTAGCATTTTTCCAAAGCTCATTTCAAATGATGAATCAAACCCACCCTTAATAATCAACAAAAACTTTGGGGAGGGGGGGGGGGGGGGGTAGCGTTCAAAGAGACCCGAGCGACAAAACAAGAAGAACCAGAGGTATCTGTTCGGACAAAAACAGCAGTTCATTTTAAAAAGAACAAAGACACTATCGGCCTCATTTCCACATTCATGCCGGGCCTTGAATCCTGTCACTGGGGGATGACGATCCTTCCGGCAACTTGATCCAGATCCCGCCGGCCGCTGGATGTGATTCTCCGTCCACTGGCAAAAGGAAAAAAAAAATACAAGGTTGAGCAATCGATCACAAAGTTAACTGTCCCAAAGAGCGACTCGGACCATTTCAAGGATGAGGATGAAGATCAAGCTAATAATTCGTCTTAGTGATCTATGTTCTTCCTAGGTATTATCTTTTTTCCTTTTTTGCCAGATTTTTCTCTCTTTTTTTTCAAATCTTTATTCGAAAATCTTGTAATAATTCAGGGACTCGATAAAAGGCAGGCTGACCACAACAAAATATTAGTTGGGTCTACATGTCCCAAATTGAAGATTTTTCGAACAGCAGAATTTTCAGAACTTTCCGCGGGCACTGCGGAATCTCGGTTCATACTGCAAGGGACACTTTATCCATTCCAAGTCACGCGAGCCACCCCATTAAGTCATTCAATAAAATATCACTGCCGGAGAATCAAGCCCACAGCTTCACGAGCCATAACATCCAATACATGAAGAAGGAAAGAAATTCTGCCAACCTAGATGGGTGCCATTACACTAGTTAATCAACAGAGGCACTTCATGCAAAGAGACGTGAATGCTTGAAACTTCAAAATCAGTAACCAATGCGATGTACTTCCATGGCATATACTTCCGAAAAAAAAGCTTTCTCTCCCATGAGCAAAAGAAACAACTTTTCCCGCCCAACGCAAAAGGACCAGCAATTATGCTATTTATCATGATAAACCACAACCTGATATCAATTCTCCGATCTGGCAAAGAAGTGTGAATTGGCCAAGAAAGCTCACCCTCTAGAGTCAATGTCGATGATGTTCATCTTCTCCAATTGCTGAAGAATGTGGCGAGCTACAGAGCCGCTGCTCTTGCAAAAATGCGGTGGACGACTGCCATTCCTCTTGCTTCCACCATAAATTCTACGGAAGGCACCAACACCAAGACCTCCCCTCAAATAAATTTTCCTGGCCATGGAAGCTGCAATCCCAGGGAGATATATCAATAACATCAATGATCCGTTAACGAGTCCCATTGCGGTCTGAAGCATACATACCAGCTCTGATAAAGTACCAATCCGGATCATACGGAGCGAGCTCCTTGAACGTAGCAGTCTTCACTATGTCAGTCCATTGAGGAAGTTCAATCTAACCACAGTCAAAAGTACACCGTCAGACCAACAAGAACCTAAACAGTACAACTTCATGTCCGAATAGACCAACCAGCAAAAAGCTTTAAATTCAGAAGTTTCAAAGCAATGCATCACGCTGGGTTTGCTGCATTATTTACCAAAAATTACAGGGCAAAACCGGAGATTGGCGATGAAGAACTCTCCAAACAGATTGAAACCATCTCAGGACAAAAATGCAAACTTCGATCCCACGATCCACGAACGTCATTGATTCTCTTCACTAAATTAGGTAACCCTCAACGAGACACTCGAATTTCGATCGAGCCAAGACGATTGCCGAGAAAAAAAAGAAGAGAAAAAAACGAATGGAAGAAGGCAAATGCACGAAATTGAAATGAGACCTTGCCGGATCGCTTGAGATGAGCGGCGTACGCCTTGACGAACTCGTGAGGTGAAACGTCTTTCACTGTTCTCGCCGTCGCCATGTTCGCTTCTGCTCGCTTGCCTCTTCTCTCTGTTCGCTCGGGCGGCGGAGATCGGATGAGAGAGTGTGGATCTGCTTCTGAGCGAGTGCGCAAAGAGAAAAAAGAGAGAGGAATTAGGGTTTTAGGTTCTGATTCGCGTTCCGAGTCCGAGAGCTCGGGCTTTGCGGGCTGATTTTAGCAGGTCGGGCTCTTCACCAAGGTCCGACATTGCGGACCCATCCTAGAATTAATTGGGCTACTAAGCCCTTTCGGAGAGTGGACAAGATAAGTACGGAATTAAAGCAACTTTTGAGTTTTAACAAAACAATATTATGATCTCATCTCATCGGTATCAACTTCTAAGTGTGAAAAAAATAGAGCAATCGGGAGAAGTCGATTGGTTACGAAGCTTGTCTCGGCTAGCTCAAATTCAAGCTTGGAATGGAAAACAGCGCGACGAGTTAGGCACGAACTAAAGATCCAATCCAGGTCCTTCCCACGATAACCGCTTCTTCGACAAATTTCGAGTTACATCGACGAGAAGGTATTAGCATAATAGTAACAAGAAGCTAGTCTTTCAAAGGGCCTAACCCTAGCGTACAAGTAGTGATGCGTCTCTGGTAAATTTTTGATATGTGCTTTTGTTGCTCTTGTTGACAAAAGGTAAATTTGATCCGAAATAGACAACACAAATGGATATATTTATCATGGTTGTCATAACATGTCAACGTTCTGTGTAAAAGAGAGATCGCTCTCACCATCAACCGAGAGAAAATATTGCGTGCACTCAAGGGTGTCGGGGCATCTTTGAGGAACACCATTAAGAGGTTGACACGTGGCAAAGTGGGGGGGGGGATTGCACCCATTAAAATTTCAAAAACCACAAAATGTACCATCTCCGTCAGTAGGGGTGTCGATGGGCAGGGTCGGGCCGGATCTCAACCCGGCCCAAGCCGGCTCGAACTGAGCAGTACCGCGTTCGGGCCAATTTTTTTTTTTAAAAAATTAGAATTAAAATCAATTAATAAACTCATAAAATGAAAGAATATAAAAATAAATTAAATAAAAAATAAAATAGGGTATTAAATAAAGTCAGACCCGAGTGCTAAACCCGGCTCAACAAGTCTCGAAATTTTTAAAAAAATTGGGCCGGGTCAGACCGGCCCTCCTGATGCGGGTACATTTGACATCCCTATTCATCAGTCGTCTCCCGTTCAACTGCTTCCTCCCTTTCTCTCTCTCTCTCTCTCTCTCTCTCTCTCTCTGTACTGTGCTCATCCCATCCGAATTAAAATATACACTCTACTCTCTCTCTCTCTCTCTGAGCACGCGCATGACAAAAATTCTTTTCTAGAAATTATTTCTGGAACAGAAATAGTTTTTTATATTTTTATTTTAGAATGAGTTTTTGAGCTAAATAAATGTGTTTGATAATGGCAAAAAATTTCTATTTTTGGAATAGAAATTAATTTGACCGGTGGAGGCGATGGCAAGCTGCGATCGGAAAGGGCGGTGGTGGGGGTGGGGATCAACGTTGGGGCGGGATCGAGGTAGTGTGACATTTCGAATTTCGACCCCTCTCGAGATTATTGAATGGAAAGATATCGATCGAGGTATTTCAGTTGTATCTCGCTCGAAGCAGGCTACTCTCGAGTTAACTGATCAAAAGGGAAAGACTAACGCAAAGTCGGGTACGTGGGCTTGAAAAATTCGAATAAGAAATGACACTTTGACCATAAGGATTGTCGAAGGAATTTTTTGGGCCAACAAAAATCGATTTAGGAACGATCATGGAATGCCTTTCTAGCGTTACACATCGGGACACGAGTAATTCTGCTTAACCAATATGTAATTTGCGAAAACTTCCTAAATCAGATTCCGATAATTAGGACCGTAGAAACTAGCGATAAACTATCACAATCACATAACAATCAAAGTCGCCACGGTTTAAGAAACCCTAAGGTCGATACACGTAGCCTGCAAGAATCGCCCATCAGTTTGAGATAGATTGGAATTACAGTCGACGAAAACTCGACATGAATTGGATCTCGAAAGTGGATATTAGACATTGAAGGATTCCAACATTTGAAAAGAATTGGAGGACATCTCATCGAGGGTAACCAAGATTGGGGAAAAAGTGAAATTATAGATTACAAGCGAAAATTACTATTTTGCCCCTAGGATAATACACATTCCTTAAAAATAAGTCAAGGGCAAAATAGTCTTTTACTCTCCCTATCTTGGCTGAAAATTTGAGGGTAGTGTGGTCATTTGGCTTCAAAATATTATGGAGACAAGATAAGATGGTCATTAATACATTGTCAAATCCCTCAATTGTCTAGTCTAATTAGCCATTAAAGGCCTAAGGTATCACCTCAACTTTTTCTCTCTCTCTCTCTCTCTCTCTCTCTTTCTCTTTGGCTTGAAGTATAATCCACTCTCTCTTCTTCCTATTCCCCCATTTGTCCGAGCAACTCACTTCTCTTCAAACTCTCTCTCTCAAATTTTTCTCTTACGCCTAATTGCGACCTCCTACATTGTTTCGGCCACAACTTCTTCATCCGTTATCCGATTGAGACGAGTCACTCATCATTAGAAAGATATTTCTCTTGCCATTCCAACAAGGTATTATAAACAAAATCCACTCAACCGTTTGTCTCGTAGAGCCGTTTGAGTGAGGAAAGTTTGCTGCTCGACCCTGTACCGACTCGATGAGCTTTATCTTGAAATTTCGGGTTTGTTTTGTCTTCATTCTTTGTAAGACCACTTCTCGAGCCTTGCTAAGACATATAAAATTGTGTTTTTCGATTTGAAGATGGATTATGGTGAGATTTAAGAGCCTATTGCGTGTGGTTTTCCTCAGACAAACACTGGACAAAATTTGCCCGTCAACCCGTTTGAAACTGTGGGCACATTTGAGGTCCGTCAAGGCATTGCTTGATTTGGAAATCATGGGTAAGCCTCCTTAGAACATAATATTACATGTTGGTAAGAAGTATGTGAGTTGGATTGTAATTTCATGGTTGATTATATATGGTTTTCCCTAGGACAGAAAACTGTCATGCGCCGGTCGATGTTTGGAACCGAAAATGGTGGCTGCAAATTGTGAAATTTTGCTTGCTTGATTTGTGGTAAATCGACTTCTAAACCTTTGTTAGGTGTTAGGGTATTAGTAGGTGATTTGTGATTGAATTGGAAGTGCTTGAAGGGCTGATTTGAGGTGAAAATCGAGAGCCTTGTAAATCTATTCCTAGCGTGCACTGATTTTAAAATGGCTCGTTCTAAATCGTTTGGTATCCAAATTGAGCTCCGTTTTTGTTCACACGTCCGTAAGACCATGATGGACAAGATTTGAAAAGTAGATTTCTCAAAAAGTCAGTAGATCAATATCAGTTTATTCGAGACTAAATCCGGTCGTGGAAAGCCAAAGTGGATAGCTTGGTGCCGCGATGTTTCGTCGGTCGTTTTATGGAATTGCTTGGCCTAAGCTCGAGGTAAGTTATGTATAAACCTTTATTAGGAGGTTAGGTTATTAAAGGACGGAGTTTTGAGTCGAATTGAATGGTTTATGGATTGATTTGTGAGAGGCGCGAGAAAGTCCAAATCTATCCAGTTTTGTGAGTTAGTATTCATTGATATGTTTGATTGAAAATCAATTATTTGGGAAGACCTAATTGATCATGAATGTGTGCCTTAATGGCTATTTGAGCATGTGATATGAGAAGCCGAAAGTTTTGATTGAAAGGAAAGCCAAGATTGAAAGTGGTGAAGAATGAAATTTTGAGTCAAGCTTGAAGTTATGAATTGACCGTAATCATTGAATTGCCTAAGGCTTTACTTGAATTTATACATGCTTGACTGAAAAAGTTATGACTTGAAACGTGTTATGTCCAGTGACGGACGTTTGAAAGGAATGCCTCGAGTAGGCGATAAACTGCTTGATTTCATGACTTGTTCTTAAATGATGAATTTTGAGGCATCAATTGTTTTCTTTAAATGAAAATCTGAGGCTTTCTATAATTGAATTTTTTTATGAATAAAATGGCGTGTGGGATCATCGAGGAAACGATATGTGCATTGGCATGTGGGATAGCCGGGAAAAATTATCAGTGCATTAGCGTATGGGATCACTAATGGGGTGTGGGATCGCCGAGAAATTATATTTTGGCCAACATATTGGAAGGGAGTTACTCCCATTTGACTTGACGAGTCGTGCAGCTAGAGATTCACATGCTGACACGATTCATCTCGATTGAAAATGAGCGTTGAGAGTCGTATAGCGATCGAATCATCTCTAGGTCCGGACGCGAGAGTTTCATATGGACCGACGAGCCATATGGAGACCGAATCATCTCGCAGCCCCAAAGTGGACGGCCTAGGATGGGCGGATATGGAAATATTTGTTTTTCGAAAAAATCAAGAATGATTTTTGAGAAATTGAATATGCATCATGTTTGAGTATTTTTGAAGAGCAAAGAGTGTAGCAGGTGAGGTTCATCTTCAACAAATAATACAAACTCAATATCTTCATCATCCAATGGGATACTTTTGGTTGACGAAATCTTTTGGATCATGTAGCTTCCTTGGCGCTTTACTTGGGGACAATTCTTCGCAAAGTGCCATTTCTTGCTACAAATGTAGCATATGTCAGATTTCTTCTTTTTCTTGAAATTAGAGGACTGATGCCGTTTCTTTTTTCGAAGGAACTTCCACTTGCCTTTCTTGGATCTTCGTTTGCCAAAAGAAAACTTTTCAAAGGAGAACTTCTTGAAATGCTTACGTTTTCTGTTGCTAGCATAAGAGGGATCACTGCAGTCTCTTGAGCATTTGATCTTCCAATGAAATTGTCACAATTTTTTTTTTAGAGAACGATTCTCCCAGAGATAACTCTTGAAGATTTCTATTCTATGGCACATCTCTTCAAAGGCAAGATGGACAAATTGTTAGATTTCTCCAAAAGTGGCATTGGAGGTAGTCTTGTTCTTGAGCTTCAGAGCTTTCTCAACAACTTGACTAATTTCTTTGGGGATGAAAGCTAAGAAAACTGACTTGAGATTAGGATTAGAACCAAGCTGGTAGAAGAGCCTAATCATTTCTCTAAAGTGTCGATCCAGATCTCTTTTGGCTAGGGAACAACATTTTCTTTCAAAGAATTCTTTTCTTTTGAGTTCTTTTGAATCTTGGGATTGACCAATAAAGAAGAGATGAATAAGCAGAATGGCTTCATCAAAGGACATGGTTAAGAACTGAAGTTGGTCTCTTTCTAGGGCTAACTTCTACCAATCTTTCAAGGAACCAATGAATCGGGCGACAAATTCAAGGATAACATCATAGGTACTATGTTCTTGGAGGTTCCTGATAATCATCCAAGCATGAAACTCTTGGAGTATTTCGGCCCATTTGTGATAAGGAATATCATCCAAAGTGAAGAAATTGGATGAATAGATTTTTAAGGATGATGGGTCATAGAGGTGGAGGTGGATGTTCTACCTCAGGATGGTTTTCCATTTCTTCTTCAATGATTGGCTCTGTTGGATCTGCCATCATAATGTTTGCTACGAAAGACGGGGAACTGAAGTCATAAGACTCGGTATCATGAATGAAAGAAGAGTCACTGATAGAGACTTCAGGAGTGGCTGGTGGTGAAGGATTTATGGGTTCCACTGTAGAGATGGTAGGAACTTGGTTTTTAAGGAAATTTTCCATGGGATTAGAAACCATATATGAGTGGGAAGGTTTATGAGGTGGAGATGACGAATGAGATTGTTCTGGTGGGGCTGATGGAGGTGGAAGAGTGGTCTGTTTGCCCTTTCTTTTTTCTCTTGATCTAGCTTCTTAAGACGATCCCGAAGAGAAATGAAATTCGTTTGTGGAGGAGGTGGTGCTGTGCTAAGGACAGCTGCAAAAGAGCTATGATATGAAGAGCTGGACGAGAAGAAGGATGTTGGCTTTGGAGTTGCTTTTGAGAAAAAGAAAAGATCTAGAGTATGCAGATTTCTTTGCTCTAAGAGCGCTTGTTGTTCTTGCAGTATCCGGACCTGGCGTCTGAGCTTCTCAATCTCAGGAGTTTGGTCTTCCAGATAATGGTTGGTAGGGATCTGCTTTGTTTCCATCAAATGGAGCATTTTTTGGAAATCTTCCAACATCTTCTTTGAGACAGACGTAGCATGGTCTACCCGATCGAGCCGAGTAGCAATTGAATTGATGGCTACATTCTGGGCCAAAGCTTTCTCTGTCTGCCAGTTCAAGACAGCTTCCACTGGAGTAGGGCCTTTCCATCTCCCTTGAAGATCAACATCATTTGGAGCTGGATCTTTGGAGAATGAAAGTATTTCTGTTGCTAGTCAGCAAAACTTTCAACCGGAGGAAATCTGAAGGGTGGTACACTTTCTTCAGAAGGCTGCAAAGGGGGAAAATCTTCTGGTCTTAACATACAAATACTGGGTAAAACAGGAGGTGGTTCGGGTTTAGGATTGCAAGTGTATGGTTCAAGCAGTTTGATAGGGCAAGGATTTTTCTTTACCCATTTGAGGATGGGCTTATAGAATGGTGAAGTGATGGGTTTCTTTGGCTGTAGAGGTGGCGGCTTTGGTTCATCTGAGGGACAGGAAGGTAGAGGTGCAATAATTTGGGAAAGTTTGGGAGAACCATACTCAACCATGTATTGCCAACGGCCACCATCTTCGTCAAGAGGTCCTACGGTCGGATCACCGTCTAGGTACCTTTGATAAAGAGAATCTTTTTTCTTTTTCTTTTTCCTGGAGGAAGTTCTGTTATCCTCATCGTCTGGATTTAAATAGGAGGAATAGGAGCAATCAGCATCTCAAAAATAGTGTCCGTCTGGATCCTTAAAATAATGGATAGGTCGTCCATATGCATCAAATGATTGGACATGAGGTTTAGGATAAGGGTTTTCCATACTGACTGTTTCAGTTGGACACGGTGTGAAGCACAATATGGTTGGGAATAAGGGCAAAACAAGGGAATAAGGGCAAAACAAAGGAAGAGTGTCTTCCTTTTCTTTGAAAATTTTGATGGTGACAACTTGGTGTATTGTGGCTTGAAAGATTGGACAGGTCGGGAATTCTGGTGAAATTTTTCATAGTTGGTTACCCAGCTGTCAGGAAGGAGTTTGACAAGCTGATCTCTTGAAAGTTGATGAGGGATGTAGATGTAGGAAGTTTGGTCATTGTCAACAGAGATAAACAAATCATCTTTGGCACTAGGAAGGTTAAGATCAATGGCATGATTTTGCAGTCTATATACCATCTGGTAGTGAAGAGTAGCAATTATAGCAGAGTTGGTTTGAGGGGCGCTAGTGATTTGTAATTGGACCTTTAAAGCAAAAAGAAGATTGGGATCTGCCAAGGCCATGTTGAAATTTGGGTAGAGGGTAATAAAGACTGTGCCTGCGTTCAGAGTAGTCAGAAATGTGCCGATTAAAGCATGCTAATATTCCAAAAAGAGAATATCAAGAAGAGCATCCCGAGCAACAATTGGAAAGCATTTTCGTCCATGCAAAGACAAGGCTAATCTGATGGCTCTGAAATGAAGGTGAGTATAACCCTGTTGAACCCACTGAGCAGGAAATTCAGGTGGAATCTGGAGAGTGACAAACTGCTCTTGCTACGTTGACAGAATGGGGTGCTGATCAAATTTGGTGAATTGAATATATTCTTTGACAGAATGAGGGATGCGTTTGATGAGGTGTTTGATGGATCGAATGAGTGAAAAGGATGGTGGTTTACAAAAAAACAAAATATGAATTCGTGAGGGGTAGTTGTGTTTCAAATATTTTTCGATCATCATTCACATAGGATACCTCATAAAAGTAGTCCATCTTGGAGGAAGTGGTTTTTCTGAGTTTAGGGGGTGGAGGAATTGAAATATGGGTTTCTAGCAGGACAGGAGTTGCAATATCTATAAAGTATTCCATGAGAGTAAGTGTTTCTTCTTTCCCTTCCAACAGGTTATGAATTCTAAAATATTAAGCTTAACTCGGTTTCGACGATGTATGAAAGTTTACCTCACGAGTTTTAAGTTTGCCTCATGAGTTAAAAATGGCACTCGAAAGGCGTGATAGAAAATGATATTTTTTTTTGGAAATTCATAAAATGACATTGAAAATATTCTCATGTTTTGAGATGGCGTCGAGTTCTTGTTTTTGATTGAAAACCCTGCCACAGTACGAAGCTCCGATTTTGCTATGATTTGTGACTGAGTTGAGTCGATTTGAAGTACTGAAATGCCAGGTTTTGACAAGTACCCTATTTTAAGCATGCCAATGTTTTTAATCTCAAAATACTCGTTTTTCAAAGTGTTTGGAGGTATTGGCAGTATAGTTTAGGATTATGTTTGACTTACTGATATTATATATCTCATCCCGTCGTGGGACAACATTTTTCAGGTTCCAAACGAAGGAAGCCGAGTTTGCCATGGATTGAAAGTTGAAGAAGTCATTGGAGGAAAATGAAGATTACTCTTTTGTGACCTTAGGGTTGTAAAATAATAAATTTTGGGATTTAGAGTTGTAACCTCTAAAGTATGATTGATTTTTATGAATGGTATACCATTTTGTCCTAAGTCATCTTGTGCTGCTTTAATTGTAATGGAGTTGGCCTTGCTTTCGCATGCATGCTTCATATAGAGTTTTATGTCATTGGTCGTTGGATCCTGAGAGTTCATTAAAGGTAACGGCGGTGTGGGATGCTTGCGTGCTAGCTGGGCTTGGGGCGTGACAGGTAGCGACCGTGTCGGAAGGAATGGAAGAGGTCAAGGACACGGGGGACAAAGAGGAAGTTGCGGAGATGAGGGCGATGGTCATGTCCCGTCATTTCGAGGAGCTGTTGAGGAAGACGAAAAGGGTCGCCTGGACGTGACCGTCGGATGGGCTTTCAAGGTCGCCGAGAGCATGGGGATCAAGAGGGTCATGTTTTGGCCTACTCCTGTGTCAGGCATGATCTTATTGCTCTCCCTTCCACGTCTCGTTGAGGCCAGCGTGATCAACGATTGCGGTACGTACCTTTCAACTTGCTTTAGCTTCGATGAGGATATCGCAACCAATTCCTTCGATCATGTGATTTTCCGGGTATTCCACTTTCACCACCTGTTTCAAGTATATACAAGCACACATTTGAAGCAAAATTTCCAGGAAGAGTACATGAAAATGAAGTCCTCACCACCACATTTCTCTGTAGGATCTGCTTCCACGGAACCTATCAAACTTCCAGTGCTGATAAGCTTGCATCTATGACCGGTATGATCATTTGCCCAACTAATTGACGCCTACGCACATATAATTTCTTCCCCTGGTCCTTAGTCGAGCAAACCAAGGAAGTGCGCCGTCAGTAAGTGAACAACAAGATCAACAGTCCACGAGTTAAACCCATATTAATAAAAACCATAAATGGATCATAAGATAATTCCATCAACTCTGCAACCAAGCTTCCCGCCGTGAAAGCCACAGATTTGTTATGGCGCTGTTCCGGCCACCGACGACGGCAGGCTATCATATTCGGATATTGCACGACCGTGAACAAGACTGTTCGAATCTCAAACTGGCTCCTCTGCAGCTCATTCCACGAGCTCGATCACGCCACTTGCGGCTTGATCCCGGGACTACTGCCTGTTGGCCCATTAACCTCTGCCGATGGCTTCGGAAGCTTTTGGGCACAGGACCTCACCTGCCTCAACTGGCTCGACCTGCAACCTCCCAAGTCAGTCATATACGTAGCCTTCGGAAGCATAGCGGCTTTCAGCCAAAACCAGTTCGAAGAACTCGCCCTGGGGCTCGAGGTCTCGGGGCGTCCATTCTTGTGGGTGGTGAGGTCTGGCTTCACGAACGAAGACGAGATCAGATACCCACAAGAGTTCTCGGAGAGGGTATCGGGTAGAGGGAAAATAGTCTCGTGGGCGCCGCAGGAGAAGGTCCTCGCGCATCCTTCGATTTCTTGCTTCGTGACGCACTGCGTCTGAAACTCGACCATGGAGGGCATAAGCACCGGCGTGCCCTTCCTTTGCTGGCCCCACTTCGCGGATCAGTTCTATAACACGAGTTACATATGCGACACCTGAAGGTGGGGCTGGGCCTGGAGGCAGAGGAGGCGGAGATCGTCGTCTCCCGGCACAAGATACAAGCACAGCTAGAACGGCTCCTCTCCGATACGCAAATAAAGGAGAACGCAGAGATGCTCCGAGGAATGGCCGAAAGGAGCGTTTCCGAAGGTGGGGTCGTCTTCCACAAACGTCCGTCATTTCGTCGAACAGCTGAAGCGCTGGTCCGAAGCTGGTCCGTGACCGTGCTAAACGCTGCAAGTGTTCGAGCAATCAATCTTTTGGGCATCTGCGATTCCCATGGTGGTGGACGACGGATAGAACTGACAAAAAAAGCTGCAAGAACGATTGCTTCGTGTTTCATAATCCCTTTTGAATCCAAGAGATGTATCTGTGATTTCTCCTTATGTCTCCTCTTAATTTGAACATCTCTGGTTTGGAACCGTTTCTCCACCCATCGTCGAACCTTTCATGTTTCAAAATCAATCCGTACACGTCATGCGCCGAAGCGATGCCATGTTTGCATGCAGAGGATTCACAGAGCACGACTCCACAGAAAAAACTTCACCTTTCCATGCAGAGGTTCACAAGAACATGCCCATAAAAAAGGCACCGATTTTAAGAACGTATTTGTTTAACGGAAAATTCAAAATTTGAAAAGTATTTTGCGTGAAAGGAATCTTTTTATTACTAAAAAAATTTAGTCAAATAATAATAATAATAATAATAATAATAATGATAATAATTTATATTTAATCATTTCCGTGGGCGATGAAAACATTTTGCATTCGTTCAATGTTATAATAGATACAATCGCTTTTTTTTTTTGGGAAATGTTTTTCAAATCTGGTTGTTTTCTGTGAAACAAACGTTCTTTGATTTAGTTCCAAATTCAGCCTAATTTTTTTTTATTAGTCTCATGAAAAAAATTAATTTTTGCTCATTTTAGAAATATAATCAATTTTTTTGGGCAAAAGGATACCAAAAGTGTCAAAAGTTACTTAAAGCACTGACTTTAATAGCAAAAGTTTTCGACGGGTCACTTAAAGGCCTAATCAGAAGAAAAACAATCATTTAAGTCTCTTTGATGACAAATTACGGCCAAAAAATTACTTGACATTTGTAATTAAATTTTTAAGTGATATGGCATTTTAATTTCCTTTTCTTTTTCTTCTTTAAGTGACATGTCAATTATATATTTTTTTCTTACCTTTTTGGCCGGTCGCCAAACCTGTGACCTGCCAGAGGGAGGGTAGAGGGCTAGCGAGGGCGAGGGGTCGACCTGTAAGGGCGAGCCTGACCTCATCTAGCCATGGTAAAGCTGACCTCGCAACCTCGCCAACCCTCCCTCTGGCCGGTCGGTGGCCAGAGGAAGAACGAAGGAAAGAAAATAAAAAATAAAAATAAAAAAGGCCAAGGAAATGCGTTAGACAACATATTTCACACCTTAGATGCTAACTGAACCTTTAACAAGCTTCGTTCGCTTCAAATATTAATAAAAAAAAAAGATCATGTCGAATTTTCGGCCAAGCAGATCGACGTTAACACTTAAGAGTTCGTTTTTTTTTTTTAAAAAAAATTGACATTAAAGTGATGTTATAATCAATTTTTTAGCATTGGTCCTTTTGCCCATACAAAAGTATTAACTTTAGCTCGAGTCTACAGTGTAGCCAAACTCTTCTTGCGTTGAGAATAGGAGCAAAAACTTTCACACTGAAATTTTGCCTCTGCCAAAGTTTTCTCCTAAACGGTGCTGGCGAAAATTACGTTGCGAAAACTTGATGAGGGTCAGATTTGTGTACCCGTCGAAAGATGGTGCACTTTTTTATCATTTCTTTTAGACGACGGCAAGAATTTGGACCCAAGTTAAAAGTCGGTATCGTTTTATGAAGAGAAAAGGCAAAAAAAAATGGTTTCCGATGGGAATTTGTTTTTTTTTTTTAAAAAAATCCAATGGAAATTGAGTCCTCAACAAATTCTTATTAAAAAAAAAGGAAAAAGGAAAAAGGAAAATTCCCAACGGCTATGTGGAAATCGTCTGCGGTAGTTGGACACCGTTGGCGCGAACGGAGAGAGAGAGACCTCGCAGGCATCCCCCGCCAGATATGGCCGCCCTCTCTCTCTCTCTCTCTCTCCCCTCGATTTCTCAGTCCAAACTCCTTTGCCATTTTCCCAATCCGCTCCCACCTTCGACTCCGCGAGCAGAACCGCTCTCTCCCTCCCAGCCCCCATCCATGGCGTCTTTCTCGATCGGCTGCCCCACTTCCTCCGCCTCCATCGGATCCTCTTCGCCTCCGATCCAGACCCCCCGCCGCCACCGCCGCAGCCCCGACCAGCTCCGATCGACCTCCGCCTTGAATCTAGGGCGCGGATTCTTCGGCGCGTCGCCGCTTGCTCGTTCGAGCCTCGAGGTGAGTACGGACTCCGTGCTCTTGCTCCGGAACAGATATGGTCTTCGTCGATGCGCGTTTTGTTGACCTAATTTGATTGTCTCCTTTGAAAGCTCACTGTCGTGGACGAATCATAGATAGGCGTAATTTGGAGATGGATGCATGGACAATGAATAGATTAGATTTCCGTTTTTCTTCGTGCTGATGGTTTTTGTACTTGTAAAGTTCGCGCAGCTGTCTAGCGACTCTAGTAGATGCCGATCTTGCGTTTTGAGAGTGAATGCTCTTTCCAACGAGGTACGCACTGAGCAGTAAATGATGACTGTTGGCTCGGTTCCCATCCAGTTGTCTTCGGTACATGCCCAAGCTACATCTCGATTAGTTCTTCACTTCTTGTCTACCTTCTATATTTACAGGTTTCTGTAGCAGGCACTGATACAGATGTAGATGTGGCAAAGAAGGAAATTCGCCTGCCTGATGCATCATCCATTTCGGCTTTCATGAATCAAGTGGCGGACCTCGTTGAGTATGTTTAATCTTGCATGAAAGCAAATTATTAGCCATCTGGGTACTCTGCTTTTCATGCGGCCGTTAATAACCCGAAGGAAATTTTTACAACAAAGGGTTTGTCCTGTTGGCAAAAGCTGCCATTCCCCTAGCAATAGACTGTGTTGAGTTTTATTAACGCTGCTACCCTTATTGCCTAACCAAGAAAAGAAGAAGTAGTATCATTTGTTTCGTTTTGTTTTAGAGTTCATCCACCACATTGTTTGACAGGTTAGTTGATTCACGAGATGTTATTGAGCTGCAACTAAAGCAGACAGACTGTGAGGTCACCATCAGGAAAAAGGATGCTCTCCAACAGCCGCCTGTTGCAACTCCCTTTTATATGGGGCCACCCCCTTCTCCGCAAGCTATGCTTACTCCAGGACCCCCTGTGACACCAGTTCTTGCTCCTGCTGCTTCTAACATGGTTCCTTCAACCCCTAGTTCCATGCTAGCAGCTCCTCCTGCAAAGCCAAGCACACCATCACATCCGCCACTCAAATGTCCCATGGCTGGAACATTTTATCGATCTCCTGCTCCAGGCGCACCACCTTTTGTCAAGGTAAACTCCCGTGTCATTTAATCTTTGTGGCCATATGTTTATGCAACTCCTGCATATTCTGAAGTAAGCATAAAACTTGCCCCAAGTCATGCATTGTGGGAGAAGAGAGGGATGAAACAAAACGCGTTTTAGCAGTTGGTTGTGCATGCTTATGCATTTGAAAGATCAAGAAGAGTTTCTGATATATGGGTATGGGTGTACATCTACGTGTTCTTTTATACGACTTACCGGACAATCAATCTCAAGTTGGACGGTAGCCTCCTTTTTTCTACATCAACTCGGATTTGGAATAGGAAGGACTCCAGATCTTCTTTTTTATGATGTGATGATATGTGGTAATGAAGATTTTGCAGAAGTGTGAACTACCGTTGGACAGCAGCTACCTTGAGTCATCTTAAAAAGACTAAAACCCAAATTATATATTAGCATACAATTTTCGCTTTTGAGTGTTGCTATGCAAATTCAATCCAGTTTCTTTCTTACGTGCCAGTGGTGGACGTCGTCCAATTTTCTTGTATGTTCTTGCTTGCAGTTCCTCAAGTTTTATTCAGTGCTCGATCTTTAAGTGTAGTGCTTTTGAATAGGAAGGATTCCAGATCTTCTTTTTTATTATGTGATGATAAGTGGTAATGAAGATTTTGCGAAGTGTGAACTACCTTTGGACAGCAGATACCTTGAGTCATCTTAAAAAGACTAAAACCCTAATTATTTATTAGCATACAATTTTCGCTTTTGAGTGTTGCTATGCAAATTCAATCCAGTTTCTTTCTTACGTGCCAATGGTGGACTTCGTCCGCTTTTCTTGTATGTTCATGCATACAGTTCCTCAAGTTTTATTCAGTGCTCGATCTTTAAGTGTAGTGCTTTTGAGTACGAGATGCGAGAAGTGTGACCATACGATATCCTGAAGTCAACATATGTCGTGGGGCAATTGTCGGGATGTGATCAGCTTCTTTAAGAACAATAGATTACGAATCAATCTTTTAGGACCTCTGGGTTTACCAAAGGAGGTCTGACTATATCATTCCCCAAGTGGAGTGTTCCTGAACGGGCTTTTCCAATGTCATGTTTTCTTCTTGTTTCTCAGGTTGGAGACAAGGTTCAAAAGGGTCAGGTTGTATGCATCATTGAGGCCATGAAGTTGATGAATGAAATTGAAGTAAGTGTCTATATCTAGAATTTTGTTAACATGTTAGTTTGCATGTACTTCTTTCTTCCTGTAATCCAGGTCAATTGATGTCTGTTGTGAACAGACTACTGAGCACCTACAGGAATTATTGGTTAGAAGTGGAGATTTCAGTAAGGCACCCCTTTTTTTTATTTTTTCTTGAAAGGCCAAAGTGTGAATCTTCAGAAGGAAAAGTGGGAAAACAATGTGTTGGAATGTTAATTGGGTTCTTCTTTTGAGGCGTTTTGAGTGTTTTTATTGATTTCAGTTGTCACATGGCTAATCTATTGAAAAGTTATATGTTCAGTTTAGCATTCCTGACTGGAAACTGGTTTCTTTTGAAAACTGAAGAACATCTTACCTATCATGCATATTTTATTAGAACATTTGAAGTGAAGATATGAACATTATTTATTACCTTCAATAATAAATAGAGATCGTATATTACATGCTGGCTAAATTCTTCAGCACCAACCTAGCTCCTTTTTTTATGTCAGGCTGATCAAAGTGGAACTGTGGTTGAGATACTTGTAGAGGATGCTAAACCAGTTAGCTTGGACACAGTAAATTTCTCTCTCTCTCTCTCTCTCTCTCTCTGCTTTGTCATCCTGGTATCTGAAATATATATGTCCTGCTGATTTTTCATCTTTCTTGCAGCCTTTGTTTGGCATTGCACCTTGAAGTACCATGGCTAAAGTCTGAGCACGTTGTTCTCCAGCGGAATCTCTTGAAGCAATCGAACTGCCGAGCAGAAGAATGCAGCAAACTAGTCAATTAGATGTAACACTGATAGTTTCCCGATGGAAAAACCAATCGACACGATACTATGCCATAGAACATCCAAAACGACAAAAACAAAGAACTTCAATAAGAATGCTGAAGTAGCAGCTTTCTTTTACTCAAGTAACTGTTTGCAAGACACTGCCGGTGTCTATATTAGCCACTTGAGGCTTGAGAGGCTTTTTCAATATTGCTGTGAAATGAAAGTATTATCTTGCAACTTGCCTCTTAACAGATGGCTTAAGGAAAGAGAGAAATTTCAAGAAACTTTCTTGGCGACAGGGCAAACAAATTGCCTTTTATGGATATACTAGAGGCAGTAGCAGTCAGCAATGATTAAGCACTAGACCACCCTATATTATGAATCTTCCTTTTCATGTTGTTAGACATCGACTGTCTCAAAGGTGTTCGAGTCCTAATTTGAGTTTGAGATGGTGTAGCTGGAAATATGATTCAGCCATAGCATTGTGTGGTCTGTTCTTTGAAAGAAAATCTAAAGTATCGACTGATTGGAAAATCTCGGCAGATGATGCAGTCTATCTAACTGTGGTTTACCCATTCCTTTCTGCGATTTACGCTGAATAAATCTGCTCCTGGTTGTTATTATGGACAACAGTTTTTTTTTGTTGAACTCATGCATCGGGAAACTGAGTAATTTTAGGAGTTAAGTTCGACTTTTGCTGACTGAGCGAATGGCTACAATAGTGCATGCATGCTATGTCTGCTATATTGTGGCTTTGCAGTCCGAACAAGACTAATTTTCCTCTGCTCTTAGGACCATATTGGTTCAGAAAACGCAGGTTGATACCTTCATTTTTCAATAATATCTATCATTTACCAATGATCTTTGGGGTTCATCAACCGTCTACCCCAACTAGTTTGGGATAATGGTGTTGTTGATGTTGATGTTGATCTGTCATCTGCCATCATGAGAGATTACTGGTGTGAGGCTCATTTCTTATTACCAATCCCATGAAATTGATCACTTCACACTTGCTCTGCTTAATCACAGTGTTAGACAGCTTCTGAACAACATTTGAGCTGTTCGACAAAGTGCTGGATGTTTGTAGAGGACGATCCCCCTTCAGACACACTTCTTCTGGCCATCCCCCTGAGCCTCTCTGCATTTTCTTTTATCTGCACATCAGAGAGTAGCTGTTCTAGTTGTGCTTGTATTTTGTGCCTGGAAATGATCTCTGCCTCCTCTGCCTTCAAATCTAGTCCCACCTTCAACGTATCGCATATGTAACTCCTGTTATAGAACTGATCTGCGAAGCAGGGCCAGCAAAGGAAGGGCACACCATTGCTTATGCCCTCCATGGTCGAGTTCCAGCCGCAGTGCGTCATGAAACAAGCAACCGAAGGATGAGCGAGGACCTTTTCTTGCGGTACCCACAAAACTATTTTTCCTCTATCCGATACCCTCTCCGAGAACCCATCTGGGTATTTGATCTGGTCCACGTTAGTGAAGCCTGGCCTCACTACCCACAAGAATGGATGCCCTGAGAGCTCGAGTCCCAGGGCTAGTTCTTCGAATTGGTTTTGGCCGAAAGCCGCCAGACTTCCAAAGGCTACGTATATGACTGACTCGTGAGGTTGCAGGTCGAGCCAGTGCAGGCAAGTGAGGTCCTCTGCCCAGAAGTTTCCGAGGCGATCTGTAGAAGTTAACGGGCCGACAGGTAGCAGTTCGGGGATCAATCCGCAAGCGGCACGATCAAGCTCGTAGAATGAGTTGCACAGGAGCCAGTTAGAGATTCGGACGGCCTTGTTCACGCTCATAGCGTGTCTGAACATGATCTCCTGCCTTCTTTGGTCCCCCGGATAGCGCCATAGGAAATCTACGGTTTTCACGGTGGGAAGTTTCGGCGAGAACTCGATAGCCGCGTTCGAAGAAGCAGATCCTACACGAAAATTTGGTGAGGATTTCATTTTCACTTTGTTCTTCCTCGAAATTTGATCTCAACTTTGCCTGTGTGACAGGTTTTGATAGTTTGCCTTTTCTATGGTTGTTTCGTTTTTCCTGTTCCTAATGTGTGCCTATATATACTCGGAACAGGTGGTGAAAGCACAACACCGGAAAATAACATGCTCAAAGAGAGACTCTGCGCTATCCAAGCTAAAACAAGTCGAGATACATACCGCAGTCGTCGATCATGCCGGCCTCGACGAGACGTGGGACGGAGATCGATAAGACCAACCCCGGTACAACAGTAGGCCAAAACAGGGCCCTCTTGATCCCCATTTTCTCAGCAACCTCAAAGGCCCATCCGAGAGTCGCGTCGGCCAAGACACATGTGACCCTTTCGTCCCGGGACGAGTTCATCTTCATCAACAGTTCCTCGAACCGACGGGACATGACCTTCACCCTCATCTCAGTGACTTTCTCTATGTCCCTCATGTCTTTAATCTCTTCCATCCCGTCCGGAATGGTCGCCATCTCCATCCCACCCCAAGGACGATCACCGTCCCCCGATGCTACGAGCATCTGAGTATGAACGGACTCCGTGTTCACGAACGTCACCCTGATCCCGCGACGGGCGACTTGGCGCGACAGCTTCATGAGAGGCCCCACGTGGCCTTGCGCCGGGAAGGGTACCGCCAGGACGTGCGGCCGCCTTTTCATGCTTTCCGGGTACCGCCGGCGAATGACTGCCTTGTGAGTGTGTGTGGGTGGGCGAGCGTGAGAGTAGCGGCATCGGTATATATTGTCCAAAGTGGCATTGGAAGGGGACCAGACAATGCGTCATCTGAATTGGTTCTTCTGAGTGTCAGCATGTCAATAATGAAAGGTTCCTCTCAACTTGGACCAGAAAATGCCTTAGGCATTCTATCATCTATGTCATTAGATCATGTAAACAGAGGTCAATGGGAAATATCCAAAGGATTAGTCCCTGTTTGGTTCAGCGTTGCGGATGAGCATTTGGGCTCTAAAGTGCGTTGGCCAAATACATATGCTGTTTGGTTCAATTTTTGATTATTTTGACTAGATGTACTTATATCTCAAATGTTTTCTAAAGTTCCTCTATCTCAAATGATCTTTAGAGATACTTTGGGTTAAGGGATTTTTACGAAATGCAATTTATTTATTTATTTTAACTTTGTCACCTTCAGTCCCTACCCGCAACATCTTGCCGGCTGCCGATTGCCGCCCGTCAGTCGCCACGACGGCCTCCGAACTGCCGGTACTGCCGTTTTTTTTATAAGTAAAAATACTTTATAAAGTTCATTTTTCACCAAACATTATTTATGTCAATATTGATTTTCAATATGTTTTTAAAATACACTTCATCAAACGCTACTTGCATTTTGCAAAAGTCCTTTAACCCAAAGTATTTGCATTTTCTCAAAGTCTCTGAACCAAATACTGAACCAAACAGACCTTTGGTCCAGGAAACACCATTGACCCTTGCTTGACACTCAAAAATCTCTTGTGTTCTTTATTGCTCATTTTCTTTGTCACTCTCAAGCGCTGCTGGCCCATGCTTGATACTCTCCTAGAAAAAGAAGAAGAAAAAGAAAAAGAGAAAACAAAACTTGCTTGACACTCAAGAAACCTAATGCTACAATTTTTGCATAATTTTTCAATCGATGCTGGAGTTTTCAAAAACAAAAAAATGGCATACCATTAAGATTCATGACACTCAGGATGAACATTCTTTAAAAGTCGTGGCACTTAAGTGATCTATAGAAAAATTTTGGCATCAAGGTATACATTGTTCAAGATTCATGGCACCGCTAAAGACTTGACCTATCATTAAGATTAATGATATTTAAGGTGAATATTTTTTTGAAAATTATGACACTCAAGTGATTGATTGAAAAATTCTGACATCAAGGCGACCGTTTTTCAAAAGATATGGCACTCAAGAACTCCGCGTAGAACAACCTTTAGGGTGAACCTTTTTTACAAGTCATCATGGCACTCATGTGATCGACTGTAAAACTTTGACATAAAAGTGTATATTCTTCAAAAGTCGTTGCACTCTCAAAAACTCAACTTGTCATTAAGATTTACGATACTCAAGGTACATGTTTTTATTCGTGACACTCAAGTGATCGATTAAAATTTTTTAGTAATAAAGTGAATAGTTTTTTCGTAAGTTATGACACTCAAATAACGCTTTGAAAAGGCATGGTGTTAAGTCGCAATTAATGAGAAGCAAGTTATATACAAGGCAAGATTGTCCACATTCTACTTTCTTTCTGGCCGAAAGAACAGAAGGCCGGTCCGGATGGGCTGAGTCATTGGTTATAGGCCCAAGTTTAGAAAATTGGAATCATTCCTTTTTCTTTGCAAAAATATTGATTATCGAATTTGATTGCGATGTTTCTTAAAATACCACCGATAGATATCTCTGTCGCTCAACATTTATCTAACTATAAGTCCCCATTTTTTTCGAAGGATGAATGATTTGAATTATATTTCTAAAATTAACTGATTACGTTAATTTCTCCCGCCTCTTAATTATTTTTGCATAACGAGTTATATTGTTTGCGGACTTTCTAAATGACAAATTTTTTGGTACATCTGAAGAATAAAATAGGGAAATCATAGACAGTGACGCATTCCCATTACATTCGCTTGTGAAAGCAAATGGAGACCTAGAGTAGGTTCCTCTCGAGTGGTAAAACGCTATGTGAGACCATGTCTGAGATTCGACAAAATTCGATTTGATTTTGCAGGAGATATTACCAAAATGTACTAAATACATTGTAATTATATGAATTTAGTCATTATTCTTTTTTTGATAATTGAGTCATATATCTTTTATATTTATATCAATTTAATTCATTTGACTAACTTTGATTGGCTAGAAATAGAGAGTAAAATACCAACTCGACAAGAAAGTCAAAAAAGAAATTCAATCATGAGGCGACACCAATTCCCATCCTATCATCACCCCTCTATTTACCCTAATTAAATAAAAAATTAATAAAATTTTTAATTTAATAATCACAAAGAGCTTTCACTTGTCGTACTCCTCCACCAAGTCCAACTGAATGTGACATTGATTTGGGGTTACCCCTTTCCGGTGCCCTTTCTCGTTCTTCTTTACCTTTATTACGGCCCATCACCCAAAAAACTAAGGATTATTTATAGCAATAAAAAAATCAGAAATCCAATTTTTTCTTTTCTCAATAATTGTTTCAACCGCTATCTCTTTCATTTTGATCGATTGAGAGAAGACTTAGTATAATGAACTGATCAAATAAAAAATCAGTCATAACCGTTCACTAGCCGAACCGGCCAATTTAGTCTTGCTCAGAGGAGGTCTAACTCCTAAAAATGGAATCGATGATCAGGCATTCTAGTTCTCGATTTCAAGGGAACCAAATTAATAGACGCCAGTTGGACCGATCATTTTTTTATTTTTTTAAATATAAAATTAAATATAATTTTATAAAATATATTTTGACTGTTTTCTCCCTAATCGGCACTACACCCCTCTCGTGTCATGGGCCAATTTTTTTGGGATCAAATCGTGCGGCAATTTAGGCTTTTGGAGTGATCGCTCGCCAGAGATAATACTTTGTATTGCTCAAGTGTTGGATGATACAAGTGAGAGAGAAAGCTGCTTATTTATACAAGAAGCCACTCAATGACTACCATTGATCGACTCCAGATCTAGTGGCTAAGAATGCATCTCATCTAACAACTAGTGCCATTAAAGACGAAAATTCTAGAACATGGTACATTTACCGAATCGCCCTCCCCTAAGAATATTCTGGAGGATGCTGACACCTCATTTTTTATCAGTTTTTTTTTTGGAAAATTCATAGAAAATAAATAAAAAGTCAAAAAAATTAAAAAAATCAACTTTGGTAACATTGGCCAAGCTTAAAGAAATATCCTAAAAATGAAAAATTTACAAATTAAAAGACTCAAATGACATTTTTTGATCAAATTCAACTCTATGTGTTGTGAAGGAACACATAAATTGAACTGGTCGACCACGTATACTTTCGTTGCGATTTAGGTAATGAATCTTTGGAGAGGCCCGCATACGACTAGATGGGGCGACCCATTAGCTTTCAAGAGCATTAAGCCAAAACCTCGAGAGGGTCGCGACAGTGAACTCTAAGAAAACCTATAGATGAAGACACTTCAAGTCTTATGATTCATTTGGGCTATGTGGTCGATTAGTTGGCTCACGAATCATCCAATCAATGACGTTGTCCCCCACACATTTGAGCAACTTCCTTGACGCTCTCGATTCGGGACCATTTGCTTGGATGGTTGATACGGGTGCATCAAATATTTTCATGTCAAGCGAGGCGGCAAACTGGTTGGGACGTGGAACAAATCGAACATCAATACAAGGCATTAAAATCGGATGAGGATACAAAGGGTCTTTCATGTATAATCCTACTCAATTTTAAATGTTATCAGTTCTCGTTTGTAAATCAAAGAATACAATGCAAGCAAAAATTCCTAAATTCATGGAGATATAGAACAACATATAAGCACATATCCACCATTTGAATCTCCAAAAAGTATCTCAATAATTACATATTTGATACCAGCCGTCGACATTGCTCACGACGTGGAGCTACAATTCAATGAATGGAAGGACAATCTCTCTTTGTTTCGTGGTAATTCCACTCAATGAATACGATTTTATCTTAAGTTTGGAATTCTTTGACAGTACAATAGCCATGATAGATATGAGAACAAAGTCAATCATTGTCACCGACCCAAAATGCCCATCAATGATATCCATGATCCAAGGATGATCGAGATCAAGTACATCTCCAAGATCCAACTCGTGGGAGAAGGATCGAGAGTTGAGACGTTCATGAACGAGTTAAGCACTAAGTCATGACCTTTGGACAAACCAAAAGTAGAGACTTCACCTCAACATGGGACGCCGATCCATCTGCCCTTTCGAGAGGTGAAAAGCTTGCCAATCAATAGAGGACATGATGTCGCTCTCATAATGAGACTTTAGCAGACTGAAACTATTGAAAAAATATGATCGGAGTGGATGAACAAATGAATCAGATTTTGATGCGTGATAACACTCTTTTTAAAGAATTATTTGCCATACGATGTTGCTAATGGTCACCGGCAAAAATCTTTCAAGATACAATTGAGTCTCAAGCAAGATTATTAAATAGCAATTCTAATAATTCTCTAAGAACTCTATGGGAAACAATTAGAAAGGAAGGCTGTATCTCAAGTTTTGAACGAAAATTGAAAGTGAGGAAATGAGTTAAAACGAACAAAACACTAGAATATATAACAAGAAATGAACACACTTTTTCGGGTCCGAAAAATAGTCAATTCTCATGCAGCGTGTTCAAACAGTTTATTCAAAAATACATTTTCATATTTTTTTGAAGATAACTTTTGTATGAAAAATTGCAACTCTTCGTGTCTAATAACAAATAGTTCAAACGTACCTCTTCATGTTTGAAATTGTACATCTAATTACACGTTTTCATGTCTGAATCGTTAGTCATTACCAAACAAACATAAGCACTCTAAAGGTCACAAGAGTGTTAGTTTGGTAGTTATATCCAAACAGACATAAATCTTCCAAAAGATGTAATAGTATCTTATATCCATGAACAGTTGCACTGTTCCAATGAGTTACGAAATTCATTTATAAAAAAAATTATTTTGAAATAAAAAAAAATAAATAATAATAATTTTTGAATAGAGCCAATTCCGCATCGCGACCGCACAAGCTTGCTAAGTGTGTCTAATAATTGCGCAATCACATGCGGATATAATGAGATGTGGCCCACTTACCCATTTCTTTATTTGAAATACGATATTATACTTTTAACTAATAAATTGAATTGCTATTTACCTTTTATCCTGAGATGTATAAAAGTCAATTGTTTAAAAAACAAACTTCAACAGAAACGAGTTGTAGTGTCTAAAATGGGCTACTCGTCTCGCTCGATGGGCTGTATACCCAAATTTTACAGGGCGCGGTACGATTCAATACGGAGAAGCCACTCACCTAACTATTCTAGGGGACATCGTGAGAAAGGAAGCTGATCTGACATGCTACTTCGCGGCCAAGAATACGCCGGGCCCTTGACACTTGCACATCTCTCGCTCGTAGTCTCTATCGTTATCTGAACCCTGGGAACATAGAAGACGCCGCTATCTTTATCTGCGGCTCTCTCTCGAAGGCCCCGCCATCTCTCTCTCTCTCGCTCCCTCCCCTTTCTTCTTTCAACAGAAGAAGCCATGACGGCTCTCTCCCTTTATGGCTCATCCGAACACGACGTGAAGGAATGAGTGAGCCCCGGGCTTTGATTTCCTACGTTTCTTTAACTTGTGGAGAAGGAAGAGAACCAGAATCTGAAAGAAGCAGACTCGAGATCTTCTCGTTAGGAAACATTCGAGTCATTGATTGAACGAAGAAGATCTAGGATGAGCCTATTTCCACACCCTTTTTAGCTGTGTATGTGTCCTTTTCATGGGGGCAGAAGGTCGGAAATTACTCTTATTATTGACAGAGAAAGATTGACACTCACATCGTATTATGTCAAACTCCTTTTGGAGATTTCTCAGGACAAATTCTCAGTGTAGAAGAAGAGTTATCACCTCCTTGGAAGGCTTGCTCCGTCACATTTTGCGTGACCAATTCAACGTGAGTAATTTACTAGGGCAATCATCGGTGCATGTGGCTGATTTGTATTAAGAAAATCCATATCGAAAAATCGAAGTTACGTAGAACAATTAATATATCCATATGACTGATAATTCATTGTCTAGTCACTCCTCATTTCTCTTCTTACTAACCCACCCATCATAAACCTCCAATACTTTCTAAAACCGATCTTCAATACTAACACTAAGGCTGTGTGACGTTCGAATATGCCGTAATCACGGCAAGACTATCCAATAATGCTGTTTTTTTTTGGGGGGGGGGGTCAAAGACTGATTAAACATTGCTTAGTGAGAAACCGAAAATTTTTGTCTTCCGATACCAGAATAGTGTCCACATCAGCACGACGGCTGTTGGTGCCTGGTGATGTGTCACGCCTTCGATCCCCGGGCCCGTAACAACCCTACCAAATCACCTCAGGTCATAAAAGTACGACGTCACATGCACGTCATCGACCCATTAACTACCTTATCTTTAATTAGCGCATGCGGAACGTACTAATCACATACAATTATAAAAACAACAGGAATAGAAAAGTAGGATAATACATCAATCAACATCAGCAAGGATCATTTACATTATTCAATATTAATCCTGGAAGTATGTATACACAAGTCCTACGTCAAGGACACTTCCTACAATCCTCAAAATACCATATCAAGTCTGGGGGTTAATACTACTCCACGCTATCGAAACGTCTCTAAAAAAAAGGGCACCACGCCATCTACTCAAGGGTGGAAGTCAGGCAATTCTCCATCACTTTAGTCCTGAAAAATGGTAACCCATGACGGGGTGAGATATATAATCTCGTGAGTCAACGCTTAAGTCCGAGTAGGATAATGACTCGCCCAAGGCATTTTACACATGCAAGGTAATATCGATGGCAGATCAATAGCAATTAACTCATGCTACAGTAACTACCACAGGGTGAGATCAACATTTCGAAGAATCATCAACCACATGCGTACTTACCCCACCTTGGCCTACACGTAAACAGTTTATATACATGCAATCAATTACATACAGCTAAAGCATATAACTAGAACACGCATCAAATTTAGCATACACAATGCATCACACGTGTTCCAGTTATTAACGATCGAACCCGGTCTAGCAAAATCATGCTCTTCCGGCAGAACCAGACTTTGTCAATTTCCTTCGGCGACGGCAACCGACAAGTTATGTGGTTCCAAGTACCCTCGACATGGACTAACAGTCGGGCATTCCTGTAAAAATCGTTAGCGCGCAACTTGCCGCGACCGGCATCCAGCAAGCCATGTGATTTTAAGTACTCTCGACATGAACTTACCAGGCTCAACCCTCGTATCCGGGGTTCGGCTCCGTCTTCACATACCCGAGAAGACGGTACCCATTATGTGATCACATAAGCACGACAATCAAACAACCAGTTTATCTCTTTGCATTTAGTCCAATGCAACCACAAGAAGTCGTGCTAAAAAAATTGACTCAAGGTCATTTTTATGCTCAAACTTTAGTTTACATGCGATCACACACACACACACACACATATACATTTTCCCACCAAACCCTGCATTTATATACAAGATAATCAATCATCAAATGCACATCAGTTTTGACATTCCACAGTCATCAGATAGTAATCCAATAACAACAGTAATTTGAAGACAATAACGGTCTAATAATTAATTAACAATTAACTATTTATTCATGCCATCTTTAATTAATTAGACTCGATTAATTAATTCAAATTTCAATTCACATAATTAAAATATTTAGCGAGCACAAATAAATAAGTCGATTATAATTAGAATAAATATACCCGACGCCCGCTAATTATTCTAGTCACCGTTAATTTCAGTTAAACTAAACTTCGAACGCAGTCAATGCCCTGTTCAGAGTTTAGAGGTTAACTCACAAACTCCAGCAGTTGATGTGGGGTTGGGCACGGACTAGGCCACGGACCATGACATGGCACGGGCGCGGCCTGGTCACACGGGCTCAATTTCTCGACCGCTCGGCCACGGACTCGGCCCAAGGGCTAAGGCATGGCCCAGTATATCGGCCCAGATTCTCGGCTACGGCTGGGTCATGGCCCGGTCGGACTGGCACACTGCCCAGGCCAAGAACAGGCCACGGCCGAGGAGCTGGGAACGTCGCGGCCCTTCTTCGGGTCAGTAGGCTTGGCGTCGGGACAGTAATCAAAGACGCTAGGAAGGATGAATGGCATCGAGTGACATCGGATGGAGTGCCAGAGGCTCGGGACAGCGGCCTCGCGGTATTGCTCGAGGCATGAGGAGACGTTGGGGACGTCGGACGGTACGAACCAGTGAAGACCAAGAGATGGCGGCGACTGAGGTGGTCGGACGGACACCGGGTGGCTGTTCCGCGACCAAACAGTATCTGGGACCGAGTCCGGAAGCTGAACGATACACTGAAGAGGCTGAACAAGGCGTCGGGACAGCGAACGGACGGATGGACAGCAGCTACCTTGAGGCGTCGGGGCTGCTTCTCACGAGAACAGGTGAGCAAAAGCAGAAGACAGGGATGGACGGTATCCAACAGAGGTCAGGAGGTGTTCCGGGTCTGAATGTAGGCTGGTGAGGTCGTCGGGCGCTGGTGTGGTGGCTCCGGGGCATCGGACAAGAGACTGGGAATGGGGTGGCGTCTCGATTCAGGCAGCGACCAGGTCTGGTGCAGGGAAAAACCGAGAAAAAGAACAAGTCGCAGGCCGCCAACGGTGGTTCAAGGCTATTGGAAGGCCGTCGAGTTCATGCGAGGCGCGAATGGATGAGTTCGGGGACGGAGCACGGCGGTGAGAGCCGCTTTGGCTCCCTGTTCGTGGGCTCCTGCGGGTCTGCGGTGGCGCCGAGGAGCGAAGGGAAGGTGAAGGTGTGATGATCGGGGGCTTGGGAGTCGTCTGTGGAGTGAGCAGAAGTGGTCCGTCGGGCGCGAGGTCCGGAGGAGAAGTCGCAGGTTAAATAGAAGAAGAAGATGATGAAGCTTTAGGCAGAAGCAGACATGATGAGATGGGGGTGAATTCCTGTCCCGTCCATCAGAGAGAAGGTGCAAGAGAGGGAGCACGAGTTAGGGTGCTCGTTCGATCAACAAGAAAAACAAGAAGCAACAGAAAGTGGGACGTGACCGAATAAAAATTAAAAGGGCCCACCTGTCTCAGTTATTGTTAACGATCTCGGCCGAAGAAGAAAAGTATGGGACCTACCAATTTTTGTTCTTTCTCCTATCCTTGAATTCGGCTAGCAAAGGAAATAAGTGGGAAAATGATTTGACTGAGGCAAAAGGGTAGGAAATTTGCGGGGATATTCGGCTGACATAGATCAAAACGGGATTCACAGACTAAAAATTCAAATCCGATTAATGACTTTGTCTGGACTAAATAAAATCAAAGACAAAATAGTAGTTTCACTAAAGGATATCGGGCGTTCATTAGGCTCGATCGATCGAGGACAAAATTAGACTTTTGCTTTTATGATTCGATAAGTATTGAATTTACGCACGATGGATTTCGATTTAACGAGTCAAAGTTTGACGATTCAAACTTGACTTTTTTTGATAATCGTTACGGAATAGCCAATCATTGACGTCAAAAATCTTCAAAACAAAACTTCACTTTTCACGCTGGAATTTATAATTTCTTTAAAATATGTCGAAATTTCAAAACGTCACATGATGTGGTGGGAAGAGAGCAATGTGGGGAAAGAGACGTGATTTTTTTTCTTTTTTGTTTTTCAAAATTCACATATCATATCTAGATCTATCTCACCCCTAGATTATGTATATTTTTTTGTACGGAGTATATCAGGGTATATCCGGTTATATTTGGATTTTGTGTCATTTCAAACACCGGATTGGATAAAAGTTATTTTATCCGAAATTTATCCGGTCTACCAAACGTAGCCTAAGTATTTTGAGTCCCGTACTTACATTAAAACCTTCGTTGCATATATGTAAAAGAGGCAAATCAACTGACCTCTCTAAGGAGAGGATGTGAATCTAGAATCTGGTGTTGGGTGTATTGGAATTTAGAAGTATTTTGTGATGAGGTTACAGAAAAGCCTTCTTTGAATTTGCAATTTTTTTTTGGAATTCATTTATTTCTTTCAGGGGTAGCTTGCTTTGGGTTTGACGCATTTCATGTAATAGGATTGTATGGTCCTGGAATATGGGTGTCCGATACTTATGGACTAATTGAAAAAGTACAACCTGTAAATCCAGCGTAGGGCGTAGAAGGTTTTGATCCTTTTGTTTGGGAGAAATAGCCTTTCATCATATCGTAGCAATCACTTTAGGCATATGTATCTGCCAGAAACGAAAATCGATTATTCATGATGTGTTATTTTTCATTTGAGACAAAGATTAATCGACCACGACCTATACTGTAGCACTTTCTTTTATTTTCTTTGAATTTGAATAATGTGTTTTCAATCAACGAAAGCTCAAACCTTTCTGTTTTTTTCATATATGTGCATATACAAATATGGTCATCTCTTTAGTTCGGGCGTGGGAATGAAGTCAATGAAAGGCTCTCGAGTTTTCTTCAAACATGCCAAGATCATACATGGAGCTCTATAAGCCTGTTGAGAAATTTGCTGAACTTGAGTCTGATAGTCGGAATTTCATCACCATTATCGTAATAGAAATCTTCTGTCTCTCTAACAATTCCTTAGATGCAATCTTAGGCGACTCCGGCTGCTCAATGATTGGCTCGCAACTTCGAGTTTGATATCCCGACTCTAGAAGTGGACTAATAACGGGCAGCACTTACTCTCCATTGCAAAGTATGATCGCATTTCCGCCCTTAGTAATGCGATTTTTAGCTAGGTGAAAGGGATTTTTAGTTACTTCAGATGCCGGAAGTAAAAGTCTCGCACTAGAATAGGATGTTTTTTAAGATATCGGTCCATATGCCAAAATACAATTCTAGGACTTCATACCTTCCTAAAAACGTTCTGCAACCTCAACAATACTGAATATTTTTCGGTTGACTTTTGTCGTTTCTTCCTTGACTTCCTTACCTCCCCTATATATATGTACACATACGCACTAGAATATGATGTTTTTTATTTTTTTTTTTAAGATATCAGTCATATGCCAAAAGACAATTCTAGGACTTCATAGGTTCCTAAAGAAGTTCTGCAGCCTCAACAATACTGAATATTTTTTGGTTGACTTTTGTCGTTTCTTCCTTGCCTTCCTTACCTCCCCGATATATATAAATCGACCGGAATGAACATCGGCCGGTTTAGTCCGGTTCTCAGTAGCTCCGACTCAGTTTTTGATTCCCAAAAATAGAACTAACCACCGAGAGGAATTGGATCGATGTACCGCCCTATTAGACTGACCGTTTTTCCTAGTTTTTTAATGTAAAATTGAATCTAATATTCTAAAATATCTTTTAGCAACTTTCATATTTTCTGCCTTGGCACCACATCCTCTCATATCACATGTCTCGTATCACATGCCGATTTTTTTGGAATTGAATTGTGTGGCAATTTACGCTTCCTTGGATCGATGGAGCTCCTATTCACTTGGCTTCGTGTCAATTGTAGAAAGAGAAAGTGTTTAGAGAGAAAAGTTCTTGGAGAGAATATTTTATATTACTAGAGTGTTGGACGATACAAGAGAGAGAGAGCTCTCCTATTTATACAAAAATCCTCTCAACGACTATCGTTAATCAACTCTAGATCTAAAGGCTAAGAATGCATCTCCTCTTCCAACAACTAGTTACGTTAAAGACGAGAATTCTAGAACATGTTACATTTACCAAGTTGTCCGCCTTTAAGAATATTCCAGATAACACAAGGATACCTTAGAGGTCAAGATAGTTCAAGTCTTGTTGTTCACCCGGCCGTGCTACGTGGTCGAGTGGATGACTCACGAATCCTCCCATTAGTGACACTCTCCCCTACCCATTCGAGCGACATTCTCAGCTGTCTCTACTCGAGGTCATTTGCTTGGATGGTTGATACAGATGTATCAAATATGTTCATATCAAGCGAAGTGGCGAAGTAGTTGGGACTTCGTGAGGAACAACCGGACATCAGTACAAGGCAGTAGACTTGGCCGTTGGCGTTGCTCGAAACGTGGATCTACAAGTCGATGAATACGATCTTATCCTGGGTTTGGAATTCTTCGATAGAGCAAAAGCCATGATAGATATGAGAACCAATCATCGTCACCGACCCAAAATGTTCATCAGTGACATCTATGATTCAAGGGATGATCGAGACCAAGTATATATCCATGATCCGACTCGTGGGAGAAGGGTCGAGAGTTGAGACGCTCACGACGGTGCTTCCAAATACACATGGCATGCGGAGGCATCACTATTTACCATTGAATCGCCCGAGAACCCAATCAATCCAGTCCGGTTCCAGGGATATCTGGCTCGGTTTCCATTTCTGAAAATTGGAAATTCAAATCATCGGTCCAATTCTTGGTTTCTGAGATGAGCCAAACTGGATTAGGAGCTGATCACCCCTAATTAAAATTTGCAGCATCCTCTCTCTCTCTCTAAAACCATCTCAACCGTTGTTGTCTGATGCTATTTATTTTCTCAATCCTAACCGTCTGTTCGATATGACCGAGTGCGTTTAAAAATCCATGCGGAGTTTGTTTCACAGTTATATCCAGTAAGTACATCTAAAGCATCCAATTGTGATCGATAGATCTTCGTATATATTGCAATACCTTCTGAGTTTATCGCAATCGTCTAATTCTTGTGGCTATCAGGCACAATGCTCGGAGCGTCGTCTAATCAAAATAAAATATTTGTGTGTACCGCCTTATGTGACGATATAAACATATGTATATATGCTAAATTCATTTCGAGGATTAGCGAAAACGCTCGAATTTGATATTTTGAAAGATCTCACGAGATCGACTTGTTAGGAAACATTTGAGTCATTGATTGAACGAAGAAAATCTTAGACACTCGGTACTTTTCGCAGCGCACACTGAAAATACTCTTTTTGTGGGCATAGAAAGGTTGGTGCTCACATCATCTTTTGTCATACTCCTTTCTTGATCTTTTCAATAAATATATTGACTATGTGTCAAAAGTTCTAGAAATACATTAAATATCAAGATCAAGTTCATGGAACACATTATATATTTGGGCAAATTTCAACAACCATTTGCCTCGTTTTCCCGACGTTTTATTGATATTGGGAAATGACAAAGGGTGAATTTTTTAAATTCTCTAAAGACATTGGTCTGAATATAATAACCGCAATCACACCCCCTCCAAAAACAAAAAAAAATGCTACCAACTATTCAAAACCTGTGCTCTCTGACCAGTGCTAACATTACCGAACACAAGCATCTAACCTACCTAATCACTGCTCATTTCTCTTCTGACTAGCTCACCCATCATAAACCTCCCATCCTTTTTAACAAGCAACTTCAATACCAACAGTCTAACGCTAATACAAACAATAAAACACCATGACGCCTCTCTCCTTCGTTCTAGCCACAATAGCCATAGTCATCTTCCTCCGCTCCCTCCTCGGCCGCCTCGCCTGGCCTGCCCGCGCGCTCCCGCCTGGCCCAAGGCCATGGCCCCTCGTCGGGAACCTTCCCCATCTCGGCCCCATGCCCCACCGATCCATGGCGGCCCTAGCCCGAGCCTACGGGCCGCTCCTGTACCTGCGGCTCGGGCTTGTCGATGTGGTGGTGGCTGCGTCGGGCTCCGTGGCTGCCCAGTTCTTGAGGGCCCACGACGCCAACTTCTTGAGCCGGCCGCCCCACTCGGCGGGGAAGTACCTTGGGTACAACTCCCAGGATATGGTGTCCGTGCCATACGGCCCGAGGTGGCGGATGATGAGGAAGATAAGCTCCGTCCACCTCTTCTCCAGCAAGGCTCTTGACGATTATAGACATGTTCGCCAGGTAAGCCGTTCTCTGTTCATCTCTGTATATTATATTTCAATGAAGGAAAGACTTTACTGTTTATTTAATTACATATTTCAATGAAACAGGAAGAAGTAGGTATACTCGCACGTGCGCTGGCACACGCAGGCTCGAACCCGGCGAACCTAGCCCGGTTGCTCAATGTGTGCACGGCGAATTCGCTGGGGCGGGTCATGCTGGGGAAGAGGTTGTTCGGGGACGGAAAGGGCGGGGGCGACCCGGAGGTGGACAAGTTCAAGTCGATGGTGGTGGAGATGCTGACGCTAGGCGGCGTCTTCAACATCAGCGACTTCGTGCCCGCCCTCGAGTGGCTGGACCTCCAAGGGGTCGCGGCCAAGATGAAGGCGCTGCACCGGCGCGTCGACGCCTTCTTGACGGCCATCGTGGAGGAGCACAAGGCCGAGATGGCCGAGAGCGGGATTAAGCAAAATGATTTGTTGAGTACGTTGATCTCTTTGCAGGATGTTGCTGATGAGGAAGGAGGGAATCTCACGGATACCGAAATCAAAGCATTGCTTCAAGTACGATCTCTCTCTCTCTCAAATAGTTGAAAAAATTGTCTTAAATATATTCTATTTTTACCGATTCAATACTAAACATTTTAATTTTTATTAATTGAATCTTAAGATAGTCTATTTTAATTTCAATTTTTTTGTCGAAATTTCGATATATTTTAGAAAAATATTTTTCTGATAGTCTGACAATACTGTTAGTTATTTCTTACCGTGAATCCACACGTCATCACCGCATATTTTGCATAAATTACTCGTTAATTAGAAAATAATAAAGATAGAAATAATGACAATACTATCAGACTATCAGGACAACAGTTCCCTTTGCCAATTGAGTCTATCGATCTATTTTATTGAAAATGGCCGATGTGGATCAACGCTTGTGTGAATAATTTTTAATAATATATATATTTTTTATTTTTTTCTCTTCTTTTCTCTATTCTTCTTCATTAGGCGGGGTTGTTAAAAAAAGAAAATAAAAAAGGAAAAAGAAAATAAATTTTTTAAAAAATCAAAAATATAAATATTAAAGATTGTCATCATCAGCCATCTACGCGCCACGTGGACAACCGGCGTGGACTTCACTTGGTGGTGGGCTAGTGCTTCTAATTTCGCCACTTCTGCTTGGACAAGATTCCTCAACTCTAGGTAGTCAATTTGCTTCGTCGTGTGTTGTTTCTGCAGAACATGTTCGTGGCGGGCACCGACACTTCCTCTAGCACCACGGAATGGGCCTTCGCCGAGCTCATCCGGCAACCCGGAACCCTGGCCCGAGTCCAGGAAGAGATCGACTCCGTGGTGGGACGAGACCGCCTCGTGACCGAGCTCGACCTGCCCCGCCTGACGTACCTCCAAGCCGTGGTCAAGGAAACCTTCCGGCTCCACCCGTCCACCCCTCTGGCCATCCCGCGCATCGCGGCCGAGAGCTGCGAGATCAACGGCCACCACATCCCCAAAGGCGCCACACTGATAGTCAACGTCTGGGCCATAGCCCGCAACCCCGACGCCTGGACCGATCCCTCGTCGTTCCGGCCAGAGAGGTTCCTTCCGGGCGGCGAGAAGCCCGACGTGGACATCAGGGGCAATGATTTCGAGGTCATACCTTTCGGGGCAGGGCGCAGGATGTGCGTGGGAATGAGCTTGGGATTGAGGATGGTACAACTCATGACCGCGACGTTGGCCCACGCTTTCGACTGGGAGTTGGCCAACGGGGTCTCGCCGGAGAAGCTCGACATGGAGGAAGCTTACGGGCTCACCTTACAAAGAGCCGAGCCTCTGTGGGTCCACCCGAAACCGAGGCTCGCCTCGCATGTCTACTAGGCATGAACTTGAAAGAGCTAGCGAATATCATTCCAGCAGTTACTTTTTTCCGCACTTGGCTGGGGTTTGGCAGTTAAAAAGTGGAGAAGCCATAAACAACGTGGTGAGTATGCATGCAGATTCAGGTTACGTTGTCTTAACTTGTGGTTCTGTGAGAAAACGATTCAGACTTAGGCCAGAGGTGTCAAAAATCGAACTGGAACTTGAATCGAAACGAAATTTCGTGCATTTTCAGTTCGGTTTGAATTTCTGTACAGTTTTTTTCTTTTTTCGGCGAATTAACGGAATGGAGAAACAACTCAAAAAACGGCTTGGTTCTCGGAACGGTGAGGTGGGTTGAGCAGGGGAAAAAAAAATCGGAAAAACTGAACCTCATCAGGTCTTTGATTCGGTTCAAATCTAATGCACTTTCAAACGGTTCGGTTCGGGTTTTGGGAAATCGGAATCGGCCCGTTGACACCCCTAAAATTCAGAGCACCAGCACGACTCATCATCTGTCCTTTCTTTGTAGCGGAGATGGCGAGAAGCTTTTGTCCAAGGGAAAAGAAGGAAAGGGTAGATCAATGAAAAATGGAATACTAAGGAAATTGGAGAGAGCATCGAATTATTGATAGAAAGGATATGAAATTCATGTCGTTATTTTTTATTTTTTTTTCAAAAGGATAACTTGTCGGTTCATTAACTAGGATATCTCTTTCGACCAAAAAAACAATTGGGATGTCTCTTTGTTAAAAAAAAAAAAAAAAAAACTAGGATGTCTCTTGATTTTGTACGTAATATTGCACCGGCTTGATGGGTCCGTGATCAATGGATAGACAAATTACCGGCACATTTCGAAGGGTTGTTGCGCCTCATGAGGTAAATATGACACATGTATTAGCTTGAGGTTTTTTATGGTATAAATCTTAATTAATTTATGCGTAGTTTACACATCCAGTCTTGTCAGCTATGTAATGGGTAGTTTTTTAAGGAAAAATTTTAAATAAGGGCCCAAAATGCCTTGATTTTTTCAAATAAGGGCTTAAAGTGGTTTTTGTTTCAAATGAGGGTCTGAAGTACACTCATTGTTTCAAATAAGAGCCTGAAGTATATATTATTTCAAATAAAGACATGAAATGATCATATTATCAATCTCAAAAAAGGGCCTCTCACTAATTATTTATGGGTATTTTCATAATTTATCCTTTTTTATTATTTTTTCTCCTTTTTTTTGCCTCTTCCGTTTTTTAAAATGAAAAACACTGAAAAAAGCCGCCGATGGGGGGGCGTTGGTAGCCTTTGAGGGGCCAGCGACGAGGGTCATGATCCTCTCCCAGATCTAGGTGAGGGCCAACCCAAAGACATATTAGAGGGAGGGCTGTAGCCCTAGGCGGAACAAGCGCTAGGGCCGCAGACCCTTGTCTAGGCCTCGTCAATGGCGGTGACCCTCACCTAGATTCCAATGAGGGCCGCAACACTCTCTGGACTTGCGCGAAGGCCGGCGTGCCCCTAGGGGCCGACGACCGCTTGTATTCCAATCTCTTTTTTTTTTTCACTTTTAGTTTTTTTATTTAACTTAACTAAAAGTTATGTTAAAGTTATATTGTGACGAAAATATCCTTGGTCGTTCGACCAGCCAAGGCCCCTATTTGAAATAACAATGATAACTTTAAGCTCTTATTTAAAACAATATTCACTTTAGGCCCTTATTTAACTTATTTGGAATTTTTTTCATTTTTCAATGTTGGAGATGTGAAAAATTTCAAAAGGAAAAAATGTCATATGATTCATCTCTTTGAAGAATGACTATGCATAATCAAAGGGAGATATACGCGCAATCTTGAGAGATATATAAAATTAATAGGATTATCAAATATCTCTAACTTAGGAAATTATCCTATATAAATCTTAATTATCTCCAATAATGGATCGTATATTCCATGCATTTACAAGTCGGCGGCAACAACGCCGGCCTGTGGGGGCGACCACACGATGCGGTCCATTAGTTTTTCGAACATCGAGTATTGATCTAGATGATGAGATAAAGCACTGCCCTTTCTTGTCAATGTGGATACGCTAATCCTGTTTTTTCTCGTTGAATTCTTGGTTATGTAAGGAGTAGGAGTTACGATGAGTTTCACTCTTGTCCGAAGGAGGAGTTCTGTAAACGGGTCGGGCCTCATGGCCCGCCTAGTTTATTCAAGCCCAATATGAAGAGATGGCCCAGTCAGCCCATTAGGCACATTCGGCCCGTCAAGTCCGTGAACAGTGTACGTGGAGTTAAACACGCGGGGCAACTTGTTTCCAAAAGTTTCTACGCTTTGTCGTCTCTCGCTCTTCTTCTTCACCGAATCACCGCCACCTTTTCGCGCTTCCTTCGCTCTCTCTGTCTCTGGAACGCTCAAGAAGCCCAAGCATCAACAAGCGGACATCAGAGGAACCCCAGATCAAATTTTAGCCTCCTCGGCACGGATTTCGCAGGTACTACTCCATGCGAACTGATCAAAGCTTGATCTTGTGCTCATGTCAGTGTCTGTTTGCGTCGTTGCTTATGCCAATTGCGAGTCTGTGTGCGTGTGACTATGCTTGTTGTCGACTACAGGGGATGTTCTCATCTTTTGCTGGGAGTATTGTTCTTTTTGTTTCGTTCCGTGATCAGTAGTTTAAGGATTGGAGTAGTATTGGGTTGTCGCTTGTTGTAATTACTGTCTACTGTTGTTCGTTTGTTGGGGGGGGGGGGGGGGGTGGGTGGGTGGTGTGGGGGTGGTTTCGCGCTTGGCTAGTCTTTGAATTTCGGTTCAATCAGTGGATGATTGTATGTTTTCTCTGGATGTCTGACACTGTCATGACGTTTTTCGTACGTGGAGGCACGTGATGAATCCTGAGAAGTTCACCCACAAAACGAACGAGGCGCTAGTCAGTGCTCACGAGCTGGCGGTGAGTGCTGGCCATGCGCAGTTCACTCCTCTCCATGTTGCCGTCGCTTTGATCTCGGACCCGACCGGAATCTTCAATCAGTCGATCTCCAACATCGGTGGCGAAAATGCGGCGAAAGCAGTGGAGAGAGTCCTGAAGGAAGCCCTGAGGAAGCTTCCCTCGCAGAGCCCGCCACCCGATGAAGTTCCCGCGAGTTCTAGCTTGATTAAGACAATAAGGCGGGCTCAGGCTGCTCAGAAGGCGTGGGGGGACTCTCATTTGGCTGTCGATCAGCTGATCTTAGGCCTCCTCGAGGACTTCCAAATCAGGGACCTGCTTAAAGAAGGGGGGGTTGATCCTGGGAAAGTCAAGTCTGAGGTCGAGAAGCTGCGGGGCAAAGAAGGGAAGAGAGTGGAAAATGCCACGGGAGACACCAATTTCCAGGCATTGAAAACTTACGGACGTGACCTGGTCGAGGAGGCTGGTAAGTTAGACCCTGTAATTGGTCGCGACGAGGAGATTAGGAGGGTCGTGAGAATCCTCTCGAGGAGGACTAAAAACAACCCGGTTCTTATTGGAGAGCCTGGAGTGGGTAAAACTGCTGTGGTCGAAGGCTTGGCTCAGAGGATAGTGAAAGGCTATGTGCCAAGCAACTTAGCTGACGTGAGAGTCATCGCATTGGACATGGGAGCTCTGGTCGCGGGCGCGAAGTATAGAGGCGAATTCGAGGAGCGTGTCAAGGCAGTTTTGAAGGAAGTGGAAGAGAACCAAGGGAAAGTGATCCTGTTCATTGATGAAATTCATCTTGTCCTTGGAGCGGGGCGAACCGAAGGGTCCATGGATGCTGCAAATCTGTTTAAGCCCATGCTCGCTAGGGGTCAGCTCAGGTGCATCGGTGCCACGACCCTTCAGGAGTACAGGAAGTACGTCGAGAAAGATGCGGCCTTTGAGAGGAGGTTCCAACAGGTTTATGTGGCGGAGCCAAGTGTTGCCGACACAATAAGCATTCTGCGAGGTCTGAAAGAGAAGTATGAAGGGCATCACGGTGTTCGGATTCAAGACCGAGCACTCATGGTTGCTGCACATTTATCGAACAGATACATAACTGGTATGGTGGCAATATGACCTTTTTCCCACTTTTTCTGGCATGTGACAGAATTTTTTTGTTCTCATTGCTTAGTCTAAGGTGGTTATGTGTCTGCAACTTTTTCTTTTTTGTTCATGTTAGGTCGTCATCTGCCTGATAAGGCCATAGATCTGGTCGATGAGGCCTGTGCGAACGTGCGAGTCCAGTTGGATAGCCAGCCGGAAGAAATAGACAACCTTGAAAGGAAGAAAGTGCAATTGGAAATTGAGCTCCATGCTCTCGAGAAAGAAAAGGATAAGGCGAGCAAAGCTCGACTAATGGAGGTAAGGAATATGATATGAAGTGCACAAATGCCTGGCTGAAATTGTTCTTGATAATTGGTTGTACTGTTCAGCATTAACTTGATGCTAGGTCCGTAAGGAGCTCGATGACTTGAGAGACAAGTTACAGCCTCTAATAATGAAGTACAGAAAGGAAAAACAAAGAATTGATGAGGTTCGGCGGCTCAAGCAAAAGAGAGAAGAGCTCCTCTTAGCTGCACAAGAGGCAGAAAGAAGATATGACTTGGCTAGAGCTGCAGATTTGCGGCATGGTGCAATCCCAGAAGTGGAAAATGCTATCGCGGAGCTTGAAGGAAACGCCGAAGAGAACTTGATTTTGACCGAGACTGTCGGGCCAGAGCATATAGCAGAGGTAGTGAGCCGCTGGACTGGCATACCTGTTACGAGGCTCGGCCAGAATGAGAAAGAGAGGTTGATTGGGCTCGCAGAGAGATTGCATCAGAGAGTTGTCGGACAAAATCGAGCTGTCGATGCTGTTGCTGATGCTGTGTTGAGGTCAAGAGCCGGGTTAGGAAGACCACAGCAACCAACTGGATCATTCCTATTCCTGGGTCCCTCTGGAGTTGGCAAGACAGAGCTTGCAAAGGCTCTCGCCGAGCAGCTCTTTGATGATGAAAATCAAATTGTGAGAATCGACATGTCCGAGTACATGGAGCAACATTCGGTGGCTCGTCTGATTGGTGCGCCTCCTGGGTAAGCACTTTATAAGTTTCAAATGCCATGCCTACATCTATGAAATTAGTCATTAGATGACTAGATGGCATTACCAGAACATAGTATAATGCGTTTGCAGATATGTTGGGCACGAGGAGGGTGGGCAACTCACCGAGGCCGTGAGGCGGAGACCTTACAGCATTGTGTTGTTCGATGAGGTTGAGAAAGCGCATGTATCTGTCTACAACACCCTACTTCAAGTTTTGGACGATGGAAGACTTACTGATGGTCAGGGCCGCACGGTCGACTTTCGAAATACTGTTATCATCATGACCTCAAACCTCGGGGCAGAGCACCTCCTGTTGGCACTCACAGGGAAGTGCTCGATCGAAGTCGCTCGCGAACGAGTCATGCAAGAAGTGAGTGATGTGACTCATTCGGCGACAATATGCAAGTCGACTCCTCGGGTTCAGGATCAGATAGTAGAAATTATGTTGTGTTGTGCTTTGGCAGGTGAGGAAGCATTTCAGGCCAGAGTTTCTTAACCGGCTCGATGAGATCGTTGTGTTCGATCCTCTATCTCACGATCAACTGAGGAAAGTTGCCAGGCTGCAAATGAAAGAAGTGGCTGCTCGGCTTGCCGAGAGAGGCATCGCTTTGGCAGTGATCGATGTGGCTTTGGACTACATCTTAGCCGAAAGCTATGATCCAGTCAGTACATAATCAAGACACTTGATCTTGTGCATGTTCGTTTTTCTTGCAATCAAGTGCTCAATTTTAATACTTGGGTGTTCAATCTTTTTTGTCTTTTTTTTTTTCAGGTTTATGGTGCTAGACCCATCCGAAGGTGGCTCGAGAAGAGAGTCGTGACCGAGCTGTCTAGGATGCTCATAAGGGAGGAGCTCGATGAGAACTCGACTGTTTACATAGACGCCGTGCCGCACGGCGACGGCTTGGTGTACCGAGTGGAGAAGAATGGAGGACTTTTCAATCCGGAAACCGGACAGAAGTCCGACATACTCATTCAGGTACCAAACGGGCCTAAAAACGACACAGCTCACCAGCCGGCTAACAAGCAAGTTAAAAAGATCAAGATCGAGGAAATCGACGACAAAGAAATGGATGACTCGAATCTGTGATCGAGAAATCATCAGAAAGTGTTGCGTTGAAATATCAGCTATGCTGTTGGTACTGTTTTATCCTCTCTTCTAAAAAATTTCGGTTTTGCTTAAAAGGCTTCGCAAGCTTAATTCGTTAGGTTTTCAGTATTAGAGGGGGAGGGGGCCGCGAGGTTATTGCTGTGTGACTGGGTAGCAAGGTGCGAATACTATTTTACGAATATAACAAAACTCACTAGGAGGTTCAAGTTATTTTATCGAAAATGAAATAAAGTAAAGACTAATATCTCAAAAAATCGCAAATTTGTATAGAAATTTATCTAAAAATTTAATTTTGACAATCAAAAGTTTCAAATTGGTATATTCATGACAAATTTATTGTTGTTAGTTTACGTTTAAATTTTGCTGTTAAATTGATGAGTTAGATGACACGTAGTGATTGATGGGTGTACCCATTTAGGGGTGTACTCATTTGAGATTTTTACTTTCCGTTTATAATAAGAGTATTAGTTTGAGTATTTGTATGAAATTAACGCATCATGAATTTGTCACACTTGTACCATTTTAGGGTTTTTGGTGCAAATTTACTTAAAGTAAGTATGGAGTTTTTTATGGTGAAAAAATTAATTTGGGATGTAGGCTCGGGCAAAAACTTTTCACGTCACTAACCTACATTTTCACAAATATTCAGTCGATAATTTCTGGTCTTCGTAAATCGACTTGTTCTTGGGACAAATGTTATGATTTCTCTATTTAGAATTTAAGTTTGTTTTGAATTTATCTTTCTTGTTTAAAAGATTTTCTTAAAAGTTTTGTAGAGGCCGTAAAGAATAATGTTGACGTGCATAGCGATGATAAAGAGTGAATTTAAAATTGGCATGATATTTTCCAACGAGGATGAAGCTTAAAATACATACGATGCATATGCTGTTTGCAAGGGATTTGGAGTGGGGAGAGGACAAGAGGCAAACGGCGACAGCTGGATGTTGCGATCAATGCATATTTCTTTATAATTGTAAAGGAGACTCTTCAACGATCCTCCCTCATGGACAAAGAGATGTTTATAGGACCGTGGAAGGCACCGGATGTAAAATTTGCATTGGATTCAAAATTGAAGACGGAGTTTGATTTGCATAAACCTAATCATGAATGAGAACCACTTAATCGCACCATGCAAACGCCGCTCTCTTCTAATTCTTCCCTAAACTGAAAGCGGAAAAAAGCATTTGACGTTGCCCAGAGGAGTTCAAGCTTGTGCAAAATGTAAAAATAACTCATTAGCAGCTTGCAAATGCCTCAGTCCCACCCTATCCTCATGGTGACAAACCTCGACTCCGACCAGGGATCCGATCGACGAACCGCAAGACTCTCGGCAGCTGCATGACGCTGTCTCCCTCGGCAGATCGGGGTGGTGGCCTCCGTGCTGTGGCAGTCCTTGAGGTCGGTGCTCTCCTCAGCTAAACCACGAGGTCCGAGTTGGGTTTCGAGCTCCGGGTGGCTGCACTGCCTGCCGACATTGCGGCTGCGAATGCTGGGAGGAGGGCGGCAATTGTCGGCGCTGGGGACGGCAAGGTGGCGGATTGGTTGCTGGAGATAGTGGCAACCCTGGGATGGGTTTGGGACACAAGATGAGTCCGCGAGACGCTCGCTTACTTGATTGCGGATCCAAATGTCCATGATGAAGGAAGAAGTTTACGTGCTCACTCCTGAATCTACAACAGGAAGATATGTGCTCGCTTATGTTATTGCGATACGCAACACGACATGCTGACACGTCATTTCTTAAAAAATAGAGCATTTCGATATATTGAATCACATTATACATGCCCTCAGAGGGTGACAGCCCAACCCCGTGCGCGCGAGAGAGAGATAGCCAGAGCGTGAGGAGACGCGATTAGGATTTGGGCAAAGTGGCCAAGCCCATTCGGTGGTGGAGTTTGTTATTTTATTTTGTAGAATATTAGGTTTTTGAAAAATTTGAAGTTTTACTCCAAAAAAATTGGAATTCTTCAAAATTGATGCAGAGTGTCGAAAATGGCACGTATGCCCGGCGTGCTGTGTAGGTGTCGAATGTCTACCATGCGTTGATCATGTGTCGATTTCGGAGAGCGTTCGTGCTTCCTAATCCATCACGGTGTTAAAGGAAATCTATTTAGAGCCGGAACGTAGCATCATACCCCACAATGTAGCGATACAATATTACTCACGTTGACACGTCAGATGTATCCTGTACTCGTATTACGTGGACTCTGTTGGGCTCTTCGTCCTTAATAATAATAATAATAATTATTATTATTATTATTATTTCATGTCGAACTTTGAAAATACTTTGGAGGAATGAAGACAATTCAAAAGATCTTTTTTGTTAGGAATTGGATATCGAATCCACTTCAAAATTTTGTTTAATGGTTTATAATTAACAACTAAACGAGGGACTCCACGTTCAATTTCTGCATTTTTGTTCACATAAAAAGCAGAACAGCTCCATGGAAATTTACTTTTTCTTATCAATCTTTTCTTAATTAAATCATTAATTTCATTTTCACACAATTTCAGGAGTTCACTATTCATTTGTGAAGGACGAGCCTTCGTCGGAATATTTCTTTCTGAAAAATCAGGTTCATAGGGCAATTCAACAATATGTTTGTGATTACTTCTTTCCCAAAAGTCATTATTAGGGATAGAAAAAAGTTCTTTTTTGAACCTTTGTTCTAAAACATAGATTTTCTTTTGAAGGTCACAATTTTTTAATTGTTGTTCTACCTTTTGAAAACTTAATTCTTCTTTTAAAAACAAAAGATGATTTTCTTTGTTTCTAACAAGACAATTAATTTCTTTGATTGCATGTTTATGCAAGACATTTAGGTTTCTTGTGCAATTTTTAGTGACAAAAGTAAACATTAATTTTCTCCCAAAAATATCTGTCTCAATTCCTTCATTGGTTACCAAAAATGGTTGTATTAAATTTATGAAAGGGGTTCCAAGAATTACATTTCTTTTTAAATCTTTTACTAAAAGAAATGACGTTTTTAATTCAATGTTATCTTTTACCACAAATGCTTCAAGAAGTTTATACTTGATTTTCAGATGATCACCAGAAGCAGACTTTAACGATTCAGTCGTTTTATTAAAAAACTTTGTTGGAATTAAACCTTCTCTAATACAATTTAAATATGCACCTGTATCAAAAAGTGCAGTCGTTTTCAAAACAAATTCATCATTTATCTTGATAGTAATATCAATTATCCATTTTCTGCTAGTTACTTCCGTGAGTATTTCTAGAAAATTAGAAGAATCTGAATCATTAACAATTTGAGGTACCATTTTACTGGTTTTGTCAGAAACATCCTTTTCTTTTAACATTTGTCTTTTAAAATCCAAAAATTCTTTTTGTTGATCTATTTGATTTATTTTTAACAAGCGGATTTCTTTCTTAATTTCATTAATCTCATTTTGAATATCATTAGAGGTTGTTGGCCTTACTGACTTCTTCCCCCTATTCAAAATTTCAGTGAGATTATAAACATGAACTTGATCATTTCTTTTTGAGGATGAACTAGAATTTTGAATTTGTTTGAGCAAAGCATTTGAGTCAGAAACATTATCAATTGAATCAACAATTCTTGTTCTTGGTTAGTCAGAACATTTATTTCTTGTTCGGAATCAGAATCTGAGTCAGAAGAAAGATTAGAAGACGAATCAATTTCATTAATTTGAATACCTTGCTCCATTGACTCTTTATCTGTTGAAGGGCAGTCATAACTTTCTGAATCACTTTCAATCATTAATTGATTTAATTGACTCGGTATGTCTTCGTCTGAAACGAGTTCATTGACTTTCGTGTTTAATTTACAAAAACGTCTTGTGTGTCCTTTTTTACCACAATTAAAGCATGTGAATTTACTAAAATCCTTTTTATCTTTTGTATCTTTAAGTTTTTTAAAACTTTCTTTTTTAAAGGATTTTTTCCCCGACTTTGAAACTTGATTCTTATAAAACTTTTTCTTTCTTTTGAAAGATTTTTCTTTAGGACAAGTACCAGAACATTTAGATGTTGAGAAGGAATAGGAAGGATCATGTTGTTTACAGAAATCTCCTAATCCTCTACGAGTAAGACTTTTCTCTTTTTTAAGTTGTTTTTGCAACTTAATATTGTTACACATTTGAGTTCTAACTTTATAAACATAAGAAATCAATTCACCATAAGATAGTGAATCGAAAGGAATATTTTCACCAAATTGTTCACGAATTTTATCGTGAACCTGGTTACCTATTATTATGGGTAAACCAGCAAGAAACTTCTCTTTCCAAAAGGGTTGATTACAATCTGGCCGAAGTAATACCCTTTTCAGAAATACATCTTTGTATTATCGAAATTCTCCAAGAGAACGACATTTGAGATTGGAAAGAAGATCCTGATTGTGATCACGAATCACAGATGGATCTCCAATGAAATGTTGAGAAATGGAATACAATAAGGTGGAGACTGCATCCTAGACGATTTGACCATAATCATCAAAAACAGTTTGACCATTATCATCTGTTTTGACAGCATTAGGATTTGGTCTCTTTGATTTTGGTTGAGATAGTTACCCTACAAACCTTTCAAAGTACCGGAGAATCCTGCAATGATCATATAAGCTACTTGTTGATCTGTTGTATCAGGAAGAGTCTTATAAGTAGTTGCACACATTACCATTTGACTTAAAACTTGCAAGAGGTTCTGCTTAGAAATTCCATTTATGTTTCACTCATAAATGACATCTGCAGAATACTTGTTTTGAACTTTATTAAACGATTCTTCGGAAAGAATATCAGGAGAAGTGACTCTAGAATAATAGAGCTTTTGAGGTTCTTTCCACGATATACGATTAACTTTAGGGATATCAATTTTCTCAAGAACTGATATTTGATTGTCAGGCTTTGGAGTATTAATAATTAAAGGTTTATTAACTTCAGGAGTGTTTAAGATTGGTTGTTTAATAACTTTTTCTTTTAGAAGTTTTTGATTTTTTGCCTGAAGGCCATCTTGAAATTCTTTACTAAAAGACTTTGACATTTCAAAGTTTTTGAACAATGGTGTTTGTGAAGTCTTAGAAGGAGTAGACATGGAATGAACAATTGAAGGTTTTCTGATGGCAGATTCAATTCTATCCATTTGGATTCCTATGGAATGGAGATGTTGATTTGAAAAATTATTTTGTTCAATTATTTTCTTAAATTCATTGTTCTCATTTTCAGAAGGAGTTTTAAAAGGAGTGGCCGGAATTTCCTTTTCACAAAATGTTATTTTAATTTTTCTTAAAGGAGGGTGAGACGACTCAATTATTTGGTCATCATCTAATTTCCACTTAAAAACTTTTTCTACATTATAAATTTCTCTTTTTTCTAGAAAGTAATTTTCAAACCATTCAAAGAAAAACATGTGTTCTCCAATTTCATTCATAAATTCATAAAATTATTCTTTAATTTGTTTAGCATAATTTTTGAAATTGTCAAAAAACCATTTTCTCTTTTCACAATTTTCTTCTGAATTAAATTTTTTATTTAAAAGTTTTCTATCGGGAACAAATTCTACTTCTAACATGTTACATTCATAATCTTCCATTTGTGATTGGGTTGGCTCAGGGAGTCAGGTTCTTGTTGATGATAAACAGGTTTTGAAATTCCTGAACTAGTATCTAGACTAGGAAGATCTAAAGGAGGTGCACTCGGAGTTGTTTGTACTTGTGCAGAAATGGCCTCGGGAACTTTGATACTACCCTGACTGCTTACAGGAATTGTGATGACAGGAGGTAGATTTGGACGATAGTCAACAGACTTTCGGGAAGAAGACCCATGAAAAGAAGGTCTTGCAGAACAGAATGAATCTGTTTCGAAACTTCTTTTGGGAAATTGTATGGTAACTTTTCCCTCAAGATGTTGGATGACATTTGAAGGGGTGTCATTTTTAATCGACATTTGAGGAATGGGATTTTCAATTTCCCATTGATCGGGAAGGACAATATCATTCCAACTTATGGACTTTGGAACAATAGAATTTGAACGAGATATATCAGTCTGTAATAGCAAGGTTTGACCTTTTGACGTGTCATTCAAAGAATGAACATCAAATGCAGAACTCATAACTTTATAGTGGACCTTATAGATGAGGGATAATGGAATTGATCATTCATCTATACTATAATTATGAGTTTTGATATGCAAAACGAGAGATTTCATTATATTTTTGTCTTTCAAACTTATTGAAAAATTAGGATAACAATCAAAATGAACTGGACCATTACAACGACTTGTTTCGATTGTTGCAAGAAGAGAATCTTCATATCTTAAGAGTCTTGCATCTCTTAAGACCAAAAGGATGGACGTATTTAAACCTCCTTTAATTAAAGGTTTAATACCAACTTTTGAGCATGTTTCTTTAAAGATTCTTTACTTAAAAGAGGTATCAAGTAATAAAACGATGATAGAGGAATGTCTCGTTCCTCTGTGGCGATAACATAGTCGTTAGACTTAAAAAGTTTTTTGAATTTTGATTCAAAGTATATCTGATCATACTTGACTTTTGGAATCTTCCAATTCTTAAGTGACTTGTTAAAATCTTCACTAGTAATTTCTTCTCTATTTAAGGGGTCTGGAATCTGACCTAACTTAGACACAGAACTACTTGAGGAAGAATTAATTCTTCTAAAAAGATCCATTAAGTATAAACTTACTTTTGTTCAATTTTTACCCTATGCTACCACGCCAGTTGGACTTACGCTACCTTGGCCAAGGCTCTGTGGCTCCAAACGGGGTATACCTTAGAACAAAGTGGGTTTATACAAAATGATTCTAAAAAGAATTACCAATTCTCCGCCAAACAAATTCAAAATTCCAGTTCGTCCTCAAAAAGAAATGATAAGTTCATGTTTATAATCTCACAGAAATTTTGAATAGGGGGAAGAAGTCAGTAAGGCCAACAACCTCTAATGATATTCAAAATGAGATTAATGAAATTAAGAAAGAAATCCGCTTGTTAAAAATAAATCAAATAGATCAACAAAAAGAATTTTTGGATTAAAAGACAAATGTTAAAATAAAAGGATGTTTCTGACAAAACCAGTAAAATGATACCTCAAATTGTTAATGATTCAGATTCTTCTAATTTTCTAGAAATACTCATGGAAGTAACTAGCAGAAAATGGATAATTGATATTACTATCAAGATAAATGATGAATTTATTTTGGAAACAACTGCCCTTTTTGATACAGGTGCAGATTTAAATTGTATTAGAGAGGTTTAATTCTAACAAAGTTTTTCAATAAAACGACTGAATCGTTAAAGTCTGCTTCTGGTGATCATTTGAAAATCAAGTATAAACTTCCTGAAGCATTTGTGGTAAAAGATAACATTGAATTAAAAACGTCATTTCTTTTAGTAAAAGATATAAAAAGAAATGTAATTCTTGGAACCCCTTTCATAAATTTAATACAACCATTTTTGGTAACCAATGAAGGAATTGAGACAGATATTTTTTGGAGAAAATTAATGTTTACCTTTGGCACTAAAAATTGCACAAGAAACCTAAATGTCTTGCATAAACATGCAATCAAAGAAATTAATTGTCTTGTCAGAAACAAAGAAAATCATCTTTTGTTTTTAAAAGAAGAATTAAGTTTTCAAAAGGTAGAACAACAATTAAAAAATTGTGACCTTCAAAAGAAAATATCTGTTTTAGAACAAAGGTTCAAGAAAGAACTTTTTTCTATCCTAATAATGCCTTTTGGGAAAGAAGTAATCACAAACATATTGTTGAATTGCCCTACGAACCTGATTTGTCTGAAAGAAATATTCCGACGAAGGCTCGTCCTTCACAAATGAATAGTGAACTCCTGAAATTGTGTGAAAATGAAATTAATGATTTAATTAAGAAAAGATTGATAAGAAAAAGTAAATCTCCATGGAGCTGTTCTGCTTTTTATGTGAACAAAAATGCAGAAATCGAACGTGAAGTCTCTCGTTTAGTAGTTAGTTATAAACCATTAAACAAAATTTTGAAGTGGATTCGATATCCAATTCCTAACAAAAAATATCTTTTGAATCGTCTCCATTCCTCCAAAGTCTTTTCATAGTTCGACATGAAATCTGGCTTCTGACAAATACAGGTTGCTGAGCAAGATAGATACAAAACTGCATTCATAGTTCCTTTTGGTCAATATGAATGGAATGTGATGCCTTTTGGTTTGAAAAATGCTCCATCAGAATTTGAAAGAATTATGAATGACATCTTTAATCCATATTCTGAATTCATAATTGTCTATATCAATGATGTTTTGGTTTACTCTCCTAATGTCGATTCACAATTTAAACATGTGAATCATTTCTTTAATGTTGCAAAACGAAATGGTCTCATACTTTTTGAAAAGAAAGTATTCTTGTTCCAAACAAAGATTAGATTTTTAGGACATGTAATCCACCAGGGAACTATTGTACCAATTGAAAGATCTATACGGTTTGCTGATAAGTTTCCTGATGAATTGAAAGATAAAACTCAATTGCAAAGATTTCTTGGAAGTTTAAATTACGTAATTGATTTTATTCCTGATATCAACATCATATGCAAACCTTTGCACCAAAGGTTGAAAAAGGACCCAAAACCTTGGTCGCTATTGCATATTGATATTATCAAAAAAGTAAAATCACTCGTAAAAGAAATCCTTTGTTTGCATATTGCTAATCCAAATGCATTCAAAATTGTTGAAACAAATGCCTCTGATTAGGTTATGGTGGTATTTTGAACCAAAAGATTGACAACAAAGAACAAATCGTTCAATTTATTTCTAAACACCGGAATGAAACCCAACAGAATTATTCCACTGTTAAAAAAGAAATTTTAGCTATCGTACTTTCAATATCCAAGTTTCAAAGTGATTTGTTGAATCAAAATTTTTTATTACGAATTGATTGTAAATCTGCAAAAGATATTTTGCAAAAGGATGTATTGAACATTACATCAAAATAGATTTTTGCACGTTGGCAAGTAATATTATCTGTTTTTGATTTTGATATAGAATTCATTCATGAAGAAGTAAATTCTCTCCCTGATTTTCTCACACTAGAATTTTTACAGGGAAAACGTCCTCAAAAATGCCTCCCAAAAAAGACCGAGACAAGTACAAAGCCATCATCATCCCGGCCAAACCCAAAAAGTTAACTCCCATTCGTAGTTGGCTAGAAGCTACCCAAAGTCCAATGTTGTCCCAAAGTACATCCAATGAAGCTTCTCCCAGCCAACCTATCCAATCGGTTGCCCTCACAAAGTTTGCCTTCATATTGCCAAGTTACATGATGAAGGATTTGCAAAAATCCTTAAGTTCCGAATTGTATGCACAGGATGAGGTAAGATCCCCCTCACCTTTAAATGTTTTTAAAGAGGTGGTTATTGTGACTTCGTCAGCCCCTCGAAAATCAAAGTCAAAATTTTTTATGAAAAATTTTGAGAAAATTATCAAGGTGGAAAAAGGATTCTACCATGAGGATCCTTTTATTTTTGCAAAAAATATGTTTGGAGAAAATCGTTTTTATACTCCACATGATATTACAAAACCGGTGGAGCTCTATGAAAAAATTTTGGTCCAAACTGAATCCGTAAAATTCAAACATTTTTATGACAAAGTGCAACCTTCTGTTGTAAATTATTCCGCTGCAAAAATAATAAGGGCCATACACCATGCCGAGTGGAATAACTCACCAAGTACACCAGTGAAACTCGATTCACGAGTCACTGAAAGTCTTTCTCATAGGTATAATTTTACCTATTTTGATTACCAGCAAGCTTGAAATAATGTATTCTATCGTCAAAATCCTAATCGTAGCCATACCTGATTTTTCTTCTTTCAAAGTCCTTTTGACATTTCAAAATTACCTTTCTGGTTTATTCGATGGAGGGACAATTTTAGCCATGTCCCAGACATTCTCCCGCCACAAGTGCTCGAATCGTTCATAATGTTCCAAAAAACCTTCATTCCAAGTTCAGAGGAAATACATTTCTCTCCTCTCCTAATGTTTTGTGCAAATTTCTGGATGGCATGGGTATATGCCTGGGAATTTGAATATGTTAAAAATAATCAAGACCCTAAAATTCTCATTTTGGTTCGACGATTCAAAATAAAATGGCGGGATGGATTTTCATACTGGGACAAATGTTCAGTTGAAACTGTTCATAATTGGATCCAACAACGCAAAGTCAAAGATTTGAACAAAGTGACCACCATGGCATCGAATGCGGCATCCAAGACATCCTTTCTCCATGACAAATCCATGGCTATTGCAAAATTGGTCAATATCAAAAATGAAAATGAATTTTATGATATGATGAAACAAGCAATTCTGGAGCATGAGGAATCGCAACAGGGATCATCTTCTCAACAAAGTGACTCAGAAGAAGGAGAAGAATACAGCCCTAATCTTTTTTGTCATGACTCCGACTAATGTTTTCATTATATCATGATAATTGTAATTGTGAATGTCTTCTTAAATATTGTACACCGTGTGACACTGTATAATTGTGCACTATACACTGTAGCGGTCTTTAAGTTAACACTATTCACTATAGCAACAATAATTCACTATAACACCAGTAAATTTTCAAATCGTCAACTGAAACGTCTTGTTGGACTTAATTATTATTATTATTATTGGTACTTTGTCTTGAATTATGGGGGGCAGGAAAAGTCAATGTAGCGTCCCCCTCCCCACTGTACTGGTTCGAAAAATCCGTGCCGTGACAGAAACTTTTATATTGTGGCCCCGGCACTTTTAGTCAATTCCGAAATCTATGCAATTTTTTTTTTGTGGATAATGTTATATCGAATTTCACATGCAATTGTCTAAATTTGATTAAACGGGGTATGCACATTATTATTATTAGGAGAAATCGGGCGTGAGTACGGGCAATTACTACGTCTAAATTTGCTTGGACGGGTTGGGAGTATCGACTTAGATGTGCCTCATGCAACGTCACTCACGTCGGCATATGCCTAGGTGCAACGGCCAAAGGTCGTCCTAGCCAGAAGCTGGCAAGGCTCGACCTCCCCAGGTCGCGGATAGGCTCGGCGATCGGTGGAGTAAGAATGAAAAAAAAAATAAAAAAAATGCAAAAAAAAAGATAATGATGATAAATTTTTTCGTTTATAATCTCCTATTATGCCACCTAGGACAGCTAAAGCCTATGCCCGCGATTTTCAGTCAAATAATAATAATAGATAGGGGTACCATGGTTTTGGGCTTGTTATGAAGTCTGAAGTTGTGATTAATTTGTAGGAAGATTAGGTGGAAGTGGGGGAAGAGCAACACATCACTGTCGCGTGCCGTGCCCCAGCAAACGTTGGATTGAATTGCATTCATCTTTACGTTGCATGGCGATGGACGCCCCGTCCTTTTTCAAAACCTAACAAATTCGCCTTAAAGAGTTTTTTTTTTATAGCTAGAAACAGTAACATGTAAAATCTAGACAATCTTTTTTATTTTAAAGTAGCGCGTAAAACAAGACCACATTGATTTTGCAACTTGGGTCGCGCAAGTTAACAATTCTGCTTTAGGAATCAAATTTTGGCCAAAAGTTAGATATTTTTTTAACTTCTCTCCAAAAAATTGATTTTTAATTATATAAATTCATTTGGTAAGAGTGAAAATTTATATTTTTGAAACATTATTAATATAAAATATTCTACGAAAAATTATTGTCCACGGCCGAAAAATTTTTGCTTCATTTTTAAACTTTTTAAATTTCTTTAAAAATAATTTTATTAATATTTTTTATTTTTCAACTCCTGCGGTCGGCAAAGGGCGTTGGTCAGTGGTGGTCGGTAGTGGCGGCGGTCATCGATGGTCACGATCAGCTGTTGGCAGTGGCGAGCGATGGTCGACGGCGGTGATGATCGGTGGTCACGAGGTTGGCGGCGGCAAGTGGCAACAGGCAATGGTTGATGGTTGGTGGTGTTCACAGACGGCGATGGGCGGTAATGGTGGTTATTATGATTCAGTTCGGTTCGATTTTTTGAAAAATCGAACTGAACTTAACCATGGGAGAATATGCTTGAACTGAAACAAAACTCGTCACGAATCAAATCGAACTAAACTGACAAACTTAGTTCGGTTTAGTTTCCCGTTCGATTTTTGATTTTTTTTTTTCAATTTTGATTCTTTTATTTTTCCTTTTTTGGTTTCTCTCTTCTTCTGCCACCTCTTCTAGAGTGAGTCTGCAAGATTGCAGGGCTCATGATAAATCAGAGAAGTCCCAGAGAAATTTGGCAGGGACGTCGGTGGCATTGGCCGGGCATCGATTGAAAAGCAAGAAAACGCAAGGTTGGAGCTAGAGGGACTAGCGATCGTTGTGGTCGTCTCTTGCGCTCTCTCTCTCTTTCTCTCTCTCCCTCTCGCTCTCGCTCCCTCCCTCCCTCCTCCCGATGAGTCCCCTGCTCGTCGTTTCTCTACCCAACTAAATGTTTCGCCGCCGGTCTTGGAGAAGCAAAAGATCCAACCTAGTGGCCCTATCCGTACGTGTCTTCTATCTAGTGCGCTTGTGACACGGAGAGAGGAGTGGAGATAATGAGCGAGGGAAGAGAGCACGCATGAAGGGAAGGAAAAGAAAAATTGATATCCGTGAACTGCTCCAAACTAAACTGTTAATATATCCAAGCTATTTTGCTACTGAGTGAATCGAAAATCGAACTGAACCAAAAATGTATAGAATTGCGATTTGGTTTTGTTCCGTTCCGTTTTAGTTCGGTTATTCGGTTCAGTTCTAACACCCCTAGTGGCGATGGAGGTGGTCGGTGGTTGGCGGCGGCGACAATAGGTACGGATTGTCAGCGTGGGCAACGGCGGAGGTTGGCGGAGGCGGACGTGATAGGAAAAAAAAAGATAAGAGCGTAATGAAAAGAAGTTGATGCGAGAAATACTTTGTGATTGTTTTTTTTTTTTTGTCCAAGATGTACTTCTTGAGCTAAAAATCAACTTTTTTCAAGTTTTCAATTTGGGAGAAGAGTAATTTCAAAATTAAGAATTTTTACCAAACGAATTTTTACTCTACAAGCATTTCTTAAGTAAAAATCTACTTCAAGAAGTGTTATCACATGCACTCTTATATAGGATCAACACGCGACACAACACAATACGACATCCGGACAAGTCATTTCTCAAAAATTAAAACAATCCCGATGCATTGGAGAGGCGTCGTGCGAGAGGGGCCGGCGATTAGGGTTTCGTGTAATTATGGCTTATAGGTTTTGATGGATGCCCAATTTTACCCTTAAAATATTGAAAATCTTCAAAATTGATCCTGTACGTGTTGGGATTCCGCACTCTCGTGTCGTTGGCATGTCGGAACGAATCAGTCGCGTACCCCAACCCGTGACTATATTGCCATGGAAATTAAGAGATGAAAAATTAAAGAGTCTTGCAAAATCTACGGAGCAAGCTGCAGACTTGGGAACGTGGACGCAATCACACCTCCTTCTCGCGACGACAACCTTGACGCCTTTCTCTCCTAAGCCCTTCCCTAAACCGGAGTTAGAAAAGAACCAAAAAAAAAAAAATTTAGTTAGAACGGAGGAGTTTGTTTTTCAATTGATGAATTCGAGCAGAATTACATACGTCACGTGTGCTGATGTCATGATGATATCATATCCTGAATATTTAATCGAAGAAATAACACAGACGATATTTAAATTTTGACCTAACGTATAATGTAGTCTCTCAATTTTTAATTTGAACAATATGTATCTAAATTTTTAGAACATATTTAACTTAATTTCTGAACTTAATAAAAAAAAAAAACTTGGCTCGGGAATGTGAAGGCGGAATCAAAAGCTAAAAATCCACGTTGAATACTGAATTAAAGATTAGCAATTATGATCCCATCAGAATTTAATATCGTGCACGCAATTGTTAAGATAAATAATTGTGTTATGTACGTGCGTCCCGTGGACTCTGATGCGTCCCTCGTCAATTTTTTTTTTTTATGTCTTTTTTTTTTAATATTTGTTGTTTGCTCTTCTGTCTATTCTTTATTTTTATTTTTGCAAGGAGTTTGAATTCTCGGACAAAAGGGACAGGTCGAATTGTACGGAAGGTGCCCACGGCCGACGGCACCGATTCGGTTCACGCCTGATGATATAAAATGGAAATCAATGCCCATGACATAAACTTTTTATATTTTGGTCCCGGCGCTTTTAGTCAATTCCGAAGTCTATGCAATTTTTATGGTGAATGTTATATCGAATTTTCACATGTGTGGGTGTGTGTGTATATATATATATATATATATATATACATAATCTTTTTTTTCGATATGTGCACGCCGCTAGAGTATCGACTATCGACCCATATGTGCCTCATGCAAGGTTGCCTCACGTCGGGATTTGTCGATAGTCAAGGCGCGACAGGGAAGGGCCGCCCTTGCCAGAGGCCTGCAAGGCCTACCCTAGCCAAGCTTTGGCAAGGCTCGACCTTGCCGGATCTAGCGAGGTCCAAGCTCGCCAGATCGCGGCTAGGCCAGGTTACTGGTGAGAGGAAGAGAGAAAAAACAAAAAAAAGTGTTATAATTTATTTTATTATTCATCATCATATGTGGGAATGTTCACCGTATTACTATGTACCATCTTCATTATTATAAATATGAGAACATGCTAACCTAGAGGGTTAGACAATTCATTCATATCATTCAACTCTTTTCTTTTTCTTCAAACATGGTACCAAAGCCAATCCTAATCGCCCCAACCCAAACCTATTCAACACCTACTATTAGTGCAACCACCATCTAGCATTTGCTTCTCTTTAATTTACTCTCCCGACCAGCTTGTCGGCCATGTCCAAGCTCTCGGCCAGGAATCTTGGCCAACCTAGCCGACCACCTCACTGGGATTTCGGCCAGATTGGCCGGCCACGTCCCAAATTTCTCGGCCATCTTGGCCGGCCATGCCGGCCACGCCCCAAGGCTCTCGGCCATCTTGGCTGGCCACGACCCAAAGCTCTCGACCAACTTGGCCGGATATGTCCTAGGCCATTCGGATTTGATTTACATGTCGATGTCTGATTAGATCTAATCGGATCCATGACACGGTGGAGCTTGTGACTTTCTGATTAATCTAGTGTCTAGATTAAGTATTCGTCATGAGTAATACAAACACTTAAATAGCTGCTGCTAAATCCGGTAATACTAGATTAGCCATGAATAGATCTGGTGTGACTGAATTTGATATGATGCGATCACAAGCTCCAACCTTTATTCCTACTTCATCTAAGCTCGTAGAACGTGTTTTGACGGGACAGTCACGTACAAACTTTGGAAGAAGAATGTCTTTAAGAATTTACACAGATAGCGACTATTTCATCATTTTACCCAGCTTCCTCCGAGTAAGGATGACCCAACTTATGATGAATGATACACTGTTGATTGTCGTATTTATAGTCAATTGTTGAATGCTATGGATATTTCTATTCAAACTGTTATTAGTAAACTGATATTGTTAAGGAGTTTTGGGATGCTTTAGCATATTGATACTCCTCTCTGAATGATTTTTCGCCACTCTATAATGTCTTTTGTGGGTTGAAGCCAACTCCTATTGATCGGCCTCTGAATGGATATTATAAGAAATTTAAATACTTTACGGATGGGTTTGATCGGTTAGTCCCGTTTATATATAATCGGGCTACTTTTCAAGAACAACAAAATCAATTTTTTGGTCACCTGCTATCTTAATGGAGTGGGAGCTCAGTTTTATACTGCTCGATCACAAATTCTTTTAGATGCTCGAGTACCTTCTCTTGGAGAAGTTCATTGCCGTGTTCTTCGTACTGAAAGTAGTGAGGAAGTTAGATCTGCCCCTTCAGAAGTTGGTGAACAGGCTGTTGCTCTATATATGAACAGAGGAGGTGACCGTGGTAACGGAGGTTGTGGTAGCATTGTTGGTCGTGGTCGGGAGACTCATACTTGCAATTACTGTGGTATTGTTGGACATCTTAGCAACTATTGCCTAAAATTATAAGCTGTACAGGCAACTTCTGGTTCACGGACCACACCTGCTCATGTTGCACTGAAATTGTGCTTATGGACCAAAAAGTTATCACAATGAGTGCAGAGGAGTATGCTCGATACTTAAAGTTTCAGGCATTATGGAGTAGAACTACATCTGCCTCTGTTGCGAAACTACAGCAGTCATCCGATTATTCCTTTACCTCAGCATGTGCAGCTCTTCCTTCCACTGATTGAATTATTGATTTTGGTGCAGGTGCTTACATGACGGGTAATAGAGGTATTCTTACTGCATATAAGTCCTTGTCTCCGTTACGTCAGATTACTATTGCTAACGGGTTATCCATGACAGTTTAGGGACACGGAGCTACACGACCTTTCAACAAGATCTCCTTATCTTCTATTTTATATACTCTGGGCATGCCATTTAATTTGTTATATGTTGGTCGTATCGCACGGGATTTGAATTGCTCCGTTACTTTCTATCCTGATTATTGTGTTTTGCAGGATCTCTTGACACGGAAAACTATCAGTAAAAGAAGTGTCAATGGTGGGATCTATCAGCTGGATAGTACTTCCATTCCAGTTGCACTGGTGAAAGAGACTGATGTTTTAGATATTCACTATTGTTTAGGACATCCCTCTTTGTCTATGTTGCAGTCTTTCCTTGTTTTCGTTCAATGTCTACAATAAATTGTGAGCCATGTCAGCTTGCAAAACATAGTCGCTTTACCACTAAGTGTATCTCAACGAGCAACTGCTCCATTTTCCTTGGTCCATTCTGATGTGTGGGGACCTAGTCCTATTGTTTCAGCCTTTGGTTATCGTTATTATGTTCTCTTTGTCGATAATTTCATAAGAATGTCACTTGTTTACTTAATAAAAGAACTTTCTGAGTTATTTTCTGTATTTTGTGAATTTTATTCTTCTGTCTACACTCAATTCCATCATAATATCTAAGCTTTACAATCTGATCGTGGAGGGAAATATATATTGGACCATCTCCATCAATTTCTCCGTTCTCATGGTACTCACCATCGTCTTTCATGTGCTCGCACACCTCAACAGAATGGTGTTGCTGAGTGGAAGAATCGCTATCTTATGGATATTGCTCGTGCTCTTCTTATACATATGCATGTTCCACAAAAGTTTTGGGAATGCTGTTCTTACAGCATGCTATCTCATTAATTGCATGCCTCTTTCTTCTCTTGGAGGCAATACCCCCCATGGGCTCCTCTTTCCTAAATGCAGTCCCTTTCTTCTTTCTCCTAAAGTGTTTAGGTGTACTTGTTTTGTCCATGATGATCGTCCAAGTGTATCAAAACTAGATACTTGTGCACTGAAATGTGTTTTTCTTGGTTACTCATGAGTGTCAAAGGATTATCGTTGCTATTCTTCTAACTTGGAAAGAATGCTCACCTCTCGTCAAGTTACCTTTATAGAGTCTCGACCTTTCTTTTCTGCATGTAGCTCTAGTTCATCTTATCCAATCCCACAATTGTCCGAATCTACATCTTCTGACTCCGTCCTTGTTTATTCTCCACCAACGATCTCTCATCCAGTTATCTCTCCAGCATCTTCACTAGACAATACCCCCATTGACAATTCTCTTTCTGTGCCAGTCTCTCTCGTAGAGGATCCTCCTGCTGAGATAGTCTCTCGTGTTACTGAACCACTTGAGACTGATACTACCAAGCAACCTATTGCTCTTCGTAAAAACTACCGTGCCTGCAGAGATCGCCCTCTTTATACACATTCCTACAAAGGTTTATCAGTAAGTTTGTCGGCTTTTGTGGCCAATATCGATATTGTTTCTTTACCTGCTTCGGTTTCTGAGGCTCTTCATCATGCCGGTTGGCGTTTAGTCATGGAGGAAATGAGCGCCCTTCAACACAAGCAGACTTGGTCCTTGGTTAATCTTCCTTCTGGTGCTTAGGTTGTTGGTTATCGTTGGGTGTTTGATGTGAAGGTCAATCCTGATGGAACTGTTGCTCATCTAAAAGCTCGGTTGGTTGCTAAGGGTTACGCTCAAACTCACGGTCTTGATTATTTTGAGACATTTTCTACGGTTACAAAAATGGCTTCTATTCGCCTCTTCTTATCCTTTACAACTGTGCATTCTCGGTCTCTCCATCAATTGGATATAAAGAATGCTTTCCTTCATGGTGATGTTACCGAGGATGTTTACATGGAACAGCTCCTAGGGTTTGCTACTTAGGGCGGGAAAATCTATACGCTTCGTTGCTCTTTGTATGGTTTGAAGCAGTCTCCTCGAGCATGGTTTGATAAATTCAGCTCAGCTGTTCGAAGTTTTGGTTTGCTTCAGTCTCAAAAAGATCATGCAGTATTCTATCGACGTGCTAGTATTGGGTGTATCTTTCTAGTTTTATATGTGGATGATATTGTCTTGACAAGGGATGACGGGCATGGTATTGTTGAACTGAAAAGATATTTGTACACTCACTTTAAAACGAATGATCTCGGTGATTTGAGATACTTTCTTGGGATCGAGGTGGCCCGGAAGAAAGAAAGTATTTCTTTGTCACGGCGTAAGTATGTTATGGATATCTTAATTGAATTTAACATGCAGCAATCTCGCTCCGCATAGTCCCCCGTAGAATCAGGATTAAAGCTTTTTTCTGGTCAAGGTAACTTGTTTGAACATCTTGAAATATACCGGCGCGTTTTTGGTAAACTAAATTATCTTACTACGATGACTAGGCCTGATCTTGCATATTTGGTTAGTGTGGTTAGTCAGTTTATGGCAGCACCTAGACAGCCACATTGGGATGTTGTTTTAAGGATTTTAAGATATTTTCGAAGTAGTCTTAGCAAGGGAATTGTTTTTACGGCTCATGGTTATGCTCACATGGAGAGTTATACTGATTCTGATTGGGTTGGTTGCCCTATTAATAGGCGGTCTACCTCTGGATATGTTTTGTATGTTGGTGGTAATTTAGTTTCCTAGAAGAGTAAGAAACGAGATATTGTGGTGAGGAGTAGTGCTGAAGCAAAGTATCGAGCCATTACTACAGCTACTGCAGAGATTATGTAGACTAGATATCTTCTGAATGAGATTGGATATGAATCGAGTGATCCCACATCGTTATGGTGTGATAGTAGTTCAGCAATTCACATTGCTTCAAATCCCGTCTTTCACGAGAGAACAAAGCATATTGAGATTGATTGTCATTTTGTTCGACAATAGCTTACACGTGGTAGTCTCACTCTCTCACACATCTGCTACATCTGCACTGAAGATCAACTAGCAGATGTGTTTACTAAACCTTTAGCTGGGCAACGGGTTCGCTTTATATGCAACAAGCTGGGCATGGTCGATATCTATGCCTCAGTTTAAGAGAGGGTGTTATAAGTTATTCTATTATTCATCATCATGTGTGGGAATAGCCACCGTATTACTATGTACCATCTTTATTATTATAAATATAAGAGTATGCTAATCTAGAGGGTTAGACAATTCATTCATATCATTATTTTTTTTCTTTTTCTTCAGACAAAAGAAAATAGAAAATGCACAAAAAAATAATAATAAATTTTATCTCCCGTCGGAGTCGATCGTGCCTCGTGGGACGGCTAGAGTTCCACGTTCGGGATTTTCGATTAAAATTGATCGGATGTACTGTGATCGCAAAACGGGAAGAAGTCTGGCGCTGAATTAAAATGTTTTATGAGCGAGCTGTGAATAATTTATGGGGGGAGATTAGGTGGAAGTGAGGAAGAGCAGCACATCATCGTCTCGTGCGTCCCCACCAAACTTCGGAAATTTTGAATTGCGTTACATCTCTGCGCCCTACTCCTTGCGGAAGCCCACAGGATGTGCGAAAACCATCCCCCACCCGCTCCCCTTAATTGCAACGTGATGCCACACCACACCACACAACATAGGCGTTAAGACACTTTATTTTTGGTACAACGATTTCTATTTCCGGCAAATATTAGTTTCGTTTTTCTTTTCTTTTTTTTGGAAAAAAAAACTGTTCAAAAAAGTCTCGAGCTTATTGCGTTTTAGTTAATTTGTTCAAAAATTTAGTTATTATTATTATTATTAGGAACGTGTCCTCAAAAATCTTAAATCTATTACGCTTTTGTCAATTTAATCTTAAATCTTTTCACATTTTTGCTAGTTGAGTCCCATCCGACTAATTTTGGCAAACAAAAATTGATGTGAATGTCCGCCGTTTCGAGCGGTACGGCCGGCGTGATGTGAATAAATTTTAATAATATATTTTTAAAATTTTTATTTTTATTTTTATTTTCATCTTCCCTTTTTTCCTTTAACATTTTTTTATGGCAAAGAAAAAAATAGAAATTAAAGTAAAAACTAAACAATAAAAATTCAAAAAAAATTATAAAAATTCTGTTTAAAAATTATTTACATCAATGCTAACCGTGCCATGCGGGACGCTTGGCATCTTCGTCAGTGATTTCTAGCCAAAAATTGATCGGATAGGTTAAGTTGAAAAGAAAAAAAAATTATAGAAAAGTCTAGGATTGAATTGACAAAAAAGTACGATAAATTTAAGATTTTTTTTCCCGATAATTTTCCTGTTTTCCATCAGATATCTCACTTACCACTCATGGGTCATAATCAAATTGGATGGATCCAAAGTCTCAAATGTCATATTGTGATGAACAACCGTTCCGAGGCACGTGCCCTCTTAACATTCCAATCCCGCAAAACCAAATTTCAGTCCTCATTTCTATTTGTAACCTACGCCACGCCCCCATTATAAATCCACAACGCAACATCCTAAAATTCACAGTATCTCTCTTTCTAAGAGGCCATGGCGCTCCTCTCCCTCATCCTGGCCACCATAGCCATCTCCGTCTTCCTCTACTCCCTCCTCGGCCGCCCCGCCCCCCCCTCCCGCCCGCTCCCCCCCGGCCCGAGGCCGTGGCCCCTCGTTGGGAACCTGCCCCACCTAGGCCCCATGCCCCACCACTCCATCGCGGCCCTGGCCCGGGCCCACGGGCCACTCCTGCGCCTGCGGCTCGGGCTCGTCGACGTGGTGGTGGCCGCGTCGGCCTCCGTGGCCGCCCAGTTCCTGAAGGCCCACGACACAAACTTCTCGAGCCGGCCGCCCAACTCTGGGGCGAAGCACATCGCGTACAACTACCAGGACATGGTGTTCGCGCCGTACGGCCCGCGGTGGCGGATGCTGAGGAAGATCAGCGCCGTCCACCTCTTCTCCGGCAAGGCTCTCGACGATTATAGACATGTTCGGCAGGTGAGAGCAGCTCGCTGAGATCCGATTCCAACGTAATTGTCCGATTCATACGTAAATGACTCATGCTTTTAGTCAACTTTCCCCTTTTGAATTTTCGTGTGATGTTGATATTTCAGAGTACTGACTACACTTAGTCGGATCCTGTGGGACCCATAACTTTTACATTAAACGTCCGCTCTCTTCCAGATGTCAAAGTAGAGGTCCCTAATTGCAATAGAAGTCCTCAGCTTTTGTCCGTTTCTCAATTTCGACCCCAAACTTTGGGACTCATATCAAATCTATCCCAAAGTTTAGATTCCCTCACAAAACTGTAGTTTGATTATCTTTTTGCCCATTTGGCATCATCATCATTCATATCAATGTGCAACAGGAAGAGGTCGCGATACTCGCGAGGGCGCTGGCGCGAGCGGGTTCGGCCCCGGCGAACCTGGCCCAGCTGCTCAACGTGTGCACGGTGAACGCCCTGGGGCGGGTGATGCTGGGGAGGAGGGTGTTCGGGGACGGGAGCGGCGGGGGCGACCCGGAGGCGGACGAGTTCAAGTCCATGGTGGTGGAGGTGATGGTGCTGGCGGGCGTGTTCAACATCGGCGACTTCGTGCCGGCCCTCGAGTGGCTCGACATCCAAGGGGTCGCGGCCAAGATGAAGAGGCTGCACAAGCGCTTCGACGCCTTCTTGGCGGCCATCGTGGAGGAGCACAGGGCCAAGATGGGCAATGCCGGTAGCAACAGCGAGCACAATGACTTGTTGAGTACTTTGATCTCTTTGCAGGATGTTGCTGATGAGGAAGGAGGGAAGCTCACGGATACAGAAATCAAAGCTTTGCTTCTAGTACTCTCTCTCTCTCTCTCTCTCTCTCTCTCTCTCTCTTCTGTATTTAGTACTCATGTAACATGTCTAGATCGTTAGATTATGTGTATACCATGTAACGTGTATCGCCGGCGTTGCAGAACATGTTCACGGCGGGCACCGACACTTCTTCTAGCACCACGGAATGGGCCATCGCCGAGCTCATCCGGCACCCTGAAATCCTGGCCCGAGTCCAAGAAGAGATCGACTCCGTGGTGGGACGAGACCGCCTCGTGACCGAGCTCGACCTGCCCCGCCTGACGTACCTCCAAGCCGTGGTCAAGGAGACCTTCCGGCTCCACCCGTCCACCCCTCTATCCCTCCCGCGGATCGCGGCCGAGAGCTGCGAGATCAACGGCTACCACATCCCCAAAGGCGCCACGCTGCTGGTCAATGTGTGGGCCATAGCCCGCGACCCCAACACCTGGGCCGAGCCACTGGTGTTCCGGCCAGAGAGGTTCCTGCCGGGCGGCGAGAAGCCCGACGTCGACGTCAGGGGCAACGATTTCGAGGTCATTCCGTTCGGGGCCGGGCGCAGGGTGTGCGCGGGGATGAGCTTGGGCCTGAGGATGGTCCAATTCATGACGGCGACGCTGGCCCACGCCTTCGACTGGGAGTTGGCTGACGGGCTCATGCCGGAGAAGCTCAACATGGATGAAGCTTACGGGCTCACCCTCCAGCGAGCCGAACCTTTGTCGGTCCACCCGAAGCCGAGGCTCGACTCTCAGGCGTACAAGGCCACGAGTTAAAGCGCTAGAGCCTCTTAGAGAATCTCCGTTCATACGGCGGTTTTTGCACAATTTGGTTGGCGAAATGGAGAGGGCAAATTTGCATGAGTGCAGATTCAGGTTTACGTACTCTTCAGAAACAATTCACGTCTCAGTCGAAAGTTGTATCTATATGCTGGTGATTCAGCAAAGATTGGTCAGCAAAACCATGCAAAAGTCAGTGCTCCATTTGTGTCCCAAGCAACGAGTCGTTTTAAAAAATTACATTTTTTAAATAACAGTTGATATATCTTGATTTTTTTTTTTGGGGGTTTAGCCAATTAAAAAAATATTCTTCATTAGTAAAAACAAAATTTTTCTTTCGACAATAAGCAATATAAATAATCACTTTTTTAGGAAAAATTATTCGCCAAATAATTTAATTTTTCGCGAAACAAATGCGAACCAAATCTCTATCTATAAATAACCGAAAAGAGTAATTGAGAACGGTAATGGAGGCATAAAAGCTGCACCATTGTGCCAATTTCATACATTGGATTTCTCCACAATTGACATGGCAGAGAAGAAAAAGTCAATTGGAAGAGCAGAGCACACCTACCTTAAGCAGCCATTAACCGCCTTTCACACGGAAATAACTTCATTAGCACCAAATTTCATCGAAATTTCAAGCTAGGCCTTTTGGTCATAGACTCGTACGTCTCAAGCCATCTTTTAAAACAAGTCTGGAATTCCAAAAGCTTCATCCGGTAATGCAACTTTGTGAAATTAATCACATCCCATCAAATTACAGACCTTATCACTTGCTATCTACGAAAAGCGAAGAGCTCCTTTAAGCTTGATCTTAGGCTGATCGAAGTTCCGCCTCCGGAGCGTTCCGCTTAATTTTCCATACAACAAATTGCTGGTTGTTTCATATATATCGTATTTGGCGTAATATCATGAATGAACAGAAAAAAGAGCACGGGCTTGTCTATATCGCACCGACAAGCTTAGGTCTTCGCCTTCTCCAATGAAGCACAGAACAAAACCGGGTACTTTGAGAGCTTCAGAGGACAATATATAACGGCGCAGAATAGTAATTCGTTATTCAGAAAAGGCACATTAAGTCTCTTACAAAGGAACTTTGTCCGGAGTCACAGCAGAGAAGGCAGAATATTACTGAAAATTATTCTTTTTTCGCGTATTAATAAGTCTGCATAAGTTAAAGCAAAAGTTATTTGATAGCACTGCTTCCCTTAAATAACCAATCTCGTCGTGTAAATAATAACGAGCTATACATTATAAACAACTCGTGATGAGAAAAATACGTTCAATCAGCAAAGCGCACCCGATAGTCAGCTCTTTCCATCTTTCGCTCTGTCCTCGGAGAAGAATTGCTGCCTTTTCCATAGAAAATCTAGATGCACTCGTGGATGCCTAGCATGCCAAGTCTAGCCGTCGTCCACTTTTATGTGCGGAAAGGAAGATTTTCAATGGGGTGCTCTTGTTCAAACCCAAGATAACAGTCCGAAATGAGTATCAATTTGACCCCCTATCAGAAGAATAATAACCTTTGTAAGTCAACAGATTTACAGCATATGCAACCCGAACTCTACAGTGTAACCAAGGATGACTGGATGAGAATAGGAATATTGTTGCTTGCCCGTGATAATAAGGGATAAGGCCAAAAGATAGCTTAGTATCAGAAAAACGTATCATTGAAGAACAGAGCAAATTCTCTCCTAGGTCCTCACAGCATAGTATTTACCAGTTCATCCTACTCAAAATACTAACGACCAAAAGCTTCTGAACATACCGGAGGTGAGTTCGCAATGCTAAATATGACCAAAAGAAAGGCTGATTGCAATTATCAACAGATCAAATTAGTCTCAAAATGTCTACCAAACAACAAAATGACTTTTTGCTGAATATCTAAGTTTCAGATGAGAATATATCACCATTGTTACCCAATTAATCCTCCAAAGTATGCTATCAAACCAAATCTCACGCAATACTTATCATCCAAATATTCAGGTAATCCGTTCGTCTGATCAAAATACTATACTTTTAGGATCACATATAAGGACTAATGACACTGCCGAACATCAACTCGGAAAGAAGTTTTCAGCAAAAGAAAGGGAACCAAATTGTTTGGCTAGGATGGGAGGATATTCATTTGAACCTGCATATCTGTAAGTGCTGAGGGCAACTTCATGTGGGTGACTAAGTGATCTCTGAAAGTAACTCTCTTCAGTGCATATAACTCTGAAGTGGAGGTATTCCCAAGTACCAACCACCATGCTTCATCTTTCACCTGTCAAAAAAATCGTGTAAGAAACCAAATTAAGATTTGTCTCACCGAAAGTATTCAATAGAGCATTGGATGCATAATACCTTCGGAAATCGAGGGGCAAAAGCTCTTGATGTGCTTCTCCTCTTATTGGCCTTCTCTAATCTAATATCCAAAGTTGGAGAATTTTCTCCATTGCTGCCCTTCCTCTGAATTCTTAATTTCATCCGGACTAGTGGAAAATACTCCAGTTCCTGAACACATATTGTTGAAAAGGGAAGTGAGTGGTAAATTTATGTATAGTCCAATGTCAAACATAGGGTACTGAAATGAATCAATATCTATATATCACCAGGGGTACAAGTACTTGACAGATAAGATTGATCTTTTTTATTTTCAGATTGCATATATGATAGACCTCAACTCCGCCTATGTAGTTTACATAGCCTATCCCAAGCCAGGTCAAGGAGGAGGATTATGTCAGGCGTAGCGAGCCGGTTATAAAAAAAAAGCTACCTTCATGAATACATGATAGACCTCATGTTTTGCCATCTGTGCTGGAATTACAGTTTGCAGAATTGTCCAATCTTCTACATGATTCTAAAATCTACCACAGCCACTTACGCTATGGTTATTTGTTTGAACAGCTTAAACGTGGAGGCTTTACTTAAACATTTAACATGCCGGTCACATAAAAAGTTAATTAATGTGGGTCTCTTCTAGTAGAAGCATAGATTTATTACATTTAGAAATGCTAATATGGAAAACTCCATATTATTCTAATCAGATTCAAAAAGAACATTCATTGTACTCTGCAGGGATAACTCGAAAGTTCGCGGAAGAAACGCTTCCAACCATGCGAAAAAATTTCCAGAATATTCTATACCTGCAACAATCTTGGAGAGCGAGAATCTCCAATTATACTCTGCAGGGATGACTTTGGAATGTCTTGTAGTTGCTGAAGAGTTGCAATTCCTCTTCTTCTAAGGGTATCCTCGAGATTATCATTCATACTGGGCAACATCCTTAACGACGAGTATTCATCAAACCACAAGCCCTAAATGAATTTAAGAATTTTAGTGAGAGAAATGAATTGTCGATAATAAATCAACTACATAAAGAGATAAAATTTTGAAACAAATAAACACTTCACATAGTCTCATGTATGGTTGACATTGATCTACGCACAAAAATCCATACCTGCATAACCATTTGCAGAAGTCGCATGCAAGAAATCGAGCTTGACAGCCATCCACTGTTTGCACATATATCTATCATTGCCTGTATGATCCGAATACTCTGATCCAGCACCGACTTCAAGTCGGTCACATAGTCACTAACGGGTAACTCTAACTGTGAAAAATGTGCCTGAACCCCAAGAAATTTATCGTATATAAATGTGGAACAAACAACAGAAAAAAAATTGGTCAAGCTGGGAAAAGCAACACGAAAGAACCTGGAATAGCAAATTGGCTTTAATATGGGGATCATCTAGGCGATTCTTGTCAACCTTATACCTGACTTTCTCAGCCAATTGAGCATTGTGAAGCTCCTGGAAGAAAAGGACAAGCAATATAAAGTTGAGAAGCTCCACATATAATCTTAACAAAAGGGAGTAAACGCAATGCAAAGCCTTTGCATCAAACAGCAAGTATCAGGAACTATCATCATTTACGAGTTTCAAGTGATTTAATAAGTTCATAGAACTTGAAATAGAATAAAAGCTTTTAAAAGTTTTTCCTTTCAAAGAACAGATAAAGTGCAGTGATAAAGCAAAAATGATGAACCCTGCAAAAAGGAAAGAGGAGACAAGCGGTGATGACGTGAGGTAGACCTCTTAACATAAGGGAGTAAATGCAATGCAAAGCCTTTGCATCAAAAAGCAAGTATCAGGAACTATCATCATTTACGAGTTTCAAGTGATTTAATAAGTTCATAGAACTTGAAATAGAATAAAAGCTTGTAGAAGTTTTTCTTTTCAAAGAACAGATAAACTGCAGTGATAAAGAAAAAATGACTACATATTACATTGCAAAAGGAAAGAGGAGACAAGCGGTGATAATGTGAGGTAGACCTCTTTATGAAATTCAGTGTAGAAAGAACGAAAGTGCATGATTATCTTCATCAACCATAAATACGGTACCATTAGACCTGTCTTTCCTTTCATTGTGAATTATGTCTTCAAAGGTCTCTCCGCTTAAATGTGTTGGAATATATAAATATTAAATCAAACCTTCTTCTAATGGCTTAAGCTTTTAGAGCAGTTAGCTATGGTCCTGCCAAATCTTACATGGTATCAAAGCAAGAGGTCCTGAGTTCAAATCTTTCCAGACCGTATTTGCAAATCTTTTAAGGCCCCTATTTGTCTCCCCAATGAAATTGTCCACGTCTAGTACTAGGCAAAAGATCAGACTAACTGTGAGGGAATGTGTTGGGATATATAAATATTAAACCACGCATTCTTCTAACAGCTTAAGCTTTTAGAATAGTTGGCTGTGATCCTACCAAATCTTACAAAATGTAGGAAAAGCATGAACTCAACAAGAAGGGATGTTCCCTTTAAGAAGCTTATTCGATAGTTGACTGATACTCAAATTATACCATGAGTAACCTAGACGAAAACGTCCCGCGACGGATCAAGAAAATCTATGAAATAAAAAGCAGGAAAGCTAAGAAAAGAAAGTTGGAATACCTTCTATCAACAAATAAAATAATGCCATCCCTAGCTATGTTTTGACACATGAATACTCTTATTTCTTTTAAAGTTGCAAACATATAAGGCTGCTTATGGTAACACTCCAAAAAAAGTGTTTCTGTTCCCAAAGTGTTCCCGAAATACTTCAGGAACAGAAACATGTATGGCAAAAAAGTGTACCCAAAGTGATCTGGGAACACTTTTGAGAAATAGAAACACTTTTGGGACAGAAACGAGAAACCAAAAAAACTTGATTTTGTGTTTCTGAAACACTTTTTAGAAACACATTTGAAACATTTTTTTGGAAATAATTGGGAACAATTTTGTTTTTGAACACATTCTCTTCTCTTTTGTTCTTGCACGGTGTTGACACCTGATTTTTTATCATTTTATTTTAAAAAATTAATTAAAAATACTAAAACAATTCATAAAATTACAAAATCAACCTTGGAAGGTTTGACTAGTCTTAGGAACCAATTTTGAACAATAAATATTTTTTGTAATATTTGACATTTTTCTGATTTATTTTAATTATAAAATAGCCAAAAATCAGGAAAAATAGTATTCATGGTAAGTAAAAAGCGCAAAAATAGTTCATATATTTATTTTAATTCCGTTTTCATTTGGGCCTCTTCAACTTTTAAAAATTCAGTTTGGGATCACATACCTCTTTATTGAACATAATCCTAAATGACAAAAAAAATTCATTTTAAATCATTTTAGCCAAAAAAATTCTCTGAGTCATGACGCGAGATTTTCATACCCTGCATCTCATTTCAATCCTCGTGTACAGAAAAATTTCCCAATTAAGACCTAAATGCATAAATATTTTTCATTTTAGTCCTCGGTTTCACTCAAGTATAATTAATATTTTTCTAGGGGTCTCCCTTAAAGGTAATTATATTTTTAACTAATTGGGAACATTTACGTGTGACTCATAATTGTAATTTTTCCTATCTATAGAAAACATATTTGATGTACACGTCCAATACCAATTGGTTTCCTCTTTCATTTTTTTTTTTTATAGTTGATCTCGTCCATATTGTAATTTGATAAATCATGCATAAATTACTTATATATATGTTGGTCTAATTTGATTTAGTAAATTGAATAAATGAGATTTAATTTGATTTAGTAAGTTAAAAAGATAGACATCTCGTCTCCTTAATTAAATGAAAAAATTAGGAATAATTTTTTTGCAGTTACCAAACGCGTTTCTTTTCTTGTTCTTCTTTTTGTTCCACGAACAAAAACTTTATGCAGTTATCAAACGCATTTCTATTCTTTTTTTGTCCCAGGAACAGAATTTTTTTGCAATTACCAAACGCATTTCTGCTCCCAAAAATCATTGCCGGAAACAATAATAGAAAAACGTATTTTTGTTCCAAAAGTTGTCCCGGGAACAGAAATGTTACTATACACAGCCAAAACTCCCCACATATGCTTGTGAGTTTGGTTTCAATAGAAGCTGTAGGAAGGTATCATAACGTGCTGATAGCTGACTCCAAACACATCTTGGATTAAGTGACAGCAAACAGAAGTAAATCACGACTTTTGAATTCTTGAGAAAAGCATAAAACATGGCAGCAGGTTCATGCCGGAGTAATGTCTACTGTGCATAATAGGTTACAACATTGTATCGGAGTATCAGATCATCTTAAAAGGTTATTTTTGTGAAATTCGTTTGAAGAATCTGATCAACATCTAGATAGCAAAAGTACAGAGGTCGAAATCTGAATAGAAATTTGCTACAGTGACATTTTGGGGGTTTTGAGTGTAACTATAAGTCCCAAGGAATTGAATCTTGTTACTGAAATGAGTGGAAAAACAAATGATCGGAGAACTAAAACATGGCCCAGAAATACAGCTCATGGGAGAGTTGAATCATCACAGGTGACATCAAATAATCTATTTTTGCAATTACCTCATTATGCCGAACAGGAAGCTCATTGTATTCTGAAGCACCCGACAATATATGCAGAAACACCTGCAGTGAGAAACAGTGTAAGTGGCTACAAAAGTAGACCAATTTAAGACCTCACACTCTACACTATTGGAATTAGCTCCTCACTTCAAGTGACGCATCTGGTCCTATATTGGATCCAAACATCGATACAGTCAAGTAGCTGAGATAATATTGAGATGCAATTGATCCCAGCATCATTGGTTCAACACTGTCTTCATTCGTCTTGATGCATCCACTATCCTCAAGATCTTCAAAAGTATTTTGTACTAACCTGGAAGACAACAGCCACCAGCTAACTTTGTAAAAGGATTGCTATTAGCAATTTACTAGAAAAAGAGGTTTAGAAGTGTCAGGATATTAAATGAACTCCACAATCCAAAGATTACCTGGACAAGTAGGAACTGAGAGTTTCGGGATCTGTCTCATCTAGCCCATAGTAAGCAGGATTAACCGTCTGAGAGAAAGACGACTTCATTAGAACTAGATGAAATCAGGAAACCTTAGTTTCCAGAACTTGCAAGTGAAACACGGAAGAGATTATGTCATTTGGATGTGCTACTCAGATAAATTCAAGACTCAATCCCATAAGGCATAGGAAGAAAGAAAATGCCATCCCTAAATCTACAAAGCATCAAAAGAATGCATGAAACACTGCGATAATCAGGGTAGAAAAGCCATCGTATAAGATTTAGAGTCCCTTAACTTGATGGTTGGAAGACAGTTCATAATCTTAATTCATGATTCGAGAGAATTAAGTTTAGACTATACAGAGGTCAGATGAATCAAATCACCATAGAAACTACTCTGTAAGCAGCAGTGCCCACCAAAGGCTTGATCGAAACGAATCGAACAGTCAATTTCTTAAAGCCATAGAAAAGCAAAAGCCCCATTTTCCAGTACATAAGCACATTAGGGTTTTACCATCGGAAGGAAAAAATAAGGCTCCTAATACCGTCACTAGCCCAGGAAAAAGCTTATGATGCAATTGATGCCAGAAAGAAGTTCTGAAAGTGACAACTAATATAAAAAGAAAGAGTACCTATTGCTTTTAGCAATTAGGAGGATTATTCCACAGTATCTTATTGCAGATAAGAATCACTTGTAGTCTTATTCAATGAGCCAAATCAATTAAATGCAGGATATGAGAACGTTTCAAATTCCCCTTTTCCAACAATTTACATCTTAAGTTGCTCATATGTCAATATTCATTACTTTATGCAAGAAAATATCCACAGCCAGATAGTCACTGAGCAGTTGAGACACAAAATTCAAGTCAACTATAAATCAAGCTTCTGGAGGTGGCTAAGGATTTACCAGTCTTCGGAACAAGTAAGTCCAAGTAAGGTAATGAATTGCATCCTCTTTATGGCAAATTGTGCGGGAAACAATCTCTGCATTGATATGATCATGCAATTGCTCTCGTAAACTGCTTTCCACCGGGAATGGCTCATACAGAAACTGCAAAGGACAAGCATAGTAGGGTATTTTAGCTTTGAAAAGAATGGACAAGCAACAACAATCAGCTTTTTTTCACCTTTTTGTAGAAGCTTTTCTTGGGCTCATGGACGAGGATAACTGCTTTTCCATGTTGATCATACTGGGGCCGCCCAGCACGACCCATCATTTGCAAGATATCGGTGATTGGAAAATCAACATACCTCTTCGATTTTCCATCATAATACTCTGTTCCCTGTGAATGAAGCAAAGAAATCGTTACCTAACCGAACTAGAGGAATGCACATGATGAGATGTGAAGGTAAAGTGATCCATTTACCAGCAACCTTATTAATAAAAGCTTCTGAAGAGGAGGAACTATAATATAGTCAGAAGTTTTGTTGTTGTAAAGTCCATTAGTATGGGTGCATGAGTAACAATAATCATGAAGAGAAAATCTACTGTAGCCACTCTGCCTACGCTTATTTGATCAATTATCATAAAAGGGATAAGGTTAGCACAAAGGTTAGTATCAGCACCACAGTACCAACTTCAAAATTCCCAGGACAAGGAAGAAACTTGCTCCTCTGTAGGTTGTCATGACATAACAAACCATCTACTCTTCTAGATGATACAGTTGAATCTAACACGTCTTCTTTCGGAGGCAACAGAAAACACGAGAACTCCCATATTGGGTAAAGGAACCAATGAGCTATCCAAGAGTATAAATTTCCCTTTTATTTCTTTTATCCTTTCCCATTTTCATGACTAACCCAGAGAGAGATCCCCCAATGTGAATATCATGGCAGACTTCGTCGATCGAATAGAGATGGATATGATTTATAATCCATTTAGCCTTTCCTAATAAGCTTCCTGTAGTTAATTTGAGAACTAAAAGGAACAATAACTCATTATCTTCAGGAAGGTCACTCCTCATGTCTTCCTTCTAGCCATTAAATGCAGATGACCTTCCAGCAGATACCGAACTGGTAGGACAATCTTTTATGCCTATAAGCAGCTTGAAGTTGAAAATAGGAAAGTTGTATTAACTATTCCACGAGATGTACAAAGATAATGTTTTATGCTCAAGATAATGTTTTCCTAGACAAAAATCCTTTTAGCAAATAAACATAGTAAAACTGCCACACGTCCAATCATATTTGTTAAGATCAAATGTTACGGCACTCCCATACATTTGATATTTCCACATACCTTGATTATAACAAGATGAGCTGGAAGATTCACACCCCATGCCAATGTGCTGGTGCATATCAATACCTGTTCATGAATAAAGGGAACCTTGTAAGCCTGACGAGACAAAATAAATATCTATATACGAGAGAGAGAGAGAGAGAGAGAGAGAGAGAGAGAGAGAGAGAGAGAGAGATGCATTCATCTAGGTTTATGAAAGTTGCCTGGATCTTGTTGTTAGCAAAAAGTTCCTCAACCAAGGATCTATCCCTGTCATTGAGTCCAGCATGATGTAGCCCAATGCCAAACTGCAAGGTCTGTCTCAGGTTTTGATCGGTAATTTGGGAGAGAACCATCTGCAGCTCTTCTTCAGGAAGATTAAGAAATTGCCTAGGATGTTCATCTGACGCCGCAAACTGGTCATGCGAAATGAGTATAAGTAAAGTGTCACAGAAACATAATGTCTCCACTCATCCCAGTTATTACCTGAATAAGGTCCAATGCGGTCAGCCTTGTCTGTCGCCGTGATGAGACAAATATAAGAACTGGCTTTGTGGGTGAATGAGTACAGATTGCAGCATATGATGGTTTATTCATGGTATTCATCCGGGGGCAATAAAATTTTCCTGGATACCCCTGCTCACCAAAGTAAAAGCAGTCAAACCAGTGTCCTATTGCTACCTTTATAGGGTGCACATCATTTCAATAGAAACTAGCAGAAGCAAAAATAAGCATCGCCAACCTGTCACAATCAAACTAGTATGTAATGAAGGATGTTTAATTTTACAGCTATGATTTGCTCAAGTGGACTGATATAATTTATGTTTCACAAATATGCGATTCAGGAAAAAAGTGGAAAGTAAGATTTATCAGAGCAGAAGTGTTGGCATAATAGATTACAAGAGAAAATGGCTCCTTACTGTCCGAACATAAAGCGCTCTACTCAGTCTTTTCTTGGAAAAATATACTGGTACGAACAGAAGAAATAATCTCCCCCTTCAATTGCTTCCCTTTTTTCGACCAAAAAAAAAAAATTTGCTTCCTTTTCATATCTTGAAGATACCTTTGAAGGGACTTAACCACATACAGAGAGACCATCTTCTCTCGCTTACTTCAAATTTAAAAGAAATAGGACAGGGCAATATATTGGCAACAGAGACAAATTAAATATGTAATGTAAGTAGCGAGAGATTAAAAATTATGACACAGATGGAAAAGACGAATAAATTGGATTTTCTAACATGGTATCAAAGCTCACAATTGAACACTGAGACATTGTGTCTCAAAAATCGACTCGAAAAGTGAAAGGTCAAAAATGTAATGAAGCCCTCTGGTAGTAGGCTGAAGTTGTCCTCCAAAAAACAGCCAAATCAGATCAAAGGAAGGCAAAAATCGAATTTTTGCAGGGTTTTGAAAATCTGAAAAAATAAATTGATAATTCTGATTTTTCCCAGAGAATCTGAAAAATATATATATATATATATATATGGTGGTCCATGAATTGCAATATTTTGGTCTTCGAACACGAGAGGATTGTAGGCCAGCGGCAAAGCAGGAACAACGCATACAAGAAGATCCAAAAAATCATAGAAGAGGTTGAACCACCTTTTGTAAACTGCAAAGAAGCTTTAATTTATCTCAAAGAGGTCAGGTTTAGGGCAGACACTAGATTCAAAGAATCACCACATTAGTGCTGCCCTACACTGTGAAAGAGAGCAAAGAAGAAGGTGAGAAGAGAGAGGGAGAGAGGGAGAGAGAGAAGAACCATTGTGCACAGACGAAATTGGGGTTAGGGTTTCAGTCCAATCTTTGCTCTCTTAGGGTTGGATTTTCTAACAAAAAAAAAAGGTTCAAAACATGGCTTTTACTTGCCTGAATATGAACTTCAAGAGGCACAGGCCTCACGCTTGGCTTGAAATTGAAGAGTCCAGTGTCCCCAACCCCCAGCCAGTCAGCCAAATCACTAATATGGCAAGAAAATCATAACAAGATCAGAGAACACTTCCCAGTTGAATTCACCAATCTTATAGAAGGAATCATCTCAAATCAAGAAACAAATTATTTCGTATCTCACACACTTATCTCCATGAATAAAGAAGTCAGGCTTACTACTATGCAACTTAACCACATTGTAAAATGTTGAAAGATTGAGGAGTATAAAGCCACGGATAGTATTTAAACTTTAAAGACAAAGGGTGAACTCAGTTGCACTAGTAAGTGTTGGATTTATTACTTTAGAGTATTAGCAAGTTGGGGGTATATGTGTAATTATCTAGGCTTGACTCTAAGCCTATAAGTGCTCTTTCTTACTTTAGAAATAAATAGATTGCTCTTTTATCAATAACATGGTATCACAGCCAAAATTGAAACCTAAACCCTAAAATCAATGATTCCCATCAGCAAAACCTAGCCACCACCGCCGACCACCTACTGTAGATCTCGCCGGCAACCTCCGTCCGACATCGCCCAGGGTCGACGAACCCAGATCCGACGTGACCTAGGCCCGTCGACCCCAACCAAGCGTCGCCTAGCTCCGGTGACCTCAACCCAGCATCATCGAGGCTCCGGCAACTTCAACCCAAGGTCGCCTAGGCTTCGCGACCCCAGATCCAGCATGCCCCAAGCCTAGCGACCTCAGCCCAACATCTCCTAGGCTCCAGCGACCTCAAACGAAGGTCGTCCAGGCTCCGACGACCTCCATCCAGCGTCGCCCATCTCCGGCGACCTCCATCCAGCATCGTCCAGGCCTTGGTGACCTCCCTCCAGGGTCGCCTACCTCTGGCGACCTCAATCTAGGGTCGCCCATATCCGGCGAACCCAAGAATAAAGCTGCCTCAGATCTCTAGTGTGTTTTGATGTGTTAAAATGAAGAAATCAGTGTCATTAGGGGAGTTTCTGAGGCTGAATGCGGTGCGAAAGGTATATTTGGCTATTGAAAAGTGATATTTGGATGTTTCATGACGTTGTGCAGCGATTTGTGGTATTAATTGTTGCTGCGAATAGGTGTTGCTGATTATGATTATTGGATTGAGGAGCTGAATAGTTGTTTTTTGTTCTGATTGGCCGTTAGTAGCTGGTGTATTACTGATTTGTTGTTGATGTGGGGCTAAACGAAGGTGGTGTTTCAAATTTGGAGCGATTGAATTAATGTCGCTGCTGATTTTGGGTGTGGATGAATAGTTTGGAGTGACGTGTGTGGTTATTGAAAGGTCGAAAGTGGTTTGTGAGTTGAATTTGCCTTCCTTTTTTTCATTGTGGTCTGTGAAGATGTCCACTGATTCCTCAAGATCTCCGTCTATTAGTTCAGGGTTAGTTCCCCCTAGTGCTCCTGCCAGTTCAGGCTCTTTTAGTACCATAACAGTATGACAGGTTTGCATAATACCTTGGTCAAGTTGGATGGTACGAATTACCCTTCTTGGTCCATGGCTCTTTCGGCCTTTATTTACGCTAATTATCAGTCTAGATGGCTTGATGAAGAACCACCTGAAGATGCTTCTAGTCTAGAAGAATGGAAGTTTGTTGATGCGACTTTGCGTGCATTGTTATGAGGAAGCATGACTGAATCTGTTCGTCATCTTTTCATCTTTTCATGGATTGTGCAACAGCTCGTCAAGTGTGGACGAAGTGCGCTTTACTATATTCTTGACAGAATAATATGAGTAGAGTGTGTGATATGTGGGAGGCTTTGTTTGAAGCTAAAATTGGTGATGCCAATTTGGCAAAACATTATGCTCGTTTTGCGTCTTTGTATTAGTGCCTCAAGTCTTATTTTCCACCTACTACCACAGTTACTTAGATGCAGCAACAAAAAGCAGACATGCTAACCATGCTGTTTCTTCGTAGCCTTGGTCCAGATCATAGTGCTCTTCATCAACAGATTACCTCTCAGAGCACCCTCCCTTCCATTGAAGAAGTGTATTCTTGGGCTGCTCGTTACACTTCCATTCCCAAAACTTCTACAATATCAGACAGTAGTGCTATGGTGGCTCGTGGAAGTCAAGGAACTCGTGGTCGTATTAACGATCGTGGACAATGGAATTCTGGCAATTCCTACCGTGGTCATGGTCGTGGTTTTCAAAGCCAAGGTGGTGCTCGTGGTGGTAGTAATAATGTTTCTAGAGGAGCTTGAGGTGGTGGTCGAGGTAGCCACTTCTGTACGCATTGTCAACTTTCTGGGCATACTATTGATTATTGTTTTGACCTCCATCCTGAGCTGCGGGGTCTACATGCCTCCATTGATACTGAGCCTTAGACTCCTCCCGGATCCTCTTCTGAACAAGCTACAGTAAACTTGACTCGTGCAAAGTATGATGAGCTGGTCAAAGCACGACAGAATACAAGTGGTGTTGTCTCTGGTCCTACTGCCACTTTAGCACAGTATAATGATCCTATTTGTCTACTGTCCAGTATAGCTACTCCTCATTCTTGGATTATTGATTCAGGTGCCACTCATCATATGACTATGTGACTCTTGTCTTCTCAGATCCACCTCATCTGTTCCTTCTACGCCAGTTACCTTAGCAGATGGTTCTCAATCCAAAGTAGTTGGTACAGGTTGTGTATCTTTGAGTTCCTCTGTCTCCTTACCATTTGTTTATCATATTCCACACTTTCCTCACAGTTTATTATCAATCAGTTCTATTACTCGTGATCTTGACTGCGATATTATCTTTTCTTCGTCTTCGTGTATTCTTCAGGATCGAAAGACTGGTCACCGAATAGGTGGTGGGCGTGAGGTTGGTGGATTGTATATCCTGGATCCTGAGGTTATTGTAGCTGCTGCCATAGTTCAAAAGAAAGCAGTGGATGATTCATATAGGTTACATTGTTGTCTTGATCACCCATCGGCAGATGTACTCCGACGATTTTCTTTTATGTCTAGTGTGAGTCTTCAGTTTAATTGTGAAACCTGCTAGTTGGGCAAACACCGTGTGTCCTTTGCCCCTCGAGTTTCGAGTCGTGCTTCACAACCATTCGAGTTAGTTCACTCTGATGTGTGGGGTCCTAGTCAAGAGTCTTCATTTGGTCTTCGTTATTTTGTCACTTTCATAGATGATTGTACTCGTACAATTTGGTTATATTTAATAAAAGATCATACGGAAGTTTGTCATTCTCTTCACCAGTTCTATAATGAAGTTCACACACAGTATAATTATTCTGTTAAGTGTTTGCGTACAGACAATGCTCGCGAGTATTTTTCTTCTTCTACCTTCATTCCATTTCTCTAGTCTCATGGTATTTTACATCAGAGCTCTTGTGCTCACACTCCGCAACAAAATGGAGTTGCTAAACGTAAAAACCGTAATTTGTTGGATGTTGCCCGTTGCCTACTTCTTCATACTCATATGCCTAAGTCCTTCTGGAGCTATGCTCTTCTTACAGCATGCCATCTCATTAATCGTCTTCCCTCCTCTGTGCTGAACGGAGCTATTCCTTATACTCTTCTTCATCCTGATCGTCCATTATGGTCTATTCGTCCTCGTATCTTTAGATGTGTCTACTTTGTTCATTCTTTATCACCTGGGTTGGACAAGTTATCACCCCGTTCCGAAAAATGTATATTTGTGGGTTACTCCTGTACTCAAAAGGTGTGTGTTTGTTGTAATCCTACTCGTCGTCGGGAGTATATTTTTGCTGATGTGACTTTCTTTGAGAATCAAGCATTTTTTGGTGATGTTCGTTCTCAGGCACCATTTACCATAGATCTTCTGCCACCATCTGCACCTATGTCTCAGTCGGAGCCACTACCTGTTCCTTCTAATGATGCTTCCAGGCTCTCCAGCACCGATTCCTCTTCAAGTTTTACACACATGGTCCTCGACCTGTTTGGGGCTGTACCTCTCCACCCGTGAACGTCCCACCACCACCACCTCCGGTCCAGGCTTCCGATTTTCTTCCACCGTCTCCTATCAGTTCCCCTATTGCTCACCGTACTCGATCACAGTATCCCCTTTCTCATTTTGTTTCTTATCATAATTTAAACCCACAAATGTCTCTCTTTGTGTCATCCCTTGCATCTGTGTCTGTGCCGAATAGAGTGCAGGAGGCTTTAGCCCATCCAGGTTAGGCTCATGTTATGGAGGAGGAGATGGTTGTCTTACATCATGATCAAACTTGAGAGCTGGTTCCATTACCGACTACTAAACAATTGGTTGGTTGTTGCTGGGTCTTTGTTGTCGAACAACATCCAGATGGTTCATTGAGCGCTTAAAAGCGCGTCTTGTGGCAAAGGGCTATAACAAACCTACGGTATTGACTATGATGAGACTTTCTCTCCGGTGGCCAAAATTTCTTCTGTTCACATCATTATTTCCTTGGCTGCTCGATCTCAATGGACTCTTCATCAGCTTGATGTTAAGAATGCATTCCTCCATGGTGATCTTCGTGAGGAAGTCTATATGGAGCAACCACCTGGGTTTGTTGCTCAGGGGGAGAAGGTATGTCGATTGCGAAAAGCGCTTTATGGACTTAAGCAATCTCCCCGTGCTTGGTTTGTTCGTTTCAGTAATGCAGTTATTACTTTTGGTATGCATCGGTGCAGTGTAGATCACTCAGTATTTAGTAGTCATCTTCAAAAGGGTGTGTTATTCTTGTTGTCTATGTTGATGATATTATTGTCACGAGAAACGATGTTAAAGGTATACAACGACTCAAGCAGTTTCTACAGAAGGAGTTTAAAACTAAAGACTGAGGCCACCTTCGATATTTCCTTGGCATTGAGGTTGTCTATGCCAATGCTAGTATTGCTCTCTCCCAGAGAAAGTATGCTCTTGACATTCTTAAGGAGGTTGGTTTGCATGATGCTAAGCCAGGCGACACCTATGGACCCTGGAGTAAAACTTGATAATGAACATGGAGAACTTCTTCATGACCTAAAGAAATATCCTCGGTTAGTAGGCAAGTTGAATTATCTTACCATTACTCGTCCGGATATTGCATTTGCTATCGGTGTGGTGAGTCAATTTATGAGCTCTCCTCATACTACCCATTGGCAAGCCGCTCTACAAATTGTTCGGTATTTGAAGGGAGCTCTGGGTCAAGGGCTTGTGTTCCATAATCAGGGTCATCTTCATATAGCCGGTTATTCTACTCCTGAGTCTTTGGAGGTGATAGGATATTCTGATGCAGATTGGGCTGGTTATCCTATGGATCGTCGATCTACTACGGGATACTGTGTCTTCCTTGGTGGTAATCTTGTGTCGTGGAAAAGTAAGAAGCAGTCTATGATTTCTCGATCTAGTGCAGAGACGAGTATCGTGCTATGGCAAATGTTACAGGTGAACTTCAATGGGTTCGTATGTTGTTAGCTGAGATTGGACCTACCTATGACTAGATCATCTACTCTTTGTTGTGATAATCAGTCTGCTATTCATATTGCTAGCAATCCAGTGTTTCATGAGCGAACAAAGCATATAGAGGTGGATTGCCATTTTATTCGGGAAAATGTGAATTGTGGAGACATACAGTTGGTGCACAAGCGTTCTGAAGAGCAACTAGCAAACATTTTCGCAAAGCCTCTTCGACGTGGACAAGTTTCATATATTTGTAATAAGTTAAGACTTTTTTGATATGTACGCTCCAACTTGAGGGGGAGTGTTGGATTTATTACTTTAGAGTATTAACAAGTTGGGGGTATATGTGAAATTATCTAGGCTTGACTCTAAGCTTATAAGTACTATTTCTTACTTCAGAAATAAATAGATTGCTCTTTTATTAATAACAGTAAGAAATACAAATTTTAGCAAATAAAGCACAAGAATATAGTTTAAATTAGTGCACAGTTATGTACATATTGGGAAACGAAAAAAATTATGATTTGTGTAGAAACAACAACTATTGTCAAAGCCTTCCCAGTAAGTGAGCGAATTTTGATCTGATTAAATTACTTACAGCCGAAGTACATTTATCTGCCCGATTAAAAGGACAAAAAGTCAAAAAAATTCTTAACTAAAAGAAGACCAAAGCAGGTCCACATACATAGTAACCCTGCACAAACAAGAAATACTGTAATTTCACTTCATTAATAATTTATATCATTCCACTTATCCATCGCTTTAGTACACAAAAGTTAGTGAATGAATTCAAACCTCCTCGCGTCTCCCTATCAAATCAGTGGCAAGAAGCAGCTTTATTGCACAAGTTCATCAGCATAAATAACGTTTTGAACCTCTATATGTGGGGCCCATTGCTAGGTAAATACATTTGCTTCTGTTAATCTTTCCAGATTCCCAAGCAAAATGACTAATCAACATCAACATCAACATCTTTATCCCAAACTAGTTAGGGTCGGCGGTTGATGAACCCCAAAGAATCATAAAAATAAAAGCAAAATGACTAATGTCATTCACAAATTATATATCTGGATAGACTAAATAATAGAATGCGGGTATACTCTACCCAGCAATCTATAATATATTATTAAAGAAAAGCTTCACATTACAATGACTTACTCCGAAAAGAGAGTAGATAATTCAATCTATAGAAAATTGTTTAGATAAGACTCGTTGAAGAGCTGTAGAGAAAGGAACATGTTAGATCAAACAAAAGTAGAGATATTCAAGAGCTACGCACCCTGCATTTGCTAGAGCAGTAGAAAGACCAACAAACCGCACGGCTCGATCTGTCTGAGATGAGATATATCTCATTCTTGAAACAATAACCTGGAGTCAAATAGTTACCATCAGATACTCAATTATTCACAGTCAAATCATCCTGAATTATATATTTTTCTAAATAAGACGATAATGAACTCGCTATCTGTCTGTATCCATATCAGAACTATTAGAAAGGGTTCTCCAAGATGGTGTTCTTACTGGCACTAGTTAACAGTCTTATTTACACCTTTGTTGGAAGATGCCACCCATGACTTCTCAAGTTCAGTCACCCACTTTTACAATCTTCATAAAATCTCCAGACAGAGTAGTAAGCCTAGGGTTAACATATATGCTAAGACAAATCTCCTTGACTAAGAAGGTCCTTAAATCACATCATAGGCCAACAGCGCATTTTCGCAGTATACTTCTAGGCTCATAGCCAGCCTTGTAAAGATGTAGGATTGCAAGAGAAAGTGAGAGTGAAACATCCAAAGAACTATATCTTTACTCAAATGGCTTTATAGAGAAATAAATATCTTGGCAGATAGATATTTATGATGCGGTTAGGGTTCTTGTGATAGTCTCCATGCTCTATTTACTCAGATGTACTCAAATGGCTTATGTTGTTGCTCCATGCTCTATTTACTCATATGTACTCAAATGGCTTATGTTGTTGCTCAAAAGCTTGTGGAGACTATCACAAGAACCATAACCGCATCATAAATATCTATCTACCAACTAAATCCGAATAATACTTAATACACTTTCACAAGCTTATATGCTGATAGACACATATATTGGTCCATGAACTACACGTCTCAACCGCAATCTTAAGCTTTATTTGACAGAAATGCTTCGATAAGGACTACATTTAGCTGGTGGCTCCTAATTCACTTTGATCTTTTTCTTTCATTTTTAGGTCGATAATTCACTTTGATCTCTCCACCTGATAATTTGAGCTTTTGCTCTGGAAAAAGTAAAAATAGATAGTTAAAGAGCATAAGGTACGTATCCAAAACTAAATTAACGAAAAAGATCCAAAATTATTGGAAAGATACTACTGAAATAGCTGCACTACAAGGCTGATCAGAGATAGGCAGCAATTTCTGCTCTACAAACTAGGGGCTTTACTTCATTTCCCAGACACGAATTCCTAAAGACTCACAGTTTTAATCAGTACTATGAAGCAGTGCCTCACTTTGAGCACACTCTGTTTCATATAAAATCAGTAACTTCGAAACCGTATAAAGTACCAAATGAAGGCAATACTTACTGGCAATGTCACACTCAGCAATTGTTTGGATGAAATGACATCTAATAGCAAGCACTATTAAAGCTAACATTACCAGAACTTCTTTCGTGTCATTTTTTTAAGGGGAAAAAAAACAAATCACTACAGTCGTGAGTAGCATGATCAGGCGCAAGTATATACTTGAGAGAAGACGTGATAAAACAAGTACCTCAAGAATTGGGCCACGATCAGCTCCCAGTAGGTGTATCTCATCCAAAATCATAAGTCCAACCTATTAATTACACACAAATTACGTGTCACACATAAAAAGACTATATTTAACAGACTTAAACAATATTCACCTTAGTGACATAGCTTCTACTCTGCCAATTTCGGCTGATACCATCCCATTTCTCAGGAGTAGATATAATGATGTCTGCAGACAACAGGGCCAAAAGATCTGGAGTATAATCTCCGGTCATTTCCACCTAATACAAAATATTGTCAACACCAAAAAAACAGTCACACTAAACATATCATATTGTAACTAATAACCATATAATCACCATCTGTTTCCCAAGCTGAGAGACAAGACGCTTTTTCCAGTCATTCATTCTCTCTCGAACAATAGCCTTCAAAGGTGCTATGTAAATAACCTGAAGATCAAAGAACACATTAGACCATGATGAGGCTTCATATACGTCATGAAAAGAAAATTAGAAAATCGAAAACAAAAGCTCAACAAATGTCTTTCTTTGGGCCAAATATCAAAAGCCCAGTATCATTGCATCAGATTCATATTTGACTCTAGAACACTGCTATAGGACTAGCAAAGCAAGAACAACTTGTCAAATAGTAAGAAGTCCATGTGATTGCATTTGCCCACACCATAGAGCCGACAACAGCCATGTCAATTTTTTAGCTTCTTCCATTTAACTCTGATTATTTATTTGGAGACCAATATGAGACGTGAAGCCACAAATCCTGATGAGATCCGGTCCTATGGTGAGGCTAGGCCCAGACGTCACATTTCCTTCCACCCATAACACTTGTCACAATTCAGTATAAGTCATCGATTTGAATTAAGAAAAACTACACAGCGCTCAGTAAGGAGGTCAAATTCTATAGTGACTTCTTTTTCAATATTTATGTCAGTTGCATCGACTCGAGAGACAAATCAAACAACAGCTGAATTCCCACAAGTGAAAAAAAGGGTGACATTGGATCTGTATAGCATAAACTACTTATCATTCTAGTCAATCAAACTGTCTTGTACAACAGGTTGTCGTCAACTGGGATACATGTTACTCAACTTGCAAAAACAGCTGAGCATATCAACCTGGCATTCTAGGTAATATAGGTTTAAAATTTTGCTTTCTCCTCCTGACAATCAATCATTTTCATCTTTTCACAACATTGAGTGAGTGACACTCATATGGATTAACTAGAACTGACCCAGCTTATATTCCAAGAGAGCCAAACGTGCCCTTCTTTACTTCCTCCATTGCCAATACACAACAAGTTAGTTAGACGTGCACCTTCATGTCGGGCTGAGTATTGAAAAGGTGAAGCATAGCAAGCTCAGCTGATATCGTTTTGCCACTTCCAGTTGGAGCTCCCAAGAGCACATTGTTGTCCGTGTGATAAAGGATGTGAAAGGTCTGACAGTTTTCAAGAAGAAAGTCCACTTTATAAAGATGATGATAAGAAAAGTGATTAACAGAAACCAAGTCAAACCGCAGATTAAAAAAATGACTCAAACCTGTGTTTGAATGGGATTGAAATGCGAAAATTTGTACAAGCCTTCATAGATAGGGTTTCCAAGTGAAGTTACTGGTAGAGGCCTTAGATCTAAAAGTTCAGTATGTGTGGTACGTGCCTGGAAAAATTAGTAGCTAAGAGTCCACTTTAATATCAATAAAAAAAAAAAAGAGGCATTCTACTCCGTAAGGAAGATAAAAAGCAAGATGATATTAACTATCTATCCACAGAGAAAGATAAGCACAAAATCTAACACCTCGGGCAGTGGCAGATTGTGGAATGTTATAGTGTAGAAAGCCTCAGCATGCAACCATGAATCCGAAACAGCACGGATGTAGTACTGCGGAGGGTGAGGTTCAAAGATTGGAACAGTAAATGAGAGCTTCTGTGGTTCACCTCTAGGCATCCGCTTTGTCAGAGTGAACAGCTCTGAATGATAAATGTGATCATTCTCCGAATCCTGTGGACCAACTCCATGTGAGAGTGATAACTAAAAGACAATACTACCATACCATACATGTGGGGCCAGTAGCTATAACATGCCAAAAATAGAACATATGAACTGGAATTTCATACTGAAAGAGTATCATCGGATAAGGGCTTAGCCAAAGAAAATTACTGCCCTGAAGCCAAAAGTTATTTTCATTTCGTAAATCATGTTGTTTTTTTTTCAGCCTATTTGCTAAAAGTTACCAATTGGGGGGCTCTTGAGTTAACTGCATTCTGACCAGGTGCACCCAAACCAAACTAAGTGCACACATTACATGGATTGCTCTTCTAAATAATGGGAAACCATCACGAAAGCCTAAACGCTACACAAAAATAGTTAGTCTTTTGTTTCCTCCCAAAAGGAGTTGAACGACATGATGCCTATAACTCACGCAAAAAAGGTGAAACACTCTTTTACCTAAAAGCAGACCAAAACTATGAAAGTATACCCCCTTACCCAAAAAAAAAAAAAACTACGAAAGTATACCCAACGCAGATGCCATTACTACAGATTGTCACTATCCTCAACAAATAGTAGCATTTTACCAACAAAAGAACAGACAATGAGAAAGCACACGGCCCTTTTGACAATTGGGAAACGACGTATCTTTACAATCCAGTCTTGCATAATTCATATGTTGAAGTCATGTCCCACATCGCTTGACAATAAGTCCTATATGCTCTTTATATTCATGTGGTCTTCCTCCACCTATCAGCTTAAGCTTTTGGGTTAGACTATCTAACATGGTATCAGAGCAAAGGCTAGACTGGAACCCTAACCCTAATCTCTTCTACGCGCAATCGTCCTCCCCCCCCCCCCCTCTCGCCCCACCACAGTTCCTTCTCACCTTCTTCTTTGTTCTCTTTCATAGCGTAGGTCAGTACTAATAAAGTGATTCTTTGAATCTAGTGTCTGCCCCAAACCTCACCTCTATGAGATAAATTAAAGCTTCTTTAGTTTGCAATAGGTGGTTCAAACCCCTCCTCAATTTTTTGATCTTCTTGTTTGAGATTGTTTCTGCCTTGTTGCTGGCCTACAATCCTCTCATGTGTGAGGACCAAAGTAAGTTGTGGACCACCATATTAATTTTTTCAGAATCTTTAGGAAAAATCAGAATTAACCGATTTTTTTTTCAGGCTTCTGAAACCCTGGAAAAAGTCGATTTTTGCCTTCCCTTAATCTGATTTGGCTGTTTTTTGGAGGACAACTTCAGCCTACTACCAGAGCACTTATATCTAATTTTTGGCCTTTTGGCTTTATTATAAATAAGATAGCTTGGGGTCACATTGACCTAACCACACATTCAGTTCAGTCCCCCCCCCCTACCCAAAAAAAAAAAAAAACTACGAAAGTATACCCAACGCAGATGCAATTACTACAGATTGTCACTATCCTCAACAAATAGTAGCATTTTACCAACAAAAGAACAGACAATGAGAAAGCACACGGCCCTTTTGACAATTGGGAAACAACGTGTCTTTACAATCCAGTCTTGCATAATTCATATGTTGAGGTCATGTCCCACATCGCTTGACAATGAGTCCTATATGCTCTTTATATTCATGTGGCCTTCCTCCACCTATCAGCTTAAGCTTTTGGGTTAGATTATCTAACATGGTATTAGAGCAAAGGCTAAACTGAAACCCTAACCCTAATCTCTTCTACGCGCAATCGTTCCTCCCCCCCCCCCCCAATCGCCCCACCACAGTTCCTTCTCACCTTCTTCTTTGTTCTCTTTCACAACGTAGGTCAGTACTAATAAAGTGATTCTTTGAATCTAGTGTCTGCCCCAAACCTCACCTCTATGAGATAAATTAAAGCTTCTTTGTAGTTTGCAATAGGTGGTTCAAACCCCTCCTCAATTTTTTGATCTTCTTGTTTGAGATTGTTTCTGCCTTGTTGTTGGCCTACAATCCTCTCATGTGTGAAGACCAAAGTCATTTGTGGACCACCATATTAATTTTTTCAGAATCCTTAGGGAAAATCAGAATTACCGATTTTTTTTTCAGGTTTCTGAAACCCTGGAAAAAGTCGATTTTTGCCTTCCCTTGATCTGATTTGGCTGTTTTTTGGAGGACAACTTCAGCCTACTACCAAAGGACTTCTATCTAATTTTTGGCCTTTTGGCTTTATTATAAATAGATAGCTTGGGGTCACATTGACCTAACCACACATTCAGCTCAGTCCCCCCCCCCTAACCCAAAAAAAAAAAAACTACAAATGTATACCCAACGCAGATGCAATTACTACAGATTGTCACTATACTCAACAAATAGTAGCATTTTACCAACAAAAGAACAGACAATGAGAAAGCACACGGCCCTTTTGACCATTGGGAAACGACGTATCTTTACAATCCAGTCTTGCATAATTCATATGTTGAAGTCATGTCCCACATCGCTTGACAATGAGTCCTATATGCTCTTTATATTCATGTGGCCTTCCTCCACCTATCAGCTTAAGCTTTTGAGTTAGACTATCTAACATGGTATCAGAGCAAAGTCTAGACTGAAACCGTAACCCTAATCTCTTCTACGCGCAATCGTTCCCCCCCCCCCTCGCCCCACCATAGTTCCTTCTCACCTTCTTCTTCTCTTTCACAGCATAGGTCGGTACTAATAAAGTGATTCTTTGAATCTAGTGTCTGCCCCAAACCTCACCTCTAGGTGGTTCAAACCCCTCCTCAATTTTTTGATCTTCTTGTTTGAGATTGTTTCTGCCTTGTTGCTGGCCTACAATCCTCTCATGTGTGAAGACCAAAGTAAGTTGTGGACCACCATATTAATTTTTTCAGAATCTTTAGGAAAAATCAAAATTATCGATTTTTTTTTCAGGCTTCTGAAACCCTGGAAAAAGTCAATTTTTGCCTTCCCTTGATCTGATTTGGCTGTTTTTTGGAGGACAACTTCAGCCTACTACCAGAGGACTTCTATCTAATTTTTGGCCTTTTGGCTTTATTATAAATAAAGAGCTTGGGGTCACATTGACCTAACCACACATTCAGTTCCGGCCCCCCCCCCCCCCCCCCCCCCCCCCCCGCCCTACCTCAACATCATATATTCACTAACAAAAGATCAGTGGTGAACTTCACAGATATAACTGCTCAAACAGAACTTCACCGATCAAACACTGATAGGGACCATCCCAAAACAATGTTACCAAACATATACTAAAAGAAATGGCATGCTTTTAGGTCAGAACCTCGACAAGGATCCACCAACGTTCTGCTTGACCATGAAAGCGTTCCTTCCATGTGAAGTCCGGTGTAATAAGCAAATCCACCTGAGTAGTCAAATGCAACTAGGTCAGCATTGCTATCCCAAAACCATCAAATGATGCACAAATGGTATCCCGCAATACCTTCAAAACGGTTCTGGTTATTGGACTAACAGTTGCCAATAATTGTATTGATGGAAAGTAACCCAGGTATTGCTTGATTAACTGTCCAAAACACAATTGAAATAGAGGAGGTTGCACTAAGGGCTTGTATGACAAAACCCAAAGATAAGTACTGAAATGTTTAAGCTCTAAGTTTAAGTGTCGACAACATTAAGTGCTGAATATGGAAGTAAGGTTTTGTTTGATTCGACAGTCGAAAATAGACACCGAATGTTACTAGTTTCTTACCAAACATTGAATAATATTAGTAGGTTTTAACACATAATTGGCCAGATTATATTTCCATTGATCATTTTTCCATCACCTCAATTAAGCATCCCATTCCTTAACTGACACATTAAATGCATTTTAAGTTATGATACAACACAATCGAAATACATATTGCTTGATTAACTGTCGAAAACACAATTGAAATGGAAGAGTTTGCACTAACGGCTTGTATGATAAAACCCAAAGATAAGTACTGAAAGGTTTAAGCTCTGAATTTTTTAAGCTCTAAATTTAAGTATCGACAACATTAAGTGCTGAAAATGGAAGTAAAGTTTTGTTTGATGATAGTCGAAAATAGCCACCGAATGTTACTAGTTTCTCACCAAACACTGAATAATATTAGCAGGTTTTAACACATAAATGGCGAGATTATATTTCCATTGATCATTTTTCCATCACATCAATTAAGCATCCCATTCCTTAACTGACACATTAAGTGCATTTTAAGTTATTTAAGTCAAAACTAATTAGTGTTATTAAACATGCTTAATCTTATTAACGTGCCAATGTTTTAGTTTCAGTATTTATTGAATGAAGATATTCGACGAAAAGTTAGAGTAGAACCGATGGCAAAAAGATGAGAGAACATAGATTGAGATGGTTTGGGCATATTCTCCAAAGGCCCTTAGATGCACCGGTACGACAGAAGTTTGCTATTGAGAGCATAACACGAAAAAAGGAAGAGATTGGTCGAAGCTTACTTAGGAGAAAGTAGTAAAACAAGATTTAAGGGAGTGGGAAATAGATTGGCGTACAGTTTGTCTTAGGAAGGAGTAAAAGAAGGCTATTAGTATTATGGAAGCTAATGTATGTGTGTGTGTGTGTCTTTGTCCATTTATTTTTACATATTTTTCTCTTTTCCCTCGATTGATTTTGCTTTATTTTTATGAATCTTTTGGGTTCATCGACCCCCGACCCCAGCTAGTTTGGAATAAAGGTGTTGTTGATGTTGATGTTGATTTAATCGAGTCATCAATGAGAACCTAAGAATGTTTGATAGGTTGGGGATCAATAATCCTTAACATATGCTATACAGAGCTGAATGTTAGCTAATATAGAGGCAACATGAGCATAAAATGGAAGTAGCGAAAATGAAGATGTTAAGGTGGACGTGAGGTCATACAAGGATGGATAAGATAGAAAATAAAGATATTCAACAAAAAGTTGGAGTGGTACTGGCAGCAGAAAAGATGAGAAAACATAGATTGAAATAGTTTGGGCATATTCTTCTAAAATCCCTAGATACTCCGATAAGAACAGTAGTTTGTTACGAGAGCATGACATGAAGAAAGAAACAAATCGGCCGAAACTTACTCGGGGAAAAGTAGTAAAACAAGATTTAACGAAGTGGGAAATAAATTGGCATACGATTTGCCTTAGGATGGAGTGAAGGAAAGCTATTAGCATTATGGAGTGGCAGAATTCCAATGTTCCAGACTATCCTTTTTAGCCCTTTTTCCCTATTTATATTTATATTTATTTATATTTTCATATATTTATTTTTATATAATTATTTCTTTTCCCTCAATCGATCTTGTTTTCATTTTATTTATTTTTGAATTCATCGACCGTCAACCCCAACTAGTCTGGGATAAAGCTGACGATGATGTTGATGTTGTGATGTTGCTATACTATGTCCACAAAAGTTATACCCTCCCCCCAGGCCCGTAGCGAATCAAGGCTCCAATATCCTTTTCATCCATCTCCAGTAGGTGATCTAAGTCAGCACCCCGTTCTTCAAGCTTCCGCAAGACCTACCAAAAATGAATATTTTTATCAGACTGCGTGAAGAACCACTACAGTGGATAGTCTTGCAACAGTTGTAGAGACCTCTAGAGAAAGATCTTTGTCAAACTGTCTAAGAGGATGTTGATGGGGCCAAATTTGCCGATCCACAGCCTTGCAATATTCCAACATGAAAAGAGACATCTCACTCCAGCCTCTGCGCAAACAAATCTCAAACAAAGCTCGCATGATTCGGGCCAGACTTGCACTTATATATGCAGCATCAGAAACTAATGAAAATGTATCAATCCAGCCACGAGATATGTACAACTGCAAATTTCACAATCCAAAAAATAGTCATCAAAACAAGTCACTAAGCTTGTAATAAAGTAAGAGCAGGAAGAGAAAAAAAGGAAAACCTGAATAAGGATGGATATCTTTCCATGTTTGTTTGAAGGACCTCCTTTTACTTCAAGTGGGCACAATGTGTGTGCCAAAGTTTCAAGTTCATTCTGCTCTTCCTCTCGTACGACAATGTTCTCAAATTCAGAAGAATGGGCGACCATATTAATGACCTACAAAGCCAACAAAAAGGCGACCCCACCATGCAGCACTTACAACTTATGGCCAGTTAAAAATTAAAACATCCAAAAAGATACAAACACCATAAGTACAACATCAGATGAAAGCCCGAGCTAGATAACCAGATCGCGAGTCATCTTAGATGATTAATCATTTGAAATCCCATAGCAAGGTCATGAAGCTCCCTATCTCTTTGTGTAAAACCTTGAAGTACATCGACATAAGCAATAATTCATCACTAACCTCACTCTCATTCATATGGCGTCGCATCATTTCGTTGTACGTTTCAACACTAGAATATTGGATGTAAAAATGGCTTGCAATACGGCCAAGCTCAGTACAGTAAAAATTGCCACTTTTCTCATCAAACCGCATCATTTTTGCTTTGTCAAGTGCACGAGCAGCATCTGTCACTAGAGCCCTTTGCTTTGACATTAAAGAAGGATCTGCAACAACCTGGTGGCCAAGTAAAACAGCTTATTTCTAATAATCCAAGTCATCAGAATTACCTTTTATTTACAGGAATTTGGTGTTACTGCTAAGTTTGGCATCATTTTTTTACTGTATTACTGATAAATATTATTGCAGGTATAATATAGTCCTGCGTATCATAATTCTTCTGACTAAGCTCAATTAAATTCTCAACTGCTCAAGCAAACCAATCAGCATGCTACCACGATTCTTACTTCTCTAAAGAAGGGAGCAGAAGTAGTAGAATTTTGCATATGTCTCCGTTATGTAGTGGGTAAAAGCAAATGTTAGCCTCAACTGAAAGGCAAAATACCTCATCCACAGTTCTTATCACAAAGCTGACACTCTTTAAAAGGAAAAACAAAGTACCACAGAACTGTTTTTAAGAACCTGAAATATCAAATAGATTTACTAAAATCTTAAAAATACCTCTTCCCATCCAATCCCATAAGCCAGAGGGTTCAACCTCATTCTCACTGCAAGATAGGTATATCGAAGCCACCCACATGCTTCCTTAACATTAGTCACAGTACCAAGAGCCACCTCTGCATTTAGGTTATCCTTCAGAGAGCTAATAAACTGTAAAAAAAGACATAAGCATTAGTAAAGAGGGCACATCAACCAACAAAAGCATTTGGCAGCTGGCAACATTCATGAAATTTCTAGTAGAACTTTGTAACTCCTCCCCCCTCCCCCCTCCCCCCTCTCCCACCGGTAAAGTTCTTGCCCACATTGATTGGGGCATAAATTGTAGCACCAACCATCATTAGGGAACAATGCAAATTATAAAGAAAGCCATGACAGAGAATAAGACAAACCCAAGAGAGTAATTTCAACAATAGATGACAGGAAGGAGAATCATATAATCCAATCGAACAAAAATCTGCTCCATTCCAAACTCTCTAGGGCAGTGGCAGATCTGGAAAATCATTTTAGGAGCCTTCCAACGCAAACAAGAATTCAGGCCCAAAAGGAAAGGAGCAAGACAAGGCTTAACATAATTAATATCGCTAAAAGGCAACAAAGTCAGGTATCGCCAGCAATGCGCAAAAAATTGATCGCGCAGAGAACAAATCAATCCACCTATTTTGGCATTTTTTTAATCTTCAATAACTATTCACACGGAGCGTTTTGGACTAATTATGAGTAAGTGTATCTCACAACATTGTTAGGTTGCGAATGGCTAAACTTGCAGTGTCTCATAGTCCTACCAATCAATCTTGTCAAGACAAGACTTAACAAATTAATATCGTTATAAGCCAACACAGCAAGGTATAGCCAGCAATGCACAAAAAATTGCTTGCACAGAAAAGAAATCAAGCCATCTATTTTGGCATTTTTTTCCTACAGGGAGCATTTTTAACTAATTATGGGTAAGTGTATCTCATAATAATGTTAGGTTGCGTATGCCTAAACTTGCAGCGTCTCGTAGTTCTATCAATCAATCTTGTCAAATAGGCCATGGAGATTATGATATTACAAAAGCTATGCAAACTATAAATCCGCTTTGGTGTATTACCTACCAATTAGTCGTGCAGAACAGCATATCATAAATAACGATAGCCTTTACCAGTCAGATGCACCGGATTAACTCCAAATATTCAAGAAAAACCATCAAAGTTTAACCCAGGCACTTGACCAATCTTGCTCCTTCCAAGTTTGAATTGAAAAGTTTGCTCGCCAAGCACAAAACATGATGTAACTTAGTAACTAACTCAACTAGAAGTAACCTACCTTAAGTTGCATGATTAGATAAGACCATAAACTCAAAACAAAAATACAGTCTACATATTAGCGTGGGAGATACAAATCTTCCTTTTCCATTCTTTTCCACCTGATTTATTACATGGTATCCACCCACCCCATCTCTCCAAGGGAGAGGGAGATAGAGACGAATAGTAAGGCAGTTTAATTGCCGGCGTCCAGTAAGTAGAAAGTAAACGATGACAACCTTCTCAAGGACAAAACTATAAATTGTTTATGAAGTCAAGTCAAACATTAGTACCCTGTACCTGACTTTCTATGGGAAGCTGACTTGTCAGCAGCCGAAGATAGTATGATAATTTGTCGTGAGACGTAATTATGATTCCTTCACCGCTTTTATCAAACTGAGGCCTCCCAGCACGTCCAAAGATCTGAGGTAATAATTTCAGAAAGCATAGTCAAATTGTGGAATCAGGTGTATTCCATACTTAACATGTGGCACTTTGGATCTTACTTGCATCACGTCAAGCATGCCCAAATCTTTCCAACCACCAGCTTTTGGGTCATATAATTGGGTTCCCTGGAATAAACACCAAATATCAGCTCAAACAAAGTAAAATAATGTCATACGAAATTTTTGACCTGCAAAGAGGAGCTGTAATACAAGTGTAAAACCAGTAGATAATTATGAACGATACAATGTGAAAATAGTTATGCATTCAACGATCATTACGACGACATGCAGCCAAATTTACATTTTACCAATTAGATGAAAAAATTTTCTTGAGGCTTTGAATGGAGGGAAAAAAAGAAATAGTTACATTTAAAGAACCAAAAACAAAAGTTTGAAACTACCAACCACGAAAAAAAATTCCAATATGAACCTCCAGATCGATTCTAATATGATTGGCAACTTTCAGAAATACTAATGACATGTCGTAGAATTGTGAGCCATTGCCATCTTATGAAAAGCTTAGGGTGGTTTGCTATCAAAATGCTCTAACACTCCTCACACGTAAGCTAATAGTTTTGCCTAAGGCTTAAGTATGTAAACTTACTGTAAATTAGGCAAAGCCGGAATTTGGAGAGATTCCAATACATTATTTTCAGCATTTTTACCATTCTAAAGTTGAGTGTGAAACCAAGACCCTATGCCTTGAAAGCTTAAAATGTTAGAAAACAGCATGTGTGCACGCACGCCCATGCACATACACACAACACTCTCCCTCACACAAATGATGATAGCACGACCAAAGCTTGATCGATATGAGTGGAATAAGGTTTATGTGAAAATCCATGTCGAAAAAAGAAATCGAATTCCAGACATCAAGCTCCGATATAATCGGAATCATGATGCCACTGCTGACTTACTAAAACTTAAAAAGAAAGAATGGTTTTGTATTAGAATCTCTAACATGTATTATTGAAGAAGAATCATCCTCTGTTTTGTTAAATGAAATAGCTGGATATCTCTTCCGATCCCATCTTGATGCAAAGCACACAGGATCTATACATTGGTATGACAATCTTTGAACATGGACTTTGAATGTTTGCACCAGCAGCGAACCCAAGGACAGAAAACCTATCATCTTTGGCCTGAAATGCACTTCTGCTTAGTAACAAAGCCAGAAGGATTTCTTGAACATTTCACTCTATGGGCAATGCTTTAGAAAGCAGAAAATGAAAAAAACTATTCTGTGACCCATAATGCTCAGAACATAGAAGAGCAAAGTGCTTCAACATCAACATCAACAACACCTTTGTCCCAAACTTAGTTCGGGTCGGCGATCGATGAACCCCAAAGAATCATAAAAATAAAAGCAGAATCAAGGGGGGGAAAAGAGATAAATGTGTAAAAATAAATAAGTAAATATATATATATATATATATACACTACCCCTCCACAACACTAATAACATAAATTGTTATTTGCTCCAGAAACAATATCGTCGTAAAGTAGGGAGGCCTAGGACCAAAGTATGATGCAGTCCGTTCCCAAATATTAGGAAGAGATAAGATGACTTCACTCACTGAGACATTTGCTTGTGTCTTGAGGGTCTCACGTGAACCATCTAAGGATGCATTCTCTACAGGTGATAGCTCAGCCTTGGCAGCCCAAATCACAGTAGTGGTCAACGTCATAGTGGTGGCCAAATTGGTGATGGTGGTCGCGGTTTTGGTAAAGGCAAACCACCCTCATTTAATAATATTTTTAGTGACACATGGGGTAATACCTGGACACACTCAGAAATTTTGTTATAAGCTTCATGGAAGGCCCCCTCAACACGCTGCAGCTAATGTAGCCAATGCAGCAGACTCTAGTACCTGTTCGCAGCCTTCTAAAGGAGGAAAGGTGATCAGAATGACAGGAGGAATTTGCCAGATACGATCAGTTCTAGATTTTTCAGCCGGCTTCACAGTTCTCTTACACAGCTACTTTTGTCCAGACAAGTAATGCAACAGTATGTCTTTCTTCTGCCTCCCGCCCCTGGGTTATTGATTCAGGTGCTACCGATCATATGATTGGAGTTTCAGGTAGCTTTTCTGACTTTCACGAGTCTATGTCCACTGTTACATTAGCTGATGTGTCCCTATCCAAAGTAAAGGGGATAGGCATAGTTCCCCTAACATTGTCCATATCATTATGTTCAGTCATGTATCTCCCAAGCTTTTCATTTACCCTTACGTCTATCGGTCATCTTACCAAAACATATAATTGTTCTATAACTTTCTATCCTGATTCTTGGGTCATTGATTCAGGTGCTGCGGATCATATGATTGGAGTTTCAGGTATCTTTTCTGACTTTCACGAGTCTATGCCCACTGTTACATTAGCTTATGATTCCCTATCCAAAGTAAAGGGGATAGGCATACTTCCCCTAACATCATCCATATCTTTATCTTCAGTCATGTATCTCCCAAGCTTGCTGTTTAACCTTATGTCTGTTGGTCATTTTACCAAAACATATAATTGTTCTATAACTTTCTATCCCGATTCCTGTGTTTTCCAAGACTTGAAGACGAGGAAGACAATTGATAAAGGACATGTGTCAGAGGTGCTATACCTATTTGATGATACTACTAGTGTTGCTTCCTCTGCGGCTTCCCCACATCAAATCCATTGTCGTGTAGGCCACCCCTCCTTGGAAAGTTTAAAGAAAGATGCTCAGTTTCATTCTTTATCTAGTCTTGAATGTGGGTCGTGTCAACTTGGAAATTGCACCATATTAGATATCATAGTCAACAAACAGGCTTCCCAACCGTTTGTGTTAGTTCATTCTGATATATGGGATCCATATCCTACCTTTCCTAAGTTTGGTTTCAAGTACTCTGTTACTTTTGTAGATGACTATTCAAGAGCCACTTGGCTTTATCTAATGAAAAGTTATTTTCAGTTATTATGTGTTTTGTGCATTAGTTAACGAAGTAAATACTCAATTTTCAGTTCATGTTCGTATTCTTCGAAGTCATAATGACAAAGAACATTTTTCGAATCGTTTTTCGGAGTTCATGAGTTAACGAGGCATCCTTCATCAATCTTCTTGTTCAGAAACACCACAACAAAATGGTGTCGCTAAAAGGAAGAACCGCCACTTGTTAGAAGTTGCTCGATCATTGATGTTCGAAATGAAGGTAGAGAAATCGCTGTTATGACCGCATGTTATCTTATCAACAGCATGTCCTCCTCTATTCTTAAGGGAGCAACTCCACACTCTTCTTTTCCCTTCTAAATCCTTGTTTCATTTACCACCTCGTATATTTGGTCGTATCTGCTATATTCATGATCATCGTCCAAGGCTTTCCAAACTAGACCCTCAGTCTCTTAAATGCATTTTTGTGCTTTCCAAACTAGACCCTCGGTCTCTTAAATGCATTTTTGTGGGGTATTCTCGTAAGCATAAGGGTTATCATTGTTACTGCCCTCCTTTGCATAAGTATTTTACCATGGCTGATGTTTTCTTCTGAGTCTACGGTTTACTCTGATGAACCGATGGAGGCTCCTACAATGGATGATGATTCCTTTACATATGCTATTGTGAAATCTATTTCGAATTCTCCACTAGTTTCTCCACCAATCCAGCATGTATACACTAGACGTCCTCCTTAACATGTGGAGCTCCTGCGACGTACCTCCACCTGTTTCGTATTCTTCGTCCTTGGAGTCTGGGGTAAGCCTGTCACACAATGATCTTGATATCCCTATTGCACATCGTAAAGGAGTTCGTAGTTATACCCAACACCCTATTGCACAGTTTGTCTGCCTTTTTCGGGCTAGTCTGGTCACCACTAATACACATCCTAGTCCTAAAACTGTTGCTAAAGCATTATCTAGTCTAAGCTAGCAGAAAGCTATGGAAGAGGAACTATTGGCAGACTTGGGATCTTGTTCCTCTACCTGGGAAGACTGCGATTGGATGTAAATGGGTGCTTATTGTCAAGGATAATCCTAATGGTTCTCTCGCTCACCTCAACGCCAGATTGGTTGCTAAAGGTTATGCACAGGTCTATGGGGTCGATTATCGTGATACTTTCTTTCTAGTGGCTAAGATAAGATTATGCTCAGGTCTATAGGGTTGATTATCATGATACTTTCTCTCCAGTGGCTAAGATGACCTCTATCCACCTTTTACTTTCTTTAGTTACTTCTGCTTGTTGGCCTCTTTTCCAACTTGATGTTGAAAATGACTTTCGTTATAGGGATTTACATGACGAGATGTATATGGAGCAACCACCCAGGTTTGTTGCTCACGGGAGTCTGGTCATGTTTGCCATTTGAAGAAATCTTTATATGGTTTGAAGCAGTCTCCTACGGTTGTGGTGCAATAACCAAGCAACTACCATATTGCTTCAAATCCAGTATTGCGTACCAAGCATATTAAAGTTGATTGTCACTTTGCCCGCGAGAAGCTTCAGGCTGGAATTATTTCTACTAGCCATGTTAGGACCGGTGAGCAATTCGCTGATATTTCCACCAAGTCTTTAGGGAGTAATAGGGTTGAGTATATTTGTAACAAGGTGGGCATGCTTGATATCTATGCTCTAGCTTGAGGGGAGTGCTAAAGTGTGAGGGGGTTATTATGGTCATTAACATTGAGAGAGTTATTATAGTCATTAAGTGTTATCTAATATAAAAGTGAGAAGCATAAAGACCCTGATCAGTTTTTACGCTCTCCTCTTTTGTTCTATATCAATTTCTACAGACAGCAAACAAAATTCCTAGGATTACAACTATGGGAACTAAAGAATTGGAAGTCCACCTTTATGACAACTGTATGGGCTGGAAGATTTACTCCCCACGCCAAAGTGGCAGTGCAAACGAGCACCTAAAACAGAAAATGGCAGAATCTCAGAAGATAGTAACAACTGTTCAAATCGAGAATATCACACTACAAGTTGGATACTCGACCTTCAATAATCCATCAGCAAAGAGGCGTTCAGTCAGCCCCCTGTCAGAACGTAGCATTCCAGCATGATGGACACCAACACCAGCTTCAAAAAGTTGAACAAGATCTTTGTTTCTGGACTTGTGGACTTCCCTCTAAAAGGGATATACTAGAATGTGATTTGTGTACAAACATGAATAATACCTTAAGAGTACCAATCAACTAAGATAATCTGCACCCTTACCTTGACTAATGAAAATTGAGGATGATCATCATTCCTAAAGAGATCCAGCTCGTCATTCTTTCGCGCAAGTTCAACCTACTCAACAATGGAAAAAGCATAGGATGACTAAGCACACAAAGATGGTATTGCAGCAATCAGATTTATGTACAAGCTACATGTTCTAATTGCCGCAAAATTGGGGATTAAATGAGAGACAAAAGCAGAATATCCATTTTTCCTGCAGAGATTGAAACATAGCTATTGCCTAAAGGCGGAAATATCCTAAGTTAAACTTAACTCTCAATGGTTTATCAAATTTTCAGCTGAAGTAAACATTTACAAGTAAGCCAGAAGTACTATTTACTGGAACAATGTGTTTATACTCAGTTAACGAAACGGACAAATCTCATTCTTACAATAGCCTTACCAACTTCTCTGCTGTTTTTGCAGTGTCCTTCCGTGAATGCACAAATAGCATTGCCTGATGACCTTGCTTTAGTGAATCAACAACCTGACATTAAAGGCATCAACTGGACTGAAGCCACCAAAAATACCACTCAAGGATCTCTCCTAAATCACATATTTAAGGAGGATAAGTATTTAATAAGGGAAATATACTACATAGATGGGTAAATAGAGAATACCTTCTTGTAGCATATCTCATTCAACAACTCAGTGCGAGCTAAGTAGTTATGCTCACTAATACCAATGTACTGTTGAGCAAGAGGCACAGGACGGTAGCTAGAATCAAAGAAGAACAACCCCTTCTGCGCATTCACTTTCAGAAATTCAGCAACCTGGACAGTGAAGAAAGAGACTACCTGCTAAGAAACCTCAAAGATGGAGAACTCAAAAACAAAGTCTAACAAATTTATTCATATATGACACCTCAAGATAATTAGGTAGGGTAGCTGAAAGGCCCACAATGCGAATCATTGATTGTGTTGATTCCACCTGCCACCGTAGTCAGATTCAATCATATCCAGGTGCATATTTGGAAGAAGCAAACTGTCTCTCTTAAAAATTCATCTAACAGAGTGAATTGAAAAGTGCATGATGTTCGATTGCAATTTACAATGCCCAAAAACTCCTCTGCAACCAAAAAGGTTCAGCAAGATTACGAGACAACTAAAGAAACAGTTTTAAGTTCCTTGAACCTAAACTCTGTACTGTGACAATATTAATGATTATGTGCCTTCAAAGTGAAAAATACATATGCATTTCATACAACATAAAATTCTTATCAAGTCGAAATAATTTAATAACCTCATAAAAGGTAACATACTAAGGAAAACAGAACTGTACTGTATGTCTGCATTTTTAATTTACATATTTACTCCAATTCGAAAATTTTAGAATCATTGAAGTACCTTGTTACCATACCATATTTTTCCACGAGATAGAAAGTAAAACTTCATTCAACATTCTAATTCTTCATGTGAGATTTTGTGGGACCACTATCAACTGTTCTAAAAGCTTATGTTGTTAGATGAAGGAGTAGTTTAATATTTAAATATCACTCGCCCTCACGCTTCTTGTCTAGCCTTTTTGTCGAATACTACGTGTGGAAATATTTAATTAGGGAGGCAAAACGGGCATGGAAAGATTTGAACCCAAGACCTCCTGCCTAATACCATGTGAGATTTTGCAGTGACCACTACTAGCCAACTATTCTAAAAGTTTAAGCTGCTAGATGAAGGCGTAATTTGATATATAATTATCATTTCATTGCTAATTCAGTTCCCATTGTTAGCCAAAAAGTAATGATAGTGCTTTAGATTGTACCTGGCGAAGAGTCCTAGCAACCAGTGCTTCTATTACAGGGCCTCGATCATCATTCAACAGATGCACTTCGTCAATAATCAAGAGCTTCACCAGCATAGAAAGTGACATGTCACTGCTCTTGCGTGTAATAACATCCCATTTCTCTGGTGTAGTTACTATCATCTGATGATAAGCCTAACAGTCAAGCCAATGTTTTTCATAGACATGCTATCAAAGAGATGCACACAAGAGAGAACCCATAACCTGAGTTTCATCAAGTTCATATCTGGAAAGTTGCATGTCTCCAGTAAGTTCCTTCACAGTAACATTAAGTGGAGCCAACCGATTACTAAATGTTGATGTGACCTCAGCAGCCAATGCCTAACAAAGGAGAAGAACACATCAACTAGAGGGCCAAGGCCACTCAAGGTCAACTCATTACTGAAAAATGAAAAATTTGTGCCTAAGCAACCAAATCATTGCAATTGCAAGAGTCTCAGAGGGAATGCATGCGAAAATGTAATGGAGCAAAGGCAGCTCTTACCTTCATTGGAGCAACATAAACAATCTTGAACTCATCCTTATGCAAGTAACCATCCCTGAAGTGCTGGCCAACCTGCCAAAGATCATCAAGGAACTAAGGTCCATTTCCAATTGCATCTCTAGATTAGAATTTTGTCCAGCATAAGATCTACGCTAGCCATTAAACAAATCCAATCAAACTTTTTACTCTAAGAGTCAAAGGAAAAACAAACAGGAAAATGCAACATAAAGCCAAGGCATACACATGCCATAATAAATTCAAAATACGGTCATGATTGGTCACCAGCAGAATCTGGCTTCAAGTGCCATATTATGATATGATAACCAGGTGATCTTTTCAATATAAACTGGCGAAGAAAATTCAATCTAAGGCCATAAGTGATGATTCAAGACTACAATGATAAGATAAAAAACTTCACTCCCACTCCAAAGTTGAAGGTATCAAAGACGCATACCTCGTGCAAAATAGCAATCATAGCTATGTTTGTTTTACCAGCCCCTGTTGGAGCACAAACCTGCAAGTATATAGAAATAAAATCAGAGAATACTTGGTGGATGGCTTTGGACATACAATTTCAATTGTTAAAACTCCAACAGAATAAAATTCTCACCAATATGTTTTCGTTTGTATAATAAACAGTGTGAAATATCCGGCTCTGAATACGATTGAGGCTTTTATAGCCATGAAAAGCGGCTTGGGCTAAGTCATCTAGTTCCTTAATTTCAATCTGATGCAGAATAAGAATGAAAAGGTGCAGTAAGAGAATAAATAAGAAAACATGATAAGCAAAGAATGCAATCCCACTTCCCAATCAGAACCATGCACGAAGTACATTCACAATAGTTCAGCATTTCACAAGAGGAAGATGTGTATCCATACAAAAAGACTCTTATTGTGGTCATTAGCATGTCGGGAACAGTGACCAAGATGTTTTCGAATCTTCGTGCTCTCTCTTGTGATCATTAGCATGTTATTCACATTCGTCCTCCCGTTGTTGTCTGATATGGTTACATTTAGATCCTATGTTTCACATGTTAGATCCAGCTCATGTGCAAGAGGAAGAGTAAGACCATGCTTGATCTACATTATGAAAACATTTCCAGACATGTTGACTGTTCCAGTGATGCCAAGAAGCTGAAAGTTACTTTTTAATATTAACAGTTAACCTAACATGTGATAAAGGCAAAAGTAATTTGGCAGTGAAGGAGATACCAGCTTTTCACCCAATCTCATTTCTGCCGTGGGCGTTGGTGGAATAATGACTTCTTCATATCCTTTATGATGTTTTCTAATAGTTCCTTGAGGAAGTTCACGAACGGGCAGCAAGTGTTGACCAGTTCCAATCAGATCGTCAAAAGGATTTTTCTTCTCACTAGCTTGGAGTAAAGAGGAAAAACTTGCAGCAGATAAGCTGGTTTCAGACACGTAGTCTGGTCCACGCTTATGCCGTTTTTCCTCCTTGCGCCGAAGTTTGTCAATTTGCCGTTCAGATTCTGTTTGCACCGTCACCTTAGAGAAAGGGGAAACAAAAAAGAAAGCATGCGATGAAGCTTGTAGCAGATTTTCCCATTAGTATAATATTGTCAAACCAGTAGACGCAGGGGATTACCTGAGTACCATAAGTTGGCACGCGTGCTTGTGCATTCGAAGCTGTTTTATCAGTCTTCAAAACCAACAAGCCGTGATGTATAGCATCAACAAGTTCCTCTCGATGCTGACAGGATTAAAAGCTCTTATGATTAATATACTCCAAGAGAAAGAAAAAGAAATAAACAGGAGCATAAAATTTCATTTGTCCAAAGAAAATGGTTCAATGCAAAAGTAAAAGAGTAAATCGGAAACTGTAGATCAAGAAATTATGAAGATGACTGACTTAGGTGGTGTAGCCAGAATGAAGAAAATCAGTCCAGTGATGATTATCCCTAACGAATACACTTCTAAGATGTAGGAATCTAATTACTATATTTGTTGCATAAAGTATGTTGGGTTTATTACTTTAGATTATTTGCAAGTTGGGGGTATTTGTGTAAATGTATAAGGCTTAACCCTAAGTCTATAAGTACTCTTTGTTCTCTTTGAAATAAAGTAACGTTGTGCTCTTTTATCAATCACATGGTATCAGAGCCCAATTAAACCACTAAACCCTAGATTTACAAAAGAATTGATCGACGACCACCGACTTCTCTAATTCTCACCGAAATCTAGAGCTCCAGCTCCTGACGTCAACCAAATCCAGCAAGCTCTAGAGTGGGCCATCCCAGATCCGAGTAAGAAGGAGTCGCCAAGACCAAGCGCGAGTCTCCCAGGCAAGGCTAACCCAGAGCATCGCCCAAACCAGGTGCGACTTAGGGAGGAGTCGCCCAGGCCAGGCGAACCACCAGCTTGAGTCGCCCAGGCCAGGCGACTCCACGGCAGGTGTCGCCTGACCTTGCCCAAGGCCGGCGACTCTAGGGACAGTGTCACGAGGGCCGACGAATCTCCGGCAACCTCAGATTCGACGTTGGCTAGGTCGAGAAACCAAGTTGGAGCACTATCTGAGGTTGTGAATGTGCTGATTTTTTTTTCGCAGATTGTGTTTTCGTGAATGGGTATTCTTTGCGAGTTTGTGCGGCTAGTGTTTGTGGGTTGATGTTGATGACCATGTGGTTGTTGGGATACCGTTGACATTATTGGAAGTAAATGGTTGTCTTGAAGAAGTGATTTGTTTGTGTTGTTTGGCTGAACGGGTGTTTTTTTTTTTTTTGGCAAAATCGACGTGAATTGGTACTAGTGGTATCGCTGAATGTGGGGCTGTTTTTCGTCTGAATTGAAGTCCTGAATTTTGTGTGGCTGAATTGGTGACAACTTTGAATTTGGTGCTGGCTGTGTAGTTGACTCTGTTGTTTGTGGTTTGTAGAGACGTCTACTGACCCATCAAGTTCTCCGTCTGTTGTTTCGAGGTTGACTCCTAGTAATACTTCACGTTCAGTGTCCTTTGGTCCTTACAATAGTATGACAGGTTTGCATAACACCCTAGTTAAGTTGGATGGTACCAATTATCCCTCTTGGTCAATGGCCCTTTCGACCTTTATTTATGCTAGCCGTCAGTCTAGGTGGCTTGAAGAAGAACCACCTGAAGATTTAGCCAGTCTTGAAGAATGGAAGTTTATTGATGCTACGTTGCATACATTATTGTTGGGAAGTATGGCTGAATTGGTTCATCATCTTTTCATGGATTGTGCGACAGCCCGTCAAGTATGGACAAAGTGTACTTTGCTATATTCTGGACAGAATAACATGAGTTGAGTTTGTGATATGTGGGAGACTTTATTTGAAGCCAAAATTGGTGATGCTAATTTGGCAAATCATTATGCACGATTTGCATCTTTGTATCAGCAACTTAAGTCTTATTTTCCACCTGCTACTACAATTACTCAGATGCAGCAACAAGAGACGGACATGATAACCGTGCTTTCTCCGAAGTCTTAGTCCAGATCATTGTGCTCTTCGTCAATAGCTTACCTCTCATAACACTCTTCCTTCCATTGAAGAAGTGTATTCTTGAGCTGCTCGTTATACTTCCAATCCCAAGACTTCAACAATTTCAGATAGTAGTGTTATGGTGGCTCGTGGAGTTCAAGGGATTCGTGGTTGTATCAACGGCCGACCGTGGACAATGGAATTATGATAGTTCTTACCATGGTCGTGGTCGTGGTTTTCAAGGCCGCAGTGTTGTTCGTGGTGATGGCAGTAATTCTTCTAGAGGAACACGTGGTGGTGGTCGAGAGAACCGCTTTTGTACTCATTGCCAGCTTTCTGGGCACACTGTTGATTATTGTTATGATCTTCATCCCGAGCTGCGGGGTCTACATGCTTCTATTGATACCGAGCCTTGGGCTTCTTCCCTTGGATCAGCTTTTGGACAAGGTACGATACAGTTAACTCGTGCAGAATATGATAGAGTTGGTCAGAGCACGACAGAGTGAGAGCGGTGTAGTTTCTGGTCCTACTGCTACTTTAGCACAGCATGATGATCCTACATGTCTATTATCCAAAACAACTCCTCCTCGTTCTTGGATTATTGATTCAAGTGCCACTCATCATATGACTGGTGATCATTGTCTTCTCACATCCACTTCATCTATTCCTTCTATTTCAATCACCTTAGCAAATGATTCTCAGTCCAAAGTAACTGGTATAGGTTGTGTATCATTGAGTTCAGCTGTCTCCTTACCTTTTGTTTATCATATTCCACATTTTCCTTACAATCTATTATCAGTCAGTTCTATTACTCGTGATCTTGATTGCGATGTTATCTTTTCTTCGTCTTCGTGTGCTCTTCAGGATCGGAAGACTGGTCGTCGAATAGGTGGTGGGCGTGAAGCTAGTGGATTGTACATCCTGGATCCTGAGATTATTGTTGCTGCTACAATAGTTCAGAATAAAGCTATGGATGATTCTTATCAATTACATAGCTGTCTTGGTCATCCATCAGCAGAAGTACTCCGACAGTTTCCTTTCGTGTCTAGTTCAAGTCTTCAGTTTAATTGTGAAACGTGTCAGTTAGGTAAACACCATTGTGAGTCTTTTCCTCCTTGCGTTTCAAGTCATGCATCGCATCTGTTCGAGAGTCTTCATTTAGTTTTAGGTATTTTGTCACTTTTATTGATGATTGTACTCGTACAACTTGGTTATACTTAATAAAAGATCATACTGAAGTTTTTCATTCTTTCTGCCAGTTTTATCAATAAGTACGTAATCAGTATGATTGTTCTATTAAGTGTTTGCATACTGACAATGCTCGTGAGTACTTTTCTTCATCTACCTTCATTCCGTTTCTAAAATCTCATGGTATTTTACATCAGAGTTCTTGTGCTCACACTCCGCAACAAAATGGAGTTGCTGAATATAAGAACTGTCATTTGTTAGATGTTGCTCGTTGCCTTCTTCTTCACACTCATATGCCTAAATCTTTCTGGAGCTATGCTCTACTTAAAACATGTCATCTTATTAATCGTCTTCCGTCCTCTGTGTTGAACGGAGCTATTGCTTATGCTCGCCTTCATCCTGATCGTCCTTTATGGTCTGTTCACCCTCATGTCTCTGGATGTGTCTGTTTTGTTCATTCTTTGTCTCCTGGATTGGACAAATTATCACCTCGTGCTGAAAAATGTATATTCGTAGGCTACTCCCATACCCAAAAGGGATATGTCCGTTATAATCCTACTCGTCGTCAGGAGAATGTGTCTATTGAGGTGACTTTCTTTGAAGATCAAGCATTCATTGGCAGTGATCGTCCTCAGGCACCATTAACCATGGATCTTCTACCACCCTCTCAGCCGGAGCCACCGCCTGTTACTTCTGATGCTACTCCACTGGATCCAGGTTCACTAGCACCGACTCCTCTTCAAGTTTATACACATGGTCCTCATTCCGTTTGGGGTCATACATCTCCACCAGCAAGCGTTCCCCCACCACCACCACCTCCAATCCAGGCTTCCGATCCTCTTCCACCGTCTCCTACCGGTTCTCCTATTGCTCACCGTACTCGATCTCGGTATCCACTTTCTAATTTTGTCTCTTATCATAACTTATGTCCTCAGATGTCTGCCTTTGTGTCATCTCTTACTTCTGTATCTGTGCCTAGTAGTGTCCAGAAGGCTTTGGCCCATCCAGGTTGAGCTCGTGCTATGAAGGAGGAGATGGCTGCATTACATCATAATAAGACTTGGGAGCTTGTTCCATTGCCTACTAATAAACAATTGGTAGGTTGTCGCTAGGTCTTTGTTGTCAAACGCCATCCAAATGGTTCAATTGAGCGCTTAAAGGCACGTTTTGTGGCAAAGGGTAATACTCAAACTTATGGTATTGATTATGATGAAACTTTTTCTCCGATGGCCAAAATTCCTTCTGTCCATCGTTATTTCCTTGGCTGCTCGGTCTCAGTGGACCCTTCATCAGCTTGATGTCAAAAATGACTTCCTTCATGGTGATCTACACGAGGAAGTATATGTAGAGCAACCACCTGACTTTGTTGCTCAGGGGTGAAGGTGTGTCGATTGCGAAAAGCTCTCATGGACTTAAGCAATCTCCTCGTGCTTGGTTTGGCCGATTCAGTGATGCGGTTGTCACTTTTGGCATGCATCGGTGCAATGTAAATCACTCAGTATTTAGTATGTCATCTTCAAAAGGATGTGTTATTCTTGTTGTTTATGTTGATGATATCATTATCACAGGAAATGATGTTGAAGGCATACAACGACTCAAGCAGTTTCTTCAGAAGGAGTTTAACACTACAGACTTAGGTCGTCTTCAGTATTTTCTTGGCATAGAAGTTGCCTATGCTAATGGCAGCATTACTCTCTCTCGGCGAAAGTATACCCTTGATATTCTTAAGGAGGTTGGCTTACATGATTCTAAGCCTGGTGACATGCCTATGGATCCTGGAGCGAGGCTTGACAATGAACAGGGAGAATTTCTTCATGATTCAGAGAAGTATCGCCGGTTAGTAGGCAAGTTAAATTATCTTACCATTACCCGTCCAGATATTTCGTTTGTTGTTAGTGTGGTGAGTCAATTTATGAGCTCTCCTCTATTACTCATTGGCAAGCTGCTCTACAAATTGTTCGATATTTGAAGGGAGCTCCAAGTCAAGGACTTGTGTTCCATAATCAGGGTCATCTTCGTATAGCTGGTTATCCCAACCCTAAACCTTTGGAGGTAATAGGATATTCCAATGCAGATTGGGCTGGTTGTCCTATAGATCGCCGGTCTACTTCGGGATACTGTGTATTTCTTGGTGGCAATCTTGTGTCGTGTAAAAGTAAGAAACAGTCTGTTATTTCCCGATCTAGTGCAGAGGCCGAGTATCGTGCTATGGCTAATGTTACCGGTGAACTTCAATGGATTCGTATGTTGTTAGCTGAGATTGGACTACCTATGATCGGATCGTCTACTCTGTGCTGTGATAATCAATATGCTATTCATATTGCTAGCAATCCAGTGTTTCATGAGTGAACGAAGCATATGGAGGTGGATTGTCATTTTGTTCGAGAAAAGGTGAAATGTGAAGACATATGGTTGGTACACACACGTTCTGAAGAGTAACTAGCAGACATTTTCACAAAGCCTCTTCGACGTGGACGAGTTTCATATATTTGTCATAAGTTATGACTTTTTAATATGTATGCTCCAACTTGAGGAGGAGTGTTGGGTTTATTACTTTAGATTATTTGCAAGTTGGGGGTATTTGTGTAAATGTATAAGGCTTAACCTTAAATCTATAAGTACTCTTTGTTCTCTTTGAAATAAAGTTACGTTGTGCTCTTTTATCAATCACAAAGCATCTTAGGGAAGTGACTCCGCTAAAATATTTGGACAACTCCAGATGGTGGTATTTAACAATCATTTGGCTATTTTGTTCAACTCAATCATGACTCA